>CM027118.1:19325422-19925422 GCA_015476505.1 Urochloa ruziziensis
CGCCCTCCCCTGCTCGTCCGGAGCCCGTTTCTCGTGCGCTCAGGCCTCCCCCTCACCTGAGGGTGGGGGGTAGCTGGCCTCGCCGCCGCTCGGCGCAGATCCGCCGCCGCTGTCATCGTCGCTGCTCGGGCGTGCGAACACCTGTGCCGTTGCTCCGACGGGTGAGCCCGAGCGCCGCCGCCGCCTCTGGCATGGGCGCGGGCGGGCGGGCACAAGCGGCCGCCGCTGGGATGGGCGTGGGCGAGCGCTGCCGCCACTGGGCGTAGCGCAACCAAGGGTGGCTGGGTGGTTGCCCTCGTTGGGCAACATCGCCAAGTGATGAAGAGGCCAGAGCCGCTGCGCTGCTGGAGGCCCCGGTGCTGATGCAGAGGGGCGGTGCTCCGTGGCGCACGAAGGCGGATCCGTGGAAGCGGCCGCTGATGCTGCAGAGGTGCATGGTGGCGGGCGTCATTGCCCCGCCGTCGCTGCCGCAAAAGCGCTGACAGGGTGGTGCGCAGCCACAAGGTGGCCGCTCGGCTGATGCCGTGTCGCAAGGAGGCGTGCTTCGCCGGTTCTGCTGGCGCGTGAGGCCAACGGAAGCACCTCTGCTGATGCAGAGGGCCAAGGAACGTCTGCTAATGCAGAGGACCAATGGACTGTCGCCGGCGCCATGAGATTCAAGGATGCCAACAACTGTTTTTCTAGATTCACCTTCGATTTGAGAATCGCTTTGCTGCTATCAGAAGGGAGGCAAGATGCAAGAACGCCTCCTTCTCTTATGTTCTTCTTTCTTCTTGTCAGTTTCTTAAGTAGAGGAGAACAAAGTGCTGATAACGTGTTGGAGTGTGAAATTGTAGAGAGACAATTGACACAAGGTAATAGTGAATAGGTGTATTCTCATTGATCTCTTGGTCACCTTTTATAGGGTGTTTACAATGTCAGTTACTAGAAATGAAAGGTCACATAAACATGGCCTTAAACTCAGGCTTGTAACTGATGCATTTGCATCCTCCATGAGGTTGCATGTCTTCCATAGTGGATGAATTAATGAGAGCAACTAAATTGCTTTGTAACATGAAGAACAATGCGCAGCACACACCGTCCTCGTCTTCAGCCAATGCGTAGATGATCGCCTTCGCCTGCAGCAAACACCCTCACGCAGCGATGCAGAGCGGGCGGCTACCGTCGTGTGATGTTGGCCCCCTTCACCACCACTTCCGACAAAGTTCAAACTGTCTGAAGAACAATGCGCTCTGTTTCTCAGCAAGCACCAAGCAGAGCCTCATCAAGCAATAATGGTAGAGGAAAAAAAAAACAGAACCCAAAGAATGTACTAGCTGAATTAATATGATTCTTTTCTCACAGTCGGTAGCAGTACACAAGCATACACATTTTCTTATAGATGATGGAATAATAAAAACAATATCCCAGCCCCCGTATCTGTGATGCACAACACACCAAGATATACGGGGGCGATACTTGTTAGTAGTACAAAACAAACGACTCCAGGCAGACAAACAAAAGTCTAATATCGCATAACGCTAGAAAATTATATTTCGATAACTAACAATCCTACCTGTCGGCAGTTCATCACATAGAACATTACCCTAGCGCATGCTACAAGATTCATCAGCTAAAAGGAGTGTCTGGACTACAGATTCCATTGTTGGCCGTTTGCTTCTTTCTTCTTCCAAGCATGAGACGGCCACTCTGATCAGTGTCCTCACCTGCGAGTCGTTGAAATGGCCACTCAGCCTGCAATCCACTACCTCATCAACAGAAGAAATTTGCTCTGTTTCCAACATATGAGCAAGCCTGCCTACAAGCTCCCTGAGCACCGTGTGCACCTCCTCATCGGCATCTACAGCCAGGTCCAGAACCTGTCGTCCCAGAACTAGCTCGAGAAGCACAACTCCATAGCTGTAAACATCGACTTTTGCCGTGATCTGCAGGCTGCTGATCCACTCTGGAGCCATATAGCCTATGGTTCCTCGAACCCGTGATACATTCTGATTGGAGCCACCTCTGTTGAGAAGCTTTGCCAAGCCAAAGTCAGCAATTTTAGGTTCTAGATTCTGGTCTAACAGGATGTTCTCCGGTTTCACGTCACAGTGGATCACCCACTCGAGGCATTCATGGTGGAGATAGGCCAAACCCTTGGCGACACCCAATGCGATATTAAACCTCTGCTTCCACTCTAGTATAATGTTGTCTGTGAATAGGATGTTGGCTAGTGATCCATTCTCAATGTATTCGGTGACCAACATCCTGTAGGAGCTTTCTGAGCAAAAGCCCCATATCCTTACTAGATTCATATGGTTAATCCTCCCAATTATGCGCAGCTCAGCTTGAAACTCCTCCTCACAGTGCCTTATATTTTCCAGCATCTTAACAGCCACTGCTCGACCTGTCGTCCAAGACTTCCCTTGTAGACAATCCCTGAGCCTCCTCTTCCAAGCTCATCTTTGAACTTTCTGGTTGCCTTAACCAACTCTTTGTAACTGTATCTTCTGAAATTACTTGCCATCACCTTGTATCCTTCCTCAAATGCTTGTATTTCAGATGCTCCCAGCTCCCATCTCAGAACGAAGCACCATGCCGAAGCAATGAAGAAAACTTCCAGAACAAAAATCGCACCTGCAAACCCGTAGAAGTAAAGCCATTTCGCTTCCCCCTGGCTTGCCTTGTGAACGTCTGGAAATGGTTCAATCGGCTTTTCGCTTATCTGTCTACAATCAGGATGGTACTCTCTTGAAACAAGCACATCCATTTGGGGAATAGAGATGCCTGAAATATTAACACTCACAGGGAGCTTGAGATACATGGTGCGAAATTGCTTTTTAGGCGCAATGGCTGCCTTGCCATTGAAAAGGAAAGACTTTGGATAGCATGATCCTGATCCTTGCTGGTACTGAAAACCTTTGCAGGTGCAATCGCTCCTGCATATGTTCTTGCAGGCCTGCAAGGATACCTGGTCAACATGCTGCTGATCGGATCCCCAAAAGTCGGTGCCTGGAAGTCGCAAGAACTTGACAGGCTGCACTTGCTCAACAGTACAGGTAATGTCTACTACAGGCCTACAGCCTTGGCTCCAATTCCCAGGGTTGTTCATCACATAACCCGGTGGGCAAGAGCATGCAGGTGCAGGCAAGTAGCTGCAGATCCCATTTGGACCGCACAAGCCATGAATGTTGCAGGGCTGACACATTGCAATCCAGGAAACTGACCATCTCCCATTTGAACTATTCAAGCTGTAGAGCCGGAGATTGCCATCAGGATCCAGAGTGAGCCTTCTTTTGATCCCAAGACCTTGATCAGAGGCAACAAGTGCTTGCCGGTTGGCAAAATCACTCGAAAAGAAGTTTCCGGTATCATCTAGACCCCCGAACCTTGTGCTGTTAAACCGATTCCTGTTATTCTGATACTCCCCATTGTCAGGGTCTGGCCAATATATTTCATGAATATTGGCATCATCATATATAAGGGACAATATCGACGAATCAGTGAAATGAAATATATAGTGACCTGGGACATGCAGCCCGGTGGTGGAGACCAGCTTCATAGCTGCAGTTATGCGCTGGGTGGGGAGCAGGGTGTCTGTTGGTGAATCGAAGCTCTGCCACACAACAATGCCGCTGGAGTTTTTCATGACAAGGTTGCCAGTCTCCAGGAGCTGAGCATACTGCACGCCTGCTGAATCGCTGCCTTGGGCCTGCCACACCACCGCACCGTCGTAGTCAGTGAGAACCAAGGCGCCGCCCTTCTGCAGGGTCACCGCCGCTCCCCTGGAGCGCACGGGGCGGCTGCGGTTGGCAGTCCAGACGACAGTCTTGTTTGCTGAGTTGGTGTACCATATCGAGAAGGTGAAGGCGTCAGTGTAGATGCTGTAGAGGCCGCAGGTGAAAGTGCCATCCCGCGAGCGCAGGATGTCAGCTTGGCCCTTGTCGACGGAGAGCGATTGTCCCAGCAGTAGAGTGTTGCGAGGCACAGCACTCGAGAGGAGGGGAAGCAATGATAATACGACTGGCAGAATCATGGAGAAGGTTGCCATGGCTGAAGTCTGAACAGCAGAACAGATGGTTGTGCTGATGAAGGGGGCTGCTTCTCAAGCTCTGATATGTCCAAGCTGCACTTCTCACTTCTCAGTTCCCCTCTGTATATGATCTGTTAGTGTCCCTAGGCATGAAGGGTAGGTGTTTAGGGTCACAGGCATATCCAACTGCTCCTCATGTTTAACATGGTTGGCTGGAGTCAATGAGGTGCTTTGCCTTTATGTTAAGGAACATTTGATTCATGCATCATCTTGTGTCCTAACCTTTATATTGCTACGTAACCTTGTTTACCTGTTGATAATTAAAACAGGAGGCTGATTTCAAAAGGGAAAATATTCAGGACAGATTGATGTGAATTTTCCAAATTGATTAATTTCAATTTGGAGTCGTCGCAGTCTTGGTCAAGATTTCAAGAAACCTCAGGCCACATGGATGGCATCGACCTTCCCATACCTTGCCTGCAGTTTTATCCGCACAAGCATCAGAAGGCGTGTCATTTTATCAGAGAAAGCTGAAGAAATGTCGGTCCCGTACTAGCATCGGAAGGCAAATGATTATTTTCGACTTATCCGTACAAGAAGCATCATTAGTCATGGAATCTGGCTTTGTATAGAAGCAGAAAGTCAACACCCAGCATGGACCTGTAGCTGTCTAAATTTGACCAGGCCTAAGCCCAGGAAATTTCTCGTTTTGGAATCAGCCTCCTCTTCGAAGCACAGTTTTAATTAACATCAGACAGACAATTCTTTAAAAAAAAAACATCAAACAGGCAAGATTACGTATCAATATAATGGTTAGCTTACAAGATAATGCATAAATCAGATGTTAACAGAAAGATGAAGTACCTCATTGGTTCATTGATTCCACTCCAGTCAACCATATTAAACACGATCAATACCAGAATATGGCTGTGAACTGCGATCCTGAGAACACGCCCTTCATGCCTAGGGACACCACCATAGAGAGGAGGATTGAGAAGTGCAACCTGGACATATGAGAGCTTCATAAGCAGTTCCCTCATCAGCCCAGCCATGTGCATAGAGTTCAGCCATATCAAATCAGCTCCACCTCTGCTTCCCCTCCTCTTGAGTGCCGCACCTCGTGATACTCTACTGCTGGGATCCTCACTGGCCTCTTATGGTCGCGGAACGGCACTTGTATACAAAGTCAAACAAAGAACATTATGAGCTATGATCGTAAATATAGGATTATAATGCAAATTATACTTAGCAAATAGGCCATGGGCCATTTCAGTCATGCATTTGAAAAGTAATGGGAAATACGATGCAAGTAATCAATGCAACACATCTACTAATAATTGATTACAGAACAGAACTGAGAAAAGCTTGACTCCCTGTTGCAGTGAAAAGGGAGGCATGCACAGTATAGTATATGCAAGAACAAAAACATGGAAGTGAAAGTATGTAGGAGTAGATGTTTTAGATACCAAAATAGCCATGTTGCTGGAAGCAAGATAACATATTATTGAATGAAAAGGCAGAAGTCATACTTGTAGTACATGTCTTTTAAGAATCTGTGGAGTGCACGAGTTGCAATCTGAAACTGAGGTGTAGATATATCAATGTACACGTAGATTAAAAAAATATCCATACTAATTAGAACGGCGTTAACTTAATGGAGTATCTGTAATCAAAACTGATTACTAAAGAAGGAGTGCAAAGATAAGGTAGGCACAATCAATATCAGGCAGACATCTTAGTGGATCACGAGTCATACTAACAGTTACATGATCTTTCAAACTAACAAAAAAAGCGGCAATAAAACAACAGTATGAACAAGCTCATTGGTAAGGTCAATCATAACATTCAAACTGCCACTAGTTTCCTGAGCCGATTTTGAACTAAAGTCACTGAGATCAAGATTCCCAACGTGACCCTTACATTTCTACAACTATGATGTTATGTGCGTGAACATGTCAGAGGAGTAACGCAAGCGGGAATCAGGAGATCACAGGCGCGGCAGCAACGGACGGGGAGCGTGGGCGCGGGAACAACTGACGACGCGCGCACGTTGCATGTATCAGTTCCACTTTCAGTTCGTGTGTGTTGTAACCGGTGTGCGTATGTGTATCGTTGTCTATATGTACTGAACCAGGAAGTTCAAGGGAAGGTAGCCGGAGATTGAATACAATCTCTCCTGCTCTTGTGTCTCTGTCCTCGCGCTCTGTTCTTGCAACTCTCACACTCGTTCTCGACGCCGGCGGCCATGACGGCGTCGCGCGCTCGCCGCCGCCGCTCGCCATCACCTTGCCCTCCAACATCACACTCGTACGCGCTGCGCCATCAGTACTCTGACATATGAGCAGAGAGACAAAGATACAGTGACTTCCACAAAGAAATTACCTCATCTTCACAAAGTGAGTATTTTTATGGGAACCATAGGACAGTGAGTGTCTCTGATGAGGACCCAGTGTGTCCGAGGACCGGTGGATGGTCGCTTCCTGGTGTGATGAGTGATTGACAACGTGGTGTGGATTGACGTTTCCCTTGGCTCAAGTATTGCAGGTGTAGAATGCGGCTTGGTTGCATTGGTGCAGGTGAAGATAAGGCGCGAAAGGTCTTAGCCATGGCGGCCTCCGAGGAGCGGAGAGACAAGTACGCTTGGTTCGAGGGACCCGATGGCCGGTGGATCAAGTGCGGTTCACATGCTGGCAAGAACGAGCAAGGAGACGTGGTTCCGGTGCGAGGTAGCGGCTCACAACCGAAGCTCGTACGCGGACGAGAAGCCGGCGCAAGGTGGCGGCTAACAACCGAAGTTTGCGCGCGGGGTTTGGTGATTTGGCCACAAAATCATCGGTGGACGGTTTCCCTTGGTTTGGGCCTCAAAACCAAGGACCGAGGACTCGACGAGGCGAACTTGGGCAGCTGGGCCGTGTGGGCTGACAGGGGCGGTTTAACCGCCCCCCAGGGCCGGTTTAACCGCCCCCCTGGGCTGGCCCAAGAACAGCGTCGAGGAGCTTCGATCCGGAGGACACGCGGCGTGACTGCAAGGCTTGCGTCGGAGGGAAGCTAGCTTGCAGTGGAAGGTGCCTGAGCCGGAAAATATCTGAGATCAAAATATCAAATTTGCCCCTGAGGGGTATGTATCACTTAGGGGTAGTTTAGTCTTTAGGACACCACCACTTGGACTACTAATAGGCCCCTTCAGGGCTGGTGGCTGTTATCTCTCTAGTTATCTCTTTAGGTTTTACTTTGAACTTGTTTTCCCCTTCATCCCCTCCACCTAGAACTACTTCGAATCATTCCTAGTTTGTATAGGTGAATTCATGGTTATGTGATTGAGTTTGTGCTGCTCATCTTTGTGCCATGATTTGATTTCCCGAGCTCCCTTTCCTTTTTCTATTTTCGTGGGTATTTTCGGAGGTATTTTTGGGGGATTTTCGTTCTTCTTGTTCTAGGGCGTTTTCTCTCGGATTTCTTTGGGGGATTCACGTATGAGTGCCTTGTGCCTCTTTTGCTGGTGATCCTTTGCCCCCAAACGCCGAGAATCGCTCTGGATTTGAGATTTTCGGGATGAACTCGAGGTCATGGTGTTCTTCGCGAGATCTGCGATTCCGGGAGTTGTACTGAGTTAGAGGCCGAGATCTTTTGGGAAAACACTCCACTGGAGGTCTAGATCATCTGACCAAAATCTCGCCTCAAGAGCTCAAGCGGTTTGGGAGATCCACTTTTGTTTTGACTTTTTCTCGAGCCACCCAGGCCCGGGCGGTTTAACCGCCCCCCTGGCCGGTTTAACCGCCCCCCTCTGGGTGTGTTAGATCGAGCCGCGTTTCGGGTCGTTTTGTTGTTCGTTTCGATTGGTTCGAGTTCCGCTGCTCGCTTCTTGTTCCTAGGGTCAGTAGCTTGACAGTGGCTACGTGATCTTGGCAAGATTGCTCTCGGAGGTTTCGGAGTTGTTTTGGGAGAATAGCCGGATCGATTAGAGAGAATTTTTATCGGCTCCCATTCACTCCCCCCCCTCTCTGGTCGCCGTTTCGGTCCTTCAATTGGTATCAGAGCCGGTTACGGGTCTTTGCGACTCTAACCAGTCTAAGATCCAAAGATGGCGTACCAAGATCGGGGTTCCGGGCCTCCGCACTTCGATGGGAAGAACTACCCGAACTGGGTTGCGCGTATGGGCGCTTTCTTGCGAGGCAAAGGAAAGTTGTTGTGGGATGTGACGAAAGATGAAAACTATGTCAATCCCACCAACTTAGATGCCCAGGATGCAAAGGATAGATTTGAGGCGAATGCCCGAGCTGTTGACTACTTGTTCCGTGCTTTGTCTGCCGAGGAGTTTGAGCGTGTTTTGGGCGAGGATCTAGCTTGCCAGATCTGGCAGAAGCTCAAGGTAGCCCACGGTGGTGATAGCCATGTCAAGGCTAGGCTTTTCTCGATGTACAGGAGAGAGTATGAGAATTTTGCTCATTTGCCTGGAGAGTCTGTTGATGCTTTGTTTCAGCGTTTCACTTCGATTGTCAACAACATGAAAGCCAACATTACTGTGCTCCCATACTCGGATCATGACCGAGCTATCAAGCTCCTGCAAGCACTTGATAGATCCGTGTGGGGTGCCAAGGTTGAGGCGATCATGGAGTCGGCAAACTATGAGACTCTTTCTGTTGATGAGCTTTTCTCGAAGTTGAAATCTTCCGAGGTGGACAGACAGTTGCTTGCCAAGGCTAAGAGTCTGACTGATCCCCATAGTCTGGCTCTAGTCGGTGGCTCTGGATATGGACATGCTAACACTCCTAGACACTTTGCCTTGTCTTCTCTTGTGTCCCTTCCAGATGAAGAGTATGAGGTGCTGAGCGAGGACGATCTCGCGTTGCTCACAAGGAGGTTCGAGCGGATGTACCAGAACCGCAAGGGTTCGAGGCGTGCCGGGAGTACGTGCTACAGATGCGGGAAGATGGGTCACTTCATCGCCGAGTGCCCCGAGGAAATCAAGAAACACAAGCACCGCCCGCGAGATGAGCACAAGCACCGCTCCAAGGACAAGCACCACTCCAAGCACAAGAACAAGGAGGAGAACACCGACACCTCGTCAAGCTCAAGCAGTGAAGATGAGGACCGCGGCCACCGCAAGGAGAAGAAGAGCTTGAACCGCAACTTCAACGGCATCTCCTTCGCCGCCGTCGACTACTGCACCATGGCGCACGACTCCGTGAAGAGCAAGGACGACTCCGACTCCGACTCCGACTCCGAGGATGAGGTATTGACAGATCCCACCTCTTTGCGTCAGGAGATTGCTAGGTTAGAGCAGTTGGTCGATAACCGCGATGATGTGCTTAGGAAGACCAACAAAGAGAAGAGGGAGTTTAGGTCTTTGCTAGGAGAGTCCAAGGATAGAGTGGCTGAGCTTGAGACCTTGCTTTCTGAGACTGGAAAGAAGGCCATGGAGTTTGAGTCTTTGCTTTGCGGGTCTAGGGAGAGAGCAGCTTCGCTTGAGTCTGAGATTGCTGTTTTGAAAGATGCTCCTCTTGTGTCTGATGAGGTAGAATGCTCGTTCTGTGATGTGCATATTGCTGATCTTGTTGTGCTTAAGGAGAAACACATGAACTGCTTGGATGAACTAGAGAGTGCTAGAGTTGAGCTTGCTGAGTTGAAGTCTAGGTCATCTTTGCTAGGTGCTTGTACTTCTTGTCCTGCTTTGCATGCTCAGTTACTTGAATCACGCACCATGATTAGTTCACTTGAAGCACAACTTAAATCTCCCATTGCAAATTCCTGTTCTGCTTGTGATGTTGTTGCATTGAAAGAATGTTGAGCTAGAACAGTGTGTGAATAGATTGCAAGATGAGAATGATGAGCTGAGACAGTGTTTGGGTTGGTTGTCTGGTCGTGAACCTCAGCTCAAGATGTTGATTGCGAGTTTCAAGAGAGCTGATGGTTGTGGTCTTGGTTCTGAGAAGGTTGGTGAGAGTAGTGGTGAGAGAGAGAGAGATCCAGAGAGCTCCACCGCAAACATTCCCACAAACCCACCAAAAACCATTCTCAAGAACACCTTCACACCCAAACCAAACCACCTGCTGAACAAGCTTGACACCACTCCAGATCCTCCCAAGTTTCCACCTAAGTCAGAGAACTTTCAGAGGAGAGTGACCTTTGTGAGGAGTGGGGTTTACCAGCCGAGAGAGAGGGCACAGCCGAGAGAAACCCCAAAGCCAAAGCCAGTCCGCTTCCATTGTGAGCATTGTGGAAGGGATGGACACCTTGAGGAGTTTCTGTTGGAGGAAGAAGAGGGAGGTGAGAAGAGAGAAGGAGGTGGGGAACAGGGACAGGTACTACTCTTCTCGTAGTGTGCCTGTGTCTCGTTCACCCTGGCCGAGAGGCGACGTCCTTTGTGCGTACAGTTCCTGTGGTTGCTAGTCGTGGTGTTCCAGCTGTTCGTGAGTTTGCTAGGCGACCTCCGTTTCGCGGTCAGTTTGGTTCAGGGAGGTTCGACCGTAGCTTTGAGGCTAGGAGAGAGTCTAGGCCACGTTTTCCCCCGCGTGGTGCTAGAGGTCCGATGGTGAGAGACGAGAGGGTTTCACGCGGTAGAGTTGATTTTGCTAACCCCTCTTTTGAGCAGATGGCCCGACACTGGTTTGACTCTTTCTGTGCTAACCCCAGTGTCGAGTCATTCGCTCGTTCTCGTTCTCGCTTTTGATTGTGCAGGTGTGAGGTATGGAGAACATGAGCTTGGTGACTCTTGGTCTTTTGCATGATCAAGGTTTGATGGTTCTCCACACCTTTTTTGGATGGCCCCGATGTGGCCCTTGTACACTATGTATTGTGAGTATATCCCTTGTACACTCTTGTGTTCATCTGTGTATATTTAGCTTGCTTTGTGCCTGTATCTTGGTTTTTATGTTTTGTGTAGCATATTGTACATTTGTTTATCTGGTATCCTTTTAGTTGGTATCTTTTGTTGCATTTTGCTCATTTTAGATTTTTCTTCCTTTTTATGATGGAGCTTTCCATTTGCTTTTATACACCTTCTCTAGTTTTTCTAGGTGTCTTTGATTGATGGGGAGCTCAGCTTTATTTAATGGGGAGAAATTTGCTCAAGTTGGTTTGACAAGGAGATGACTTTGTTTATAGCTTTTTGGATTGCATGAGATTGTGAGTTTGCTGCATTTGCATTTTGATTGTGCATATCATGGGAGTTTGAAGTTTGCACCTGAACCTTGGATTTGCATTTCAGTTGCACATTCCAAGGGGAGCTGATGATTGAACCTGAACCTTGGATTTGCATTTCAGTTGCACATTCCAAGGGGAGCTGATGATTGAACCTGAACCTTGGATTTGCATTTCGGTTGCACATTCCAGGGGGAGCTTTGTATTTGTGCTTTGATTGCGCTTGTGTTTTGAGATTGAGCTTGCCCATGTTTCTACCCAAAACCAGCTTGCAGACATTTTCACTAAGCCACTTGACCAAGTTACCTTCACCCGCTTGCGAGGAGAACTTGGTGTGTGTGCGGTTTTCTGAGCTGAGTTTTGGAGGCCTCTCTTGTAGCATATGTATACTGTTGTACCATCTTTGTATCTTGATGTATATTTTTCTTGCTTTTGTATCTTGATTTCATCTTTTGTATCATATCTTAGGATGAGCTTCTCCTATATGCAGTGATTGGTACAACTTGCTACATTTTAGAGTTTAGGCAGGCTGGCTAGGGATAGCTTGTATGGATGGCTATGCTCTTGATGGTTTTGATATATATTCTTTTGAGATAGTCTCTTTTCGAATTAAAATGACAAACTGAACTTAAATCCTTCACCCATGAGTAAATGCCTTTGCATGTCTTGTTTGAGCCGAAATGGCTATATCTGGCTTAAGATCATGTTAGGGTGTGATATTCTTTTCAATTGGGTCAAAGACCTTTGTCATTATAAATGTTTAGCCCATGCTTTATCTTGTGGAGGAGCATAAGCTTCTTTCTGTCGCAAAGACATTTCATGTACCATGCTTAACTTGAAAAACTTGAAAAATGAGATGTCTATGCATGAAAGAAGAAAGTTGAGAAAAAGATATATTTGCAGAAAATTATGCTCATGTCTCTATGCTTTCACCATTGCACACACTTGCACACATGGGTGCTAAGCGGTTGCATGTTGTTTGCCGGAGAAGTCTCCCATAAGAAGTGAACACATGGCTCCGTGCTTTGACATGACATGAGGTAGAACTTGGGCGTTTATGATGATCTTTTGTCAAGAATGCTTGTCCTTTCATGATTTTGGTGAGATGAAGTTTATTTTTGCTTAAACAATCCATGGTTAGAACTTTGCTCATGCGGTGACATTTTTGATAAAAATCCACAATTTGCTCATGGCTTTGTCAATTGGATATATGTCTTCACCTTCTTGATGGCAATGCCCGTGTGACATGATGAACTAGCTTGTATGCCTCTTCTCTAACTTGTAGCATTTTGTATTGCTCATTGTATATTTGAGAAGCTTGTAGTTGCATTTTGTACATTTTGCCTTGATGTGTGCATTGTCAACAAGGGGGAGAATTTCTGGAGCATTTGGCAAGGGGGAGTTGCTGCTGAATCTTAGAAGAAAGCTTTTGCTCTAGAATTTGTCGAATTGTGTGAGAGATTGAAAGTTTTGCCCAAATGAGGTTTTCTGAAAATTTGCGAAGATTCTGAGAGTTTGATCATTGGAATATCTTGCTGGGCACATGTGGAAGGTTTTCAAGTTGGAACGGCATCGTTGCGAGTTGGTTTGTGCAATTTTTGGCATTTTTGCCTTTGGTCATCTGCCAGGGGCGGTTTAACCGCCCCCCCTGGGCGGTTTAACCGCCCCTGTGCTGAGAGCACAAGGTTTGTGATGGTTTGAGCCATTTTCGAGTGATTTTCGCACGCACAAGTTCACTTGTTCAGGGGGAGTTGCATCTTTGCAGGGGGAGTGCTTTGAGAGTCCTGAAAAGTGAGTTGGAGGATTTGAAGTTTGTGATTTGTGCTTTGTGCTTTTGCTCTTTTGCCGATGGTGTTGAGCCCTTTCGCTTCTTCTTGAAGGGTCGGCGTTTCTGGAGCTTTCTCTTGCAGAGTGACTTTGTTCTCGGCTTGTTCTTGCTTTTAGTCACTTGCTTGAGTCTTGTTTTCGATTTCTTTTATATTTTCTTCATATCAATTGGTTACTATGTGTGTGTTGTCAATGCACTCATCAAGGGGGAGATTGAGGACCCAGTGTGTCCGAGGACCGGTGGATGGTCGCTTCCTGGTGTGATGAGTGATTGACAACGTGGTGTGGATTGACGTTTCCCTTGGCTCAAGTATTGCAGGTGTAGAATGCGGCTTGGTTGCATTGGTGCAGGTGAAGAACAGGCGCGAAAGGTCTTAGCCATGGCGGCCTCCGAGGAGCGGAGAGACAAGTAGGCTTGGTTCGAGGGACCCGATGGCCGGTGGATCAAGTGCGGTTCACATGCTGGCAAGAACGAGCAAGGGGACGTGGTTCCGGTGCGAGGTAGCGGCTCACAACCGAAGCTCGTACGCGGACGAGAAGCCGGCGCAAGGTGGCGGCTAACAACCGAAGTTTGCGCGCGGGGTTTGGTGATTTGGCCACAAAATCATCGGTGGACGGTTTCCCTTGGTTTGGGCCTCAAAACCAAGGACCGAGGACTCGACGAGGCGAACTTGGGCAGCTGGGCCGTGTGGGCTGACAGGGGCGGTTTAACCGCCCCCCAGGGCCGGTTTAACCGCCCCCCTGGGCTGGCCCAAGAACGGCGTCGAGGAGCTTCGATCCGGAGGACACGCGGCGTGACTGCAAGGCTTGCGTCGGAGGGAAGCTAGCTTGCAGTGGAAGGTGCCCGAGCCGGAAAATATCTGAGATCAAAATGTCAAATTTGCCCCTGAGGGGTATGTATCACTTAGGGGTAGTTTAGTCTTTAGGACACCACCACTTGGACTACTAATAGGCCCCTTCAGGGCTGGTGGCTGTTATCTCTCTAGTTATCTCTTTAGGTTTTACTTTGAACTTGTTTTCCCCTTCATCCCCTCCACCTAGAACTACTTCGAATCATTCCTAGTTTGTATAGGTGAATTCATGGTTATGTGATTGAGTTTGTGCTGCTCATCTTTGTGCCATGATTTGATTTCCCGAGCTCCCTTTCCTTTTTCTATTTTCGTGGGTATTTTCGGAGGTATTTTTGGGGGATTTTCGTTCTTCTTGTTCTAGGGCGTTTTCTCTCGGATTTCTTTGGGGGATTCACGTATGAGTGCCTTGTGCCTCTTTTGCTGGTGATCCTTTGCCCCCAAACGCCGAGAATCGCTCTGGATTTGAGATTTTCGGGATGAACTCGAGGTCATGGTGTTCTTCGCGAGATCTGCGATTCCGGGAGTTGTACTGAGTTAGAGGCCGAGATCTTTTGGGAAAACACTCCACTGGAGGTCTAGATCATCTGACCAAAATCTCGCCTCAAGAGCTCAAGCGGTTTGGGAGATCCACTTTTGTTTTGACTTTTTCTCGAGCCACCCAGGCCCGGGCGGTTTAACCGCCCCCCCTGGCCGGTTTAACCGCCCCCCTCTGGGTGTGTTAGATCGAGCCGCGTTTCGGGTCGTGCCATCCCGCGAGCGCAAGATGTCAGCTTGGCCAGGCTCAAAAAAAAAAAAAAAAAAAAAAAGATGTCAGCTTGGCCCTTGTCGACGGAGAGCGATTGTCCCAGCAGTAGAGTGTTGCGAGGCACAGCACTCGAGAGGAGGGGAAGCAATGATAATAGGACTGGCAGGATCATGGAGAAGGTTGCCATGGCTGAAGTCTGAACAGAAGAACAGATGGTTGTGCTGATGAAGGGGGCTGCTTCTCAAGCTCTGATATGTCCAAGCTGCACTTCTCACTTCTCAGTTCCCCTCTGTATATGATCTGTTAGTGTCCCTAGGCATGAAGGGTAGGTGTTTAGGGTCACAGGCATATCCAACTGCTCCTCATGTTTAACATGGTTGGCTGGAGTCAATGAGGTGCTTTGCCTTTATGTTAAGGAACATTTTATTCATGCATCATCTTGTGTCCTAATCTTTATATTGCTACGTAACCTTGTTTACCTGTTGATAATTAAAACAGGAGGCTGATTTCAAAAGGGAAAATATTCAGGACAGATTGATGTGAATTTTCCAAATTGATCAATTTCAATTTGGAGTCGTCGCAGTCTTGGTCAAGATTTCAAGAAACCTCAGGCCACATGGATGGCATCGACCTTCCCATAGCTTGCCTGCAGTTTTATCCGCACAAGCCTCGGAAGGCGTGTCATTGTATCAGAGAAAGCTGAAGAAATGTCGGTCCCGTACTTGCAGCGGAAGGCAAATGATTATTTTCGACTTATCCGTACAAGAAGAATCATTAGTCATGGAATCTGGCTTGTACTTAGCAGAAAGTCAACACCCAGAGTGGACCTGTAGCTGTCTAAATTTGACCAGGCCTAACCCCAGGAAATTTCTCGTTTTGGAAGCAGCCTCCTCTCCGAAGCACAGTTTTAATTAACATCAGACAGACAATTCTTCAAAAAGAACATCAAACAGGCAAGATTACGTATCAATATAATGGTTAGCTTACAAGAGTCAAGACAATGCATAAATCAGATGTTAACAGAAAGATGAAGTACCTCATTGGCTCCACTCCAGTCAACCATATTAAACACAATCAATAGCAGGATATGGCTGTGAACTGCGATCCTGAAAACGCGCCCTTCATGCCTAGGGGCACCACCATAGAGAGGAGGACTGAGAAGTGCAGCCTGGACATATGAGAGCTTCATAAGCAGTTCCCTCATCAGCCCAGCCATCTGCATAGAGTTCAGCCATATCAAAGGACGTCCCACCTTTGCTTCCCCTCCTCTTGAGCGCCGCGCCTCGTGACACTCTACTACTGGGATCCTCACTGGCCTCCTATGGTCACGGAATGGCACTTGTATACAAAGTCAAACAAAGAACACTATGAACTATGATCGTAAATATAGGATAATAATGCAAATTATACTTAGCAAATAGGCCATTGGTCATTTCAGTCATGCCATTTGAAAGATTAATGGGAAATACGATGCAAGTAATCAATGGCAACACATCTACTAATTGATTGATTACAGAACAGAACTGAGAAAAGCTTGAACTCCCTGTTGCAGTGAAAAGGGAGGCATGCACAGCATAGTACATGCGAGAACAAAAACATGGAAGTGAAAGTATGTAGGAGTAGATGTTTTAGGTACCAAAATAGCCATGTTGCTGGAAGCAAGATAACATATTGTTGAATGAAAAGGCAGAAGTCACACTTGTAGTACATGTCTTTTAAGAATCTGTGGAGTGCACGAGTTGCAATCCGAAACTGAGGTGTAGATATATCAATGTACACGTAGATTAAAAAAATATCCATACTAATTAGAACGGCGTTAACTTAATGGAGTATCTGTAATCAAAACTGATTACTAAAAGGAAGGAGTGCAAAGATAAGGTAGGCACAATCAATATCAGGCAGACATCTTAGTGGATCACGAGTCATACTAACAGTTACATGATCTTTCAAACTAACAAAAAAAACGGCAATAAAACAACAGTATGAACAAGCTCATTGGTAAGGTCAATCATAACATTCAAACTGCCACTAGTTTCCTGAGCCGATTTTGAACTAAAGTCACTGAGATCAAGATTCCTAACGTGACCCTTACATTTCTACAACTATGATGTTATGTGCGTGAACATGTCAGAGGAGTAACGCAAGCGGGAATCAGGAGATCACAGGCGCGGCAGCAACGGACGGGGAGCGTGGGCGCGGGAACAACTGACGACGCGCGCACGTTGCATGTATCAGTTCCACTTTCAGTTCGTGTGTGTTGTAACCGGTGTGCGTATGTGTATCGTTGTCTATATGTACTGAACCAGGAAGTTCAAGGGAAGGTAGCCGGAGATTGAATACAATCTCTCCTGCTCTTGTGTCTCTGTCCTCGCGCTCTGTTCTTGCAACTCTCACACTCGTTCTCGACGCCGGCGGCCATGACGGCGTCGCGCGCTCGCCGCCGCCGCTCGCCATCACCTTGCCCTCCAACATCACACTCGTACGCGCTGCGCCATCAGTACTCTGACATATGAGCAGAGAGACAAAGATACAGTGACTTCCACAAAGAAATTACCTCATCTTCACAAAGTGAGTATTTTTATGGGAACCATAGGACAGTGAGTGTCTCTGATGAGGACCCAGTGTGTCCGAGGACCGGTGGATGGTCGCTTCCTGGTGTGATGAGTGATTGACAACGTGGTGTGGATTGACGTTTCCCTTGGCTCAAGTATTGCAGGTGTAGAATGCGGCTTGGTTGCATTGGTGCAGGTGAAGATAAGGCGCGAAAGGTCTTAGCCATGGCGGCCTCCGAGGAGCGGAGAGACAAGTACGCTTGGTTCGAGGGACCCGATGGCCGGTGGATCAAGTGCGGTTCACATGCTGGCAAGAACGAGCAAGGAGACGTGGTTCCGGTGCGAGGTAGCGGCTCACAACCGAAGCTCGTACGCGGACGAGAAGCCGGCGCAAGGTGGCGGCTAACAACCGAAGTTTGCGCGCGGGGTTTGGTGATTTGGCCACAAAATCATCGGTGGACGGTTTCCCTTGGTTTGGGCCTCAAAACCAAGGACCGAGGACTCGACGAGGCGAACTTGGGCAGCTGGGCCGTGTGGGCTGACAGGGGCGGTTTAACCGCCCCCCAGGGCCGGTTTAACCGCCCCCCCTGGGCTGGCCCAAGAACAGCGTCGAGGAGCTTCGATCCGGAGGACACGCGGCGTGACTGCAAGGCTTGCGTCGGAGGGAAGCTAGCTTGCAGTGGAAGGTGCCTGAGCCGGAAAATATCTGAGATCAAAATATCAAATTTGCCCCTGAGGGGTATGTATCACTTAGGGGTAGTTTAGTCTTTAGGACACCACCACTTGGACTACTAATAGGCCCCTTCAGGGCTGGTGGCTGTTATCTCTCTAGTTATCTCTTTAGGTTTTACTTTGAACTTGTTTTCCCCTTCATCCCCTCCACCTAGAACTACTTCGAATCATTCCTAGTTTGTATAGGTGAATTCATGGTTATGTGATTGAGTTTGTGCTGCTCATCTTTGTGCCATGATTTGATTTCCCGAGCTCCCTTTCCTTTTTCTATTTTCGTGGGTATTTTCGGAGGTATTTTTGGGGGATTTTCGTTCTTCTTGTTCTAGGGCGTTTTCTCTCGGATTTCTTTGGGGGATTCACGTATGAGTGCCTTGTGCCTCTTTTGCTGGTGATCCTTTGCCCCCAAACGCCGAGAATCGCTCTGGATTTGAGATTTTCGGGATGAACTCGAGGTCATGGTGTTCTTCGCGAGATCTGCGATTCCGGGAGTTGTACTGAGTTAGAGGCCGAGATCTTTTGGGAAAACACTCCACTGGAGGTCTAGATCATCTGACCAAAATCTCGCCTCAAGAGCTCAAGCGGTTTGGGAGATCCACTTTTGTTTTGACTTTTTCTCGAGCCACCCAGGCCCGGGCGGTTTAACCGCCCCCCCTGGCCGGTTTAACCGCCCCCCTCTGGGTGTGTTAGATCGAGCCGCGTTTCGGGTCGTTTTGTTGTTCGTTTCGATTGGTTCGAGTTCCGCTGCTCGCTTCTTGTTCCTAGGGTCAGTAGCTTGACAGTGGCTACGTGATCTTGGCAAGATTGCTCTCGGAGGTTTCGGAGTTGTTTTGGGAGAATAGCCGGATCGATTAGAGAGAATTTTTATCGGCTCCCATTCACTCCCCCCCTCTCTGGTCGCCGTTTCGGTCCTTCATCTGATGACAGGGAAATGAAACACCATTCAAATACAAAGGCATGTGCTGGAAACTCAAGTTAAGCACCGCTATAACTCCACAGTATAACTTCAACATGTCCCATAGCTTATTTCCAGCATTTCTGACCATTTTTCTTTATTTGTTGTCCTGGTTGCACTTTTCAACAGCCCTTCTGCCAATTTTGAACATATCCTTTCTTGACATCCAAATGCAATGTGCCTGGCCCTTCTCTGCAGATAAAACTGATACAGCGACACACAGGCACACATGCATTGTTTCCACTTCTCATACTTTCTTGTGGCGAGCAGTATGATTAATGGGGGCGGTGATTTTGCAAATCCTCCCTCCCACCTCTCCCTACGCGCTCCCCTTGGATTAAGATCGTGTGGCCTAGATTTGAGTTCTCATAGTTCTCACCGGAATTTGATTATCATATGATACGTTGCCAATAAAAAAAACATTTGCAGTGAAGAAAGGTGAGTAGAACAACTGCAACATCAGAGTGGCCACCTTCAACGGCCGCCCAATCGGGGGCCGAGCCGCAGCGCAGTTGACCCAACTCTTCTGGCAAACACCACCCGGAAATCCGAAATCCTCTTCCGACAAGCACCATGTCGCTGAACGCGGCACATTGCATCCACGTTTTTGGGCCGGCGCAATTGAAGCTAGCGAGGAGGGGGTGGCGAGGTCTGTAAAACGGCGGCGCGGCGAGCGTCGCCGCTAGGTGCGGTTCGGCCGACAAGCGGTTGTAGGCGGCGCCTGCCACGTTTTGCTGGTGGGCGCTGTTGGTGAGAGGCCCGCCGTAGCCAGCTGGCGACCCTGGAGGCCGCGGAGGGGTGTGTTGGAGGTACGACCATGGGCCCACAGGGCGCATGGATTGTCCCCAGAAAGAGTCGTACCAGGCGTGAAGAACATGAGTAGAGTACTGTAAGGACTCTTCTCGATTTGGAAACCAGTCTTATGACTTGTAAACTACTCGGAGTGCCTTGTAGAGTAATCTCCGAGTAGTAATTGGTTAGTATTCTATCTGAAACCAACCTTGTAACCCTGCCCGCCGTGTATATAAGGCTGGGCAGGGACCCTCACAGAGGAAGGGAAGTCTCTCAACAGAGAACACGATCTCATCAATACCAATCACCACACAGGACGTAGGGTATACGCCTTCTAAGCGGCCCGAACCTGTCTAAAATCCTGAGTCTCTTTGCCTTTGCGTTCCTGATCTCGGCGAAACCCACCTGAAACTTTACTACCTCGGGATACCCCTAGGTAGGATCGACGGTAGAACACCGACATCTGGCGCGCCAGGTAGGGGTTTTTCTCGAAGATCCCGTGGAGAACGCAATGGTGATCTACAATCAAGCTGAAGCGCCTCAGGAGGGCACAACGTTCCGCTTCGGCTCGTGGGTCTACGTCGCCGACGGCTCGGGTGGTTTCTACAGCTACCACGAGACGCCCGTCGAGTTGAAGCAGGAGCAAGCGCCCATCATGGAAGATTTGGCCGAGCAACTCGGCGAGATCACACTCGCGGACCTCATCCGCGGGCAAGAGTCTGAGTCGACTACGACTACGGAGAAGAAGACAATCCTCCCACCCCAATTCCCGTTTGGACTCCGTAATTCGACCCACGCATATTGTGAGGCGTTACGGAGCCAATTCGAGTCCTTTATGGACTCGGAGAGGGACGTTCCATTCCGAGTCATGGCAGGACACGCCAACTCTCTGAGCCAAGCGGTCCCCGAATGCCACTCGGACTCGGACGAGGAGACACTACAAGACGATGGCGAACACAACATTGTGATCTACGCCACGACTGAAGGAAGATCAGAGTACCAAAGAGACAGGATCCCACAGGACGTCTACGAGTCCCGCCAGATCTTTGTACTCTTTGGGCCTGAAGCTACTGACAACCTGCCGTTCCAGTACGGCACACCACTGCTGCCAGAAGAGGAAAGCTCTACAGAGCTCATCACTCCAAGCCCCAGCGACTCTGTCGAGCCCAATCGACAAGTCTTCATGGCTGGCGCAGCAGCAACTGGCGACGTCGACAACGACCCGCGCTACGCTTTCGAGCTAGAAGAAGATATCTCCGCAAATGAAGACGCACCCGCTGGCGAATCCACTCAAGCGGCCACGAACAGAGAAATCCGGAACAACAAGAGGGCTCAGCGCCGCCTAAACGCTCGCAATCGCGTCATGGCTGGGCGCAACCTCGCTCAAGAGTTCGCGCGAGTGGCACGCTACGACTCTCCTATGGCTAACGCCATGGAGATTGCCTATCACATCCGCAGTCTGCCAAGAACCCCAGAGACGGCAGCTGCACTCGAACGGATCAACGGCATGGTCCGCACTCTCAACAAGGCCATCGCTGCCGCACCATCGCGCAGCGGCCAAGCAGCTCTAAGCGAAGAAGTCGAGAGCAGCGGACGCCAACCTCCCCGCGACAAGAATCGCCCCCCAAACCCCAGCCGTGTGGTAATTTCAAATCTTTGAGTACTTATTTGAAAGTACTATAGAGTCTACTCCACAAGGCGAGTAGTAACTTCAAATCTCTGAGTACTCATTTGAAAGTACTACGGAGTCTACTCGGCAAGAAGAGTAGTGACTTCAAATCTCTGAGTACTCATTTGAAAGTACTACAGAGTCTACTCCACAAGGCGAGTAGTAACTTCAAATCTCTGAGTACTCATTTGAAAGTACTACAGAGTCTACTCCACAAGGCGAGTAGTAACTTCAAATCTTTGAGTACTTATTTGAAAGTACTGCAGAGTCTACTCGGCAAGAAGAGTAGTGACTTCAAATCTCTGAGTACTCATTTGAAAGTACTACAGAGTCTACTCCACAAGGCGAGTAGTAACTTCAAATCTCTGAGTACTCATTTGAAAGTATTACAGAGTCTACACAGTCGCAACTCTGAAGACTGGCATACGAAGCCAAAAGAAGAACTACCCTGGCAAGAGTGACGTTGAGAAGATCATGGACAGGCCGTGTCCAATGCACCCGAAGCACAAGCATACCTTGGGCCAATGCTACGATCTCCAACGCATATACGCCGAGAAGGATCAAGAGAACAAGGCCAAGAAGAAGATGGCAAGGGAACCACTCGATCCTGAAGCCAAGAACAAGGAAAGGACCGACGACGAAGATGACGAAGACGAGGAGGACCAGACGAACAAGTTCCAGAAGCCTAAGAATGTACTCATGGTCATCATGGGGGCGACTATGGTTTCCCCACTCGGAGGAAGCATGAGCTCGCTCTACGGCACATAATGGCAATTGAGCCAACCGTCCCCAGATACCTAAAGTACTCGGAGGTTCCAATCACTTTCTCCAGGGCAGACCAATGGAACAGCTACGACGAACCAGGGCAATTGCCACTCGTCCTGGACCCTACGGTGGCAGGATCACAACTCACCGAGGTGTTCATCGACGGTGGGGCAGGGCTGAACGTGCTATTCTCTGGCACCCTGAAGCGGATGGGACTCGACATTGAAAAAATGTTGACTCCCACCAATTCCCCGTTCTACGGCATTGTCCCTGGTAATGGCAGTCTTCCCCTCGACCAAGTCACATTACCATACAACTGCGACAGAGAAGCTGTGGAGTTTGCGGCTACCACTCAGGTACCCAACGCCATGGCCCAGCTCTTCGTAGCAGCTCAGAAGCTGAAGCAGTCAGAGTACGAGATCCCCAGCAAGGAACTCGGACCAAACAAGGCGGCTATTCTTGAAGACGTGGCGACCAAGGACGCACCACTACTGGAAGGAGACCAGTCGAACACCACCAAGATCGGGGCCGGCTTAACCCCAAAATAAGAAGGCGAGCTCGTCAGGATTCTGCAAGCCAACCGCGACATCTTTGCGTGGAAACCTGCAGATATGTCAGGAGTGCCAAGGAACCTGATCAGGCACAGCCTTAACTTCGATCTCAAAGCTACACCCAAGAAGGTGACAAGCGAGAGGCGATCAAGAAGGAGCTAGCGAAACTACTCGCCGCAGGATTCATCAAGGAAGTCTTCCACCCGACTGGTTGACAAACCCAGTCTTGGTGAGAAAGAAGAACAACAACGAGTGGCGCATGTACATCGACTACACTCGTGTAGAAGTTCCGGAGTTCCCTTTGATACTTGTTGATTCAACAAAGTATACATCGGTCAAAATCTGAAGAGTAGATCACATGACTACTTTCCAGGATCCCTGAGTACTCAGATGAAACTAAGACCAGGCTGAACACCTGTAGAGGCTAGCTAGCCTTATAAAGCAACTACCCACGAGTAGTAACTTCAAATCTCTGAGTACTCATTTGAAAGTACTACAGAGTCTACTCGGCAAGAAGAGTAGTAACTTCAAATCTTTGAGTACTTATTTGAAAGTACTACAGAGTCTACTCGGCAAGAAGAGTAGTAACTTCAAATCTCTGAGTACTTATTTGAAAGTACTACAGAGTCTACTCCGCAAGGCGAGTAGTGATCTCAAATCTCTGAGTGCTTATTTGAAAGTACTACAAAGTCTACTCCACAATAAGAGTAGTGATTTCAAATCTCTGAGTACTTATTTGAAAGTACTTTAGAGTCTACTCCACAATATGAGTAGTGATCTTCAAGTACCAGTTATCAAGTGCTTTGAAGCATAACTCGCAAAATGAGTTCAATTTGCCGGGGGCTTCCTGAATACACTGCAAGAGTGGTTTGGATGACTCTTCGGGCGCCTCATGATCAATGGAATTCATCACTATGGTGGTCGCCTCAACCCGTTGCAAGTTATCAAGTCAAAGTTCAACTTCAGCTTGTGCCGCGGTACTGCCGCATCAGCAATATGCTCGTGATGAACTCAAACTAGTCGGAATCAACTCTGACTAAGTCTGCTTCATCGACAAACGGCAACAAACAACCTAAGTTACTTATATCAATTATTTTTTATTTTATTCTAACAAAATTGGCCAAGCGCCGAGTACTTTGTTTGGATGACTACTTTGTAGGCCGCACAACGTGCTATTACATCTTCGCCAGCTTCCAATCTCGGGGGCTGACACTAAAATTACAACTCGGTTTGCCATTAGGCTGACACTAAAATCTTTGCCTTTGCGTTTCTGATCTCGGCGAAACCCACTTGAAACTCTTCTACCTCAGGATACCCCTAGGTAAGATCGACGGTAGAACACCGACAGGGTGGGAGCGTGGGGGTAGGGTTGGCGGTTTGTGGAGAGGATGTTCGTCAGGGTGGAGGCGGAGGTGGTGCGCCGGCGATGGCGAGGTGTGGCGTGTGGGTTGGGGACTTGGGGACGGCGTGGGGAAGGCGGTGGGCCTGCCGGGGTGGCGAAGGGGGCTTGGTTCAGCAAAACATCGAAACCAGCGGCCACAAACAAGAAGCGGGACTATTCCCTGCACAACTAACTCCAGCAACCACACCAAACTGTTTTGACTGAAACAACGTCACTCTTGAATCTTGATGGGCCTTCAACGAACCAGCCTGTACACAAGTTGACTGTTGACCCACTACACGTAGATGAATTTTAGATGTTTGAATTTGACTGACTTTCTCCTATTCCCTCTTTTGTTTTTTACATGTCACATTTGTTTTTGTCATAAACGCATTATCTCAACATATAATGGTTTAGGACACATGATAATGCCGTCACGGAACATATAATGGCAAAGTACCTATTGACTCCAGTCAACCATATCAATCGACAATCGTGGAGAACAGGTGCACATGGTCGTGCCCGCCTACCCTCCATGCCCACCGGCACCAACCATATAGCTAGAGGAGAATTGACAATTGAGAAGCAGCCCCGGCCCTCATCCCAACCAGGTTCAGCTTCAGCCATGGAAGCCTTCTTCGCCATCCTTCCAGTCCTATTATCACTGCTCCCCCCTCCTCTCGAGCGCTTCGCCTCGAGACACTCTACCACTGAGATCCTCGCTCTCTGTCGACAGGCGCCAAACTGACATCCTGCGCTCGCGTGACGGCACTTTCTCCTGTGGCTTCTCCAGCATCTACGACAACGCCTTCACCTTCTCGATATGGTACGCCGACTCAGCGGACAAGACCGTCGTCTGGACCGCAAACCGCGGCCACCCTGTGCACGCCAGGAGAGCGGCGGTCACCCTGAGGGAGGGCGGCGCCATGGTTCTCACCGACTATGACGGCACGGTAGTGTGGCAAACCGAAGGTGACGAATTAGCAGGTGTGCAGTATGCCCAGCTCCTGGACACCGGGAACCTTGTCATGAAGAACTCCAGCGATATGGTTGTGTGGCAGAGCTTCGATTCACCAACAGATACACTGCTCCCCACCCAGCGCATAACTGCAGCCACGAAGCTGGTCTCCACCACAGGTCAATATATATTTCATTTCACAGACTTGTCGATATTGTCCCTTATATATGACGATGCCAATGTTCATGAAATGTATTGGCCAGACCCTGACAAGTCAATGTATCAGAATAACAGAAATATGTATAACGGTACCAGGCTTGGGGTTCTCGATGACTCCGGGAATTTCTTTTCGAGTGATTTCGCCAACCAGCAAGCACTTGTTGCTTCTGATGAAGGTCTTGGGATCAAAAGAAGGCTTACTTTCGATCCTGATGGTAATCTCCGACTCTACAGCTTGAACAACTCAGATGGGAGTTGGTTGGTTTCTTGGATTGCACTGTCTCAGCCTTGTAACATTCATGGCTTGTGTGGTCCGAATGGGATCTGCCACTACTTGCCTGCACCTACATGCTCTTGCCCACCGGGTTATGTGATGAACAACCCTGGGAATTGGAGCCAAGGCTGTAGACCTGTAGTAGACATTACCTGTACTGGTGGTGAGCAAGCGCAGTCTGTCAAGTTCTTGCACCTTCCAGGCACTGACTTTTGGGGATCCGATCAAGAGCATCTCGAGTATGCATCCTTGGAGACTTGTAAGAACATATGTAGGAGTGATTGCACCTGCAAAGGCTTTCAGTACCAGCCAGGATTAGGGTCATGCTATCCAAAGTCTTTCCTTTCCAGTGGGACGGCATATACGCCACATAGCACATATCGCACTATGTATCTCAAGCTCCCCACGGGTGCTAATATTTCAGGCATCTCTGTTCCCCGAACTAATGTGCTTGCTTTAAGAGAGTACCATCCTGACTGTGGGCAGATGATGGAACCGTCTATGGATGTTAATAATGATGGGGAAGCAAAATGGTTGTACTTATATGGGTTTGCAGGTGCAATTTTTGTTCTTGAAATTCTCTTCACCGCATTCGTATGGTTCTTCGTTTTGAGATGGGAGCTGGGAGCATCAGAAACAACAGCACTTCAAGCACTTCGTTTTGAGATGGCAACTAATTTCAGAAGATACAGTTATAGAGAGTTGGTAAAGGCGACCAAAAAGTTCAAAGATGAGCTTGGAAAAGGAGGCTCAGGGATTGTCTACAAGGGAATCTTGGACGACAGTCGAGCAGTGGCTGTTAAGATGCTGGAAAATGTAAGGCACTGTGAGGAGGAGTTTCAAGCTGAGCTGCGCGTGATTGGGAGGATTAACCATATGAATCTAGTAAGGATATGGGGCTTTTGCTCAGAAAGCTCCTACAGGATGTTGGTCACCGAATACATTGAGAATGGATCACTAGCCAACATCCTATTCAAAGACAACATTTTACTAGAGTGGAAGCAGAGGTTTAATATCGCGTTGGGTGTCGCCAAGGGTTTGGCTTACCTCCACCATGAATGCCTTGAGTGGGTGATCCACTGCGACGTGAAACCGGAGAACATCCTGTTGGACCAGAATCTAGAACCTAAAATTGCCGACTTTGGCTTGGCAAAGCTTCTCAACAGAGGTGGCTCCAATCAGAATGTATCACGAGTGCGAGGCACAGTAGGTTACATGGCTCCAGAGTGGATCAGCAGCCTGCAGATCACAGCAAAAGTTGATGTTTACAGTTATGGAGTTGTGCTTATTGAGCTAGTTCTGGGACGACAAGTTCTGGACCTGGCTGTAGATGCCGATGAGGAGGTTCATAAGGTGCTTAGGGAGCTTGTAGGCAGGCTTGCTCATATGTTGGAAACAGGGCAATCGGCTTCTATCGATGAGGTAGTGGATCGCAGGCTGAGTGGCCATTTCAATGACATGCAGGTGAGGACACTGATCAGAGTGGCTGTCTCATGCTTGGAAGAAGAAAGAAGCAAACGGCCAACGATGGAATCTGTAGTCCAGACACTCCTTTTAGCTGATGAATCTTGTAGTATGCGCTAGGGTGCTATGAATTGCCGACAGACGCAATGCTAAGCAGAATGTGAGTAATATATATAATAAAATATTTTTTCTAGCTTTACTTCATTGTATGTCTATGTATGCAATATGAGACTTGTGTTTGTCTGGCTGGAGTCATTTGCTTTGTGATAAGCGGTGCTTATGTATGCATATATCTTGGTGTGTTGCGCATGTATGCTTATGTACTCTATTGACTATGTGAAAAGAAAACCCTACTACTATTGACTGCTGGGGTTCTGTTTGCTAAGGACAGTACGCATTGTTTGTTCAGACAGTTCTAACTTGGTCAGGGACCACACTTCTATTAGGGTGCCTCCATCTTCCCTAAAAAGAATATTAATTCTATCTAGTACCCTGTGGCCTGTACAAAAGAGAAGAGAATTGACGACCACATGTGATTATTTTTGGCTTACAAGAAGCATCCCTCGTCATGGAATTCCGGCTTCTAGAGAAGCAGGTCAACACGTAGTGTTGAATCTGTGGCTGTCTAAATTTGACCAGGCCAAGCAGCTAAGCCATGGAAATTTCTCCTTTGGGAACCAGCCTCCTGTTCAAAGCACAATTTTACTAGTTAACAACAAATAGATAATTGTTTTAACAATGAGGATTCGGCGCCCACATGGGGGCGCGCCCTATATATCACAACCGTTGATGTACATCCATGAACAGTGCAGTGACAGAGGACGTAGACGCCATTTGGTCATCTCCAGGTTTTTACCACAACGTGCTGTTCCGACTGTACTTCTTAGTTTCGTCTAAAGCAACTAGTATTGACAATGTCCAATATGTTCAACTGGAGCGTCTTGTTCTGCTTTAGTCGGAGCTGTATTTAAATGCCCAATGAGCTGGTTGCTACGGTACCTCATTCCGAACCAAAGCCCAAGAGTAGCTTAGCGCTAAAAAATTGGTTGAGTACAAAAGTGACGTTCTAAATAAATGTCACTTGAGGGCAAGTCTCCACCGGTGTTAAAAACGTACGTGCGGAGGTTAGTATGGCTACCCCATTCCTTATGCGCCTGTTATTATGTTGCTTGCATGCTGATGTTAATTACAATGATATGTGATGTAGGAGAAGAACTATTCAATGCGCTGAATCGTCGGATTTGGAAAAAAATGGTTACGAGCATCGGTATATGCAGCAAACGTTTTCATATGTCACCTCAGATAGTAGTACTTATGCTATGTGAAACTAATTATATACTCATTTAATAGTTTCCGAGGCCGAACTGGTCCTAGCAGCCGAGTCACGGAAGGAGGAATTGGTCGAATCCATGAAACCTTGCTACTAGCTGCTAGTGGAATGTGTGGTAATGTCTTCACTCCTAAGCTTGGTGTAGACTTTGATTCAGCTCAAGAAGCATTTGATTTTTACAACATGCATTCTTGGGAGATTGGTTTCGGTATAAGGTATGGTCGAAGCTACATCAACACTAGTGGGTACACATCGCGCTTGGACATTGAGTGCGCTTGCTCTGTAAGTTTGCCACCCAACAAATACAATAATATATATGTAATTCTACAATTGTCCACCAAAATACTGTGTCAGATCGGATCAATACTAAGATAATTACGAACTTGACTCTACAGGGTGTTGATAATCGAACAAATCGTGCTAGAACAATTCGCACAGGATGCACTGCCATGATACGATTGCATCGTACTGACGACGATGGCTGGTTTATAAGCCGTGTCCACATGCAACACAACCATGCAATGTCCGTTGGTTGTGGTCAAAAGAAACAGTGGAGATCTCACAGTCGTATTGACCCTTTAACTCGTGAGCTTATCCGCAATCTAAGGATGAACAATATCAGTATTACTAAAGTATGGTCCATCGTTAGCGGAGTACATGGCTCACCATATTCAGCACCGTTCCGTAAACAAGATGTGCGGTCAGTTTGTGCAGCAATAGCACATGAGTCTATAGATGGTGACATGAGAAAGACACTTGAAGTGTTTGCTCAGTTGCGCCGTCAAGATGACTCATTTGTATATGAAATCGATGTTGATGTCGATGGCCGTTTGCGATCTTTATTTTGGTGTGACGGCCACTCTCGACTGCAGTACGGTGCTTTCGGTGACGCAGTCACATTTGATACTACCTACCGTACTAACCTTTATAATATGCCTTTTGGAATTTTCGTTGGTGTTAATAACCACTTCCAGTCTATCATATTTGGAGGCATATTCCTACGTCAAGAAACTATTGAAGCCTTTGAATGGGCGTTTAGAACTTTCATTACTGTGATGGGACATAGGGCACCTTCAACTATACTAACTGGTACATTGTCTGATTACCAATTCATTTACAATTTTTTTATAATCCGACGATCATAATGATCTACATTCAATTGACTTTATGTGTGAGCAGATCAGTGTCATCAGATGAAGGTTGCTATTTCTTCTACGATGCCTGGAACTAAACATAGATGGTGTAAATGGCATGTGCTGCGCAAAGCAAAAGAGTATATTGGGCGCTCTTATTCTAAGTATGAGACTTTCAAACAAGAACTCCATGAATTGGTGTCCGAGATGATGCCGGTGCCTGAATTTGAAAGGCGATGGGATGAATTGATGACAAAGCATAATGTGCGCACCAACAAGTACTTGCAACGAGCTTACCACTATAGAGCCATGTGGGCAAAACCTTTCTTTTCAAACATTTTTTGTGCTGGTATGACAAGTACTCAACGTAGCGAAAGTGCGAATCATATGTTGAAGGGATACGTTAGACGCTCATCTCCCATGCATCATTTCATTGGCCAATTTGAGCGCTTATTAGCTGATCGACGCTCTGAAGAAGCAAGGGAGGAGCATGCTACCGAAAAGGTATATCATAATGATATCTTACTTCCAATCAAATATGCTATTAACATCCGTATATTATGTAATCTAATGTTATATTTTGTATGCGAAATATATTTGTTTCAGGTTACTCGTCTAATGCGTTTTGTATTCCCTATCGAGGAGCATGCAAATAAAATATATACAAGGAATATATTTACTAAATTTTCCAATCAGTTGTTCTTGTCTGGCTCCATGCTCATTGCCTATGAAGACGATCGTGGATCTTACATAGTCAAAGATCCCTCGGTGAAGCTCGCTAGTAGCGACAATTTTTTGGTGCGGCTGTCCCCTGATCTCACGGAATGCAATTGTTCATGTGGACACTTCAATCATTGTGGCATGCTTTGCGCACATCTACTGAAGGTGAGCCTTGTTGTAACGAATTGAATATTAATGTTACACTTTGGATTACAATTGGCTTAATAATTAGTTTTGAACTCATAATTTTCAAGGTTTTCGTGCACCATAACGTTCGTGAAATTCCCGATTCCTGTGTCATTACTTGATGGCGACGAGGTGTAAATCCAGCATTACTAATTGATTCTGGGCCATACTCATCACGCGGAATTGCTACGTCGGGTGCGATGCGTAACGCCGTACACGTCGCTGCTGTTAATGTTATTGGCGAAGCTGCAGGTTTATTTGGTGGGCTAGCAGTTGTGTCACGACACTTGGAAGCTGCAGCAGAAGAGTTACGTGCGCCAAAAGCTTGCTATGACACACTTAATGAAGAAAAACAAGTGGCTGCTGACGGAACTTTGTTCCTCTCTCCATCCAGGATCAAACCCAAAGGAAGGCCAGCTAGCAAACGTCTCAAAAGTGCTGCTGAATCAAACAAACGTGGTCCGTACTCGAGGAAAAAGTAGGTGTAGTGCAATGTAGTAGAAGTAACTATAATAATGTATCATATATATATTCTAGCCGTCGGTTATAAGAAGTATCGTTTCGTCTTATGTAACATATTTTCTAATGAATAACTATGTAATCAGACCATTGTATAATTTCAAATGTTATGTAATATAGACGCCATCATATTCCTGTTGTTTTATATATACAATAATTATTGAGTACAATGGGATTGCTCAAAGGTATGTATATTAATTAACATATATCTCACCATTATTTGCAAATCTAATATAATTGACATTATATAAGACTGCATAAGTTCTCTGTGCGTCGAGAGCGAGGATTTGCACATCCTAAAAGCATAGCCGAAAGTTTTTTGGATGGAGTAGATGTGGATTGAAAAAATCGGTAAATGAGAGTAAGGTTTAAGATAGAACTTGGAAAGCAGATACAGAGGCCGAGCTACCTTTCTAATGCCAAATGGCTTCTCCAGCAGACGGGTAGGTCACTCCGGAGCATGCCAACAGTAAAGGTGAAGGTCAATTCGTGTCTTGCGCCCCGAGCCAGGCAGTAGAAATGTACTGTCGCAGGAGAGTGGAAAATTAATGCAGCGAACGGGTTGTTACATGCATCAAATGGAGCTGATGGTGTAGCTGTAACGCAACGAATGGTTTTACGAGTTAATATAAATATGACTCAGTTACAATTAAGTAATGGTATTTGTAAAAATGAAAGTCAATTGTTTAATACTTGTTGCAAGCGGGACAAAAGTTGGGAAGCAGACAGTGGTAGATATGGGCTGGCAACCGCGACAGATAATGAACAAGTCGTACAAGCCTACATAAAGGATATGTTACAACAAAACATATGAAAAATTATACAAATGGTAAACTGTCCCATCGGGGATAGAAGAAACGAACATAAAGGATAGCTAACAACAAAACAGACGAGAAAGGCACAAATTGTAAACTGTCCCATCGGGGATAGAAGCAAGTAGTTATGGGAGACATGATGAACTACCGTAAACAAAATGTTCATAGGCTGAACAAATTGTCAATGGAATTGTCTAGCTCACAAGTCAGGTATCCATGCAGACTTTACTTTTTTACCGTAACCCGACGGCAATGTTTATACCTGACGCCGTCTGTTTGATGCACGAATCACCTAGCAGCACCGAACGAGAGAGATAGCTGGGGCACGCGCCCATGTGGGCGCCGATGCATTTTCGTTGTTCTAAAAAACAAACATCAGACAGACAAGGTTACGTATCACTAATCAATATAATGGTTAGGTTACAACTTACAAGATAATGCATAAATCAGATGTTAACAGAAAGACGAACTACCTCATTGGCTCATTGACTCCAGTCAACCATATTAAACAAGAGCAATTGCTAGATGCGGCTGTGAACTGTGATCCTGAAAACGCGCCTTCATGCCTAGGGACACCACCACAGAGGGTTGAGAAGTGCAGCCTGGACACATACCAGAGCTCCATAAGCGGTCCCAGCATCAGCCCAGCCATCTGCAGTTCTGCACACAGAGTTCAGCCATATCAAAGGACCTCCTGCCTATTTTCACGGTTTCCCCTCCACTTGAGTGGCACACCTCGTGGCACTCTACTGCTGGGATCCTCATTTCTCTGTCGACAAGGACCAAACTGGCCTCCTGCAGAACGACACCTGTATATAAAGTCACACAAAGAACACTATGAGCATGATCGCAAATATAGAATTACAATGCAAATTATACTTAGCAAATAGGGAATTGCCCATCTCAATCATGGCATTTCAAGAGCAATACGACATACCATGCAATTTGCCAATGTAATGCATCTACTAAATGATTGATTACAGAACAGCACCAATAATAAGTTTTGACTCCCTGTTATAGTGAAAAGGGAAGCATGCACGGTACAGTATCTGCAAGAACAAAAACATGGAAGTGAAAATATGTAGGAGTAGACGTTTAGTACCAAAACAGCCATGTTGCTGGGAGCAAGATACCATCTTACTGAATGAAAAGGTGGAAGTCACATTTGTTCTACATGTATAATATTTAAGAATTCTGTGGGGTGCACAAGTTGTAATCCGAAACTGAGGTTTAGATACATGAATGTAGACCTAGATTGAAAAATATCCATACTATTTAGCATTAACTTAATAGAGTATCCATAACTAAAATTGATTACTAAAATAAACGAGGGCAAATATATGGTAGCCACAATCAATATCAATCAGACATCTGTATGGATCATCATTCGTACTAACAGTTACATGTTCTTTTAAACTAACAAAAAAAAGAGCAATTTGACAATAGGACATAGTACCATGCAAGTTGTCAATGCAACTCATCTACTGCATGATTGATTGCAGAACAGAACTGAGAATAAGCTTGGACACCTTGTTGCAGTGAAAAGGGGGGCATGCAGAGTATGGTACTCTGCAAGATTGCAAGAACAAAAACATAGAAGTGAAAATATGAAGTACATGTTTAGTACTAAAGCAGCTATGCTGCTTGAAGCAAGATACCATTTTATTGAATGAATAGGTGGAAGTCACACTTGTTCTACATGTATAATTTTTAAGAATTTTGCGGGGTGCACAAGTCACAATCTGAAACTGATGTGTAGATATATCAATGCACACCTAGATTGAAAAATATCCATATTAATTAGAATAGCATTAACTTAATGGAGTATCTATAATCAAAATTGATTACTAAAACAAACGAGGGCAAATGTATGGCTCATGAGTCGTACTAACAGTTACATGATCTTTCAAACTAACAAAAAAAAGAGCAATTTGACAACAGTATTCACAAGCTCATTTGTAAGGTAAAGCAGGTCATTCAAATTGCCACTAGTTTCCTGAGCCGATTTTGAACTAAGTCGTTGAGTTCAAGATTTCCAACATGCCCCTTACCATTTCTGGAACTACAAGCAGAGAGACAACTTCCACTTCCACAGAGAAATTACCTCATCTCTACAAAGTTAGTATTCTTATGGGAACCATAAGCCGTTGCATTTCTTGACCATATATTTTCTTGATCTTCAAATGCAATTTGCATGACCTTTCTCTGCAGATAACAGATATGGCTACACACAGCCACACAGGCATTGTTTCAAGTCTGCCAGTTCCTTATGGCGAGCAGTGAAGAAAAGTGAATTGGACAATTGCCACATCAGTATGGCACAGCTGAAGCGCAATGGTCCAACTCCTTCCGGTAAATAACACCAGGAATCCTCTTCCAGTAAGCACCATCTCGCCTGAACGCGGCTCATTGCATCCACGTTTTTGGGCCCGCTCCGTCTCTGTCATGTGTCATCTACTCATCTCTGCATATGTCTTCCGGCAAGCACCACCAGGTCGCCTGAACGTGGTCCATTGCATCCACGTTTATGGGCCCGTTCCGTTTCTCTGTCATCTCTGCATATGTTTGCCAGAAGCTAGCCGTCGTCTTCCTTGGAGCTCGCCGCTCTAGTCCTCTCTAGCCTTGCGCATCTTCAAATGGTGCCGGAAAGAGCAGCAGAAACTGAACTGGAGGTCGGCATGGAAGCGGGTTGGCCGGCGGTGGTTGGGCCAGCGCAGAGAGGCGGTGTGGGCCGGAAAACGGCGGCGAGGTGGGGCGACGGAAAAGGTCGCCGCTAGCTGCGGTTCCGCCGGCAAGCGGTAGTCAGCGGCGGCGAGGGCGCCGGGCGGTTGTGCCGGTGGGCGGGGTTGGGGAGAGGCTGAGAGGCCCACCGGCCGCGGAGCAGTTGGCGGTCGGGGGGTGATGGGGGAGGGGGCGGCGGAGGTGGTGCGGCGGCGAGACGTGGGTGGTGGGTAGTGGGGACGACGCGGGAAAGGCGGCGGGCGCGCAGGGGGTACCGTAGTGGCCATATGAATACGATGCGGTATTCCCGTACAATATACGGGTATTGCACACGCAGCAGGCCGCCGTAGGCATTGTCGCGTGCTGGTGCGGCGATGCAGAGCGCGCGGCGGGGGCGCCCGTCACGACTTCTTCCCTGCATCGCACCCACCGATCGGCGCTGCGCCGCGGCACGCGATCGAGAGACGCGCACACGCCGGTGTGCGGCTCGGGATGTACGACGCTCACGCTCACCTTGGACAGCGGGTGCCGCAGAGGTCACGGCTCGGGTCTTGGCCGTGATGTAAGCTATAGATGGCCATATGTGCCGACACTACGTGCCATACAAGGGACACAGCACGAGCACGAGGCACTTTTTCTGTGTCGTGCCGGCACGATGGCATGACGACGGCCTAACGTGCCGTCCGTGCCAGCCGCAGCACGGTGCCGCCGCCGTCACGCGTCGGCTCCTGCTCGACATCGCAGTCCGCTCCTCGCCGTTGTACGCTCGCCGTCGACCGTCGGTGGGCTGGCAACGCCGCCCAGCACAGCACAAGAGGTGGGCTGGGCCGGCACAGGCACGATGCCGGTCGTGCTCGTATCGGGCCAAAATTTCGTGCTATGGGCTGGCCCATGGGTCTCGGGCCAAACGGCCAAGTATAAGGCCTGATTGTGCAAAGAAGAAGATATAAAACTAGCAACTCTGTGGGCACCTTCCTTCGAAAGTCTCGAGATTACCTGTAACAGGCCCTGGATCAGTAAGCTGATCCAGATCTCATCAGAGATTAGCGTCAAAAGCAATAAATAACGTATAAATAACTAGTTTTATTACCTTTTCTAGCGGAAGGTGGGGCTGGCGCTTATTCCGTGACGGGAATGAGCTAAAGCACCATGACGGCCCAACCCTGTGTATCAATGAAGGCAAGACTGAGTACAACGGTACTCAGCAAGTACTTAGCAATCAAAAGGAAAGAATATGCATTATTAGTTGACAGGTTTTTAAGTAGATCGGTGTTGGGTCCTTAGAGGGGCAAGAACCTCCCTACCAGTCCACGGTGATTCTGGCGCGGATCCTTCTGTCGATCCCGCAATCACCATCTCCTCATTAATATCATTCCTATAGGTTATTTCTGGCTAATCAATGGGAGCTTTAACCAGACGGGCTCATTAACGAGAGCCACGGCTATCGATAGATTGGGTAACTCTGCAGAGGTTTGTACTCTTGAAACTATACGGTCAGGTGTCCCTTCCGTGGCCGACGGTAGGGCCACCCTACGGGACTCGTATCCACTGGCGTCCATCTCTGGACAGCTTCCATCTGGGTCTACCCACGGATGCTACTGGGGTCTAAACAGGGATCGCATAAATGTCCACAAAAGGACCTTCCCGGGGAATAGGTGCACCAAATATATAAAGGGCATGCCTCTGCATCGCCCTTGGGCCCTACCAGCCCTGTCACATGCGACCCGTGCCGACCAGTCCCAGCCCTCTGTCTGGGGCTGTCTCCAGCATTTCCGTTGCCCACCGTGGCCCCTGGGGTAGCTTTACCAGAGGTAGCTGGTGGAGTGTGAGTCGAGGCCTCACATTACAGGGCATTCCCGAAGGCTATGTCCTTTTTGGCCCGTATAGCCGTACATGGCGTTGGAAAGACTTTCCCAAGAACCGGTCCTTAAGCGACCAAGGTAGGCCTCTGGATAGGAGCTCCTCCGAGACTATCCACCCTACCTCGCATCTTCTTCCCCCTGGGTGCCTCTCGCAACCAGGGTTTCTGGTACTGGGTAGTATCTTAGTAGCTGGGGGTATCTGAGTGGCTAACTTCAATGCAACTACAGACATCAAGAAAGGAGTAGAGCATATTAATGCAGTTGATTAACATGAGCAAGGAAATTGCTAAGACTTGCCTTTATTGAGGATCCTTATCGCGTACGTTTATCGATGCTGACCGGGCTAGGCTTCTGGCACCTGAAAGTCTTGGCGTCTCGTCGAGGCCCGGTCATGCTATCGAACGATAAAACACATAAAATAACATCAATTCATCAATCAATGCCTATAGACTAGAAAGAGAAAGGGGAGATAGATATTCCGGGGCTTACCTTGGGATCAGGATGGATGTCTGACAGATTATCCATTAATTATTTAATAATAATTAATGGATGGGATGATGGGGCTTAGGAGGGGTTTAGCGGGTGGGATGGCTTCTAAGTGCGGATGGATAGGCTAGGGATAAACATTCTGGGAATTACGGAATATCCGAATAATTCTCGGATATTTATATTAATTATTTAGAAATCCATTTCTAAATAATTAAGGGATATTAATTGAATTTCTATTAATATTCCAGAAAATTATTAATATAATTTTCCGGGAATATTATGGGCGGCATAACGGCTAGGGTTTGCTAATATCTATGATTTTGGTCGGGCAGCACAAGGGCTAGGTTTTATCGGAAACCTAGGGTTTTATTTGGGCGGCACAACGGCTATATGGGCTAGGGTTTAATAGCCGGTGCTTTTGGTTGGGCGGCATAACGGCTATGCCGAGAGATATCTGGGGTTTGGGTTTGGGCAGCGTAACTGCTAGGTGGGGCTAGGATCAGGATTTCGGTCGGGCATTATGACGGCTAGGGGGGACTGGCCTGGAAACTGGGGAATCGGGCAGCATCCCGGCTAGGGTTGCGAAGCGGCGAGCGGCGATGGGGTTTAGCGGCGGGGGTTGGGCATTGCGCGGCCAGCCGAACTGGCATCGTCCACAATGCCGGGTTTATGTGGCTAAAGCTACGCCGCTGGTTAGACTGTTCCGGGCTGACCCGGAAGCAGAACAGAGCAGCAGTTGGCGCACCTTTCCGATTGTGTACGTGGGCGGTGTGATATGACTAAAGCTACGCCGCTGGTTGGACTGCTGCAGGCGTACCCGGAAGCAGAGCAGAGCAGCAGTTGGCGCACCTTTTTCCTACGTGTACGTGGGCAGCGCTACCGCATCGCGGGGTGAAGCCTCCTGTGCGGAGTGCCGGAGCTCCCGCGCTTGTGTGCTGAGAGAGCTGAGCTCTCATGTTGAGAGCTAGAGCTCTCGCTCTTGGGTGTGCGCTGCGCTGCGCTGTGTGTGCGTGTGTTGTGTGTGAGGGACGGCTAGGAACGGGGCTGCATGCCCTTTTATAGCGAGCGGGGCGCTGGGCTCGGTTGCCGGCCTCGAGGCCGTGGTTGCGTCGAAGACAAGCGAACGGAGGGAGAGGTTTGGGGCGACGTGGAGCGCAGGCAGAGGGTGGCCAGCGGCGCGTGGCGAGCTGCGAGCGGCCGGCCTGGCGGGCTGACGCTTGACGCGAGCGGGAAGGAAGGGCGAGAGCCCCTGGTTGGCTCGTGCTTCGGCCTGTCGTCAATGCGCAACGAGGAGGACGTGGCGGGGTCCCTACGTGGCATGCGAGCCGGCCAGTGATGGCAGCAGCGTTGAGGAGCCGAGGCAGAGTGAGGTGGGCGGCGGCCATGGCACGGCCGGGCTTGCAACCATGGCGCCGGGGTCTGGGGCACACAGTGGCCAAGGAAGAGGGGAAAAATGGGGAGGGGAAGAGGTGAGGAGCCTTGGCGGCGGGCGGCGGCGAGCTTCGGCGGCCGGCAGCTGCGCGGAAGCGGCGGCGGCGGCGTGGTCTGTGGCGGCGGCGGCGCAGCTGCTAGGGTAGTAGGAGCGGGAGGCAGGCCGCGTGGGCTGGCGCATGTGTGGGCCGAGCGGCGCCTGGCGTTAGTGGGCCGAGCAGGGAGCGGAGAGCGCGTGGCTGCGCGTGGGCCGCGAGCGTGGGCTGTGGCCTGCTGGCGCGCGCGGGCCAGAGGGAGCGGGAGGCGGCTGGCGATGGAGTGGGCCAGGAGGAGGGGGGAGCTGGCCTGCGGCCAGGGGAGGTGGCTGGGCCGCGCGTGCGCGCGAGTGGGCTGCGAGCTGGGCCGCTTGCGTAGGCTTGGCCGGCCCGAGCTGGGAGAGGAGGGGAGGGCGCGTGGGCCGGATGGCCGCGCTGGGCCGTCGCTGAGGGAGGGAGGGAAAAGGCAGGCGAGAGGGAGAGTTCAAGGGTCAAGGATGAACTTTAAGTTTGGGTCGCGAAGGGTGGTCGGGCCGGACACGAGATTTCGGCCCATTTATCTTCTAAAAGGCTTTTCCATTTGTTTAGGGTTTGAATTCGAATATAAATTTAGATTCGAATGAGATTTCGAGGTGGGGCTTGAAGGAGGTAGGTTTAGGATATTTTGGGGAAGGTATAAAATTGGAAATTAATATTCAAATTAGATTTGAATATTAAATCGAGAGGTTTGGAGAAATTTCTATCTCTTGGGATTTAAAGATTAGAAAGGATTTCTAAAGCATTCAAATGCATCACATATGGCAAATTAAATGCATGGTTTAATTTATAAAATATATTTTGAATATTATAGAGAAAAGGGTTATATTTAATTAAGAGAAATTATAGAAAATATATATTTTTATATGCTCTAAAGGACGGGGTGTTACAAACTCAAACATATTATTTTTTTCTGTAAAATTGACTGGAGGCTTATCTTCGTATCGAAATATTCATTTATCACTCTAACTTTGATCGTTATGTATGGTCAATAGTCTTATCCAAAAAGTTATGCTAGTATCATTTATTTGGTTTATTTGTTTTGTGACTTACTTTTTCACGAAAGGTATTTTAAGCGTGAATTGAGCGTAACTCAACGGGTAAAAATTCTTGTCGTGGAACTTGCTCACGTGGGTTCAAAGTCCTCGATTCGGCATGGGTGCTAGGATTTTCTTGAGTTAACTTCATGATTTATCCGGCGACGTTCTTCCGACGGTAGGTATCGTGTCTGCCGATAGCAGTCTCTTGTAGATGTTTATAGGTGTCGTGTCTGCCTTTGCCGTGTGTATTTAAGGCTTTGCCGTGTGTATCGGGCACACGGCGAAGCCTTGGATTCCGGTAGCGGTGCAGCTAGCCGTGCAGGCACCCCCGCACACGGCACACTTCGGTCGGTCTCGGCCGTGATATATATAAAGCCTGATTGCGTTGCGCAAAGAAGAAGAAGATACATTGGTTTATGAGCAGCTCCATATGTCAAATATCAAACGCCCGTCAACAAAACTAGCAACGTACTCAAACATATTATTCTTCACTGTAAAATTTAGTGGAGGCTTATATCTTCGTATCGAAGTATTTATTTATCACCGCTAACTTTGATCCTTATGTATGATCATTAGTTTTATCCAAAAAAATTATACCAGTATCATTTATTTGGTTTATTTGTTTTGTACTTACCTTTTTAGGACAGGTATTTTAAGTGCGAACTAAGCGCAACTCAATGGATAAAATTTCTTGTCGTGAAACTTGTTCACCTGGGTTTAAGTCCTCAATTCAGCACAGGTGCTCGAATTTTCTTGTGTTAACTTCATGATTTATCCGGCGACGTTCTTTCAGTGATAGGTAACGTGCCTGCCGATAGCAGTCTCTTGTAGATGTTTATAGGGATAGAGTTGCGTGCGCGTATTTATATGGTTGAGTGTGCATGCATATAAAAATTTTGAATAAAATGAATGGCCAAACATTGTAATAGAAAAGCAACAATGACAAATATTAAAATACGAGGGAGTAATACCAAATACATATATTTATTTTAAATATGAAATCTGCACTTTTACAACATATGGTGTGGACATGGTGTTTATATCTTCACCTTCATTTGTTGCGAGACACACACATACAGTGGAAAGAAAACACAACATATAGAAACATCATCAATACCAGCAGTACACAGACCGGGGATTATTACACCACGCACATGCATATATATAGCAGTAGTATATAGGCGGCATACGAGCGGTGGCGAACAAGGAGATATATCATTCAGATTTGCACGAAGTCGTTGAGCTTCCAGTGGCCGTCGGCGCCCCTGACCATGCGCTTGTTCTGAGCCACCCACCAGTTGGCCGGCACATGGTGCTCTTCGGTGAGCGCGTCGGCGCTCTTGTTCACCAGCGCCACGTCGCGGTCGACCTCCAGCTTGAACCCCCCGGCGGCGCCCTGCTCCCCGGCCACGCCGTGCAGGTAGCACTCGAGGTTGTGGAGATTGGCAACCCTCTCGAGGTGCAGCATGTCGACCGGGCGCAGGTACGGCGACCTGCGCGTGTGGATGTCCAGCGGCACGCCCACGTCGGCGTACTTGAACGCCGGCGGCGGGAAGTTGTGCACGGGGTCGCCTTCGTTCCGCACGTGGAGGGCCCTGAGGTAGCGGAACGAGTGGAAGGCGTCGCTGAAGGCGGGGTTCCCGACGCGCGGGCACGCGAAGACGACGGCCGTCACCGGGCAGGGCGAGCGGCGGCCCACGCCGGGCGGCAGGTTCAGGCAGTGGGCGACGATGTCCACGGCGTTGAGGATGGAGAGCGCCGCGCCGAGGCTGTGGCCGGTGACGGTGATGCTGGTCTCCTCGTCCTTGTACAGCTCCATCAGCCTCGTCACCTCCTCGTGAACCTGCATGCATGCTGCCGTATTAGTTTAGTTTGTTCGCTTGTGGCAACAAACAATGATATAATATAGGGAAAAGCTATACAATACAAGTGTGTTTCGTTCTTAAGCCAACAGATTGATTTTGTGTCCGTCTGATCTTTTGTTGATTTATTTTCACCGTTGGATCTGAACAGTGTTGAGTGGTTTTCTTTGGTTGTTTCCGTATGTAGGCCCCGCATGTCAATTTGTTTTGATTTTTTTATCGAGGGCCCCACCGTTCTGTCTTTGTTTTTTTCTGACCCCACTTGTCTGTGTTGGTCTGCTCGGCCGGCCATTCCTCTGCATCCCCTCCATTTCTTCCTGCTTGCATCTCCGCTCCGGAGCCTGCTCCGCCGCCGCCGGCGATGCCTCCGGAGCGAAACTTGCCGCTACTCCCAGAGCCCGCCCCCGGGGTCCCGGACCTTGACTCGCTGCCGCCCCATACCCCGCCGCCGCCCTAGAGTCCACTCCACCGCCGCCCTCAGAGCCCGCCCCGTCCCTGCCCCCGGATCCCGCCACGCCACCACCGCAGGAGCCCGTTCCGCCGCCGCCGACAGGGCCCGCCCCGACGCCGCCCCGGAGCCCGCCTCGACGCTGCCCCCAGAGTCTGCCCCGCTGCCGCCCCGGAGCCACGCCGCTCCAGTTTCCGGTGCGTTCGTTTCCTCTAGACTCTAGTAGAACCGTTTCTGTGCTATGGATTCATCGATTAGGGTTTGGAAATTCCCTGTGATTCTCTGCTTCGTTAGATTACGCCCGAAAAATATCTGCGGATTCATCAATTTACCTTGTGTTTTGGCACCTCGTTTTGCACTGTACCCGCTGTGATTTCTCTTCTGTTATAGGTTTGGAGTCTGGATCCGAATCTCCATTTCTCTCTACAGGTTTCCATATATATTTCATTCTGAATCCCGTTGTATTTGACTTATCCCCTTTCTCTGCTAATATAATTCCCATGCCATGTAGTTTAGTCCCGTGACTTTGTGATGCTTAGTTGATGTGCGAATCACCACTTCACTCTATATTGCAATTTCACCCCCTTTTCATGTCCCACTTTGTTATTCTTTTATGTCCATATTAATTGGTGATGTTGATTTGATTAGCCTTAATACATTGAGTTCAGTTTTTGTAATTCTAGTGTTTTAAGTCATTTTGTTGTATTACCTGTGAGTAGGTCGACTTCATTTGTTTTAATTGTTTGACTTAGACCTGTCACTAGATGTCTTATGTTCCGCATCGAGATCCGTTAGTCTGTAGCTCTCAGTGTCGTCCTGTGCGTACTGTATGCCCAGTAGCCGTAAATGTTTATAGTAACATGGACACTTTAAAACTTACAGCTTATGACTTAATACTAGAACTGATAATACTTCTGGATATGTGCTTTTGTGGTTTTCAATCTGAATAATCTGCAGTTCAAGCTTGCTTTTTGGTTTCTTCTTTGATGTTGTAGGTCAAGTTTACTAGTGTAGGATATTTTTAATCAGTTTAGTCTACTCTTTGGTTTGAAAAATGGGCAAAGTGATGAGATTATAAGCTGCTAGTTCTATGTTGCTTAATTGATAGTGAGGTTAATGTCATCTGACAGTGATATGGTCACTGTGAGATCTGCATACTTGAAATGTCATATCTTGTAATCCGCAGTTCAATTATTATTTTTTAATATTTGCATAATTTGTATCTTCCAGGGTTTACAAGCAGCCCTATTAAATCTACAATTTTATGAACTATAGAATTTTTTTTGTTTTTCTTTATTTTTCTTTCATATTTGCTATCTGAAGTATTTGCATCTTCCAGGGTTTCCGAGCAACCCCAATAAATCTGCTATTTTACTAACCATAGAAAAAATTTTGTTAATCTTCAATTTTATTTTACTTTTTATTTAATTCATAATTTGCATCTTCCCTCTGTTCTTATAAGATAGCTATTTTTTATTGTTATTCAACAATCTATTTTCTTCGCAATCTATTTTCTTCTTTCCAGGTTTGTTCCCCATGTTATGGTCTGCTCTTAATTGCACTTTAATGTGTATTTGTTTGTGAAATCTGTGGTTCTATGTCAATTGCACTTTACTTTGTGTTGGGCTGTGAAATCTGTGGTTTAGCATATGTTATGCTAATTCCTTAAAATTTCACTTAATTTCTTTGTTATGTGGATATGCCTGTTTGAGCTTAGTTCTGATAGAAGTGTTGAAGTATGACGTGTGAGCATGATCGCTGGGTTTGAGTTCTGATCTGAAGCACCTGTTTGTGTTCTTTAGCATGATGTTTTATTATTATGGCTGAAACAATGATTCATTCGTTATTAAGTATGCTCCTGTTTTTTAGCAATTTATATTTTCCTAACCTCTCAATTAAATAACTTTTTCACAGGGAACTGCTCATACTGGTCTAGAGTTGACTCCTGCTGAAGCTCTGATTGCAATTCATGATATTAACCCTGAGAAATATAAAGTTTCCCTAAGAAAGGTAATATTCTGACCTGCTTTACTTAGATGGCATGGCTCTTGAGTCGTGAGTATCCTGTGTAGTAAACTTGCCTTCCAAAATAATAGAGTTCTTGAGAGAAATCTATACATTTTTTTGAACATAATACATCCATATATTATTTGGAACAGATTGATAGATGTCAGCTTTCAATCCCTAGGCTTAAGTATTTTTGCTTACAGTTGATATTAATTGTTTTGACAGTTCAGTATTCACTGTCATTATCTGCTTAGGAATACTGTCAAATGTGCATAACATTACTGTCATTAGGATCATCTTGTCAATTATGTGGGCTTAATAATCTGAATTTTCTATTTCTGATGTATATCCACCTAGATTTTGCAAAGGCAATTCCCCATCTCAATTATAATGACGTCTAGTTCCTCTTTCTGCTAATACAGATTTTCCCTTGAGTGGAGGCCCTCTCAGGTCTTAGGTATTCTTTGACTTTCATATGCACCATATTATGTATGTCAACTTATATTTTAAGTTGTCAGTACAATTTGTTTTCTCCAGTAGTAACATTTAGATCCTACATCTAAATCATGTCTCTAATCTTGCAGAGTTGTCCTGCTATGTCCCTTCACCAAGGTGTGGTTTTCTTATGTCCCTAGTTGTTTTTGTTTTTGTTTTTGTGAACTAACTCGTTGTTTTCAACAGTACTTAGATTACATTCACTTAGTAAAATAATGTTCTTTCTAGTTAGTAAACTTGGGGTTCTTGTTAGGATCCTAGTCAGGCTTCACCTCAAATACAGCAAAATGACTAAGTACAGCTAGACCTTCATTTAATATACAGCAAAACGACTAAGTAGTATTTATTTCATTTAACAGTCAATCCTAGCTTATGTGACAGTACAAAATCACCATCAAATTTGCCTATGACGACTGTCAAATTGGCTAAATATTGTGGTTTCTACTGAAGATGAAGATTATTTTCCTGATTTCCTTTTGTCCTCTTACCATGTCTTTATTACCAAGAAGTTTTGCTGAACATTGTCGGAATCTGATCCAGACTTGGTGATGGACGACCACGAGCCCAAGCAACAGGTAAAGTCCTTGTCACTGATCTATTAGTTTATTATTCCAAAGTTGTTGTCCTGATTCAGTTATTATTATTCTTTAGGCCTTAGCAGCATGAACAACAAGGAGATTGTTTTTGCGGTCCTGATTGAGTGACGAATTTTACCATGAAAGCACTACCTAGTGGTTTTCATCTTGCATTTGTTAGTGTGTGGTTTCTGCATCTGGTGGGTTTCCGAGCATCCCAAATAAAATTTAGTCCTTCTCACTACAGATAAAGAAAATATGTGTATCTTTTAGTTCATCTTACATTTGTTAGTGTGTAGTTCCTGCATTTGTTTCTGAATTTTTTCACCGCTATCATTTCTGTATTTTTTAGCCCAGCACAACTATAATTTTTCAGCAAATTCTTGAAAAAAAATCTAGACCGGTAGAACACCATGGATGTCAGCCTGTGTTCTATCATTTAATCTTTGCTTATATGATGTGAATTGCCACAAGTATTTGCTAACTGATTTGCTAACATGTCATATCTTTCCTTTAACTACTCTGGTTTGTGCTCTTTCCATATGTTGGTTGTGATGTTATCAGCATTCCATGGTAATATTCCAATGTTGTGTTTTTTCGCTAACTTCTAATCTATTTTATACGAAGAAGAACCACTGTATCTTCTCACTCTTTCTGGTCAGGTTTTGATCTGGAATTGTTGATGGATGATCATAAGCTCTAGCCCTTAGCCAGCAGGTAAAGTTCTTATCACTCTTTACTGTGTTTCACTTGCCAGTCTTTATATGTGCAATTGCCAGTCAGGCCTAGCTTATATGCCAGTTAACATTTCACTGTCAATTACATGTTAAAATGCTGGCAAATTAGATTTTCTTTGTTTATGAGGTTCTTAGTTCATTTGCATATCCATTTATCTCTGTGGGTTTTCGAGCACCCGAACAATTTGTTATCATGCTAACTACAGAAAAAATCTGTTTATCTTAAACCTTCTTTTGCATTTGCTTTTTCCTGTGGTTCTTATTTCATTTGCGTATGCATTTGCATCTGCGGGGTTTTGAGCACCCCCAACAATTTGTTATCTTTCTAACTATAGAAAAAATCTGTTAATCTTTAATTTTCTTTTACATTTGCTTCTTCCTATGGTTCTTATTTCATTTGAATATGCATATGCATCTGCGGGTTTCCGAGCACCCCCAACAGTCTGTTATCTTCCTAACTATAGAAAAAATCTGTTAATCTTTAATTTTCTTTTACATCTGCCGTCCCCACTCCACCGCCGCTTCATTTATGGGAGTTTGTTCTTATCCCATGGGCACCTGGTTAGACAACTAGGAACTACTTCTGCATCTTATTCCTGCCCTTCAGATATAGAACTTGTTTTTATTTTTATCTATTTGGCATGGCTCAATTTTTTGCGTTATGGGTTCAGTATTAAGTTTTCTTGTTTCTTTTTCATTTTGGAGTTTTGGAAAATGTGCACTCACTTCAGCTTGCCTCTTGTTTTCCTTTTAGCCGCTGAGAAAAAAATGATGAACAGAAGAGTTACAATAGTCTAGCCCCAATGGTTGTGCTGCCAATAGAACGGAAATGTAAGTTTGCTCCTTCTTTATGCCCTATTTCTTTTTATCTGCTACTTCTCAGCGCTTGTACAATACATAACAACGATAGTAATTTAGTACTTTCAGATTTTTTTAGTAATAACCCTGCTACCTGGAAGCTCTCATGAGGACAGACCTGCTACTGATTTGGTACTATTCGGTTCTAGTTTGAATATGTAGACATAAATGCTCAGAGCTGTACTTAAGTTATCAAACTAATCAAATGGTGGTGATGTCAATGCTTATTCTAGAGTTTATAAAAACTTTACAGATGCATGTTTCTTCTTGTGCATAGTAATGGTTTGACTAAGCTGCTTTGGCAACTTGTGTGCAGGGATACCAAGCCTCTCGCCAAGAGCAGCTTCCTCCTAACAATGTCCTCTTCATCCAAAACTTGTCGAACCAGACCACAGCTAAGTTTTGATTATAATGCATGGCTGTCTCTTTTCCTTGATATTCTGTGTTTTATGGACATGGTCGACGGGTCGTAGCCATTTCTATGGTTTATATGTTGATAGTTACAAATATATAATTTGACAGACAAAACTAGTTGAAATGACAGTTCAATTTTACTGTCATATGCTAGGTGTTGAACTGTCATTTTTTTGTTATTCCAGTATTTGTCAGAATCTTCTATTGATATTCTCCTCTGGTCTGTACATTCTCCTTTCTGAGAATCTGGCTAATCATTTCACAGATGGATGTTGAATTAAATTTCTGATGGTCTACAAATTTCTGATGAATCATTTGTAATCTCAATTTCTACCATGTGGTATCTCTCTTGTTCTTGGATGTCTATATATAGTTTTCTTTTGACAGTAAGATTTACTTGGTGTGACAGTGAAATTTGGCTGTCAAATATGTATTTTTAAGCTGTCATTTTAGTTTTAGTTTGGACCTAAATTTTTCATATGGTTTCGTTGCAGTCTTCACATGTGAATTAGGATCTGTCAACATTAAATTCTTGATACTCATTCTGTCAATTTAATTTGCTAATAGATTTCTGTCATATGAGCTGTGATAAAATAGTGTGTTTTGGGTTGTTAAATTGTCTAAGAAAAATCAGTGTGTTGTCTTCTAAACAAAACAAACTGTTTTTGATTTCTTATAATCAGTGTGTTTTTTCTTGGCCAAACACATGTGTGTTGCCTTTGTTATAAAACACACCCTTATTGAATAGACACTCCCACTAGTTAATTTATACGGACCATCGGATGCATGCATGGGAATTGGGAAATTAATTAATTAACTAAATTAAAGCATTCAGCTTATAAATCGCATGCCTGGTCTCTGGCGCTGGTGCTGATGTTGAACTTGGAGTGGGCGTTGGTGGCGGTGTACATAGTCAGGAAGCCCGAGTGCACCATTGCCCCCTCCCAGCCCAAGAGCTCCTTGGCGGACGTCTGGGCATAGAGCGCGTCGTCTACCCATTCCGTGAACCGCGCCGTCCCGCGCCACGCCACCACGATGTCGCGCCTCCCCAGCGCCGCCACGCCCTCGTCCGTGGCCACCGCCACGTAGCCAATGAAGTTGGACTCGACGATTTGCAACAAGGGGCATGGCACCGCCGACGTGGCGTACAGGAACTTGGTGACCTCGTAGCGGCCGGCGGCGTCGTCCGCGCCCGTGGCGCGCAGCAGGTCGGAGTGGCCGTACAGGCACGCGCCCACGTGCGGCGAGCGCTCCTCCGCGTTGAACCCGTCCTCGGCGGCCTGCACCATCTCGCCGTAGGAGATGACGGACTTGCGGAGCTCCAGGTCCAGCGGGTCCAGGAGGCCGTCCCACGAGCGCGCGCCATGGAGCTCGCGCCACCCCTTGCCCTTGTCCTGCCCGCCCACGGTTCCGCCATTTCCAGTTCCAGACGACGGCATGATGATGGCTAGTGGCTACGCGGCTACACTTCTTACTACACTAGGAGCTTTGATTGATTATTGCTAGTGGTTGCTCTTGGCTGTGGTTTCTAAGCTTCAGCTGCGGTGCATGAGTATTTATAGCAACCTATCTAGCAGCTCTGGGCATGCAGTGGCCTATAGATCTCGATCGTCATCCTCGTTCACACGCATGACCGATATATGTCGGTTTCAATTTGTTATCGATGCGTTAGGTTTCGGACCGGTCGAGGAGATCGACGCTGATTGATCCCACGGTCTGCTGCATCCATACAGTAAGAATATAATGTTCATGTGCTAGGGCGGTGTACGTCACTAGTCAGCTGATTAATGAGGAAAGGCACCCCCGGCCTCATTGTGATCAAGGTGGTGGCACTCATGTTCGTGAAACACGCACGTTGGTTGCCCCATGGCTGTCCCATTAATATATCGTACAAATAGATGGTTTAGTTTTCCACTAGTAATATAGTATAGTTCAAAGGTAAATTTGTTCCTCACATTGCAGTGTGGGTGAAACTCATACCATATTGATTGATATATGATCATAATGCAAACTCGTTGTATGCCGTGTGTCTGCGGCTTTGTCGTGCGTCAAATCTCGGGCACACGACATACACTGTCTTTGCCGTGTGCCGAATGAGCTGCGCACGACAACTACAATCTTTGCCATGCACCCCACAGGGCCACAGGCGGCACACGACAACTATTAAGCACATGTGCCCGCGCAAATAAGAATCCGTCATCGCCTGCTCGCGCCGTTATTGTTTGCCGTGTGCCTCTAACGGCACGCACAACAAACACTATCACATGCCTAGCACGTGCGTGTGCGGACGGAGGACCGGGCGCCGGCATCCATACAACAAGAAGCACTACGGGAAGCCCTGGAGTTGCCGAGTGTCCAGGACACTCAGCGAAGGCCAAAAAACACTCGGCAAAGCCTTTGCCGAGTGTTACACTCGGCAAAGAGCACTCGGCGACTGTAGACTCGGCAAAGAGCTTCTTCGCCGAGTGTCATATTTCGGGCACTCGGCAAAGGGTTTGCTGAGTGCCCAGGCCTACACTCAGCAAAATAAAGTAAACTAACGCCCCCCACGCGCCGTCGTCGTGTGATGACGTGGCGGCGTCCGTGACGGCGCCGTTTGCCGAGTGTCGGATCACGACACTCGGCAAAGACTCACCTCTTTGCCGAGTGTCGGATCACGGCACTCGGCAATGCTCTGACCATAAAGCCACGTGGCCCCGAGGCTTTGCCGAGTGTCGTGGCAAATACACTCGGCAAAGCCGGAGCCTTTGCCGAGTGTCGTGGAAATACACTCGGCAAAGGCTCAGTCTTTGCCGAGTGTATTTGCCATGACACTCGGCAAAGCTGCAGACACTCGGCAAAAAATGACAGAAAGTAATAGAAATTGTACCTTTGCCGAGTGTGCATGCAAATACACTCAGCAAAGGCCCTCTTTGCCGAGTGTACACTCGGCAAAGCAGCAGCCCTCCCCCTGTTTTATTTGTTCGGTCACGTATAACGTACCCATGCTCAACAAACGTTACAGGCAGTTCATATAAATCACAATGAGCATTACAGGCAGCATATATAGATAATATCCATAACCACTAATCCATAGGAAGCATCACAGGCAGTTCGACAACACAAGTTAATCCATAGGAAGCATCACAGGCAGTTCGACAACACAAGTTCACTAGTTCACAACCAAAGTATGTTCGTTCACAAGCATAAACATTGTCTAGCAATCCACAAATCACTAGGGAGGTGTTGGGTTGGATGCGAATAGTTGGCGGCCTAACCGAACCGCCAGGTCATCGTCCGGAGGCCCCTCGTTCGACGTCGCCGCTGATCTAGCAAAATTCTACACAAAGGATAGCACATTGCATGTGTGAAACAAGTGATAAAACAGAAACAAAGTAAATGTGTTTTGATCGCCTAAAGTTGGCCAACTAAGTTTTCTAAGGTTGTCAATGGTGAACAACTACGTTGTCTAAGGTTGAAATAAAACTTTGTCAGGTGACTCACAGGAGAATATGATGCAGGAGGTGCTGCCATCGGCGGAGGAACCAGTGTGAACGGTGGCAGAGCTTGCCCCATCTGCACTGCCATAGTACCGAACCACGTGTGCCAATCCACCATCTGTTGCTGCCTCGCCCGCTCGGCCTCCTCAGCCTGCTGCTGCCTCGCCCGCTCCGCCCGCTCCGCTTGCTCCCGCTCGGCCTCCCACCGCGCCTGCCACCGCGTCTCCATCTCCTCCCTTTTCCTCCTCTCTTCTTCCACCTGGGCCTGGAATATGCCATCAAAATGTTAGAATGCAAAGTAAAGGCATGTAAAAATGAACGAGTGATGAAAAAACAGAAATAACCCGAAGTGTCTGCATGAGGACGTGTGCAGCAGTCGACGCCTGACGTATGTCCAGGTTAGCGCGGCCTGCCCGAATTTGGGACAGAATGGGAGTAGTGGCTGGGTCGAGTGTGCTATTGCCGAGGGCGTACCTCCCATACTTCTTACCTCCTCCCATCCTCATGACAATTTCTCCATCAATCGGGTGAGCGCTCGTATCCCAGTCAGGCCTATGCTTTTGCTTTCCCATCTCCGTGTATGTAGCAAGGCGAGTGTGTGCCATGGGATTGCTGTACGCCTCAGGCCCGGCCTCCGGATTGTACCGGATGTCGGACGTCGCCCTGCCCATGTGGGACAAAGCAATACTGAAACTCGGAGAGTGTCTCGCCACCATGTGTCGCCGACTACAAAACACAAAAAACAATAAGGTTAGAAATTATGCAGAATTTAACGTTAGAAAACGAAATTATTTGACTTACATATCTTTCTTAATATTCCTCGATGTTAAGGCTGCCCATATGGTGCGATGCACCTGGCATCTCAAACGGCGTGATCGGGCTGGGATGTTTTCGTCCATCCATTCGTCAGAGCACCACTTGTCCACCATCTTCGCCCACGCATCTGGATGCGGGGCACACCACCACAGAATCGCCTACACGGGATCAAGTATAAGATCAGATATACGTACTAAATCTCAGAAACAATCGTAATTAGACTGGATCAACTGTAAGATCAGATTTTACCTCAATGTATTGTGCTCGAGTCAGGAACATGTTTCTTGCCACCTCTTTTTCGTACTTCATTCCATTCTCAGCCCAATAATCAATGACGGCCTGGATGCGCGCCTCGTAGTGCATGTCCTTGACGAGTTTACGACACACCAACTTTGCATTGGCATCGGCCCTCTCCTGCTGTCCAGGAGCGCATCTGTAGAAATCCTGTATACGTACGCGATTTATCTAGTCATCATTTTAAGAATATGAAATGAATGTTGTGCTAGCGGGAAAGACTTACCCACAGCTCCGTCAGCACCCGCTCCGCCTTGTTGGGGAACACTCTGCACTGCCCATCACAGAGGTCAGGCTTGGGGACGAAGTAGTCGTCAACGTAAAGGCCGGCTCCTCGATCCCGTGATGTGAAAGTGTGAAACCATGCCTGGGAAGTGTCTCTTGCACAGAACACCAAGGATGCCGTTCACCTTGCGTTTGTGAGAAGAACCAGGCTCTATCACCTTCCAACACCTGTGAAGTAATTAGCATACATTGTTAGTTTCTTTTGTGATTTTCAACATAGGCGGTGCAAAGGTACAAATAACATATAAATTTACTTACCTTTTTTTGGCCGGGACGATCATCGGACGACGCTCAAAAGGTATCGGTCGCTTCGGAAGAGACGACGGACCGCGCTGCCATATTTTCGACGCACTAGAGGAAGAGGATCCCCTGTCGCCTCCACCTCCACCTCCGTAGAAGCACTACCATAAACTGAAGATTTTATCACGTGCGCAGAATGTGCCGACTTCTGAGAGAAGCACCAGATTTTATCAAAGCATCAATGTGGAGAAGCAGTCGACCTATTAAATTTGCCCACCTGGATGACAAGGAGTTTTTTCTAGAACAAAAACTCGGAGTCTAAGGGCTTGGACAGATTAAATCAACATAAATAGTCATTCACTTGGAAATCTGAATTACTCCTAAACATGAAATCCAGCAAAGCTTAGCAGTGCACTTCAAAACCCCTTACAGATAGTGACAGTAATCGTACGATAAAGTTACTAAACCTTCCATTGACTCACTAGCTATATGGACTTACAATGTGGTATGTTGAATATGAGGTGTTTACATGATCAAAATTTACAGGTATCTAGAGCAACCATATGGCAAAATTATCCAACCTTCCATGTGGCTATTGAATATGAGGTGCTACAGTTTAAATGATAAAACAAAGCAGCTGGACAGTCCTCCATACCAAAATGCCAAAACATATGGTCAACGAGGAAATTCTGCAGAATACATCATTTCTCGCTCCATAGTGTAGCACCTAGAGACAGCCTGAGCTGATGAATTGGAAAAAAGGCCAATTTCAGCTCTCTTGGACATGCCCGGGTAAGTAGATTTATACTCTGAGGATAATGAATGCTTGATTTGTCTTCCCCTTTTTAACTCCTCTTTGTATGCTTTAGATATTTTGGCTCTTAGCAGCTGCAATCTTAACTCCACCTCTTTCATTTTAGGTCTCTTTTCTCCTTTAGACCTTAAGCACATCTCCGCTACCAAAGCAATCTCATCAATTTCACTTTGGCTGGCTTCATCAGCAACTTGAGAATCCACAATATCCATAATAGTGTTATCTCTGAGAGCTTGAAGGAAACAATGACGCAAGTTCTGCTTTTCACCAAGGCAGTTGAGGAAAATTGGCTTCTTCCTTGTTAGGATCTCAATAAGTATCACACCAAAACTATAAACATCACTCTTCTCAGTTAATTGGCCCGTATAGTAATACTCTGGATCTAAGTACCCAAATGTCCCCTGCACAGCTGTAACCACATGAGTCTGATCAATGGAAATGGATCTGGAAGCACCAAAGTCTGAAACCTTTGTAGTGAAGGCATTGTCCAAGAGTATGTTAGTTGATTTCACATCTCTATGAAAGATTGGCATAGCAGCAGAACAATGGAGGTAAGCAAGTGCTCCTGCAGCCTCTAGAGCAATCTTGATACGGTCCTCCCATGTTAACAAGCATTTGGCGCTCAGATTGCCATGAAGAAGATCATGAAGTGTGCCATTAGAGATGAATTCATACACGAGAAGAGGCACCTCGGATTCAAGGCAACAACCAAAAAGTTTCACCACATTGCGATGAATTATCTGGGACAGGATGGCCACCTCATTAACAAATTGGTCAATTTCACGCTGCTCCACAATTTTGGACCTTTTGATGGCCACTACCCGTTGATCAGATAAAATACCCTTGTAAACTGTGCCGTGGCCTCCATGTCCGATGATACGTGTTGAGTCAAAATTGCTGGTTGCTTTCTCTAACTCTTCCAAGGAAAATATTCTTGTGTTATGTGTTACACTTTGACTTGACGATATAAGCTGTTCCAAGAGTAGACCTTTGTTTTTCCGGAAGTATGCCCTTCGGATTTTCTTTTGAGTGTTTCTCTTCCATCTTTTGACTAATACAATTGCAGCCAATGTAAGAAGTAGAGATCCAAAACCACTGCTAATTCCAACAGCAGTCCCTACATAAGTAATAGCAAACAATTCAAAAGTTATATTTTCAACTTGAGTGCATAGAGATATCAAATGATAAGGGAACTGTGACATACCCAAAACAATATTTTGCCGCTTGCTAGAAGTGCACTGCCTTCTTACTGGATCAAAGGGCATACCATGAGGACAGCAGCTATAGCTTCCTTGGAAGTTATAGCATATCCCATTACAGTAGTTTGGTATCAAGCACTCATCAATATCTGTAACAGAATTCCAAAAATTGTAAACTACAGTGGACAAAATATATCTCACTTTTGATGATGAAGATCTTATTGCTTTTTTTAAATTATACACTCATTAATATCTACAAATGGCAGTCCAATTCAATGTATAGCACACACCAGTCTTGTCAAATATGCCTATTCTTGTTCAATAGTCAAATGCATGCATTGGATATTTTAAAGAATGTGTACCTGTACATCCATTTTGAACATAAGGATTTCCTTCAAAACCAGGAGAGCACCTGCAACGATAGCCAATATAGATAGTCCCACTTGTAACACCAAGGCACTCGCTGTTTGTGCTGAGGCATGCATAAGTACTGTTGTGTTTTGCACTTTCACATGTCAAATTGGTCACTGACCAGCTCCAGGCACCATACTCTTCAGATAAGCTAGAGTTCTCCAAACCATAAATTAACTGCTGGCCAAAGTAATCAGAACCACCATAGTATATTGATAGATAATTTGTGTTGGCATCTTCAGATTCTGAAAGCTTATTGACATACAGGAGTCCTTCAGCTAATGAAATATTTGTCACTTCATATTTTGCAGGTGGTCTTGCAATAAGAGTGCGATTGGATGCACAATACAGTTGAAATCTCCTTTTAGCAAAACAGCCTGGCTCCAGCCCAAAAGGGAAAGGGATATATGTGCTGCCACATGATCGAGAACAGTTTGTTTTTGGGGTTGGGTTATACTCTGCTCCAGTTAAGAAAATTGATTACCAAAAGTATGTCACAGTCTCACAGATACATAATCAATGACAAAAAGCAGCACTACAGAGACAGAATTGTGTGCATACCTTGTTTGCAATCATCAAGAAGGTAAGGATTGCCACCATCAACATTTCCAGAGCAAGCACAAGAGTAGCCTCCATTCTCTACATCCATACAATTGCTATTGCTGCATGCATACTGCATCTTATTATCCAACTGGGCTTTTTTACAATTGGTTTCGTCTGCGATGACAGTTGAGAGGTATGCCGATGAAGCACGAACAATACTTGCATTTATTGTATTGGACAAGAGATCCATAATACTGAAATAATATGGACGGAAGCTTAAGAAAGCCTTGACAGTGATATCATTGAAGGGTTGTGGTATTGTATCATTGCTCTTAATGATGGTCACTCTAAATCCACGAAATGGCACCGGGAACGTGACGGTGCAGCAACCCATGCCATTGCAGCTTCCTCCTCCTGTTGCTATGTGCATAGCCGCCATGGAGGAACACTTGCTTGTGCAATGGCCTACAAGGTCGCCGGTGTCTGGGTGGAAAAGGTAGACCCCGATTCCGCAACCAAGGAACGCAAAGTAATTGTAAGACTCGATGTTGAGGTTCTGCCCTGGAGACTGCCAGGACAAGTTGTAGGTGCCGGCGCCTGGAACCATGGGGATGGTGTACACAAAAGAGGCAAGGACAGTTCCTGAAGGATAGATAGCGATCACCTGAGTGGTTGTGTTACCCAAGAAGAGCTTCCAAGGTTTGGTGGTCCTGTTGCAGGTGACCTCGAATCCCTGTCGGAAGCAGCCAGGCCCGACGCCAAAGGGGTACCAGATGCTCACATCGCCACAGGTTTTGGGGCAGTGCGCAAGACTAGCAGCAGAGGGAGGATGAGCTCCAGATGCGACCAACATGAGGGTGGATGTTATGCTCCATATCAATACCAGCTGCATGGTAGTAATTACAATTCCCTTTGCTGAACCCATGAGATGAGAGACAAGAGAAGACCCCCTTTTATAGCAAATAGCCTATCAATGAGTATGTGGAGGTTTCCTGCATACTCTTTGGTCTTCACCCTCTCCTGGAAGGACTTATTGGCAGGCATTATCTTGATTGACCCGAAACAAAACACATCAGCATCGACCATCAGTTCTGATGTGGACATACATCGACGACCCTGCTAAAGATTTGTCATTTGTGGACTTCCTTGAACTTGGTCAAGACACAAGACTAATTGGCTTTGGTCATGCAACCCATCCACACAGGTGTACAAGACAGGTGTGAATCTGATGCCCACTTGTGGCTGCTTCTAGAGTTCTAGGTAATCCAAATTTCCTATTTCAGCATGTGCGGGCTTCAGCTGCGAGCTGTGTACATGCTGCGTGACGTGTGAGCACTCTTATTAGCATGTAAATCGGGCAATCGAGTGGAAACCAAATGTGATTTCAATTCCTAGCTCTGTTCACCGTTTTGGTGGTGTGCAGGAAGATGCAACCGAATTCCATCGAAAGAATCTGTTTCCTTCCCTGCAACTTCACATGACCAATTGACCAGGACTTGTGGGAAAAACACAAAAACCATGTGCACATGCGCCGCGCTGATTCTGGATGGGAGGAAATTCCTAGCATGGCGAGCAAGAGTCACGGGAGTCAGAGGAGACACTAGACAGCCATGGGGAAAAAGAAAAACCGTAGTCTGCTGCTGCTGCTGCCGTTGGAGCGCACCGCAGCAGCAAAGCCGTCGTCGCTGTGCTCATCGCCGAGGCACTAGAGCGTGCTGACCGGCCCCCCGCACCTGCTCCCGCCGCGCGCCGCTCAAGCACGCGCTCGGTTCTCGCCCAGGACGACGGCGACGGTGGATCGTTGGATTGGCGATGAGACAGACAGACAGTGGCCTCCTTCCCGTTTGTTTAGCTCAAAAGCGCAATTAAAAACTACGCTTCCTGAATCTAAAAGCGTAGTGGCTGTCTGATCGCTAGAGTAGCCACGCGTCGTGCATCCAGGACGGGTCCTCACGAACAGAGCGTTTTGGGAACCATCCCCTGGATTCTTCGGACGGCCAGCTCAAACCAATCCTTCTTCCTTGCACTCCGAGTTCTGACTTTCCCTTACCTGGGCCGGCAGCCGACGCCTTGTTCCTCCGGCGGGCTCCGGGCTCGCCGCCCTTGTTTGTCCCGCTGTTACGCTGTACACGTGCGCGCCCTACGAGACTTGGATTCCTGTCTTGATCCGTGCAAGTCTTCTCCCGTGTTCGCCTTCCCCTTCCCCCGTGGGGTCGAGATCCGACCAGACATGGACTGATTCCTCTCTCTGTCGGTAAGGGAGCCCTGCCTCGCTTGAATTGGTTGTTTTACGGCTTGTAGTAGTGAGTTCTGTCCTTCAAGATTTGTTCTTTGCTGCGAGAATCAGAGTCCGAGTGTTTCCTACTGGGATTGGATATTTGGATTGATGTTGGATTCGGGAGAAATCCAGCTTTTATGTTGGGGATTTAGCTGCTATCTGGTGGGCACTAGTAGCTTCGAATTCATCTTCCGATTCAACTGAACCTCACCCATGCTCTATATTCAGTCCGGCCTTGTTTCGTGATATGCCATAGTTCGTGCTCCATTTTTCAGTTACTGTAGGCGTATTTTTGTTCAATTAAGAAGAGACAAACTTTTATCACCGATTAGTCAAATTACAGGCATGCTTAGGGCAAAAGTTGCATCAGTATATTATTATTCAAAAGAAATTTAGGATGGTCTTGATTTTGTAGCAATTGACATTATATTGCAAGAGAAAATGAAGGTCAAAATCTACTTTTGAAGCCTTTCTCCTTTTAAAAATGCATCTTCCATTGATAGACGAAGTGATTAATGAAATGGTCGCCGTATTCGTCAAGTGATATCACCTGCAGAGCCAAATGCTTCTTCTACCTTGAGTAATGTATCTTGACGTTTCATGCAGGACATAGCGAACACTTGGATATTTTGCATACACACAGGATCTTCTGTAAGTTCTTACATCTTCTGAATTCTTGATCCAGCATTGGACCATCTTGGCTAATCTATTCTAAACCTTGTATTCGGCTTCTTTCTTGTTTTAACTTTTCTTTTCCCATTGTGCAATAGTTTTTTTCGAGAATTCAGGGAATAGATGCACATTTCCTGAAGCCATGCCTTGTTTACTTTCAAAAACTATCATGCTTAGTGGTTATTAAAGAATTATGACTTATGGGTAGAGCTTGTCTTCTGATAGGCTTTGTGCTTGTGAGTAAATCTGCACTTATGCAGATTAGTCAAACACTCAAAAGGGGAAAGGAAGTATTTTTTGAAGACTGGCTTTATGCTGAACTAAAAGGGCATGATATTGTGATACTGAAAATGATTGTTCAACAGCATTAATAAGACTGGTTTTCCTTGACGTTGAACTTCTACCTCCACGGGGATATGCCGGACATCATTTTTGGTGCTCTGTCCAAATCATTTTGTCCCTGCCATCTAGTTGTTGTGATGGTTCAGGCATTCCTATTAGCCCCTCCCTAATTCTCAGACCACATGATTCTTTTTCTTCTTTTGGAAAGATGCAGTTCCTATTACCCCCTTGTCAGACCACATGGTTATTTTCCTTTTGGAAAGACGCAGAACATTGCCAGCATTTATTAGTAAGTAGAAGAGATGATTATGGACACCAGAGGTGCCCCAAGTTTTCCCTGCTCAGGCACATGTTCTGAACAGGTGGAGCATCATAGGAGCTTCCAACAAGGAACAGAAATAAATGTGTGTCTCGCTTAAGTTGGAAACAACTATAGGCTCAAGGTGCTTTGCATGAGCGACACTAGATAATCTTTGTTTCATCCTGAATTGTAGAGATCATCCGTGCCATTGTCTATTCTTTGTCTGTTGAAAAAACAAGCTTTTCTTCCAAAGGCTCCAAATGACTAGGATAGCAATCGAGTGAATTCCTTTTGCGGCCATATACGAGAATCCTCAGCAACCCCAAGGTAGCAATCTGCTATGTTGTTGGTGTCTAGGACCTAGGAGGATGGATCAAGTTCTGTCAATGAACTATTCCTCTATCTTGTGGTTGTATCCTGGGCCTCTGCAGTTAAGCATAACTTCTTGTGAACCTTACATTTGTGAAATTATTAGTATTGACTATCTATAAACTGCAACCAGTGTTTGATGCACTGTGAAGTATCATTCTATGTTTTTCAGTGTTTGTCATTTTTCTTCAAATAGTGAGTTGTATTACAGTGAAATTGAAGTATTGAATATAGGAGTAATTTGAACATAGTATTTTTTTTATGACACTTTAATTTGTGATAGGCATGTCTGAATGCATCTTCCAATTTTAACCCTTTATTTTATTTTTTGTTTCCAGAATCCTGTCTCCTGGAGGTGTAGAGGATATTGCATTTCCTTCAGTTCTTGGATAGGAATGGAAAATGAATTTCCTGACGAAGTTCTCAAGTCTGTTTTTCCATTATTGGATGGGAAAGATCTAGTATTTTGCATGCTTGTGTGCCGTCAGTGGCGTGAAATTGCGAAGGATGATTACTTCTGGAAATGCATTTGCTCACGGAAGTGGCCGTCCATTTGCAAACAGCCTCCTTCTGACACAAACTATCAGAAGCTTTATCTAACCTTCTCCCAACCACAAATAACACAGAACCTTCCTGTACCAAGGCTCACATTCGGGGATCTTGTTTTCTATATCGATATGTGGCTCGAAGGATCCCTCGTCTTTTCTCAAGCAATTTCAGGTTGCACCCTTCGTGCCGGCCTACAGTGCGCACCTCGCGGCATTCCAGATATACTTGCAGCACATTTGAAGTCCCTAGACTGCATCCTGATGTTGGAAGTTGAACCCAAGTTATCAATCCCTATGGGGCCAACCATCAATGTATCTGTTCTTGCCCACCGCAAGGACTCCAATAAGATGGCTTGCATCATTAACAAGTCAACCTTTGATTACATTGACAGTAATGCTGCTCGCGCACTGGCATATGAGTATCTCAGGTTTTCACCCGGACACCCATTCATATCAGACATCCGGGCATGGATGTCCTTGCTTTTCCTGTACAAAGGAAACAACATCATTGAGGTATTTGGTATCGAGCTAGACTTCTGTGACGCGGCAAGGTCAGAAACTGAAATCCTATGGCTTTTGGATATGCTTGACTGGAAATAGAAGGGCTGTTTGTCCCCCTTGTGACTCCACACATGTAAAGAATGTTCATGATTAGTTGATCTGTTCCTGTTGGGAGCGTGTATGCTACTGAACTGTAATCTTCTGAGCTATTGGAATAAATTGCACCTGCTACTCCATGTGCTAGCAGGGCACAGTTGTTTCGTAGTTTCTTTCCTCTGAAATTGTTTGTTCATCTTCACGTCATCCATTCAAATGTTGGAAGCATGTCTTGTACCGTTAGGTGGCTAGTTTATGCAGTTGGTCGTCATGAGTTTTGTACGTTGAGTTAAAGCGTAATTTATTAGTTTTGTACGTTGAGTTAAAGCGTAAGTTATTAGTTTTGTACGTTGAGTTAAAGCGTAAGTTATTATGCTGTATCTGTGTCGCAGTACCGACTCTTGCAGAGAGTCTGAAGCATCTAAGATAAATGTTTGGAAAAATGTTAAAAGTCGGTGGTTTCAGGTGGTAAAGATAACTGAACCTGCGTCCTAAAAATTCATCGCTCATCTTTCACATTCATAATGTGAATGTGCACGAGCGTTTGCGTATATTTTGTGTTTTGAAAACATTTATATTATATGGCCAACATAAACTTCAAGCACTTTCCAAAACTGAGAAAATCACTTAAACCATGAAACCCAGTAGTCGTTGGCTGTAGCCATTTATTCCCGCTACTAGATAGGGGGATAAGCAAAGCAAGCGTGGAAAAGCTTATTTATCACTAGCACTCACTATTTCCAAGCCAGTGATAAATAAGCCAGGCAACAGGCTCAGCCCACGACGACGGACCTGTCGAAGATCCAGCTGAACCGGGCCATGCCGGGCTCCCCACGGGCCGCCCTCCTCTGCGCCAGCTCCTCCATCCTCCGGATCTTGGGCCCCAGCCCGCACACGTACTCCTGCGCGCGGCGGCCCTCGCCGGACAACCCCGCCGCGAGGTCCGCCACCTTCCACCGCCGCACGAAGTGCTCCACGAGGTCGCCGTAGTCGCTCGCCGTGTACACGCCGGCGCGCTGCGCCACCGCCGAGAACCTTTCGAACAGGCTGCCGCTGTCTCCGCCGGTGCCGGCACGGCCGTCCGACATGAGCAGGCCCGGCATGGTGACCTTGGCGCGCATGACGTGCGCCAGCGCGCGCACCATGCCGTCCGGGTCGGCCTCGAAGAGCCTGGCGCTCGCCAAGGTGTACCCGGCCTCGTGCCGCCTCTCGTCGGCGGCGATCACGCCACAGATCGTGGCGAGCGCGCGGTCGCCGTGCCGCGCCGCGAGCCTCGCCGTGTGCCCGTGCGAGATGAAGGTGGCACGCTCCTGGAACGCCCCGTAGATCATGCTGTGGTACGGGCTCTTGGGCACCAGCATCTCCTACATCGATTCATAACAACATATATATAAATATATAGTTTGCGCCAGGACACATCAGTCATAAAAATCAAACCAAATTAAACAAGGAAAGATTTGTATCGGGTGTGTACCATGCCGTTGCGGAGGAGGTGGTGTGTGGTGACCTCGACCTGGCGCATGTCGACGCGGCCGGTGAGGTAGAGGTAGCGGTTGAGGAGGTCGCCGTGGCGGTTCTCCTCGGCGGTCCAGCCGCGGATCCACCGGGCCCACGGCAGCTCGCTGGAGCCCGTGGCGTCGCCGACGCCCTCGGTGCGGTTGGCCATGCTCTGGTACGTGGGGAGCGCCTCCTCCGTGATCATGTTGCCCACCAGGCACACCAGCACGTCGTCGGGAAGGCACGCCGCGCCGCCGCGCAGCTCGACGAGCCCCGCCGTGAACGACTCGAACGCATCCGCCTCCGCCTCCGACCCGCCGCCGGCCGGGGCGGAGCGCGGCAGGTAGTCGTGCGGCTGCCACGCGGACTCCACGGGCGTCAGAAGCGGGAGCATGTTATCCGCCACCCAGCCGTTGAGGGACCGGACGGCCTCCACCTGCTCCCGCGCCACCGCCGGCCACCCATCCATCTCCTTTTCTCCGGCCGCCGGCGCGGCAGCGGCGGCCGACATCAACCTCCCTGCTGTGCCTCTGCGGCAGCCGGGTGCGCGGGCACTCCGCAGGGCGCGCGCACTTTATTGGCAACCGCGCGCACCAAAGAAATATGGTCAGCATGTTCTTGTTGTATTTTTTTTTCGGCATGATGTGTGCTTCAGTCACTGTGAACTGGTGTGCTCCTTCAGTTTTCGTTCTTAAATTTGTCGTTAACTCTCCGGTTCAATTTTCTTTATACGTTATTTCAGTACTTGACAGAGATTTTTAGCATCAAGGAAACGCGACATGCACTTTCAGAATTAACTGGATGAGGTCTCTTTACCTGCTGGGGTGTGGTGGGGAGAGGAGCCTGCAGAGTGCTCCTCCTCTCGCCGACGAGCTCGAGTTGCTCCGGCTAGAGGGGCCGAGCTTCACCGGCGCCGCCATTTCTATTCTACTACTCCCTCCGTCCCTATTTAAGTGTCGCCGTTGGTGTGCGTGCCACGAGTTTGACTCGATTTGTAGAAAATACGTGCAACATTTGAATCTTCAAATAAATTTGTTAAAAAACTAGACGAAAAGATCTTTCCAATGATACTAATTATGTACCATAAATAATAATATTTTTTAATATAAAATTAAACAAAGATTTTTCTCGAGAAGTGAGAAAGACAGTTATTTAGGGACGGAGGGAGTACTTTTGGCGAATGCCTGTGTGAGGGACGCTGCCTAGCCTCTGCAAATGCCTGTGTGAGTTTTTTGTGTTGCATGGCACATGCTATATAGGTAGAAACAGAGGCGGCGTCTACACTATAGTACTGTAGCCCTGTTTAGATGGAGGGTGAAAATTTTTTGAAGTATGTCGGACACACATTTGAAGTATTAAATATAGACTAATTACAAAACTAATTACAGATTCTGTCAGTAAATCGCAAGACGAACCTAATGAGTCTAATTAATCCATCAATAACACATGTTTACTGTAGCAATTTGTTGTCTAATCACGACCTAATTAGACCCATTAGATTCGTCTCGCGACGTACACTCCATCCATATAATGGGTTATTTTTTTCGACTACATTTAATATGCCATGCATAAGAGGGAACATGCTCAGAAAAATTTCCAGCCCCATCTAAACACAGCTGCCTAGCCTCTGCAAATGCCTGTGTGAGTTTTTGTGTGTTGCATGGCACATGCTATATAGGCCATGTTTAGATGTTTCGTGAAATTTTTTTCGAGTATGTTCCTCACATGCATGACATATTAAATGTTGTCGAAAAAAATAACCCATTATATGGATGGAGTGTACTTCGCGAGACGAATCTAATGAGCATAGTTAGGGCGTGATTAGACAATAAATTGCTACAGTAAACATGTACTAATGACAGATTAATTAGACTCATTAGGTTCGTCTTGCGATGTACTGACAGAATCTGTAATTAGTTTTGTAATTAGTCTATATTTAATACTTCAAATGTGTGCCCGACATACTCGAAATTTTTTTTGCGAAAACATCTAAACAGGGCCATAGGTAGAAACAGAGGCGGCGTCTACACTATAGTACTATGTATACTGATTTACTGCTCATAGAGAGAGAGGACGATGGCGCAGTGGTACGATACATCAGGTCAGTCAGGTGGCTTGCTGAACCGTGAGGCCCCTGCCCGTACGCGTCCACGGTCCACACAACCACTACTATTAAGTGCGCATGAATTAATGGCGCGCATACACTGTAGCATGCATTTGAAGATTATGAACCTAGCTAGGTTTGTGCTGGATCTAGACGTGGTGCGTATGCCTGTGCGTGAGCGCGGTGCAAATGTCTTGTCAATTCGATATTTTGATGGGGGAACTCGATCGAAAAATCGAACGTCTCCATACATCCTCTCTGTCTTGAAACATGACTTTTTCAATTTTCATGCATCTAGGCGAGCTTGGCTAGCTTAGCTGGTAAGGATACTCGCATTGTGGCGGAATTTGCTCACCAAGGTTCAATTTCTCGACTTGAAACTGATACTTGTATTTTTTGGATTTATTTTAGAATTTAACTGACACTACTCACTACGAGAGAAGCGAGCAACGATCCTCACATTTTAGTGCCGGCTGGGCGGAGCCGGTACTAAAGGAGGCCTTTAGTACCGGCTCTAGGCAACCGTGGCAAAAAAGGCACGTTAATACCGGTCAAGTGCACAGCCGGTACTAACGTGCGTGTTATTGGCCGGTAATAACACCAGCCGGTACTAAATGACGCACGTTAGTACCGGCTGGTGCCCTTGACCGGTACTAACCTATTCTAAAAAAATCAGTACTCCCACACGCAGCTATAAGTCTTTTCCCCTCCGTCATTTACCTCTCACTGCCTTATCTCTTCTTTCTATCCTCTCTCCTCTCCTCTTCACTCCTCTATTTTTCTCTACCTTATCTCCTCACAGCTGATGGATCCCGGGCGGCAAGCAGTAGGCGGGCGAGCAGCAGCAGGCGGGCGCGAGGGGGCCGGCTCCCCTGGCGGTGCGCGGGCGGCATGGCCCGGAGCCGGCTGCGCGGGGGGCGGGCACCCCCGGCGGCGCGCGGCCCAAAGCCGGCTCCACAGGGGGCGGGCATCCTGTGGCGGCGGCGCGCGGGGCCGGCTCCACTGGCGACGGCGGCACGGCTCAGAGCCAGCTGCGCGGGCGGCGTGGCTTGGAGGCAGCGGCGCTCGGGAGCGGCCTCCCTGCTCCATCGACTTACAGGTATTTCCTTTGACTCTTTCTCCATCTTGTTTGTTCTCTATCTTCTCCATCTTCATTCCGATTTTTCTCCTTCTCCACAGGAAACAGGATCGACGTGTTATTCACGTTGGAAGGCTGAGTGAAGGCAAATATATATATGAACTTTGTAATTTTTTATGTAGTTTCTATGAAATATGTGTTAGCAATGTGTGTGATGGTGTTCCGTGAGATGTATTCTTTTTTATTCTTATGAAACATGTGATTGTGATTTTTTCAAGAATGTGTGACAGTGTTATGTGATTGTGATGACCGGTGCGTGAGAAAAGAAAAAGGATAGAAAATAAAAAAAGAAATAGGAAAAAAAGAGGGAAACATGTGTGGGGGAGCTTGCCGATTAGTAACCGTCGCACGTTAGTACCGCCTGGGTGTGACCGGTACTAATAACGTGCGGCACGTTAGTACCGGACCTTTAGTACCGGTCACAGCGACTGGCACTAAGGCGTCCTGTGACCAGTACTGAAGGTCACTTCACCAGCAGTCGTAGGTAACGTATCCGTCGACAGTGAGGCGTTAATGATGACTTCGTCAATCTCGAGGATTTGCCGGCTCAGTCTTTTGGAGGTACTCCCTCCGTCCAAAGAACAAGTCATTTTACCCGATTTGGTAGGTTTGCATGTGCATGCAACCATGCAACAGTCGGTTAGCACCAAATCTGGCCAAAAGATAGGGGCAATCAATGTCATTTTACGTTTTTGTTAATCTGTCCTAAAATGTCTATAATGACTTGTTTTTTGGGGACGGAGGAGTACTCATAAGGGTAAGGTTGCACACATATGTTCGTAGAGGCGAAACGTGACGCCCCTTCCACTCGTCCTCGCTCGGCCTTTTTTTTTCTGCCAAACACAGTGCAAAATCATAACTCCAGTTAAATCCTGTGAACACAGCTGAGCTACGCTCAGTTCACCCTCGCTCAGCCCTTTCCATGTTTCTCAATTTTCATAATGCGTTGATCTAAAAAAGAGAGGAAAACTCATAATGCGGTTTACATCTTCTTTCATTTTCAAGGGTAATATGTGGAGGAACAACGACTTCACTTTTCTTGAGTTACAATGCACGGGAAAAATAATAATGCGTCTGGTACGGTGGAAACAAAATTGCCTCCTCCGCATGATCTTGTTGATGTCTTCACACACATTTGACATGCATGATCATGAGAAGCGGTACAAATTAAAGTACAGAAAATCGCAAAGGTGGCCCTTTTCTTGCTGTCTTCCCAATAGTGAATGAACGAGCAGATTTTACACAAATTCTCCAAAATGCTCTCAGTTTCTGGACAGCAAACTTATCCTTTCGTCTAGCTCGCTTCGCCACCGTTGGCGCTAGCCGCGGATCCGGCCTGACAGCCCGGACCGGCGACAGCCCTCAACACGTGGGCGGCCGCGTGATCACAGGTATGCATGCGGCGTAGCCTTCTACTGGCCTATACAGTGGAGGAGATCAAAGGATAGCGGCATCAACAGGAGACGTGTGTACGGTTGCGGTTTGGATCGGAGATGCCTTCGGCGGCTTCGGGAGCTAGCCAGACAGCCATAATAGCCATTGCTGTACATGTACATATATAGTAGGAAGCAGAGGGGAATGTCTCGCGTATGGACCACCGCCGATTGATAAAGCCACAGGACGGATCGGATCGACGAGGAGAGACAGACGTACGCCATCTGCGACGGAGGCATGCGTGGACGGCAAGACACGCGGTGCAGCATGTCCCACCATTACTTCGCGGGTAAATAGGTCATGTACATAAATAGCTTCCTCGTTAATTAGCTACAGGACACAGGAGTATAGGCCGGTACCGAGTTTCTGAAACTACTAGGCTAACACTACCTAGGCCTCGTAGAAGGGCTACGTACTATTGTTTCCGAGCAATTTGGAGTAAAGATTAGAACGGTTCAACGCATATGGGAGAGATTGCTCAAAACATTCCGGTCAATGTTCCTAATTTAAAGAAAGGTAGAAGTGGCCGTAAAGTAGTCCCTATTGATTTGAAAGATTTGAGAAAGATTCCTCTCCATGAAAGAATGACTCTAGAAGATGTCTCTAGTAGACTTTCGCTCGATTTTTCGAGCTCTTGCTACAGTTAAACGATCCTCCTCCGATAATTCGTCCAACCCAAGAATTGCGATAATGTCCTGAAGTTCTTTGTAACGTTGTAAAGTTTCCTTAACTCTTTGCGCGGTTTCATAATGTTCGTTGCCAACGATCCGAGGCTGTAACATAGTTGAGGTTGAATCTAAAGGATCTACTGCGGGATAAATACCCTTGGAAGCCAATCCTCTGGAAAGTACGGTAGTAGCGTCCAAATGGGCAAATGTTGTGGCAGGAGCAGGGTCGGTCAAATCGTCTGCAGGTACATAAACTGCTTGGATCGAAGATTGCACTCGGGTTGATAATAATCGAGTGCCATTACTTCGTGGGGCCGAACCAAGGAATCCGTTAGAAATGTTTTGAAATGGATATTGTTCTCTCTTTGATTAGGGATTGCTATATGAAAAGAAGTGGAGTTTGAAAAAGGGAACGGAATGGTCAAACCGGAACTGCTAGAGGAACGAATTTTCAATAGCATAACTTGGGCTCCTAGAATATGGGGCCCTTGGGACAATCTATTTGATTGCAGGGATAGGTACGCTGAATATGACTGGGGATTTTCCTATGGGTATTGGAGCGGGTCCAAGCAGATTAAAGAGGATGAGTTGTCAGAGACTGCTATTTATTCGAATTATTTCTGGTATATTTATCATAAAAAGGAGGAGGTGCAAGAGACTGATTCGGACTTCTTGCAGAGTGGAACAATGCAGTACCAGACACGAGATATATCTTTCAAAGAAGAAGGCTTTTTTCGAATAAGCCAATTGATTTGGGACCCTTCGGATCCATTCTTTTTCCTATTCAAAGATCAGGCCTTTGTCTCTGTGTTTTCACGTCGAGAATTCTTTGCGGATGAAGATGAAGAGATGGCAAAGCGGCTTAGTACCAGTACCTGGAGAAAAAAGCCTCCTAAACATATGGCTAGCAACTGGTTCACCAGGAGTACGCAAGAAAGGCAAAAGCACTACGAATTATTGATTTATGAACGGGAATGGGCTAGAACCCTGGGTTCTTCCTTATATAATTAATGGTCTTTTCTTTTCATTCTAATACTCTATCCGAGAGTTCTCAGTATTTAGCAAAGCTGTTCCTATCTAACGGAAGGCTCCTGGATCAAATGACAAAGACATTGTTTGTGGAGAAAGAGGTGGCTTTTCCCGGATGAAATGAAACATTTGATTTGTGTAACAGGAGAAAGATTTCCCACTCCTTAGCCGTAAAGATATGTGGCCATGAAAAAGGGAGGGGATTCAGTGGAACAGGATTGGCCGGGCCGTAGAGTCGTGGAAACACTTGTTGATTCCTATTTTGGACCCTAGTTCCATGGAACAATATGATACTGCGGAAACATGGAAGAATTGCAATCTTAGATCAAAACACTATGTATGGGATGATATGAACTGCCTAAATAAGAATTCTTGAGCGTCGAACAACCTGAGTACTAACTACATCAAACAATTTGCATTAATGAAACTGTGTAAATCCACCGGATAATCAAAAATGCGCATGTCTGATGAAATGGTTGTTGCTATCTGCTTCCATAACGAATCCTTGGTTTAACTGAATAAGCGCGCCGCAAGATACATTGGTCAAGGTTTCATAATTACCTTATCCCACACAAATCGTTTACCTATAACGATTCACTACCCTTATGAAAAATCAATTACATCGGAGCGTACATCTAGAAAGCCGTATGCTTTGGAAGAAGGTATTAGCAAATTAAAACTAGGATACATAAGTATTTGAAAAAGGGTATGCTTAGACACCATTCTAGTAGTGTCAAACCTTACCTCACGGATGCTAACAAAAAGACTAGATTGAAGTGGTGCATTGACATGATTGATCAAAGCTTGCTTGATGATCCAAAGTTCAAGGACCTATTTGACATTGTTTTTATTGATGAGAAGTGGTTCTATCTCTATCAAAAATCAGAGAGGTACTACTTGCTACCCGATAAAGATGAACCACATCGTGTTTGCAAGAACAAGAACTACATTCCAAGGATTATGTTTTTGTGTGTTGTTGCTCGACCAAGATTTAGAGATGGGATATGTGTGTTTGATGGCAAAATAGGTTGTTTTCCACTTGTGACTATTGAACATGCCATTAGAGACAGTCCTTATCGGCTGCGTGGTGAGGAAGTAATCAAGCCAATCCAATCAATCACAAGGGATGTCGTAAGGGATTTCATGATAAATAAGGTGTTGCCGGCAATTAGAGCAAAATGGCCATGAGAAGATGTGCAAAGGCCAATTTACATACAACAAGATAATGCTCCTACTCATTTGAAAGTGGATGATCCTCAGTTTTGTGAGTGTGCTATGCAATATGGACTTGACATTAGGCTCATATGTCAACCGGCCAATTCTCCAGATTTTAACGTTCTAGATTTGGGTTTCTTTCGAGCTATCCAAGCGATTCAGTACAAGAAAAATGCTAAGTCAGTGCAAGAACTAATCCCAGCAGTACATGAGGTAAAAACATCTAATTCCATTTCATTGTTTCAATACAATAAAGAGAGTAAGACATAGAAATATCTAATTTCTTCAACACTTGTTTTGTAGGCATTCTTGGAGTACAGTCCATGGAAATCAAACAGGATATTTGTAACATTACAAACTGTGTTGAAGGAAGCAATGAAGGTTAAAGGTTGCAACAATATAAAGATTCCTCACTTGCAGAAGCAAAGACTAGAGAGGGAAGATAGGCTGCCATTGCAAATCCCTTGTGAAGCTTCATTGCTAGCCGAAGCCATAAGTAGTCTCCCTGCAAATTAAAAGATGCAAATTAGTTTATGCAAATTAGAAGATGCAAATTAGTTTATGCAAATTAGAAGATTGCTAGCCGAATGCTTACTGTTCATATTGATGTATCTTACTTTTTGCTTGCTTCATCTTTGCTTGCTTCACCTTCTTTGTTGGCCTTTGCTCTTTTTTTTTTTTTGCTTGATTCATCTCGTCCAACTTCTGAACAACTTGTTCAGGGATCATGATGGTGTCACCTTGCATTTGAAGTTCCTCCACAACAGGAATATAGAACTTACAATCAAAATTTTCCATTCCATCGAGAACTTGTGCGGCGAAGTCGTAGTCTTCATGTACCAGGCCACAATGGGCACACCTACGAGCATCGCGGCAAGCTTTGCGATAAGCTTCTCCAAAGACGCCGCCAGCGTGGAACGTCTTGCAGCGAGGGCAATCAACCACCTCGTCGATGTCCTGCACCTCGTCGACCGAGTTCGGCACTGCCTCGATGGAATCCGGCACCTCGTCGATGGAGTCCGGCACCTCCTCGTCGATGTCCGGCATGTCCTCGACGGAATCCGGCACCTCTTCGATGGAGTCCGGCACCTCCTCGACAGACTCCACCTCGTCGATGTCCGGAGCGCGCACCACAGCGTCGCTGGCGCCGTCCTTGCTCCACGCCACCGCGGCGCCCAGAGCGCGGACCACGGTGTCGCTGGCGCCGTCCTTGCTCCACGCCGCCGCGGCGCTCGGAGCGCGGACCACGGCGTCGCGGGCGTCCGGCACCTCCTCGTCGGAGTCCACCACGGACTCCTTGATGGGATGCGGCACAGCGTCGACGGAGTCCGACGCAGAGTCCTCGTCGGAGTCCACCACAGACTCCTTGATGGGATGCGGCACGGCGTCGACTTAGTCCGGCGCAGAGTCCTTGACGGAGCTCGCGAACAGATCCTCCGAGCTCGCGATCTTCATGCCGAACAGCGCGACGGCGGCAAGATCTCGAGTGGGGGCTGGGGAGACGATGCAGAAGATGGAGGACGCGGAAGGAACGATGGTATGTGAAGAGGACGTATGGCTTTTCGGAAAGTGGGGGATGAATGCGAGCGGCGTCCGGGGCGGTTAATGCGGCAGAGGAACGGGCGTGCGCGAGGGCAAAGGGGTCCAAGGTCTTGGCGGCGCATCGGTAGAATGATAGGGCGTCAGTTTTTTCGGAATTGGGCTGTTGGCCCAGAACGTCTCTTTTTACAGAACGGAGGGAGTACCTCAACAAGCTTGGTCGTTGCTAATTTGTTATAAACAAATAATTGATTTTTTTTAATAAGAACAAACAATTGAATAAGGTGGACAATTAATTAGATTACTTGTTCAATTCTGATGGAATATGTGTAGCTAGTTCAGACTTTCTCACACAGATTAAGAGACCGATGAAATTTATATTCTGTATTCCATTGAAGGTCCAAATAGTTTATTTGATATGCAACCAAACTAAACGTGAACTACTAGTCGGGCAGTAACCAAGAAAACATCCTAGAAGTGGGAGATAAAAAAGAAGAAGAAACAAGACTCGGGCCCTGTTTAGATCCATGAAAAACGTCACATTTTCACGAAAAGTTATCCATCTAAAAACCGTATCAGTTTATTTCTATCTCTATGCACGTTTCTATAGAAACAATAATTTTCCATACTTTTCACCCATTTTCTTTCATCTAAACACGCCCTAAATCTGCTATGCACACGTAATCTGCCTTCATTCTTTCCCACGTCCCTGACTCACTTTGCTCCTGTGCCTAGACACGGCTGGAGATGCACACGTAATCTGTCTTCATTCTTTCCCACGTCCCTCACTCACTTTGCTCCTGTGCCTAGACACGGCTGGAGATGTTACCTTCAGTACCGGTCACAGGACGGCTTAGTGCCGGTCTCTGTGACCGATAGTAAAGTTCCGGTACTAACGTGCGATGGTTAGTCCGTCAGCTCCCACACCCTCCTCTTTTCTCATTTTCTTTTTTTCCTATTTTCTTTCCCTTCTTCTTTTCTCATTTTCTTTCCTTCTCTTTTCCTACGGCCATCACAAACAAAACCTCTTCACAATCACAATAAGAATAACTATCACACAGGAATATATCTCAGAATCACATCAAAAAATCACAAGAATATATACATCTCACAATCACATCACAAAAATTATAGAAAATATCTCATCTCTCATTCACAAGAACAAGAATCAACAATCTCATAGGAACAAGAATCACAATCTCACAGCAACAAGAATCAACAATCTTACAGAAATAACCTCGATCCGCGCCCACGTCAGGCTGCCGGTGTCGCCATGCCAAGCCGGTCGCGTCGCGCGCCAGGTGTTGGCGGCGCAAACGCATGCCAAGATCCACCGCAAGCGCACAGATCAGTTGTAGCTTTTCCCTTAGAGTACCCCCAAGGTTTATCAATCCGTGGAACAAGTAGGATGTTTAGCCTTCACTTTATACTAATCTTACTAACGAAACTGGGTTTATGAGTTGTGTAGAACGACAATCTAATCTAGATTAATCTAAAAGTAAAGGTGGACACAAGAGAACAAAGATTAATACAAGAGAGCAACAAAGATAGATAAGTGATCCCTCCCTAGGATCTAGGTTCATATGAATACGCATCTACTACACAGATAACGTAGCCTTCACTAGCATCATAGCGGTTATGCGGTCGCTTGGCCTTTTCCCTCCCTCATACTGTCACTACACAAGGGTAATCATCGCCTCGCTAACACATCTATATCAAAGCATCCGTAGAGTTAAGCTAATCACCACGATTACCACAAACATTCCTAAGAACATATGCAGATCTCACACATGTAAATGAAGCATTGCAAAGACATAGACCATGAAGCATTGGTAGGCATAATGTGCATGTAGAGGTTACATATCCTAGATCCATACAATCCTAGGGATGAACAGAGGCATTACCCCATCATCTTACAAAGATTGATGCACAGAGGGGTGATGGAGACCTCGAGGAACGTTGTCACCGAAGATGGTGGCGAGGAGTCGCAGCAACTCCCAAGACCGATGGCCTAAGGGCTCCCACGATCTCCTTGTCCTCCGCTGGTGTTGATCGCTGCGATGAACTCATCTAATCTCTGTCCCTCATCTTGTGGTGGTTGCTAGGTCAAATCTCGTCGGTCCCCTTATCCCTGTGAATGGTCTTGAGTGCTTATAATTGTTGACGTCGGTTGCGACTGCCTTTGGGGATAAGCTTCTGAATAAACCCTAGGAACATCGAGGGCTACCTTCTGGTGAAAGGGGACGCCGATCCGGGCCAGGCCGCGCGGCCTAGAAGGCCTTGGGCTGCGCGGCACACCCCCTAGAGGCCTCAAATGTCCTGAGGCTTCATAGGAAAGTTGTAGATCTTTTCGAGCTATGCAATTTTCTTATAAAAATCACCCCAATCGAAGTCTGGATGAAGGAGATATGGTCCGAACAAGTTCAGCATCTCCTGTGGGCCTTGAGTCCAATGTTGGTGATTGTTTCTTTCGTCATCCAAAGTCCGGCCCAAGTCCAACTTGTACAAAATCCCTCCATTTATGTAGTATTTCCTACAAAAGCACAATATAGTTCAAAATACAACACACATGTGGAAACGAGGTTATTTCAAGTGCCAAGTGGCGGGTTAGTATAAAAATTAGTCCAAAACCACCACCTAGATGGCACTAAAAACGTGTCATTTAAGAGCGCTAACACCAGGCCGCCCCGCGCTTCCCACGGCAGTGCTAGGCCGGCTGAGCTCGACGCGCGCTTCCAGGGGCCGCACCCGTCGCTCCAAGCCGCCGAGCCTGGGCCGCCTGGCTCCCGCCGCCGGCCGGCCACCCTCCTGAGAAAAAAAGAGAGAGATGTGAGAACAAGAGAGATACAGATGAGGGAAGAAAACGAGAGAGATAAGGATGGAGAGAACAGCGTTGGGGCTAGCGGTGAGAGGATAAGGGCGGGGAGAGAGAGCACCGTGCGGGAGGGAGGTTTGTACCGGCTAGTGTTATTAGCCAGTATTAAATGGGTGCGTCATTTTAGTACCGGCTGATGTTATTGGTCGGTACTAAATGACTCTATTTAGTACCGGCTGGTGCCTCTGACTGGTACTAACATGCCTCCACGGGTACTATTCCTACCAGCTGGTACTAATGCACGCATTAGTACCGGCTTCGGCCTGACCGACACTAAAGTGCAGAGATGAATGCTCAATTCTCCCGTAATGAGAGGTAAAAAGGGTCCGTTCAAGACAAATTAAAACCCTAGTTTACTGGACAATGATGTGGCAAGCCAACATAACATCCACGTCAGAAGAATGATGGATTTGAGTCAAAATAGAAAGTTCGCACTACTGCACACACCATTAACCTCATTGGTGTTGGCGTTTGTTAATGTCACTACTAGTTGTCCAGTAGCACCGCCAGAAATGTCGTGTGGTAATATAACAATTGTGAATGAATCCTGCAAGCGCACGCACTTCACCCATGAGTATTCCCATGGGTATCGTATTTCCCAAAGGAAGACGGAGATTAAAGAATTATTGTTGGAGTCATGAATATAGTGATAGCATGGATAGAATCATATGCACGGAACAAGGGGTATGATAAAGAGATACAGGTAGTGTGACACACACCTGGGATCAACTCAAGGACATCTAGGCTAGGGAGAAAAACTAAGAGTTAGCATCTATATTCTTATGTACTTCCTATAAAAGGCACAGGTCAAACTAGAACTATGGGTTCATATGACTATACAATCTAAGCCTATGCACCTAGGCAGGGGGAGATAACCTCCCTCGTTGCTTACGCCAAACCAGGTTGTTACTCATTTCAGAACTCCTACAACGAACCTGAGCATGAGGGATTTTAGAGGGTCCAACGGGTATGTCACCACCCGCGGCCTACTCCGGCCAAACCATGGGGAACTCTCATATTCTAACGATGATCCCAACCCGAGCACCATGCTCACATTGTTCACAACACATTGACCATCTCGAGCTATTGAGTCTATGATCAATGAGGCCATAAGAACAGTTGAAGAACCCAAACTGTGGCATAGATCATGGAAACTATATAAAGCATGAAAACCATACTCTAATTGAACTAGAGCAAAGTCAAACATGTATGAGGGCACTCAATTCTATACTATCAATGCTAGGGTATAGGACATCACAAGCATATAAGCCAAGCATCATATGAGAGCAAGAACTTGAGCACAACTCAACCATATCATGACCATGACAAACCACCATACAAGAAGGAAGTATATAGTCGAAGTAGAATAAAGTCATCCTAGAACTAAGAGACACAAGAGCCATACCCTTGCTCCAAGAGACTTGAAATCTGAATAAAGATACTCTAATCTAACTCCACTAAGCCTAGAGCCTAAAGAAGATAGTGATTGCTCAAATGTTGTGTGTCTTCATTTGGAGCCCCCTCCCTCATATTTATAGGCACCAAGGGGCAGTCCTCTGAGTGAATATTCTGAGCATCCACAACAAAACGACCTTTAGGACAGCCTCAGCGAGTGTCACATGGAAGGCCATGATCAGTCGAGCCAAGGTCGGTTCGGCCAAGGGTTCGGCCGACCCCTGGCTGGCCTCCTCTGGATTGTGCTTTCTCCAGGTGTTGTCATGTGGGCCCTGAGTACTTTTGTCATGTGCACACGCTGGATTAAGGCAGTTTGGTCCTCTTGTGGGCGTCCTCTGGTGGGCCCTTCAATACATGTGATGCACATGTGGCGGCGTCTGATTCGTCGGTGAGTTGTCACTTGGATCTATGAGTTGGATTCTCCTTTATTTTCTACAGCAAATCACCTACAACCAAATATTCTCCGAGGACATATGGAACTGCATTATTTGAAGGAAAATATGTGTGTTAGCATTGTTATTCCTTCACTTTAGTAGAGAATGTTGGCGGTTATTTTGGTACTTAACATCCGCCAACAATCGACCATACGCGCCGGCGCGCCGGCACAAACTGGCCTGCTTCTTTAAGTCATTCGAAACGGTTCTAACGGCGCCGCTTAGAATAAGGCCTTCAAACGTGCCGGTGCATACTAGAACCAGTTAGAATGACTATTCATTCTAACTAGTTATATTAATAATTGGCACGTATATTAGAATATATTAGCTGCTATATTCTATGCTGGCATGTCTCCACTTCATCTTGGAGAAGAAGTTGATACTGTGGCTCCTTCTCAGTCCTATTTATTGGTACTCTGCTGCCCTCCCCCCTGCAGATGTTTTTTTTTGCCATTTTCTTTGTAAGGAAGCCAAGAGGTGGTTCTGGCGGACTATTGCATCTTTTCTCGATATCTTTTTTAGTAAGATTATGATATTGTGCTCTCAATGAAATCAATCTAATCAGGGTGTGGATGACTATCTAGCAGAAGAGGGAGCAATGGCAGATGAAGCGGGCATGGGCAGCCATGGAGGCGCGGATAAGGAAAGCCTTCCCTGGAGGGTGGCCACCATCACTTCACTTTGAGAGGGTCTCACAACAGGTGATCGAACTATTTCAGGGGGTTCATCGGAGATTCACGACATCGCAGCCCACATGTCACATCGAGCAGGACGACGTCGTCGCCAACGACGCCACAATCATGATGATTTCGACCACACCTTCTACGTGCAGCTTCCTGAAGCGAAACACGTGGAGAGATTCCATGGCCGTACCTAGAAATGGAGGAGGCAAAAAGTGAGCTTCAGCCGCATCATGGAGTTCCTGGTCAAAGACGAGCGGCTTGATGCCTGTGGGGGATATAGTACCCGGGTACCTCACGAGCAAGCCCGGCAGCCCACCAAAAGGGGGCGGCCCAGCTCATCGTTCTGGACCTGAAGACGTCCGGGACAAGTCGGCGCACGGAGGAAGGATCTGGAAGGAGAAGTCCTAGTTGGAATAGAAATTATTGTAAAGAAGGAAAGGATTCCTAGAGATAGGATCGGCTACAAACCGACTTGTAACCCTGCCCCCCGATATATAAGGCGGGCAGGGACCCCCTCCAAAACATCTGAACACATCTCAACTCACAATCCACGCAATACAACACCCCAAACAGGATGTAGGGTATTACGTCGAGTCGACGGCCCGAACCTGTATAAATCCCCGTGTCTGTCCATCCTAACCATCTTGCTTCCGATCTTTGCGATCTTCCCTGCATTACAAATCACTTCCGTGGGCTACCCCGTGGAAGACTGCGGAGATAATATCACCGACAGTGGTGCGCCAGGTAGGGGTATCGCCGAGATCAATCTGGTAAGCTTGATGGATCGCGTCAAGATCTTGGACAGCTGCAACCTCCCGGACGTCGACGAAGTCGAGATCCAGTTCGGGGACGTCATCACCGCCGCCTTGGATACCCAAGCGGCAGGAGCTACAGTCGCCACAGAGGTCTCCTCTCTGGCGCCGACTTCGGCCATCACGGCCCAGTCCGGTCCGATCGCATCTGATCGCGCCGACTCTACCCCGCTGAGTCCCTCGCAAAACGCGAGGCCCAACCAGTTGGGAACAGATCTACAATCACTCGGTTCTGATCCGGCTCCTGAGAGTCGCGTCGCCGAGTCATCGCAGAGCGTAAACGCTCAACCAGCGCGCGTCCAGAGCCCTGAGGTCATTACTGTCCAGACCCCTGGCTTTTGCGCGCTTGCTCAGAAGCAGAAGATGAAGGACATCGTCCAGGCGGATGATTACTTCTCTGGGAGCGACTCCTATGAGTTAGATCCAGAGAGACCCTCAATCCTGAACGATCTGCCGGAAGGATACACAGTGTCCGACGCCTCTACAGAGCCGGAGCTGCTAGGATCACTCGGAGAACTAACTCCGAGTAGCTTGGAGCGTTATACGCCCACATCCGACTTCTCCGAGTCCGAGGAAGACTGCCTCGCGCAAGAAGGAGTCGGGTCATACTGCTATATGGTGGCGCCAGCAACGCCAACCAACCCTGTCTCAGAAGACGAGGTCACTCCAGCTGACGAAGGAGTCCGGCTGACGACGAGGTAGTTGAGTACTGGGAGATGTACTTTGATGGCTCCCTCCAGATAAAAGGAGGCTGCGCAGGCGTACTCCTGATCTCTCCAAGTGGACAGGAATTAAAATACGTCCTTCAAATCATGTTCCCAGTATCCAACAATGCAGCCGAGTACGAAGCAGCCTTGCACGGTCTCCGCATCGCGGTATCTTTGGGTATCAAACGCCTGATGGTACGCGGGGACTCTGCCCTAGTCATAAACCAGGTAAACAAGGATTGGTCCAGGACCAACGAGAAGATGGACGCTTACTGCGAGGAAATCAGGAAGCTGGAAGGGAAATTCTATGGCTTAGAATTCCATCACGTGGTGCGCGACCATAACAAGGCAGCGGATGAGCTCGCCAAGATGGGGTCCACCCGTGAAGGCGTCCCACCCGGAGTTTTCATACAAGATCTTGTCAGACCATCTATCAAGATAAACCCCGATGGCACTGTCGCGGAGCAACAAGTTGGAGAATCCCAGGAGTCAGCCACATTAGTGGTAGATGAAGCTTTGGACTGGAGGACCCAGATCATCGACTATCTTGACAGCGGCATATTGCCCGCAGAGGTCGCGGAAGACAAAGATCTAAACTCGCTCCACGAACAAATCGTGCGGCGCAGCAAAAGCTACGTCATCATTGGAGACAAGTTGTATCGTCGATCTGGAGCTTCCCAAATCCTCCAAAAGTGCGTAAGTCGCGCAGAGGGTATAGAGCTCTTGACAGACATACACAAAGGAATCTGTGGCAATCACGCCGGGGCTAGAACCATTGTTGGTAAAGCTTTCCGGTCTGGTTTCTACTGGCCGACTGCCGTAGCAGACTCAGAAGACATCGTGCGGCGCTGCAAAGGGTGTCAGTATTTTGCAAGGCAAATACACGCACCCGCACAACAGCTGCAAACCATACCAGCGTCCTGGCCCTTCGCTTGTTGGTACTTGGATATGATTGGTCCGTTCAAGAAGGCTCCTGGTGGTTTTGACCATGTTCTTGTAGCTATTGACAAGTTCACCAAGTGGATCGAGGTGAAACCAGTCAGAAAGCACACGGCAGCCAAGACTATCGAGTTCTTCACCGACATCACCCACCGCTTCGGAGTCCCAAATCGTATCATCACAGATAATGGTACGAACTTCGTGGCGCATGAGTTTAAAGACTGGTGCAGCGAGAGGAGCATCAAGCTATGCCCTGCATCCGTGGCGCACCCACGGGCCAATGGCCAAGTCGAAAGAGCCAATGGCGAAATAATCAAGGCGCTCAGGGCCCGGATATTCAAGCAGCTGAAGCAACATGACGGACGATGGATCAAGGAGTTGCCAGCTGTAGTCTGGGGGCTGCGCACCCAGCCGAGTCGTGCCACGAAGCAAACCCCGTTCTTTCTGGTTTACGGCTCGGAAGCTATCCTACCAACGGACCTCGCATACGGCTCCCCCCGAGTGGAGTTCTATGACGAATACGACGCGCAAGTGGCGCGCATTGAAGACCTCGACAGCATCGAGGAAAAGAGATTGGCTGCCCAGATCCAAGCCGCGCGTTACGCTCAGGTCCTGCGACGTTATCACGATCGATCAGTTAAGCAGAGGTCCTTTGAAGCAGGCGACTTGGTTCTGAGGAGGAAGCAAGACACCAAGGGCGCGCACAAGCTTGCGTCCCCTTGGGAAGGGCCATACATCATCAAGTCAGTGAGTCGCCCAGGCTCATACCGCCTCATGACGGAAGACGGCGTAGACATCCCAAATCCATGGAACATCGAGCACTTACAGCGTTTCTACGCCTGATTCAGTTATGTATTTATCTTTTTTGTTTAGATTTGTTTTTTCCGAGTGATTTTGGAGGGTATTCACCCCCAGTCACGACTCGGCAGATTTATAATGAGTTATCAATAAAGTTGATTTCATCTTTCATCTATTTCTACTACTCGAATTTCCTCTTTCGCGTCACGCACATAAAGTATGAGTGGAACAAACTTTAAATCGAGAGGGAAAGTACTCGCCAAGTCAAAGCTCTAAACGTACGACAAAGACTCTGCGGCATGAGACTGAGACCAACGAGGCTAATCTACTCCGTAACAAGTCAACCACTCAGAAATTAAGGCCAGCGCAGAAAGAAAGGGAGTAGTAGTCCCATAAAACTTATATACAATAGCAAAAGCTTACACATTGTTCAACAGTACTTCTTCTATCAAATACTACAAATATTCTATGTAAATTAAACTGCAGGATCTTCAACACCAGACGGAGCCGCTTCATCAGAGTCATCAACAACATCCTTGGACAGGACATTGGCGATAGGCTCGACCTCAAGGAGCAGTCTGCCCACGTCATCTTCGGAGGTGCCAGCAGCGTACCCGTGGCTGAGTGGCTCCAGGTCCGACGCCGGGAACAGAGACTTGAGCACCGCCAGGACATGGCCACAGCTGGCCTGGCTGATGGAGCAGAGCTGTCGCCGGAAGAAGCGTGGGAGCGCCCGAACGCGGTCGAGGATAGAAGCCGAAGACGATGACGCCTCCGGCTCGATCTCCTCCGCCACCACTCGGATAGCGTCCTCCAGCGCGATCCTCTCGGTGCGCAGTGCCTCCGCCTCGCCTTGCAGCCGAGCCACCTTGGCAGTGAGCTCTGCGAATTGAGACATAATCCGATACCGGTAATCTACAGAAAGTTAGATCTGGATAATATATTCACGTCTGACAGAAAAACAAACAGGGAATTACATACCTCTGAGCTCGTGCACGGCCTGGGCTTCGTTGAGTTTGGCCTGCTGCACTTCTCCGCGAATATCGCGAGTGGTGCGCTGGGCTTCCTCCAACTGAGCCTGGTGTTGGGTCGCAGCAGCTTCAAGTTCAGTCACTCGGGCCACCAAGGAGTCGGCCTTAGCGACTGCAGAAGACAGTTCTTGAATTACCGAGGATTTCGCCTCGGCATCAGCAGCTAAGTCCTGCAAAGACAAGTCAGATGACAAAACAAATAGATGTACCACTTCGTACTTGACCTCAACAAGAAAGGTGGCTCAGGAAATACCTTGGCTATCTGGCCCATACGAAGATGGAGCGACATGAACTCCTCCAGAGGAGTCATGGGAGCACCACCACCCAAAGCGCCGACCACCACAGAAGCAACTTCGACCGCCGCAGTCTGGGGCTCCTCCACTGCTGCAGTCGGTTCAACCACAGGAGCAGGCTGGGGGCTGCCTTGAGGAACTGGCGGTAGGGTCGACGACGCCGGTGTAGGAATCGGTGGAGGCGGGGTTGGTGCTCGCAGCGACTCTGGTGGCAGACCCACAGGCTGATCGCTGAGAAGATCAGCCGAGTGGGTCGGCACCTCTGGCATTTGGATTGACGGGATCTCTGTCTCAACGGCCGACTGAGGCGCAGGACCCGCAAAGGGGATCTCAGACGGCGTGCTACAGGATAAAGCACATATGGATTACTCACAGAAGAACATAAAGGAAAATCAAGAGATGACAATGATACTTACAGAGTAGATACGCGCATTCTCGGGCGCTTTCCTTTCCGAGTGGGGGAAGGAAGGTCCCTCGGACTTGCAGCACTCAGAGGTACTACTGCAAGGGGAGACTGCTCCGAGCTGATTATTGGGGACGGGATTGACGACTCGGCACCGCCAGCTTCGTCTTCTTCCGAGTCAGACGACTCAGAAATGAGGAGTTGGCGGCGGCTTGGCGCATCCCCAATCACGATCCCCGTTGAAACCTTCCGCTTCTTCGGGGCAGGGGTAGCCTTCCCACCACTCGGAGACAGCACGTCGGGAGAAGGAGAGGATGACAGAGTGATATCAGAGTCGTGCAGGTCACTCTCACTTCCTCCGGCTGCTTCTTCAGCACCAACGGCCCTACGCCGAGCCGGTTGATCCACTCCCTTCGGCATTTCAGGCAAAGGAGGGAGGGATACAAAGGCAGCTCGACCCTGCAAAAGTTGGGTTCAGTTCTGAGATTACACCCAATGGGTGGAATTGAAATAAACAACAGCAACAGACTGGTTTAATACCTCAGGGCGTGGATTCCCTAAGTTGAACGCCGGAGGACAATCAGTAGTCCTAAGGGAAGTTCCTGTCGTGAAGAATTTGCCAAGCCGAGCTGTGGCTTGGACTTTGTCGACACGCTCGGGGGCTTCACGCGTGTTGTCCCCCTCGGCGTAGTACTCGTACGCCGGATGAGCCCGCTACTTGAGGGGCTGAATCCGGCGCAGCACGAAGTTGGCTGCCACTCCGACGGCAGACAACCCTCTGTCCTTCAACTGGGCTATGAGACCCAGCAGTTCCCGAACCTCGTCCATCTCACTCTCCTTGGGAAGAGCAGTCCAGGACTGGGAGGGAACAGGACGTGAATCGATTTCTGGAGACATGGCAGGCGAGTGGTTTCCTACGTAAAACCACTCGGACTGCCACCCCTTGTTGGAGGTAAGAAAAGGGATGTCAAAATACTCCCGGGTTCGACCCTCGCGGAGTTGGAATCCGGCGCCCCCGACTACTTGCGGGCACTCGGTTCTGGGATAAGGTTTCAGCAGAAAAAGATGGAGAAAAAGATTGAAGTGAGGCTCTATCCCAAGATAGGCCTCACAGAGGTTGATGAAGATGGCGATGTGAAGAATGGAGTTGGGATTCAGTGCGCAGAGACTGATCCCATAGAAGTGCAGCAGCCCGCGGAGGAAAGAATGCGCGGGCACGCCAAAACCGCGCAGAACGAAAGACTCAAACACCACCAAATCAGAGGAATTTGGGGTGGGGAAAGACTCACCGGCGGCTGCGCGCCACTCGGCGGTTTGCTGGTCAGGGTGGATGCCGTCGACGACGTGCTGCTCGAGGCGCCTGGTGGTGGTGATGGACTCCCTCCATTCGGCGGCGCGATCAACGGCGACTTCAACGGCGGCCTTGGCCTTGGCCGACCGGGCCCTTCCCGGCGACCTCTCCTTCCGCTTCGGGGCTTCCTTCCTCTTTGGCGCCATGGCGACGAGCGGGGGCTGGGGATTGAGGAAGAAGGCTGCGGGAGTGGATCTAGGGTTTGCTCTTGCGCGCGGAGGAGAACTGGAGCGCTGGGAAGGCAAATGGCGAGTAAAGGAAGAAGATTGCGGCGGGGATGGCTTATAATGGAATGAACCGTTCCTCCCGCGCGCGGCGCGATGCGTGTCTTGGGAACTCAACCGACGCAGGCACGTCTCGTCGCTTTGAATTCAAAGGTGCGGTAAGGAGTCGCGATATCTCGCGATATTTCGCCTTCCTTAAAGCAACCGTTAGGTTCCTTAGGAAACAACGGACTTTGCGGGAGTAGTGGGCCTAAATGGGCTGAAATGTAGCACGACCTTTCGGTTCTGTTACGCTAACAAATTTGTGGGTTCCTGAGCTAGTGTTCAGGGGCAGAAACCACTCGGTCGTGAGGCTAAAATTAGTCAACGGCCAGACTTGATTTTGCAATTAATATTGCATCCTTGCAATTGATTTTTACGTAAGGCATGCGATACTATCGCTAGATTCGCTCAGAAGTCCGGGTCAAGTGCTGACAAGTATAAATCTTGCGAGAAGGTGGCTTACCATATGGTCAAGCTGAGCCGTGGGACACGACTCGGGAGTCATGCCGAGTTCAAAGAACTTGAGAACAGAATCCTTAGAAAGGGGAAACAAAAAAGCCCCAGAAGGAGAAAATTATCTGAAATCCATGCCCAGAGGCATGGGGGCTGAAAAATTCGGTTAGAATTCACGGCTTTCAGAGTCTTGACGCGATCGTGCCGAGTCGTATCAAGACTCGGGGGCTACACCCAATGGGTGCACCTGGAGGTGCACACCATTGATGAAGAGATTCATAATATTTTATTTTTGACCCTCGACCAGAATATTCTATTCTGCTCAAGGCTCGGGGGCTACACCCAATGGGTGCACCTGGAGGTGCACACCATTGAAGATCACGATACAGATGGATAAAAGTTGAAGACCTTTGGCCAATTTCATACTAAAATTACCCAAAGCCCAGGGGCTAAGTGTATTCACTTCGCTGTCGCGTCGTGAAAAAGAGCACTCCTTCCCCTCACTATGGCCATAATTGAAGAATTGTTTTCAGGAGCGTCTGATCATTCACTCAGATCTTCCTCGAAACCACTTAAATCTTCCTCATAACCACTCGGATTTTCTTCGACATCACTCGGATGAGATCTTAAACAACTTGGGAGCACTCGGATCGTGCAAGAAAGGACGGATCAATTACAGCCAACGATCGGTCAAGAAGTGCTCGGGGGCTACTGTGGGGGATATAGTACCCGGGTACCTCACGAGCAAGCCCGGCAGCCCACCAAAAGGGGGCGGCCCAGCTCATCGTTCTGGACCTGAAGACGTGCGGGACAAGTCGGCGCACGGAGGAAGGATCTGGAAGGAGAAGTCCTAGTTGGAATAGAAATTATTGTAAAGAAGGAAAGGATTCCTAGAGATAGGATCGGCTACAAACCGACTTGTAACCCTGCCCCCCGATATATAAGGCGGGCAGGGACCCCCTCCAAAACATTTGAACACATCTCAACTCACAATCCACGCAATACAACACCCCAAACAGGACGTAGGGTATTACGTCGAGTCGACGGCCCGAACCTGTATAAATCCCCGTGTCTGTCCATCCTAACCATCTTGCTTCCGATCTTTGCGATCTTCCCTGCATTACAAATCACTTCCGTGGGCTACCCCGTGGAAGACTGCCGGAGATAATATCACCGACAATGCCGGACAACCGCCTCAACTCCAGCCGCCTCGCACTCTCCCCAGGTTATATCTGTAGGGCTATGTGTTGTGAACAAGATGTAAAAAGTAGTCACATGTTAATCTGTAGCGTGTTGTGAACAACTTATATTTTAATTATTCACATGTTAATCTGAACTTATGTTTCATGTTTTTTTTACAATTTGTGGACTCATTGTAAGCGGTCCACAAAATGTTGCTTAGAATGATGGCCAAGACACAATAGTTTTCCACGGAAGATAGAGCGGTTTGAGTTCTGGTTAACGTGCAGAAAGAGTGTGTAATGCTTGGGAAGTTGAAGCGCGATGAGTCGCGTCTCCCATGGAAGTTGAATCATGAAAAATATCAGTCCACCTAGAAAACATAGCGGTTTGTCTTCAGTGCCGATACATACACATGATTATTCATGCTCCGATCGCAGCCATTCTACAGTACTACAACCCTTCTTCAACACGTCATCTTTCCCTACATGCAGAGAGGATAAAAGTACCTGCATCTATCTTCCTTTCATCCATTTGATTTTATTTAGCGCTTTGATCAATCTAATGTAGATTGATGTGTGTATGTGATGTGCATGGGGAGCCATGGCAGGGGCGGGACCAAGCAACATGCATGCCTCCAAGACGACTACTTTGCGTCCATTGAGGAGATGTGGATGTCGACCCGTGTACTCGCGCAACTTGGAATCAGCCATGGGACCAAACAAAAGTTCTGGTGGCATTCATATAGAAGGAGCATCACGATTCCTTTGTGACCGCAAGCATCTGCGTAGCCAACAAGTTGGGCTACTACCTGTTTACGGATATTATATCACAAATTTAGACCGTCAACTTCTGCATAAATGATAAAAATATTAACATCAACCTTAGTGATAGGGCTTATTCCTAATAAGTTCCACGAGTGTTGATAAATTATGAATGCAGGTCACCCAACCATGGAAATGAAGTGGATATGAGCTAAAGTGGCACAAGCACTCAATTCCAGCCAACCAAGGGCTGCCATCTAAGCTTCCCACGGATCCATGGGCCCACAAGAGCAAGGAAGCACACTATTTACCAATCACGTGCAAGCACACGGATTGAAGGGCCCACAACCGGGAGTAGAAAGTACCATTTCACCCCAAGCATACCCAGACACACTTCCCCAAGCATACGCAGACACACTTCAGGACCCACCTGTCTGCTAGTTGTCCAAAGGCTGTTGTGGGCAGGGCCCACACTGGGTCGGCCGACCCCCTAGTTCGGCCGAACCAGGGGTGGCTCCCCTCGTCCCTGGCTGCCACGTGTCCACTCCTATGACGGTTATAAGGAATATTCGCTAGTGGATGCTCCGGTTACCGACCTTCACCTGCCTATAAATACTAGAGGGGGTGAGAATGAGACAACATTCATCCAAGCACTTTCCTCACTTCACCCTCTTCCCTCACCTCAAGAGGAGGTCTCTATGGAGGATAGTAGCTTAGGCTAGTTTAGCCTAGGGGTAGAAAGGTAGAGAGAGAGGGAGAGAGTGAGTTGGAGAGGTGTTCATGTTCATCATGAACACTCTTCGTTCATGTATTTCCTGAAGATGCTTCGTTTTTCTTATCAAAGTAAGTGTTGCGTAAGTCTCTTCGATCTTCTATGATTCAATATAGTAGGTAGTAGCAAGTTTAGGCTCTCACTTGTGGGTTCGTCGCTTCACATATTGTGGAGTGGTGTGGCGAGTTTACAGACCAAAAAGTGTTTACGGACCACAGTAGTAATCCGTGTCGTAGGCATGGTGCCTGAGTCGTATATTACACTTCGTTTGCGCATCTTAACCCATGGTTTGGCCGGGGTGGGCCGCGGGTGGTGACAGCCCCGTTGGACCCTTCAAAATCCCCCACGTTCGGTTAAGTCGTAGAGCCGTTAGCCGGAGTCACTGTGGATGCAGTGTAAGCCGGTGCCCAAAGCAAGTAGGAAGTAGAGACGCCTTGCTACCCATTGCTAGAATCATAGATTATCCTCTCACCCTTATCTTCTTGGTTGATAATCCTTGGGATCTCTTAGACCATAGCGTGCACACACGTTCCTTGGATTCGATACCCTTGGAATACTCTTAGGGGAAAGCTACGATGATATCTGTACGCTTGCAGATTTTCTGTGGACGTTAAGTGTCAACGGGCTTTCTAGCGACGTTGCTGGGCAACCGGCTGCGACGTTAAGAAATGCCAACAAGTTTTCTGGCGCTGTTGCCGGGGAACGGTTGTTGTATCTCTACGAATCTAGGAATCCCCCGTATCCCTTTTTAACTTTTCTTTGATTCTACCTTTACCCCGCCACCCATGGAAGGTTATCCTTGTACACACCTTCCGACCCAAAGAGACAGATTTTTAGAGCCACCATTTCAAGACATCTTTCTCATCAGGCTACCAGATTCCCAGTCTCTCTCATAGAGCTTGTTCAGAAAAATTCTTTCTCGGGGTTAGGCTATAAGAACCCCCTTCATCATCTACGGGAGTTTGAGCACTTGTGCTCCAGTCAATGCATAACTGGCTTAACATAGGATGCCCTTATGATGAAACTTTTCCTTTCTCCCTTAGCGGGAAGGCAAAGAAGCTGTATTTTCGTCCTGAACGGAGTGCAGACAGCTGGGATAAGCTAAGGACAGCTTTTTGTTCCTCCCTCTTCCCCCTATCTCGCATCTGTTCCTTACGAATACGGATCATCGACTTTCGTCAGAGAGAGGAAGAATCGCTAGCTCTAGCATGGGCTCGTTTCTCTACCTTAATAGACACGTGCCTAGTCATATCGCTTTCTGACCATGTGTTGCTTCAACATTTCTGGTTCGGATTAGCGAATGACTTCCCCAGCCGTCTTACAAAGAGGTGCCCCGTCAAGAGGAAAGAACATCGAGTTACCACGAAACTTCCTCAGCCGGGTCCGAGTTTTCATGTCTAGCATTTTTAGGCTTTGGCTGAAGAGTTTTTGACTAAACAGCACATGTCTTGGGGAAGAAGTGCCTCGCACATGTTCGACCCCAATCACCCTATGATATTTTCTTCTAGGATTTTTCTCGGGTTTTGCCCGGGAGAAGGAGGAGCAACAGTTGAAGGAAACGGTTGTCCTTGACAATCTGCTCCGACCACTAGACACTCCACTAGAAAAGGGTGCCGTAAGCGCAAGGGACCGTTACGATCCTAGCCAAGGCAATATCTGAAAGCACCTTAGCCCGTGCCTAGGATTTTACCTTGACACTTGGCTACGCATATACAGTTCTACGGAACTACCTTTTGGGCCAAGGGAAGCATAACGACCGTACCAATTGGAGCGAGTGAATCACAATTCACATTCTTATCCTCGCTACCAATCGATGCCGACCGAGTCATGAGTTTCTCCATATCCTTATCCTACACCTTGACTCGATTGATGCCTGCTGGAAGATAAGTGAAACTCGTATCATGAGAACTTCCAGCATAAGCATGAGACGAAATGAATTCGTCCCATGAACGAGACGAGCTGAGAGAGGAACTCGTTCTCGTAATCGCCTGAGCTTAGAATGACTGGTCCACAGAGTTTCACAGTCTCTTTCATAAATGGGAGCGTAGTCATTCTAAAGTTCTATCCTTCGCACGGGGATTGACCTGCATTTCTCATGAGCACGATGCACCATCATCGTTATTCACAAGAATCGTGCTCAAACTTTTCATCTCCGGTGTTACTAGTCCTGAGTGTCTCAACGCTACGGGGGTGAGGCACCTCTAGGGAGATCCAATCATAGATTTCCCGGAAGTGTTTCACTTGTGCCCATCATAACACTCCATGAACTCGTAGTTGTATCAAGGCACCAACCTTGCAGCCTAGACCATCTTTTCACTCTAATCATTTCGGGCAAGCAAGGGCAAGGACATAGAAGCAATTGAGCATGGGAGCAACCCCAGACTAGGAATTCTCATGAGCATTCACGCACACACCTTGTATAAACAAGATTTTCTACCCTTCAGGTATGCTCGAGACACATACCAGGCAGAGTACGGCATAAATATAAACGTTGGAGGTTGAGCTGGACATCACCGATGCGGGCAACACAATGCAATTTCATGCACCACTGGATCACCGATTCCAGTGACCACAGCGGTTCTATCGCTCAGTTGAGCTCTGTCTCAACTATATGAAAACATTGCTTAGCTTGATTTGGCATAGTTGAGGCAAGGGTCATTTGGTTGACCCAAGCCAATCTAGGCATCTCTTGGGCTTAGCTATATTTTCACAACGCGGACAGGAAACATTTCGACTCACCTCAGTCCAGCCCACGTACCTGAGCAACGGGAGGCCCAGCGGAGCCCACCAGGGAGGATCAGCGCCGCCGCCCCCCAGCTCTCACGTGCACGCTCCACTCAACGTTCACAAGCCCATTCTGCGGTGTCCCGTTGAGTTTGAGTGGACGAGGAGGGGGTCTCATCTTCAAAGTCCCATCTTCTCCCCTCTCCTCTCTTCACTTGCCACACACTCTATCAAACTCACCCCAAAGAGCTCACTCAGATTCTTGTCACTCCATCATCATGGCTGACCAAGGCTCAAACACTCCTTCCTTCCCTGATCACCTCGAAAATATTTCTCTAGTTAACACCATCACTCCACAAGATCAGGAAAGCATTGAGGCAAAGCTGAAGAAGATCGAAGCCTTGGTCGCGGGAGCATCATCTCTGCGAAGCAGGGGGACGACCGGCGCCACTGGGGGTTCGGCTGACCCAGGAGGGGCCCGGCTCGACCCTTCGTTCGTCGTCACGCCCCGCCACTCCAAGAGAATCACGCGAAGCAGCATGCGCGCCCGTCGAGTCCCCACAAAAGGGTCCTGTACGACAAGTATCCTGGGCCCCATTAATGCCTGGGGAATGCTATGTCGGCTCTCTGATCTCCAAGGGCGGTGAGGCATTTTGCCATCGCTATGAACAGGACGGTTGGGTGGAAGAATTGCTGCCAGAATCTCGGGTTCGGATTTTTAGAGTCCGGACAGCGACTGGCGACATTGGGACCCCCAAGTCGTACCATTCGCCTCTAGAGAGGGAGCTGACCGATCTGCTGGATCTCACTCTAGAGGAGGACGAAGACAAGGAGCCAGCTGCACAAGGTCATGCAGAGGACTTAGTGGAGGAACTGGTCCTCCTGATGGATGAGCTGCGCGCTGAAAATAAGAGGCTTAGAGATGCGCTAGCTAGCCAAGGGGCGAGAACAAGAGCCATTCGATATGGTCTCCTTGATCTTGGCCATGATTTGAGTGTCCAGCTGTAGCGCCTCCACAAGGTCACGGGACACGCTAAGCTCTATGATTCTCCGATCTAAAGAGTGTGTCCCGCATATTTCCTTTTTTCACCATAGGCGCTTTAGAATAGGTTTTGCTTAGATTTTCCTTTTTGATTTGCCTTTTAAAATTTCAGATTTGTAAGCGCCTCCTAATTTTTATTTGAATAAAGTGTGACTCACCAATCATCTAACTCGGTGAAGTCTTAGTTTACTTTGATCTTGAATAAATGAAGCACCTAGGAAAAAGGCAAGTGTGGGGGAGAGCCACAGACTCTCCAGAACACATGGACACCACTAAAATGCGACACACCGAGCTGCACCTACACGCACGCAAAAGAGGAACCTGAAGCGAACGCACCTGGGTTTGGTCGAACCCAAGGGTCCGCCGAACCAGGCCTGGGCCCGCTCTGTCCCATCTTCTTCCCATGCGTCGGTTTGTGTCTCTTATCCCTCGTCTCGCGATGGTCCCTGAGTTTTGATGAAATTAATGATGATCTATAAATTCAAACTCAAACCTTGATAAAATAAAAGTGGACCAAGAAGTAAAATCCAGCTCTCTTCCAAAGTTTGGCTTGCATATGTTTTATTCCTTGCTAAGCTTTGATACTTGTGAACAAAAATCCTTAGGAACCTCCGGTTCATCTAAGTGGTTGATACTTGAGATATGGGTTGGAAAGATGATCTTCTGTTCTTGATGTTTAAAGTACTTGGGAACAATCTAAATCTATACAACCTCTTGCAAGCTCCTTTTTTATCATGCCAAGCCCTACCAAAGCCATATGATGAAACGCTTGAAAACCCCATACTCATATGCTGCTTGTGATATGATTGCTTTGAGCTTTTTCAAATGATGAGACCTTGCATGAATTCCTGCTATACTTTCATGATCAAGACTATGTGCATCATCAAAACCCCCTTGCTATACTTCTTTATGGAAGCGAAGCATTGTACCATCCATCATCCATCACACAAGATTCCATGATCAATGACTTCCTTTTCCAAAGTATCCATGAATGAAGAGGCTTTAGGCTATAAAAAAAAGAGAATAAAAGATGCATGCCCAAAGAAGGTATGCCACATGCCCAAAACAAGCATGTCAAAAAAAAGAGAAAAAGAGATAGCACAAGTCTCCAAAGGAAAAAAATCAAGGAGAGAGGAAGATCACTGAAGCAAGTCCTTGTCCACCATGCCATCCACCATACATATTAGTGATGCACGTCTTGATCTTGATCGTATGATTTGATTTCGGCTTGGATCCATTCTTTGAATTTGCGATATAAGTGATGCAAGTATGTCATATCATTCATACCCTACCTTGAGCTCCACATATAGCCACCTTTAGAAGTAGGATGAAAGAAAGGCAGAAAATGCCTTGGTGAGGACATACACATCATGAGTGATCTGAGAGAATCAAATGAGGAGTGAGCAAGAAGGTTTGTCTTTTGAACTTAAACTATAAAATCCCAAGTACTTGACAAAAAGAATTGAAGTGATTCGACTCCACTCCGTTCCATCCCTCAACTAACCAAGATGGCGTGATACACTTCAGAGTTCACAAGACCAAGGCAAGGTATGGAATAATTCTTATGCTAGTTCTTAACTTTGAGAGGTTCCCTTAGTCCTTTCTCCTTCACTCGAGGACGAGCAAAGGCTAAGTGTGGGGGTGTGTTGACGGCTGTTATATCCTAAATTTGGGCCGTCAATTTCTGCATAAATGATAAAAATATTAACATCAACCTTAGTGATAAGGCTTATTCCTAATAAGTTCCATGAGTGTTGGTAAATTATGAATGCAGGTCACCCAACCATGGAAATGAAGTGGATATGAGCTAAAGCGGCACAAGCACTCAATTCCAGCCAACCAAGGGCTGCCACCTAAGCTTCCCACGGATCCATGGGCCCACAAGAGCAAGGAAGCACACTATTTACCAATCACGTGCAAGCACACGGATTGAAGGGCCCACAACCGGGAGTAGAAAGTACCATTTCACCCCAAGCATACCCAGACACACTTCAGGACCCACCTGGTCAGCTAGTTGTCCAAAGGCGGTTGTGGGTAGGGCCCACACTGGGTCGACCGACCGCCTGGTTCGGCCGAACCAGGGGTGGCTCCCCTCATCCCTGGCTGCCACGTGTCCACTCCTATGACGGTTATAAGGAATATTCGCTGGTGGATGCTCCGGTTACCGACCTTCACCTGCCTATAAATACTAGAGGGGGTGAGAATGAGACAACATTCATCCAAGCACTTTCCTCACTTCACCCTCTTCCCTCACCTCAAGAGGAGGTCTCTATGGAGGAGAGTAGCTTAGGCTAGTTTAGCCTAGGGGTAGAAAGGTAGAGAGAGGGAGAGAGTGAGTTGGAGAGGTGTTCATGTTCATCATGAACACTCTCTTCGTTCATGTATTTCCTGGAGATGCTTCACTGTTCTTATCAAAGTAAGTGTTGTGTAAGTCCCTTCGATCTTCTATGATTCAATACAGTAAGTAGTAGTAAGTTTAGGCTCTCACTTGTGGGTTCGTCGCTTCACATATTGTGGAGTGCTGTGGCGAGTTTACATACCGGAAAGTGTTTACGGACCATAGTAGTAATCCGTGTCATAGGTGTGGTGTCTGAGTCATAGATTACACTTCGTTTGCGCATCTTAACCCACGGTTTGGCCGGGGTAGGCCGCGGGTGGTGACAGCCCCGTTGGACCCTTCGAAATACTTCACGTTTGGTTAAGTCGTAGAGCCGTTAGCTGGAGTCACTATGGATGCAGTGTAGGTCGGTGCCCTATCCTCTCACCCTTATTTTCTTGGTTGATAATCCTTGGGATCTCTTAGACCGTAGCGTGCACGCACGTTCTTTGGATTCGACACCCTTGGAATACGCTTATGGGAAAGCTACGATGATATCTGTGCGCTTGCAGATTTTCTGTGGACGTTAAGTGTCAACGGGCTTTCTAGCGTCGTTGTTAGGCAACCGGCTGCGACGTTAAGAAACACCAACACTACCGCTTCAGGATCGCCAAAGACGACGAACCTCACGGAACGAAGGGCTCTGTCTTCTACATCAAGATCGATTCTGCAGAAGACGTCGACAAACTCAATGGGCACATGTGAAAGTTCTGGTCCGAGTATGTCGACTTCTACCGAGTCAAGAAGCTTTTTGTCCGGTATTAAGCCGACTACATCGACATGATAAGGTGTCCCAGGGAAGTTTTTTTAATTGATGTGTGTAATGTATTTTAGATGAAACAATTTCATATTATGTTTGTAGTGTTCGAATGAACGATTTCGTGTTTGTGCTTAATTAATTTTATGTTTTATATATTTAATAAAATTTTATAGACGCATTTGAAGCGATGTGCTATCAGCCGTTTAGAATATCTCTCACCTCTATATATATGAAGCAGAGGGGGCCTTCCCGAACCCTAACCCTATCCACTCCGCTGCCGCCGCCGCCTCCACCACGGCCAAATCCACCGCACCGCCATCTTCCGCCGCGTCGCTGTCCTCCACCTCGGGCTAATTTTTTAATATTTTGGTGTATATAATTATTTTATTAGAAATATTAAAATGAACATCATTTATAATTAGTATTGAGTAATATAAATAAGTTTTAGATATCTTCATTGCGTACTTTATTCTTCACGAATACTGATAATATCAGATATTTCATATTTTTGTCGAATAAGAATCTTAAATCGGATGGAGAAAAATATTAAAAATTGAATCCGGGTATATTCACTTGACATACATGTTGGGGGAGAGCCTTCGGGAGCCCATTCCCCCTCCCCCTCGAGTCCTAATGTGACCGTTTTCTATCTTCATCGGTGCTTCGTCTTTCAGGTATTAGAGCTCTCGGGAGACCCGAAACCGCACGAAGAGGGACTCAAAAACGGTGAAAAAGGCAGCGGTCCTCGTATCCGCATCTCGGGATCCGAAGACATCCTCAGGTTCATCGTGAGGCCTGCGAGGAAGTTGAAGACCTCGGATTCCGAAGACACCCTCGGATTCATCGCAAGACCTGCAAGGAAGACGAAGACCCACAAGGCATGAAATCCGAAGGCCCCCTCGGAAGGCTGGTGGGCCCCGTTTTGATAAAGTGTGCATCAATTGTAAAAGTCCTGTAATGCCACAGAATATTCGGGGAATCTAGTCGTTGTTTAGGACAAAAGTGTATTAGCACATGAAGTCGGTTTCCCCTTCTATAAATAGGAGGGGGCATGTAATAGACAGGACGGGTAACAGTGTTTGAGAGGAACAGAACAAGTTTTCTCCCTGCGGGGGCAGTCATCCTCCGATTGCCCCTCGGGTTCCACTCCTAACAGCTGTTGGAGACAGAGTCCATTCCGGAGCCGTGCTCTACCCAACAATACATATTCAAAACAAATGCAAATACGAATATCCATATTACGTTTTAACCGGATAGAAATACACATAATTTGGATGTCTAGACATTCATCTCCATTCTTAAGCATGGTGCACCGCTGAGAGATGGATACAGAGTTGCAGACGCATACCTTTGGGGACAGGGGAGGCAGTGAATTGAAGGCGCGCCATGCATATGGCAGTTTGTGTCATCGCCCGGTAGTTGTTTTCAATGGACCGACACAACTCATCAAAGCTTACGTGCATGTTCAAGTAGTGCAGCAGAGTTGGCAGACGTACTGCCTGTGCGCGCCCATAGCACACACCACACAGTGCTCTGCATGCATGGAACAATACAGTACGTGCGACGCGGGTCGAATAGTTTTGATGGAAATGCCACATCAAATTAAATTTGTCATTTAAAAGTGCTAAACATAGACTATTAATAAAATAAATTATACATCCAGCCAGAAAATCGCGAGACGAATCTAATGATGGGTAATTAAGGGTAATTAATCAATAATTAATGGATGGTTAACGTAGCATTTCTGCATCAAATTATGGATTAAATCATTAGATTCGTCTCGCGACATACATTCCATCCATGTAATGGATTAATTTTTTCGTCTAAGTTTAATACTCCATGCATGTAAAATTATGTTGATGTGACATTTCGATGGAAAGAATCTAAGGGAACTAAACAGGGCCGTAGCGGGATATAAATATAAGAGTAAAGTTTATCACCGGTCGTTATGCCATCTCGGTCTCTAAACTTGCAAATCGAACGTTTAGATGCTCAAACTTGTTCTGTTGTGTCACCCGGTTCCTAAACATGCAAAACATTCGTTTAGGTCCTCAAACTTATTCAGTTGTGCATCTTCGTCGCTAAATTTGGTTTAGGTTACATAGGGTCAAAACAGGGTGGTCTAGAAACTTCTATACAAAACAATTCATAATTTTTCATGCAAACTCGAATGAAGACAAACTTTATATCAAAATTATAACCCTCGATGTGATCTACAACTTTGTAGTTGAAAAGTTTTTGAATAAAAATTGTTTAGTATCCCAAAATATTGTTGTATGTTTATACAGTAAACGAATTCAAGTAAAAAAATTAACTACAACGTTGTAGATCGTAGTGAGAACTATAACTTTCATATAGATCATTTAAATATCCAAAATTATCTGATAATTTTAAATTTCAAAATATGTAAATTGACAATAATTTTTGGACCCTAAATAGTTTTAATTTAAAAACTTTTCAACTACAAAGTTATATATCACGTCGAGGGCTACAATTTTGATGTAAAGCCTGTCTACATTCGAGTTCATATGAAAAAATTATGAATTATTTTTATATAAAATTTTTAAATCACCTTGTTCTGACCCAAATAATTCGAGTTATTTTATATAAAATTTTTAAATGGCCTTGTTCTGACCCAAATGAGGCTAAAAAAAATAAAACAAGATTGAGAACATAAACAAGTTATTTGCAAGTTTAGAAACCAGGATGATATAACCGAACCAGTTTAGGGATTGAGATGACACAGATGAACAAGTTTGAGGATATAAACTGCCAATTTGCAAGTTTAAAGACTGGGATGACACAACGGTATAAGTTTAGTGACCAGTGATACATTTTACTCTAAATATAATATAAGTAACATCATATCCCCGGTGGAAAGGGTGGCCTTCCAAAGGCTTCAAGTTACTGTTACCGCCTCTTATAGTTTTTCAATAAATTTACTGTTTGTTGAATAAAATCAGAAAAGGCCAACAAAAAAGTGTGGCACGTCTTTCCTTGCACCGCTGCACATACCTCTATGCCAGATGCAACTTTTCACACGTGGGGCCGGTCAGGCCCTCTCTTGTCAGTTACAAGTTGTTACAGACTAAGATAACTGAAAAGGCTTTCAATTCAAGGCTTCAAGTTGCTCTTATACTCCGTAGTTTTTATGTAACTTTACCGTTGAATAAAATCAAAGTGTGGCATGTTTCTTCTGGCACTGCTGCACATACTCTATGCCAGATGCTACTCTTCACACGTGGGGCCGGCCAGGCTCTCTCTTCTCAATTTTGAGTTCTTATAGACTAAGACAACGATATTATAATCCGAGTAAGTCTCTTTGGATTATGTAATTTAGATTAGAACTAAAACTCTGTAAACCCGAACTACACACTGAATGCTCGGTAAAACCATGTAAAACTTTTCCAACAATATTTTCTATATGGTACCGCAGATACAGACCAACGTCTTTTGTTCGTGCCGCCCTAAGAGATCAATATCATAATTTCCCTAGGGCGTTGCATCAATTAGCTAGCAGCTTATGATAATTCATAGATAAATTAGATTAGACATTCTTTTTATCATGCGAGTACATCTACGACAATACCAGATTTCGAGCCGCGGTCTACGGCGGGAGGGACTATGCGACGCAGATGCGGGGTCCTACCGGTTGACGCACACCTTCCCACTATGCTGCCACCAGTCGGCCCACCTCGCTGTAACGGGATATAAATAGCGAAAGCGACAGGTCCACCATACCCTCGTCGCCGACTTTTACCGTAAGTTGACCCAAGTAAAATTCGTAACTTCTGTATCAAATATCCAAACAAAAACCTAATTGTACCATTAGATTAGTTAGAGCTAGATCATTATAATAAAATCACATTTGAATATGTTTATGTAATATTTTAGGTGGAACATTTTTACTATGACGTGGAACAAATGTTCGACGTTCACAATAAACTGTTCCAGTTTCTTAAAAAATTGTTCCAAAATAAAAGGTATCTAAACATAATCAAGTGTGGTCTAGTTTTGAAGATCTCATCGTAACCAATTTAACGGTGCAATCGAAATTTAATTTGGTCACTTAAATTAAGAGATATGAATTCTTTTCTATTTTAACTTTTGTTGGCACGAAATCTCGTACACCAACATGCATGCGCACGGCGGGAGGGTTTGGAGCACCGGCCCACAGGCTGACGCGAGCACGTGCGCTTGCAGTCTTTAGTGTGTGGGGTACCGCACGTGCGGTAAATAGCAAATCCAGTCTACGGCAGCTTTTTTTTTATCTTGCAAGTACATATACGCAATACGAGATTTTCGAACTATATAATTAAATCGAGGCCGGACAGCCCAGAGGTAAGCCATGTAAAGCCATTCCGACAATAAGGTCGTTCCATTTTAACTGGCATTGATGTGGTAGATAGACGATACCTGCTTGGATTAAGCATGTCTTATTGCCTTATTGGACCATTCACGGAGTTTAGCAACCTAACATTCAAACCAATATTATTGTGAACAATCGAGTATGCAAACTCTATGAGCGCATGCAGCGAAGCGCGCCGCCGTTCTTCTAGTATGCCACTGTATATGCATGGGTGATGGGGGATGCCACTACGCGTTGTCGCGACTCGCGTTACATGCATTGCCGTGAAAAGTTCCGATGCGAGCCATGCAGCCGAGCTGACCCTGAACTTTTCACACACAAAAATATAGAAAAGTGCCGAGCCTGCACGTACACCGCACATGGCCTCTGGTGAGCGAGCTCAATTAATTTCGATATCAATAATGGATCATGCGCACACAACATGGCCTGTTCGCACACCCAGGCCCGTCTTAGAGGGGGTCAGCCTGTGCGATGGCCAGGGGCCCATCAGGCTGAGGGCCCATAAATCTACCAAGTATGTATAATACAGTATACCTTGCACGATCTACCATGTATGTATATTTTAGATACAATTGATCTTGAAAGTGTTCTTGAAGATTTTGCATCAAGAAATGCCCAAAAACACCTTTTTAAAAAGCACTAAAGCACTATACATTTATTTGAGGTAACCATCATAGTTATTTTGCCCATTTTTATCTTCTTTGATGTAATGTAATTGTTTTATTAAAATATATACTCCGTATGCTACAAGTTATCTCTTATTAATACTATTATATACTGTAATTGTTTTATTAAAATATTAGATTGTCAGGCCCTTAGTGTCTTACTAGCCCGAGGGCCCATAAAATTTGTGGGACGGGGCTGCGCACACCGCACATGGCATATTTGCTCCGCCAGTCTGCGCTAAAAGGTCTGTTGATTTTAACTGATATTGTGCTGATTTGAAAATATTTTTTGAGGGAGAAAAAATTTGCTACGATGTGCTAACAGTTAGCGCAGCAATTTAAGATTTAGGGCATTTTAAGCCAGTACTAAGTGGTACTCAAACAATTTAGTACTGGCTCTACTTACCAGCAGGTACTAATTTCTTCCCTCTCCTTTATTAATATCTTCCTCAGCCCCAAGTCTCTAACTCTCCCACCTTATGTCCCTCTTCTTCCTTTATCTCATTCTGCTTCTTCCTCACATCTCTCTCCCCCTTGTATAGGGCCTGCGGGAGCGCGGCCGGTCTAGCGGGGCGCGAGCTCTCTTGATACTCAAATCAGACATTACCTGCATATACAGTTCAAAATATATGGAGCACGGCTTATCTTACGAAGCATATTAGCAGAGGGCTTTGTAAAGAAGAAATTCCTAAAATTGCAAATCTAAAATCCTACCACGTAGCAACCATAATTGGGGGCTTAATATACCTAACAGAAAATTACCGTATCTAGTAGAATACAAATGCGTGGCAATACCTTGAAACGGAAGACGGGTGTGCCAAACGCGACCTGGAAGGCCTGGACCATGCTGAAGTCAACGAGATCGAAATAGTGGCCATCGTGCCCAATCTACGAGCGCAAATCTTCTTCTCGCGCCACCTGGAGCAAGCCAAGAAATGAATGCAGCGTTCCCGCGAGACGCGATCCTTATGCCTCAAATAGCCAAAATACCCTATAATCGGTTCGTCCCATTTCTGAACCAGGCCAAGAGCGAAATGGCCAAGACCAACAAATCCGTAGCATCATGCTCGTGCATTGCTACGATCTTGAAACGTTTTTTGACGCAATAAAAGGAGCACTGAAATAAAACAAACATGAGGCAATATACATTTAGATTATCAAATATGGAATAAGAGATACATTTTTTATTCTCACAAAATGGGAAAATTTCTTTTTTTTCCGTTTGTGTCGGAGTTCATTTTTTCCGTTTTGCTGTAAGCAGTATGATTACAGCCTTAGGGCTGTTGTATCGGTCTTGTGGCTGCACTCAATTTGAGTGTGGAGGCCGAATACTCTAAAAAAAGGAAAGGTTAAGTACATAGCGACATGGGCATATGAGAGTTCATAAAGTAGAGTAAAAACTTAGATCTCAAGATATTAATAATAGGAATTCTAAATGTCAGTGTAGTTGATCTTTGAGTCACTGCAATAGTGCAATATTGTATCCATCAGCTTAATTTTCCTACACATAGCCATATATACATGAACCTTATCCTTTCTTTACAGGTCAAAGCACGGAATGAATCGCCTTTCAAATTGACAGCTCAATTATGCACCTTGTTTCCATGCACAAGTCAAGATCATGAATTGCCTTTCAAATTGACAGCTCAATTATGCACCTCGTGGTTGACACTGGTAGAGTTTCCATGCACAAGTCAAGATGCAACAGAGCAAGACAACAGGTGGTCTCCAACAACGTGGAGCAGATCATGGAACCAGTGGAACTCCCTTGTCGGCTTCAACCCTCAGCACCAGTATACCCATTGGATTGTAAGAAAACCAAACTCAGAAGAAGAATGGAACAGCAAATCTCTGCCTTTTCCGTCCGTTGCTTACTACACTTTAGTGTTTTACATAAGCAACAAACGGTCATAAAGGAAAAGCAACTCACATATTAAAAAACATTACATTTGGTAATTAGCAAATTTATAACTAATTAGTATCAAATCAATTACCCTGTCATTTCAGTTAGTACTATAGCTTTTACATGACAATTAGCTAGCATATGTATACCGTCACATGTTGCATCGATTATTATCAATCGAATGAAACAAAGCACAACACAAAATGTAACATAATATTGGGGCCAAGATGCATGAATTCAGTAGAAGAATGGATCATCAATCTCTGGTGGCCCCCAGCATACCACACTGGGTCCATGAACGTTAAGATGACGATCGACATGGCAGCACCGCCTATCCATTCCAAGGGCGTGTCGTTGCCTCCAACTCAAACCAATGAATATGGACAAACCTGAATGCAGGAAAGACAACTGCTAACTGATAAAATTCACTAACGACATATTTGGAATGACTGCTAAGAATTTGGAATGACTGCTAAGAATTTTTCTGAATAATACTAACGACATATTGCAATTTGGACGGGTAGAACATAGGCAATTGTTGTGTACTCAATGTTCTATGCCATGCACAATGCAGGAATCACCTTGAGTTTGATGATGTTTGAGACATAGATTCATGATGGGTTCAGGAGTGAGAACGGAAGAGTAACGCAGGGGCCAAAGTCGCAAGGTGCCACCGATGTGAAGACGACGGTGACGTGGCGGCCGACTCAGATGATTGAATCTCTTAGGACGTCCTGGGTAGAACAACGGAGTAGTGCAACTTAATACAACTTGATGGTTAAATCTGTTACATGGGAGGTCGAACAGGAGATCCACGATCTAGCAATAATAGATTGCTACCACCATATGAATTGCTAAACTCGGCTGCTGCTTACCGGATTGCAGAATGCCGCTGCTGCCCACCGGATCGCGCGCTGCACACCAGGAGCGAGGAACCAATCGAGGAGGATCCGTGCGGCCGATCGCACGAGCACGCTCTTGGCCTCGGCATCGTTGATGATCCATGTCGCGATCGCAACCTCCTGCACGCGCAGCTTCATGGCGGGGAGAAGAGGAGCAGCAGCGACCGAACTCAGATAAAAGGAGTTGGTGCCTGCTTGGTGGACGATAGAGGGACACGGCAGCCAAACGCAAGGGGGCGCTTGTACTCGACGGCGCTGAAGATCAACTCACGACCTCCTACAAGCGCTGTTTCGTACATGTAGGGGAGAAGAGGATGTGGGCGGCGTCACGGTGGAGCTGGTGGATTGGGTGGCGAGCGGCGGCTTGGCCCGGACGGCGGAGGATGGCATCAGGCGACGAGCGCACTCGACCGCCACATCGCGCGACAGGGATATGACAGCGGACGGGAGGGGGAGGGATTGCGCGAGGAGGGTTTTTTAGAAGGATCGCCACTACACGGCAATCCTTTGGATCCTCAATCTTTAGAGAAGTGGTGATTGTGTCTGCTTGGGCCATATGGTGCCATCGTAATAGCATCATCTTTGATGGTGGTTCTCTTTCATTTGCAAGATGGAGGGAAACTTTCACAAGGGAGCTAAACCTGGTAACCTTAAGGGCTAAACCAGATGACAGGTTGAAACTTGATCTTTGGCTGAGTAGTCTCTCATAGTTTCCAGCCTATGTTTTTGGGCATGAGGCCTTGTAAAATGTACATATTTACCTTCTTTATATATAAAAAAGGTAGGGGCCTCCCCTGCCGGTTTACGTCAAAAAAAATCACTTGACTAGTGAATGCAGAACTAACCAATATTGAGTCCAGTGCAAATCTAAAGAGATTGCGCCCTCTAAAAGTTGCACCTCGGATAGATGTATGGTAGAAAATCTAATGAGATTTCGCCCTCTGAAAGTTGGACCTCCCATCCTTCTCCCTTTGATGCCAACCGACAAAATTTAGGGTAAAGAGAAAAGTTTTGATAGAAAAAAAATAACAGAACCAATCAACCAATTGCAATTGGCATCGAGCTGTTATATCGGTAGATTCGACTTGGCATATGATGTGGCTAAGGCCAGTCTTAGTGGGGAGTGTCATGAGTATTAAATATCATGTCACATCAACAAATTTGCTGACAGGACAGTGTTATTTATGAGGGGAGTGTCATAGGATGAGAGAGCATGTCATGGTGATAACACTCCCTTGACACAGTTATCAAAGTTTCCAGTCTTGCCAACCGTGCGATGACACTCTCCACTAAGACTGACCTAACTATGCAATAATTAATTGGATGATTGCATAGCCTAAATAATTATAAAAGGGCAATAAATAGTTGTTAAATCGATGCGAGGATGATTAGTTCATTAACTTACTTAGTTTAGGGCTTATTTGCACCAGTTGAAATACAAGGGATGAAAGTTACACTTTTACTAATACTAAAGGGGTGAAAAACACTTTTTTCCTTTTACAAATTATGAAGTTAATGGTACCCAAGTTGTATGCCATAATTCATAAATCCTTAAATTCATTGTTGGTCCAAAATTTAAATGTTTAAACTTATATTTTTTTCATGGCTTAACAAATAAATGATCGAGTAACTAGGAAGTACTCCTTCCTTTTCTCGAAAGAGTATTTGAAAATAAATTTGACCACTATTCATCTTATGATGTCGAGTGTTGCAACATCACCATCATCGTGTTATAAAATATACAAATCTATTGGAAAAAACCCTAGATACTAAAGAAACATGTAATATGAATAGCTCTTAGTCAAAATCATTATGTTTGATAGTTTTCCCCAAATTATAATGCGTGCACAAGTATAAGACTGTTTTTTTCTTGAAAGAAAATGGTAGTTTTTTCCTTTTTATATAGTCTTAATGGGAAGGAATTTATTGACAAAGGCACAAGGCACCCATCGCGTTACACAAAAATCCTAAATAAAGCAAATTCCTAAAGACGAAGAAGAGCCCATCCCGACGAACTTAATACTGAAATCTGCTTTCTCGAAATTATGGTCAAGAAGATTCCAACCTAAACATACTTGTCGGAGGAAGGCGATGCTTGAATTTGCACCTCTCAACCATTGAAACTGTTTATTTTCAGTTTCAGGCCGATGTGGCAACCTTCTTCGGAGAAGCTCGGCGTACGTATTAGACCGATAACATTTTTTAGAACAGTATTGGACCGATAACAACTAGCCCACTCTGTAGATGAGGCCATTCTCGGCCCAACACGGCCCATAGCCATAGCACCGTACCATTTCCCAACCCTAGACCACCTTACCCCCACTGCAGCCGTCCGATCCGCCATCTGACGCCCCAAACCCGAACCCATCATATATAAATTTGCGCTCCGCCACCCACGCCGCCCCTCGACAAAACCCTAGTCCCAGAGCAGCCGCAGCGCCCACCACTTCGCGTCCCCTCTCGTCCCCCCGGCAGCGGCGGCGGCGGCAGGATGGCGGCTTCTACGGCGAGGACGGTGAAGGATGTCAACCCGCACGAGTTCGTCAAGGCCTACTCCGCCCACCTCAAGCGCTCCGGCAAGGTAACGCCGCCGGAAACTCGCCTTTTCCCTTCCGATTCAACGCTACCCGCTCGTAGGATGGTCGCGCCCCCACGGTTTCAAAGCTCCCTCGCGGCTTTGCGTTCCTCGGTAGGTCGGCCGTGCGACGCTCGTAGTTGATCCGCCGCCGATACCCGCACGGCAGCTTAGCCGGCGCGACTGCCTTCGCGCGTCGCGTCCGCTGCTGGCCATGGCCGGCTGGGCCAGATCCCGCCGCCGCAGCATGTCCTCGTCCGCGAACGGCAACAGCGCGCGCTGTCGCAGCTCGCTTTTGCCAGTTGCCACGCCGCTTGCGCGCTGTACCCGGCGCCTAACAACTGTTTTTTGGAAAAAAATGCGATCTTTTTAGATTTGTTTGATTAGAGATAGGGAGTTGATAGGTATTGATTTTAGGTAACAAATTAAAGTTACTACTGGATCTGTAGCACAAGTGTCTAAAGTTGTCTACTCTTTCATGATCTGTTGGTGTCTTTTTACGAAGTAAATACACAAGTTGGTCCTAGATTAAGTCTTCGCTCTCAATGTTGAAATGCTGCTCTCCTCGGACCTTTTGTCCTACGTTGAAGGTTAATGCTCTGTTTAGGTGTTGTTTATGTTGTTCAAGTCTAACATTGATTGTCACAGTTAGTATTTTGGAGATTGCTGAATTTCTGTTGGAGATAGAGGTAGGGTTTGGATTTGGGCAAACATTTGTAATACTGTATTTTGTTTCTGTTCAGAATGCTAACAGTTCTGCTTGCTTTTCCTTCCAAACATGCTCGAAATGACTATTATATAGCTTATTCTGTTGTTGTATTAAACAAATTTTGTGTGCAAGGTGTTCTGCTAATTTTTCTCAGTGTTAACCCAGCTTTCTTTTTTTAGTTGGCTTTTAACTCAAAATTTATAGTTACCGTTTTTGTTTTAGTTCATGTGTTAAGCTTTGTATGAGCAAGCAATTAGATTAGAGATGTGAGGTTGAGAGGATGTTTTCCTCTCTGCTGCATTAGTTGTTTGCCTGACTATGCCCAGTGTTTCTATGTGGAACTTATAACTAAGTGCTTTGTCTTCTGTTAGATGGAGCTCCCTGAGTGGGTTGACATTGTGAAGACTGCAAGGTTCAAGGAGCTCCCTCCCTATGACCCTGACTGGTACTACACCAGGGCTGGTGAGGATTCTTGTTCTTCTACAATATCATTTATGAATTTGAATATCAAAATTTTGTGCATCAATCAGGTTTCCAATTTTCTTTCCTGCAGCCTCGATTGCAAGGAAGATCTACTTGAGGCAAGGCATTGGTGTGGGTGGCTTCCAGAAGATCTACGGTGGCCGCCAGAGGAATGGTTCCCGCCCACCGCACTTCTGCAAGAGCAGTGGTGCCATTTCACGCAACATCCTGCAGCAGTTGCAGAAGATGGGCATCATTGATGTTGATCCCAAGGGGTAATCAAACTGCAAAGTGCCTTTGTATTGCTTGACAACACTCATATCATTGTGAGAAGTTTGCTTATTTGTGTGTTTTCTTGCAGTGGGCGCCTCATCACCTCCCAGGGAAGGCGTGATCTGGACCAAGTGGCTGGAAGGGTTGCTGTTGAGGCTTGAGCATATCTGTCTCCTGTTTCAATGATGCGTTTGATGGTTGAGATGGCTACACTTTATTTGCAATTTTGAACTAGGATTTGCCCTGCCTTTCTGGGTTCAGAGAAATTAAAGTTTAATGCATCTAATTATGGCATCGCACTATGTTTTCTTCAGTACCTAATGCAGTATCTGAACTCATTCTGGAATAGTAGAAAGAAATTGTGTTTGTGATGTGCCTGAGCAGTTCATGCTTTTCCTTTATCTAAATGTGCTTATGATTGTGTCTATTCAGAATGCTATATGATCCGTTGGCTTTCCATCCTAACATGATAAAAAAGACTACGCTTACCAATTTTTCTTGTGGGGTTTCAGATTATGAATGCACAGTCTTGGATAGTTTTTGATGAAATAACTAAGTGCCAAATTAACTCTTGATTTCTTCAATCCGTGTTGCGATATGCATCAGGAACTTTGTGGTTGCAATGTTAAACTTGAGCCATGATTTTTATATCTTTTCTACTGTTGTGGTGAACGAAACAACGGTTCCAAACTTTTGGTATGACAGAAAAAAGATCTTAAAAACGGGATGGAGAGCTTTGTGCGATACGAGTGTCACCTCGACGCTAAAGGCCATCGCAGACACTTTCTTCAACAAGGGCTGTCTTGGCCCTCGGACGGAATTAGAGTGCAGCAGAGATTAGCAGTGCTGTTACGTATTACGGAATTAGAGTGCAGCAGAGATTAGCAGTGCTGTTACGTATTTCTACTAGAGTATCTGCTAGAGTTTGAGAAACTCTACGTGAAGTCGTGAACAGACAGAAGCAACCGAGCTTTGCACAGGCTAAATGGCCTATTGTTGAATGTACAGAAGGCGCCATCACGAGAATATATCGAAACAAACAGGCGCAGAAGAGGGGCTGGGTTTTATAGAACTATCTGAAAAAAAAGGCAATTCTGGGCTATCTGAAAAAAAAAAGCCAATTCTGGGCTGGGTTTTATAGAACTATCTGAAAAAAAAAAGAAAAGCCAATTCTTACCGTCGATTGTGTTGACGAGATGGATTATTATTTGTACCCGAAGCAGCATTTGACTTTGTTTGACGAGATGGATTACGTAGTGGTGGTCACAACTCTTACCGTCGTGCCATACAGTGCGTAAACATCCATTTCATATGCCATAATTTCCCATCAGCTGGTTCCTGAATGTAAAGAGTTAAACTATTTCAGATGAAAATTTTCTCGTGATCCAGCTGCAATGTTTTGTGATGTATTACAATTCCCTTGGAACCAACTTTAGCACTTATCTCATGCGCACTGGCAAAAATGCATTTAAAACGCCCACCTGTATGTTCCCCATTTGCAGCCACCAGTGCCCTCCAGTGAAGCATGCAGTGGAATCCTGTCTTCCTGATGGTAATCCTCTGAAGGATATGGATAGCAAAACAAGCAGCAACAGAGGCGCGCTCAAGACATTTTTCGACCGGGGCACTAATCAAACTGCATAGTGAGTTATTGAATTCCATGGCACCAACATAACACTTTGTTTTAGCAACTAATTAAGAATTTTGGAAACGGTAATTTGGATTTTCCATGAAAAATTCGTTCGTGCAATTGCATATTTTTTTCAAAACTTTGAAAAAAGAAATAATTATAAAAGACCAACCTAATAAATATGTATGTTGGATACCATGCTGCCGATGTCCTGAGCAACAAGATTTCAGCGTTTCAGGGTGCAGGCAGGGGCAGTTTTCCTGTTTAGATGTTTCGTGAAATTTTTTTCGAGTATGTTCCCTCACATGCATGGCATATTAAATGTAGTCGAAAAAATAACCCATTATATGGATGGAGTGTACTTCGCGAGACGAATCTAATAAGCCTAGTTAGGTCGTGATTAGACAATAAATTGCTACAGTAAACATGTGCTAATGACGGATTAATTAGACTCATTATGTTCGTCTTGCGATTTACTGACAGAATCTGTAATTAGTTTTGTAATTAGTCTATATTTAATACTTCAAATGTGTGCCCGACATACTTGAAAAAAATTTCACGAAACATCTAAACACGGCCATGCCTTCTGAGGCACAGGCACCTGACTAATGCTTCCGCACTCTTCCGGTCTTCTGAATGGCCTGCAAGGTACCTGTTCTTGTAATAATGGAAAGAACGGGAGGAAACAAACTTCCCTGGAAGGAAGATGCCAACCATTGGTGGCGCGCACCCTGGATGAATCCAGCGAAAGAATAAAGCAATCAGAGGCCACATGTAAAAGTGCATTACGCAAGGAGAGCATATCAGAAAAGGGGCTTCATAAGTGGATGCTCCATTTGTAACTCCAGGTGCTGAAGAACAGTGGTAAACTGAAAACGCTCTCATGCACCCAACGTTTGCTTTTCGGCCATGGTAGCTAGTGTTCTGTCTCTACGGTTTCCTTCTGAAAAAAAATCAGTCCCTTTTTAGCCTTTGTCAACGAGCTGAAAGAGAAGAGCATACCTAATTTACCTACTGTCTGAAGAGAATCCCATGTGCTGCCGTTGGCTGTAGCCGGGAAGAGTTCAGGCAGCCACCGTACGTATACACTATCAAAGTGGAATGGAAGCCGCCGCACGGATTGCCGCAACCCTCCCTATATAGCGACCATACGACACTGATTCAGATTTTGTGGAGACACGCACATTATTGGCACTGGCCAGTAAGAAATGGCGGTCTGGAGGAGGTACGCGCCTCACGCTCTGATGGTCCTGGCGCAGCTGTTCTTCACGCTCCTATACTTCATCACCGAGGCGGCGTTCAACCGGGGGCTCAACCCTTACGTCTACGTCACATACCGCCATCTCCTTGTGGCTTTTGTCCTCTGGCCGTTTGCCTACTTCTACGAGAAGTAAGTAAGATCACTTGGTCTTTGTTTAGCTCAACAATATGCCGTATAAATGGTTTCAAGTGGTATCCTTTTCTTTTGCAGGACGTTGAGGCCTGAAATGACACTCATGCTGTTTCTGGAGATATTTGTACTTTCACTTCTGGGGTAAGAACATGTCTGTTCCTTTTTTTGCTCCAAAAAGAAAATAGTATGAGAACTTACAAGGACTTCCGATCGGCATCCCATTTCTCTTGGTCCTGCAGGGGCAGCTTAACTCTGAACATGTACTTCTCAAGCTTGAAGTACACATCTCCAACATTTGTCACTTCTATGATTAACGCCGTCGCTTCAATCACGTTTGTCATCGCCATCATCCTCAGGTACGTAGTACCGTCGTCGTCCAAGATGAAATTTCAGAGGTCTTCTTCGGTGCTCCATACTACCCTATGGTAGTATGGAGCATGGAGGGATGAACAATTTTATAATTAGACTGTAATATAATTTTTTTATTGGAGCTCCTAACCTAAATGAACATATGTGTAAAAAGAAATAAATATATTGGACCAAATGAGTATAAAAATAAAAATAATTTTTCTTATAGTACCCCTATACCACTATATTATTCGATCTATACCACATTATATCACATGTTAACAATAATTTTTTCCCATAATACCCCTATACTACTATACTACTCGACCTATACTACCTTATACTACAGGTGAAGGTCTAGTAGTATACAACTAATTTGGACCGTCAGATTCTTTTATACTGGTCCTTTTCGAACACCAGTATAAGGTAGTATAGAGCACCAAAGAAAACCTCAAATTTCAACATATCTTGGCATTCTATTCAACTGTAGTTTTACAGTACGTTTGGCTCATGTTCAGGATGGAGATTGTAAACGTCAGGAGCCTGCGAGGACTCGCCAAAGTCGCAGGGGCCTTGGCGTCTTTTGCTGGGGTGACCACCATAAGCCTGTACAAAGGAGCGGCGGTGAAGAGCCTCTGGAAGGCGCCTATTCACATACACGGTAGCGGAGTTGCAGTGGCGCATGAAAACTGGGTGAAAGGATCACTTCTTGCGGTGGCCAGCTGCATATGCTGGTCAATCTGCTTCATCTTGCAGGTGCCTAGATATAGCCTCTTTCAGTTACTAAAACAATGAGGAGCAAAAACTAATTAATGGCATGCAAAAGATAATTTTGTTGCCTCGTTCTTGTACTACATAAGACTATAAGAGCATCATCAGTAGTGCATAATTTTGATTTGAGAGAGGAAAATAGTTTTTATCTGAACTTTTTGTAATTTGGCAAAAAAATCGTTGCAGGCGTCGTCTATAAAGAGGTACCCAGCCAAGCTCTCGCTGACGGCATGGATGTCAATGATCGGAGGGATGCAATCGGCGGTTTTCGCGGCGTTTATGCAGCGCAACTTGGAAGATTGGCTCATAGGCTTCGGGCTAAAGTTCTGGTGCATCGTGTACACGGTATGTGACTAGTGAGTATGAGATGTCCAAGCACCCTCACAAAATGGTTCCCATTCCTCTGCTGATATGTATCCACGAACTGATTTCTTCAGGGAATCGCCTGCAATGGCCTGACAGTTATCATTCAGCTGTGGTGCAACAAGAAGAAAGGCCCTGTCTTTGTTACCATGTTCAACCCCCTCTTGACGGTCATGGTGACCATACTGGCCTACTTCATCTTCGGTGAAAAGCTATACATCGGGAGGTATGAAATGCATGGCGTTGTTTGTTCTTTTTCTCCTCAAGTTTATTTTCCTGTCCTCGATCTTCATGGCCATGATCATACATGTCATTCATCTTCTCCTGTTGATATATCCGTAGCGTGATCGGAGGGATCCTTGTAATTCTTGGACTTTACATGTTGCTATGGGGCAAGGACAGAGATCAAGAACACAAAGCCACCAAAGAGCAAGATTCAGAGTTGGACTGCGAGAAGCAGGCGAACGTAAGCCATGTTTCTGCAGCGCGGAACGATAATGCGCCAAAGATGATGAAGTGATCAAAAGGATTCAAACTGAAAAGGCCTGAGCCTAATTAAGCCCCGTGCCCGATTCTAGTCCAGTTTACATGTAGACCACTACTAGTAGTTTATATTCTTCCTTTATATAATGATGATTAGTCTTACAAGGAATTAGTAGGAGATGATATAGACAACTTGCATGTAGAGAAAAATAGAGTTAATGACTCTTCGTAGGGTATATATATCTCAAAACCATTTTCCAAAAAACTATAAAAACATATTTATTTATTTATTTGGGACCGTTAATTGGCTCATAAATAATTGACATACACTATGCCATAAAGCATTTGGGCTGGCGGGTGCGGCGCCCACCAGCACTCGGGTGCCAGCACAAATGAAGTCTAATGAAGTCATTTGTGCTGGCGGCCGACATATGTGCCCGTTAACACAAATGCATCTGTCCTGACGGGTGTTTACTACATGGGGGCCTAGATTCACTTTGTGGTGGTGGATGTTAACGTTACCGGCCAACACGGTAAATCTTAAGGTGTTAGTACAAATCGCGTTTCTGATCTAGTGATAGCATTTGACAAATCACACGTTCGGTTTATCTAATCAGTCGAGAGGAGTTGTTTGCATTAATGGTAAACGACAATGCAACAGTGTGGTACATTAATTTATTAAGAACACAAATGTACCATCTTGAAACTGTGCGTCTCGCACACACATGCATGTTACGAAACGAATATCTTGTTGCAGGAAAAAACAGCATGGGGGCACATATAGCTGCTACCTCGCTCACCCCGTCTTCTGGATACCATGGGTCCCATACAGATTGTCCTGCTGCATGGTTCGGATTAAAGATATGTAAAAGTTAAATAAGCCTTAATAAAATATTCTACATATAAATTAAGGGTTTTTAAGTGCCTTCTTGACGCGGGGCTGGGGTTCTAAAATCCCCACCGACTGCCTCGCACCCTCGAGAGCGTGCCATGGTTTAGATTGCCGATTTTGCTAAGTAAAATAACAACTGTGTCACTAAATACACATATAGTCTTAAGATCATATTGGGTACTACTTGTTTGCAAATTATATTACCCTTATTATCTTAATATAACAAGTTTACCTCAAGATATCATTTGGACATGTATTATTGCAACTAGACTATCCATGTGGAAAAGGAAGATGTAAAAAAAAAAAAAGAGTCATACTTACAATTACGAATTAAGTAGTCCCAGCAGCAGGCGCTCTTGCTGCCATAAAATCATCAATAAGCTGATGCACATCTCCGCGAGAGGTGCCGCCTTCCGCGATAGCCGCATGCGCCTTGGGAGAGAGCTCCTTCACCCTCCTCCTCGCGGCGTCCGCGGCGCCTCCGTGCTCCATGAACTTGGCCACGGATTGCGCGATCGCCTTAGCTGGGACCAGCTCGTGCTCCTCGTACTTGGTGCTGCGCACCCCGCCGCCCTCCGGCCACAGGCGCTCCCCGATCGATATCGCCCGAGTCATGAACCTCTCGGTGATGAACTGCTCGAACAGCATCGGCCACGTCAGCACGGGCACGCCGGCCGCGATGGTCTCCAGGACGGAGTTCCACCCGCACTGCGTCACGAACGCCCCCACCGACGGGTGCTGGAGTATGTCCGTCTGTGGGGCCCACCCCGTGACAAGCATGCCCCTGCTCCCAACACGGTCCTTCCACCCTACCGGTGGCTCCCATGCCTTCTTGACTCTGACAACCCACAAGAACGGCACGCCGGAGCCTTCAAGCCCGAGCGCCAGCTCATCAAGCTGAGCCTCCGAGAAGTTTGTGAGGCTGCCGAAGCACAAGTAGACAACGGAGTGGGCAGGCATCGTGTCCAGCCAGTCCAAGCAAGCTGATCTGTCAGGAGCACCAGCTGCTGCCGGTGGCGGCATCGGCAGCGCGAGCGGGCCAACACAGTAAGTCCGCTTCGCGTAGCCGCAGCCGTCGAAGCTCTCACAGTACTCACGCTCCAGATCAACGAACGTGTTGGCAATGAATCCAGAGCTCTTAAGCAGCATCATGTACTGAGCACCTACCTCCGGGTCAAACGCCGGCGGGTTCCTCAGGAAATCCGACATCTCGGTGACCGGAAGGCTGATCTCCGGGCCGGGGAACTCGGGAATGGTCACCGAGCCACCGGGAGGGGCGTCCTTGACGCGGCCCAACAAGGCGAGGCGCCACGTGGCCAGCGTCGGGAAGATGCCCACCACGCTGAAGAGGGGGCAGGGGATCCCGAGCCCCGCGGCGATGACGGAGGTCCACCCGAAGAAGTGCAGGTCGGAGACGATGGCGTCCGGCGAGATCTCCCTGATGAGGCGCTCCTGCGCCGGCCGCATCGCCGACTCGGTGGCGGCCGCCGCCTCGAGCCGCCACCCGTCGGCGGCGGCGACGGTGGACATGTTCTCGACGCCCGGCGGGAGGCCGTCGACGGCCGGGAAGGCGTAGGTGGTGACCTTGACCTTGGCGGCATGGATGCTGGGCTCGCGCCGTGCGAGGGCTGAATGGACAATCGAGGCGTTTGCAGTGGGTTGTGGCGACGATGGCCTCGACGGCGTCGGGCCTGGCGGCGGTGAGGTGGAAGGCGAGGTCGGTGACGGGGAGGATGTGGCTGGTGGCGAAGAAGGGCATGAGAAGGATGCGCAGCCTGCCCTTGCTCTGCTCAGCAGCAGCTGGAGCCATTGTGTGCTGTAGCTAGCTATTGGATTGAAGTTGAAGGTTTGTTACGGAGCCATGGCTACTTATGCTGCTGATGAGTATACTACACTGTGGAGAAGTGATGCTAGGTTGTTGGCTAGCCAAGTAGCCATGGGCCCATGCCAATAGAATATATATTGGCGTTTTACTCGTGGCATATTTTTATATACTGATAATGATGCTGTTAGTAGCTTGGTCTGCTGATGTTCCCCGGAGGTCAATAATGCTGAACGCTTAGTAATTCAACATGCGACCTCGCCGTTGTTGAACGTAAGGTGTTTAATGGAAATATTCATATTTCTTTTTTTTAAGCAGTTAAATTTCAGAGGATGTTACAGAGGAGCGGAACTGTGGAAGATTTCAAGACGGTCAAGCAAGTTGTTTGTCTTCAGATTTAGATCCACTATAGCTTGAAAGGACGACGAGATCCCAGAACGTCATAAAATCTAGGGAGACGACAAACCGTGATGGCAAAACAAGAGCTCGTCCTGACAGCTGGGCCATCCTTTGTACAGACAGCGAGGACGATGAACGTGATAACATTATTACAATAGTATACATGCAAAGTAGAAGCATACTCTATTACACACAGGAATTTATATGCCTGTATTTGATAAAAAAAAGGGGTCTGGGTAAATGCGGTGGGTCTGAACTTCGGAAAAAATCCGTGTGTCTCATTTGATTCATTTCTAGCTTTATTTGCTTCCGTTTCGATCTACTTGGGTATACATCTTGTGGGTGCAGGGGCTTTGTGAACCTACCAAGAAACGCCTTGACAAGTTGTGCCACAAGTCAAATTGGTGCTAGAAGATCAAGAGGGGGTCGAGCAACATTTCTTGAAGCTTGCTGTCCAGGGGCGGTCCAACCGCCTTGGGATACCAGTCACACCGGTATTCCCTTCAACAGCAAGCTGTTTTTAGTTAAAGAAGTTTTAATTGGTCGTCTCGCCTATTCACCCCCCCCTCTAGGCGACATCTATATTCTTACAGACCCATTGGTCATTCGTGCAAACATCGGACAAAATTCCCAACATCGCCCGTTTGGCATCGACATTGGTCGCATCTTGGTGGATAATGGCAGCTTGGCAGACATCATCATGTGGGATTGTTTTCTTCAAATGGGCTTCAAAAAGGATAATCTTCGGAAATCCGAGAACCCGTTGTACGGGTTCGGAGGGAAACGTGTCGAAGCAATGGGCAAGTGTGAGCTCGACGTTTTATTCTGAAGCAACTCCACTTGGCGCGTCGAATCAATAACATTCGACATCGTCGACATCAAGTACTCTTACAACGCCATCTTCGGAAGATCCGCCATCAAAAAATTCGCAGCAGTCATCCATCAGGACTATCTGTGCATGAAAATCCCAACCCGAGGGGGGGTAATATCCATATATGGCAGTCAAGATGAGGCCCGAAGGGCAGAATGAAGCACAACTTATGGCGACCAACACGTCCACGCCATCAACAAAGAAGTCAACCAGTCAGACGAAGAGGACAAGCCGTCCGAAGAGAAGCAGCAACAAGACACCCCACAAAGGATGGCCCCCTTCGAACACACAAAGAGGGTGCTGTTGTGCGAAGATGTCCCAGACAAGGTGGTGATCATTGGCAAAGAACTATCCAAGGCGAAGGAAGCTCGACTCATAGATTTCCTCCGAAACAATCAGGATGTTTTCGCATGGCCCTCTAACGACCTCACTAGCGTCAGCAGAAATATAATTCAACACGAGCTTCGAATTGACCCGAAGGCAAAACCCAGGAAGCAGAAGCTTTGTGTGATGTTCGACGAACGTAAGAACGCAGCGCAAGCCGAAGTCCAGAAGCTACTGGACGCGTTATCCGGCCTGTACATTTCTCCCTTTGGCTGGCAAAGGTGGTCATGGTACCAAAGAAGAATGGGAACTGGAGAATGTGCATCGACTTCACAAACCTGAACAAGGCATGTCCGAAGGATGATTTCCCCTTACCCAGGATCGACGTCTTAGTTGATCAGGCTGCATGCTGCGAAATGTTGAGCCTCCTAGACTTCTTTTCGGGTTACCATCAAATTTGGATGAAAACGTCTGACGAAGAGGCCACCAGCTTCACAATTCCTTCCGGGGTCTATTGCTTCGTACGGATGCCAGAGGGGCTCAGGAACGTAGGCTGCACGTTCAACAGGATGGTCCAGATCATTTTAGGATCACAGCTCGGGCGAAATGTGTCAGCTTACGTCGACGACGTTGTAGTGAAAAGCACAGCATAAAAAGATCACATCCAAGACCTCCGCGAAACATTCTCCAACCTTCAAAGAAGCGGCCTCAAGCTGGACCCAGAAAAATGTGCTTTCGGAATCATGAAAGGCAAGCTCCTCGGCTGCCTTATTTCGAAGACAGGCGTCCAAGCCAATCCAAAAAAGATCGAGGCTATCAGACGAATGCAACCACCAACAAGCAAGAAGGACGTCCAGAAATTGGCAGGCAAGATAACAGCCCTTAACTGCTTCATATCCAAGTCAACAGAACGCAGCTTGCCATTCTTCAAAGCCCTACGAAGCACGTCTCATTTCGAATGGGGACCTGAGCAGCAGAAAGCATTCGAAGAGTTGAAATCCTACCTCGAGAACCTAGCCATCCTGACCAGTCCGACGCCTGGAGCAGAACTTATGTTGTACATCACCGCATTCGAAACAGCAGTAAGTGCAGCCCTGATCGAGGAGAAAGAGGTCCTCGGATCATTGACACAGTGCCCCATCTACTTCGTATCCAAAGCTCTAAACGGATCCAAGTTATTTTACTGAGATGGAGAAGATGGCATACGCAGTGATCATGGCGAAACGAAAGCTAAGACACTACTTCCTCAGCCACAAGATACTCGTTCCCACTTCGTACCCTTTGCGCAACATGTTCGAAAACAGGGAGTCATCGGGACGGATCGGCATATGGGCTGCAGAGTTGCAAGAACACGTCGTCAATTTCACCTCTCGGACAGCAATCAAGTCACAAGTATTGGCGGACTTCGTAGCTGACTGGACGCCGCCTTTCGGACCGTCATCCAGGCCAATCCCTGAAGCTCTATGGGAAATACAGTGTGATGGAGCCTATTGTGACAAAGGGTCAGGGGCTTCGGCGATCCTCATCTCTCCTTCCGGAATCAAACTCCGATACGCTGTGCGCTTAGACTACAACGATTGCACCAACAATGTGGATGAGTACGAAGGGCTACTGTTGGGGCTCCGAAAGGCTCGTGCATTGGGAGCTCAGAGGATCTTCATTAACACTGATTCCGAGCTTATCGCCGGTCACACGGATAAGTCATACAAAGCACGACACCAAGAACTGGTCAAGTTCCTACAAGCCATCTGAAGCATGGAGCAGTACTTCTTTGGATTCACCGTAAAGAACTACTCAAGGTCAAGAAATAAAGAAGCCAACGACCTTGCCAAAGCAGCGGCAACTCAGGACCCATTGCCTCCGGATGTGTTCTACGAAGTCCTGAAGCAGAAATCTGTCCTGGATGACAAAGCACCGGTTCAGTACATCAATGCAGTCCACAGTGAAGACTGGAGGGCACCACTAATGGCCAGTGGCAGACCCAGCAGGGTTTTGGATAGTCCTAGGACTACCTAAGAATTATAATGGCCAAAGCAATACAACACTGTAGCAGCACTATTTGGCACTATTTATTACTATAGCGACATTGTGTGCCTACCCTAGTAGATGAGTCTGGGTCCACCACTGCTAATGGCATTCATCAAAGGCCATTACAAGCCCAAGAACGAAGCAGACCAGAAATGCCTCGTAGCAAAAGCCTGCAACTATTGCATCCGGGACGATATCTTGTGCCGAAAAGGCCTATGCGCCCCATGGTTGAAGTGCATATCCCAGAACGAAGGGAAGGGGCTTCTCCACGAAATCCATAATGGCATGTGTTCATCTCATATCGGAACCAGAGCTCTCATTCAGAAAGCATTCAGACAGGGATTTTATTGGCCTTCGGCGGTAGCAGACGCCGAGAAGGTAGTCAGCAGGTGCACAACTTGCCGCATGCACGCGCCCTACAAGCGTTACCCGACCAACGAAGTCCAGCCGATTCCCCCGATCTGGCCGTTTTCAAGATGGGGCATCGATATCGTCAGTCCTCTACCGAAGGCCGAGGGCAACTTTACATACTCCATCGTGGCAGTAGAGTACTTCTCAAAATGGGTCGAGGCGAAACCAGTTCAACGCATAACCTCATCCACTGTCCAGAATTTCTTCTGGCAGAACATCGTATGCCGCTTTGGCGTTCCAAGAGAAGTAACAGTCGATAACGGGAAGCAGTTCGACTGTGAAGGGTTTCGGACATTCTGTCAAGGCCTCGGAACCAAACTGTGCTTCGCTTCGGTGTATCATCCGCAGTCGAACGAAGCAGTAGAGCGCGCAAATGGACTCATCTTCTCAGGAGTGAAGAGAAACATAACAGGACTTTCGAAGGGCAAATGGGTCGATGAACTCCCAAGGGTCGTATGGTCGCATAACACCACAGAATCCCGAACCACCAAGTTCTCACTATTTCGTCTATTATACGGAGAAGACGCGATGACACCCGAAGAGATCAAGCATGACTCGTGGCGCTCACAAGCAGCCCCAACTGATGACCCGTCTCTCATGGAAGTCACCCTCGACGCTTCGGAGATCCTAAGGGCAGAAGCAGCAAGAAATCTAAACGCATACCAAGAAGATACGCGTAAATGGCGCAACAAAAAAGTCCGGCCAAGGGGTGTTAAAGACGGAGATCTGGTACTCCGTAAAGTTCCGAAGGGTCGCTTCAAGGGCAAGTTCGGTCCAAAATGGGAAGGCCCATTCTTAGCTATTGAGACAACAAGACCATCGTCGTTTCGTCTGCGCACCATAGAAGGCACCGAAGACCCATATCCATGGAACAAAGACATGTTGCAAAAATACTACATATGACCAAGAGCCAAGCCCTCAGACAAGAGGAGCGTAGTCGTTTTGTTTTCTCCTCCTTTCTTAGGCATCTGAATTGTAATTTTTAAATCTTCTTCTTTTTTCTTGCCTACCTAAGACCGATGTAATCATGACTCGTACTCTTTTCCTCACGGGGGAGCCTTCGGATAGTCATCACGATCGACCGAAGGTGTGAGGTTTTTAACGAGGCGGGTACCTGCTGTAACCCCTTGTGCAATATAAACAAGGTTACACCCTACGAAGAAACCATACGGAGGTCACCTCCCAGCCGAAGCAATCCACCCTTTTCATGGCAAAAAGGGGCTTGTCTTCATCGATAGACGGTATATTCACCGTTATAACTAAGTTAAGATGCAAAGGAAGCTAGTTCCATGGGAGCAGCCTATCCGCGCCTTAACTTCAACTTCCTCAGGCATAGGGGTATCTAAGCCCACAAAGTTGGCCAAACAAAAATCAATCGATCGAAAAAAAACATCTGAGAACAAACTCGGAGCAAATCACAGAAACACGAGCCGAAGGAGGGAGGTGTTCCTTCAGAACATTTAAGACCCGCGCCCTCCAATTCCCCCTCATTTTCTTTCAGAGCAAAATCTTTTATTAAGCATACATCTTGCACGCGACATAAGCGCCATTACCCAAGATCATCTTTTATTAAGCACGAATGACAAATGTTTACATAGCCTGAAGCCACACCGTCAACATTGGCCGAAAGCCAAACATTCATACAGCCCGAAGGCTAAACAGTCATACAGCCCGAAGAACAAACTTTCTTACAGTTTGAAGGTAAAATAAGTGTACAAGCCCGAAGGCACATCCAACGAAACACTTCGTACCGTAGCAACTCACGACTCATTCATCACAATATCAAAGCACTCGTCGGCCACCCTCTGGATCGCCATCAAGAGCACGTCTTCCAGAGTTCGACGCACCATGCCCTCGACACCTACCATTCGAAGGGGCTCGGTCAGTGCACAGGTGGCTACTTTCGAAAGCCATCACGGTCGCAGTGACGGGGCGCGGTACATATAGCACGACGAGACGAAGTCCTCTTCGTCCAATGGTTCGGGCTTCGGTTCTAGGAGGCCCCTAGGGGCTTCATAAGGGATACCATCATCCACTCGAGCCAACCGTCGGAGTTCGCGACTCATCACCTGGCGCTGCAGCACAATATCATGTCGCCACCATGTTCCGCTCAAAGCGGGAGAAAAACTGTCGGGTCATCGCATTCCGACGGTTGTATTTGTTGAGTTTAAATAGCCAGAATTCGTCAAAAGATGCATTCGGGAAACGAAGATGAAACTTAGCCCAACAAGCACCGGTCATAAAGAAATCCCCGTGATTCATAGTTAAGGGAAGCACACCTTCGGTCACAACCACAGGTCCCGAAGCTTGGGCCTGCGGAAGGATCCGAGCAAAAGTTAGCATTCTGAAGTTATTACATCAACTGAAGTACAACTTAGACATAGTTCATCGAATGCCTCACATCTCTCCGACATCCGCAGACAATGCATCTGTTTCGGGGTCCTTGCCCTGCTCCGAAGTACCAGCACCCGAGGCCGTCCCAACCACGGTAGATATTTCAGCCCTTGGAGGCGCCACGACCGAGGTGTCCTGGTCAGCAGTTGCATCAGGCGAAGCGGCAGCACGATCGACCTCAACCGTCCCTTCGCCTTTACCAGCTTCAGCCTCCGCATAAGCTTCGGGTATGACGTCAAGCTTTGGTTTCCGTTTCTCCATCCGCGAGGCAAGGAACACCTTGATTTTCTTCTCAATATGGTCTTTTAGCTACCAAAACATAAAAGTTACGAAAAAACCTCATAAAAGATTTCCAAACCATAATGCAAAGCAATAAGCACGAGGGACTCCCTTCTTCCTCCACCCGACGGCCTTCATCACGAGCAAGAACGGCCCCTCGAGACTTGTAGAAGGTTTGCATGAAGTTCTTGCAGATGTTCTTCACAATAGCAGATAATGCCTTTGGATCTAGCTCAGCGTCGGTAGGCCATTCATGGGCAGGCTCTTTCAGCTTCCGAAGGTCGTTCTTGCTCACGGTCTTGGAGTCCGCCGCCGCCCCCTCGGGAAGAAGAGCGGCGACGGATTGGACGAGCGCCCGAACCGAAACCATTGCGTTGAGCTCGCCCCATATGTTGCTACCGATACCAAGCACCTCCACACATGAAGCAAGCCAGTCATAGAACTCATCCACCGAGCACGAGTCAAGTTCGATGGGCGGACAGCTGAGGCCGAAGCTAGAAAGAGCGCGAGACATGCTCGAGTATACTTCGGCGGAACTCGCCAAGTGAGACGCCATGTACGCTTCAAATTTAGCCTTCATCTCCTGGCTCCTGGCCTTTCCGGACCCAAGATCTTGTCGGAGTTTTTCATTTTCGAAGTTGAGGATCTCGCACCTGGCGTTCACTTGTCGCTCAACCTCCAGTTCAACCCCAAGATCTTCGACTGCCTTTCTCAGCCGAGCATTCTCATTCTGAAGAATCACCTTCTCTTTGACAAGATCCGAAGTGCGTCCTTTCTCCAGACGAAGGGATTCGACCAGAGCTGCCTTCTCAGCTTCTAGGGCAGCCACCTTGCTAGATTCCGCTTCACCACTTGTCAGCGATGGCTTGAGCAGCTCCATGTCTCGCTTCAATGCTCGAGAAGCGCATCGCACGACAATATAGCTCTTAAGGGTTAAGTCTTCGGCGTGCTCCAAAATGCGGGCAGTCCCTTCTGAATGCAGTTTCTCCTCAACGAACGGCAAACAGAAAGATTTCCCCGCTTCGGACAAGAAAGCACGCTCGTGACCACCGCTCTCGAAGCGTACTTTCTTCACAACACGACTGCCAATAAGCTTGGCCAAAGAACTGGCCCCAAGTTTCACCGCAACGGTCTTCGGATCTGATGGACTAACAAAAGACTGCTGCTATCATCTTGGTCACCATCATCCGATTCGCCCTCTCACCGCAACGGTCTTCGGATCTGATGGACTAACAAATTTATTCAATAAGACTAGCAGTCAAACTTGGAGTCTAAAAATTCAAATGAATTATAATTTGAAGCGGAAGGAGTGTGGGCCATTTTGCACTCAGACAAATAATTCACTCAAAATAATTAAGGTTGCCAAACTCAGTTTATCCCCCCAAAAGATTCTACCGAGAATTGATTTTTAGAAATTTAGATTCTCAGACGATCAATTCTCAAATAAGTTGTCCATAGATAGGAAATGTACGGACAATGAACCCGTAAAAATAATAAAACAACGATTAATACTATTCTATTATTATATATACACCCCCACAGAATTCAACTCTATGGCCATGTTTGTTTCCGCGGTCGTCGAACCCGCGTATCGTAGCCACACGGAGTTGAAGCGCGGTGCGCAAAAGCACGGCCGCCGCACCGCTAAAATAAACGGTAACAAACGGGGCCTATACATTCCGAAGACAATCTCACAACTATAATTCGATCTAGCAGCTTCGCCACTAGCGTATAAAACATCGAAAATTCGTTATTCGAAACTGATATGGCCGTATTAGGAGTTTCACTTTTTTTTCAAGATAGCCATATAAGTAATATGAAAATAAAATAATATTTGAAATTGCCTTTACAATGCAAAGTTTCAAGGTGTGGTTTTATAGGCTCACAGTAGCATTTAATTTAATGACTTGTTGAGAATTGGAATCCGTATACAGATGATCTCACCCAGATGAAGCAGGAATTATCTTTTTTATTAAAGTTGATACCATGTCACTAAAAATTCTGCATGGCATGCTAACTACTAAGAATGGAACTTATAAAATTCAATAGAGTAGCCTTAACACGTTTAAACTATTCCGATGTGTCCTCTTTTGATCACGGTAGCACGAACACAGGTGGAGACAATCGTGTCGCGTTGCTAGCTGCGGCGGAGCTGATCGACCAGGGGCTCCTTACATCTCGTGGAAGATGGTTAACCAACTCATCTATAAAATCCATCTAGACCCATCTAAAAATAGCCCGTTTAAATTTAGCTGAAAAATTGTTGAATAAAAACCAACATTTTTCCAAAAAAAAATGAATTGATATATTTTTTTAAAAAAATGTTGAACCGTAACGTTTTTAAAAAAAGTTTACCAAAAAATGTTGAGGTTTTCACCAACACTTTCAGAAAATGTTGTACCTCAACTTTTTTTCACAATGTTTCTTAAAAATGTTTTTTTAAATAACTGATTTCTCAAAATGTTGAAGCTCAACATTTTTTTAACCAATATATTTTAAAATAAAAGGTTGATCCGGCACTTTTTTGCGAAAAAAAGTCGAACTCCACTTCATCTTTCTCGATTCCGGCGAAGACCTTCCTTCGAACAGGGCGGCGGGCGGCGAAATCAGCAAGGGCACACGGGCGCGATGCTGCCGCGCACGGCAAGCAGGGGCGCGGGGCAGGACCAGTGATCCGATACCTTTGCTTCACAATGGCACGTTGCAACTTTCGCTCCATCTCCGGCGTTCATTTTTGATCCAGCGTCTCCAATCTTTCCTAAGCTTTCCTAGCTTCCTATCCACGATGGTGTGGGCCGTGGGATATCCCGGGTCCGTCGTCTGGCCTACCCTTCCAAGTTCCAAGACCACAGGCCGCCTGCCGACACGGACACACACACACCGTGGACGGTGGGCCTCGCCCAAGAGACGCGATTAAGTGCCGCGCTGTCCGGCGCGCACCGGTCCACGTGGCGGCCCACCCTGACACGCGGCCATCGACCAACGGAGTGAATCGAATCCTCGGGCGAGGCGCCAGCGCGCTGGACGCTGCCCTCCCGTGGCGCCCGCCCGCGGCCTGGACGCGGACCCCACCTCGTTTAAGTACAACGGCAGGCACGGCGAGCTCATCGATCGAGCCGTCGTCGCAGCTGATCCATCTCAAATTCTCCATCAGCCGGGCTACAGCCTACAGGTACGTACGTACTCTCAGCTAGTACTTGCGCTTAAAGACATTTTCAATCATCTCTCAATTCTAGAAGAAGTTTGTATTTGCTTTCCAAATTATAAAAGATGTGGGGGCTGGTTCCTTTGTTTGGGCTTGTATTTCTGCTGCTCTTGTAGCCATGTGTTATTATCACGTGTCCGAGGGGCCTTGCTATAAAACGAAAACGACCGGAATCTTCTTTTGGTGTTGCCTTGACCGAAAGATTCACGCCGCCGGCCACATCGTGGGTGCATCCTCACCGTCCGAGCCGCCCAATCACCGGACCAACGGCCGGGATGCGGTTGGAATATATTCCGGGCCCACGTGGAAGCATCCGGAGACACACCCTGCTTCTGCCTGCCCTCCCCTCTCTCCTGCTTGATCGGTCGCAATCTATTCCTTCCTTCTTCCGCCCGATTTTGCCAAGGAAAGACGCAACGGTACGGAGGGAGGGAGGGAGCAGGCGGCGCGGCGGGGACGGCCGGCGCCGGGAAGAGACGGAGGAGAGAGGGACGCTGAGAGGAGAGAGAGCTGGACTAGGTGATGCTCGCGCCATTTCCCCTCGATATCGTTGAGTGAGTTGGGGACGATTATGACCTGTTTTGCGCCTTTCCATTCCGTTGATTTCTAGATTCGATTTGGCCGACCTTGTTGCGGAACGTTGCTTTCCCCTCCCTCTTTCCTTTTTTTCTTTCTTAATATTCCTCTATAGAATTTAGATTGGGGAGTAGTTATGCGCTCAGCTCTGGTTAGGACGCGTGACGCGTCCGTTAAAATGGCTATGAAGAACTGGGGTGTATATTATAGTGCTTCATCACTGTCCACACATTTCTGTTTCTGATGCGGTATGTTGCCAGCTGCTCTGCCCAGCATATTGCGCGGCTCATATGGTCACCTGCAGGCTGCAGCTGAGCCACCTATAGTAAAATACTGCTAAATACCTGTTTTTCTTTTTCAAAAGAGGAAGGATTTTCTCATGGACTTCTCTCAAGTTTAGTGACAGGTAAAAGAGATCCAGTTTTTGCAAATAAACCAGCTAGAACACAGAAAAGTATTGCATCTAGATATTTGAAAAGTTAAATAGTGAACATGTTCGCTAATTTTTTTTACACCTACCAGTCTTGATCCTGATAAAAAATGCAATCATCAGAAAGATGTCTCTTATCAGACAAGAACTTGGTTTACAAATTCTGTTTGTCCAGTTCACTTATGCATTTGTTCGATATCTTTCCTTATCCCTGGAGATAGGAGCTGCCCAGCGCATATGTTTTGATGTATTTTGGTTGCAACTTATGTTTGTAGTAAAATGTTGCAACTCTTGTGTATTTAAAACTTCATAAACAGCTCTTCTGAATTTCTTTGATGCGTCACTGATGGGTTCAGTTTATGTATTTTTGAATTTTCATGCATGTGTAATTGGCATATCTCTTACTCTGTTGGTAACCTACAGGTCCATGTGATACTTAATTCGATGAACATGTTTGTTAGAACTTCTAGACTTTGACCACTAATTGATACAGAGCCTTCTGTCTAGTATGACCCATTCACCTAGTTGATCGCATTGGTTACATTTACATCTGTCATAATGTGCCCTTTGTTGATTCACATGTCTTCCAATTGCAGCATATAGTACGAGGGGTTATTCAGCTTTTCCAGACATGTGGTTGACCCTACTGTTCTGATCACGAGTGGTTTCATGGTTGGAAGGATGTAAATTATTATTGTGCATGTCCTAGATCAAGGTTATGTATTGCTTGGACCATCTATTGTGAGAATGGACTGGTTCCTAGACCAATCCAAAATGCATAAGCACCACATGTACAGTGAACCCCTTATTCCATCAGAGTTCTGGATACCAGTTGCAGCTTGCTTCACTGTTGGTTTAGTTGGTCTTTGGACATTTTGGTACTTCTTTTCACTGTGGCGGCGCAAGATCAGTTTAAGCTGGATGAAAATGATTGCCAGATCAAAGAGAAAGAATTTTGAAAGAAGCCACAAGGTTCCTACTTGTGAACATTTTTGGAATACAGAATCTTTGATTCGTGCGAAAGGGATGAAGTGCTGTGTATGCTTGGAATCTATTTCACCGGCCCAGCCCCTTGGACAAATGATGACTTCAGAAAATATGGTTCACCGTTGCAATGTCTGTGGTGTAGCTGCACACACAATATGCTCTCCAAATGCTCAAAAAGACTGCAAATGTATCTCAATGTTTGGATCCAAACATGTGATCCATCAATGGACTGTACTCTGGACAGATATAGCTGATCAATCCGAAGAAGACCTGTATTGTTGTTACTGTGAGGAGCTATGCAATGAATCTTTTCTTGGAGGTCCTTCCATATATTGCTGCATGTGGTGCCAACGGTCAGTGCATGTTGATTGCCAGTCGGCCATGGCTGCTGAAACAGGTGACATTTGTGACCTTGGTCCATTCAAACGCCTTATTCTTTCACCACTCTTTGTTCGTACTATTAGCAAATCTGGTGGCATCTTAAGTTCTATAACTCATGGAGCAAATGAGTTTGCATCCACTGTGCGCGTACGCCTTCGAAACCGAAGTAAAAAGGTGAAGCATCACAAGAGATTGTCATCTGACTCTGCTCAAGGAGACAGTAATGATGATTCATCAAGTGACACCACATTGAACTCTAACCAGAGGGCTAAGGAATCAAAAGCAACCGGGGAAAGTGCTCAAAATGAGCATTACAGCAGTGAGAGTGATAGTAGAGAACTCGTATCAGAGCCCATAAGACCCAGTAATGATGAGACTGGTGGAGTTAAACTTAAGTATGCATTGTCTGACTTGCCCGCTGATGCCAGGCCTCTTTTAGTTTTTATCAATAAGAAAAGTGGGGCTCAGCGTGGAGATTCTCTCAAGCACAAGCTACATTTCCTTTTGAATCCAGTGCAGGTCATGATACATCTCACACTACAATTTACTGAAAGTCTAGTTATTAACAATTTTATAATGAAAATTACATTCAACTTGTCAGGTTAACTGTGATGGAATCAACAGTATCAATCTTTTCTAATTTTTCCAGTACAATGCCCACTTAAAAAAATTATCTGTTTGTTCTAGTCGGCAGTAACTGCTTGGAGCTGAGGTTTGTCTAATTTAGGTAAATCAATTAGCACAATATATTCGTGGGAGTGGGATACAACAGTGTAAATTTTGGAAACACTGAACCATTTAAAGAAACAGCACCTGGATAACCTGGATAGTCAAATCTGCTGCTGTAGAATCATGTATAAAAAAATATTTTTCACACCTATGAATCGTGGGCACATCTGAATCAGCAACCAGTTTCTCAGTCGTAAATGTGTGTTTAAAAACTGAAGGCTGATGTGTTTTGTTTTTCACCTGTAGTTCAGCCCCAACCTTAGCAAATGCTGTTCAAATATGTGTGATTTCTGTTTTGCTAATGTGCCCTGTTATTATTTTAGGTTTTTGAATTGAGTTCTTCACAAGGGCCAGAAACAGGATTACTTTTGTTCAGAAAGGTACCACATTTCAGAATACTTGTGTGTGGTGGCGATGGTACTGTTGGTTGGGTTCTTGACGCGATAGATAAGCAAAATTATGAATCACCCCCACCTGTTGCAATTCTTCCAGCTGGCACTGGCAATGATCTTTCAAGAGTTTTATCATGGGGAGGGGGCCTAGGTGCTGTTGAGAAGCAAGGTGGTCTCTGCACAGTGTTACATGACATAGAGCATGCAGCAGTCACTATCCTAGATAGGTGGAAGGTGACAGTAGAAGATAAGAAATCAAAGAGTGTAACTCTAATGAAGTACATGAACAACTATCTTGGTAGGTACACACAAACCTCGTTTATCAGCGCCCCGTATCCAAGAAACCTTATTTTACCATGGTGACAGGTATCGGTTGTGATGCAAAGGTGGCACTTGACATTCATAATCTCCGTGAAGAAAATCCTGAAAAGTTCTACAGTCAGGTACTATCAGTACCTGTCATAGACAATCGACAGATGTTCACATCTTAACTTTCATAACTCCTTTGTGTATTTATATCCATAAAGTGCTCTGTTTCACAGTTTTCAAAATATTGGTGTCATGTGACTGGAAGATTCTATCAGTTACGCGCTTTATTGTGCAAAAAAGCTATGTGTTAATAAAATGTCAATGCTAATTGTCAAGATATATAACTGAAGCTTGCATTGAGAAAGAGGCAAACAAGAAAATAACTGCACAAGTTGCCTATTAACCACGTAGAGCCAAGCAGACTTTCAATCTCAGTGAGCAAACTTAGGACCTAGTAATTCTCTCCAAATCACCGTTCTCGTTGAAGATTAAACTTTTCTCCTGTAGACTAGGGATATTTTGTGTGGTACCATGCCTGAGGTACAGATTGGTATCAAGTATAGTAGGTTGTCGTGACTGAAACAAGTCAAACAACTGAGCGGGACATGGGTTGACATCGTTACACTTTTGCACCTTTTGGGTGTCTTTATTGTTCTGCTTTCTTTTTTCCGTTAATTACATGGATGATTTATGTGATTTTCATAATTGTTCTTTATGTTTCTTTGGTCTCAGTTCTTAAATAAGGTGCTATATGCGAGAGAAGGCGCCAAGAGTATCATCGATAAGACATTTGTGGACTTACCATGGCAAGCTCGATTAGAAGTTGATGGCACTGAGATTGATATACCAGAGGTTGTGTAAGATACATTTTTTTTTGTGATTGTTACACATGGAACCAACTTTATTTACTGGACGCTTACATATTAGGCTATGAATTCTTCAGGACTCGGAGGGTGTCCTTGTCGCAAACATCCCAAGCTACATGGGAGGGGTTGACCTGTGGCAAAATGAGGGTGAGGATCCTGAAAACTTTGACCCGCAGTCAATCCATGACAAGGTGCTCGAAGTGGTTAGCATTTCTGGAACTTGGCATCTGGGGACACTCCAGGTAACTGATCACAGCTCAGTAATCCTTGAGCGATAAGGTGAATGCTAGAAGTCTAAAGAAATGAATTAAGCTGCATTCAGGTCGGACTTTCTCGGGCACGGAGGATCGCGCAAGGACAGTCGATCAAGGTGCAGACGTTTGCTCCTTTCCCTGTTCAAGTGGATGGCGAACCCTGGGTCCAGCAGCCCTGCACGCTTAAAATTTCCCATCACGGACAGGTTTAGCCCCATCATTGCTCTTCAGTGTGTTTGGCCTTATTCTTGTCACGTACAGTATATGATTAACAAAGTTCTGTAATTAATTTCCTTGTTTTTTCCCATGATATTCAGGCTTTTATGTTGAGGAGGGCAATTGAAGAGCCTCTTGGTCAGGCTGCTGCAATCATTACCGACGTGCTTGAGCATGCCGAATCCAGCCACGTGATCACTGCTTCCCAGAAGAAAGCACTCCTCCAAGAAATGGCTCTAAGGCTCGCATGAATCGCAGCTGGTCCGCCGGATGTCGCTAACGCGTTGCTTCCCGCGCTGCTCTGCTTCACTACAGAGAGGTTGATATTGTCAGATGCAATTGATCGTACAGAGAATGAGATCCTGTCACTAAGAGGAACCCATATCTCTCTCGCGGCAGCAAGTAACCAGATCGTAGACACGAGCGAGTTTTGGGCTTTTGGCTAGGTTTTCCCTGTGCAAAATAGCAAGTAATGTTGTGTACATGTGTATGTGTCAATGTGTGCTGTATAGCATGTAACTTCCGTATGCTCCTTGCAATATGTGCCAGTGGCCATTTTGTGTTGGGTTGGCTGTATGAACTTTTGCCGCTGATTCAGTTCGGCTGCTGGTCTCACTTGTAAATTAAATGGGATTTCAGAAAAAAAAACTTGGTTATAATAAAGTTGCTCACGCATCAAAAGTATACCCCTAGCTAAATTTTAGTTCGTGTTATATCGAATATTTGACACTAATTTAAAGTATTAAATATAGACCAAGTTTAAATTAATTGCACAGATTCTGATTAATTTGCAAGACAAATCTATTAAACATAATTAGTCCATGATTTGACAGTGTGATGCTACAGTAAATATGGGGTAATCATGGGTTAATTAGACCACTAATTATAAATTAATTAGGTTTAATAGATTCATCTGGTGAATTAGTCACGACTTCTACAATTAGTTTTTATAATTAGGTTATGTTTGCCACCTCAGATTTACGCTGACGTGTCTTGCAATTTAATGCTATGGAAACTAGCTGAGGTGGAGGGTTGGGACTGCCCTAAGTGGTATTAGCATTTAAGTGTGGCTAACCCACCAACACCGATCTGCGTGCAACCAATGAGGTTCGATCCAGGGGCTGCTGCTGGCTGTTGGCAGCGCCAAATTGTTGGCGAGGCTTTTGCTCGCCGGCGTTTCGCCAAAGATGCTGTGTAATTTACGTTGTCTGACATTGACACACTAATCATTGGAATTAAACCAAACCAACGCCAATCTTTAAGGGCGCACCAAAATTTTGGTTTGGTCAGCATCGGCAACCAACCAAACATGTCCTTAGTTTTTAGATCCAAACGACCCCTAAATCGGATTTAAGAAGTACTCCCTCCGTCCACAAAAGAATGCAACTTTAGAGTTCAAAATTTGTCCACAAAAGAATGCAACTTTAGAGAAAAGACAAACCTTTTGTAGAGTTTTCTAGTAGATTCTCATAGTGATATGCTTATAACAAGACTAACCTTTGTAGTGTTTTCTAGTAGCTTCTTATAGTGATGCTGGTAACATTGAATAGTGACATAGGGGTAAATTAGTCATTTCACATGTTTATTGGTATACGTGCAAGATGTTAGAATTGCATTCTTTTGTAGACGGAGGGAGTATAAGCTCGCTCGTCATATATCCTCTTTTGCCTCTTTTGCCACTTGCTGAGCTTGAGGCGCAGGTAGGGCGATTCCCTCTTCCGGACTCCGGAGGCGTGTGACACGTGGCGGTCGCGGCACCTCCGCCTCCTGCCAGCGGAGGTCCCAGATTTCCATCTACACTTCCTATTTCCGATTTTGCCCCTCGGTTCTTCTAGAACTTGAGCTGCCGCTGCTGTTGTGCCGCTGCAGCCAGGGGTGTTTCGGTAACTTCGCCTCTGAGCTGCACTGGCGCCATAAAATGCAAAAGGGCACGAGGCCAACTCGCGATTCGCCCCCAATTTCTCGATTCCCCACCCGCTCCGGCTAAGATTCCGTCCTCCTCGAGCTTCCGTTCCCCGAATTGGCCGCGGATCCTAGCTGCCCACGCCGCCGGCTCGCTGTAGGTACCGATTCCCCCTCACTCTGTTGCCTGAATCAAATTTTAGGGTTAGGGTTTGCGTTGTTCGTGAGCGTGATGTGATTACGGAATTGAATTGATTTAGAGCTAATGTTGCGAGTTTGGGCCGCGGTTAGTATTCTTGCCTACGGCGATGTAGTTCTAGCTATCGGTATTGCTGCCAGGGTGAGGATTGACCGATTGAGGAATGCCCATGCACAGAAAGAGAACTTTTTTTCTGTGGTCAGTTGACTGTTGAAATTCCAAGTGGAAAAATAAGGGGAAATGGTGCATTGAAGCTTTATTGAATGCTGTGTTTCCTAAGAATTGTTCAAATGTCATATATATGGGCTTCCATGTGTGACACAAGTTTGGCAATTATTGAACATCACCATGCACTCAGATGCTGTGCATATTTTGTATAAAACAAAGACTTTAAGCACATCTTGGAATAAACATTTGATGTATTAGGTAATCATACGGTGTTTAGTGTGTCGTATGTGAACATCAAAAGGCTATGTATAATGAATGAGATCCATCACTAAGTTCTGTTTGTTCTTTGCATACGAAGTCTTAAATACATGTTGTTTGCTGTGTAAGTGGACGATTTTGTTCAAATATTGTCCATGTGAGTTATGAAGAATGACATGTCATGCATATATATCATGGATGCGCAGCTATGTATTGTCCTAGATGGGCCCACATGCCAATCTCTCTCTTTTTGGTTCTTATTTGTTTGGCGGTGAGTAAAAATGGAAAGGAAAGAAACTCATGGTGGTAGTGGATGAGATTCAGTAGCAGTGCAATTGACTTGTTGCATGTTAACCCAACTGCTATGTTGTTTATTTCTTTATTTACTTTATTTGGGAAAGTGGTAGTGGCATTAGTTTGTCGATATGGTGCATGAAATTGGAGTTGCAGGAACCTGTGTTGGTGTTCCTTCTCAATATAGCTATAAAATAAATTATGTCATTGGCTGTTCCATAGTTGAATAGTTTTGGATGTACATTTAAATGTTTGTGTTTTATCTTTTGGCAGGATAATATGTTGTTCACACATGAGAAGAATGCTGACCAATTTGATCTTCTTTCTTATGGTAACCTGAGGGGACTAGACGCTAGTGGAAATTCTGAGGAATCCAGTTTTGGAAATGGATGTAAGGACAATTCTTCAGTTTCTCTTGAGAAGTTCAGCTTTCCTTGGCTCCCTGTCGAGAATTGTCAACCTGCCACACTAGATCATGACAAGCGGCCTTTTTCTGATGTCGAACCATGCCAAGTTGCTTGCAAACGTCCAAAGCAAACAGACCACAATACCTGGTTAAATTCCCTTGAGGAATGCCCTTTCATCAGTGAGGCGGAGATATCTGCTTCAGGTTTTTTACTCCACTTGCCTTCTGTGTTTGGTGCTGTAAAAATATTAATTAATCCGGAAGATATCTACCTGTAACTATTGTTTTTGCTTTCAGCTTTAGCTGATGAATTAATTGAGACCAAACAACCGGATCACAATCCTGCAAGTAATGGTGCCACAACCTGCAGTGTTAGTTCAGACATCCATTGCCCTAACCACAAGCAATCAGTTGGAGTGGAAAACTTACAATTGCCTGATTGGGTGACTTCTTTCCCTGGTTATTACGAAGATTGTGAGACAATTGCTGGATATAACCAGGTTGGTGACATTGATTCACCTGTTCATGAGTACCTCCCTAGAAAGGGTGTGCCAATTGGACCTGAGCACCAGGCTGACATTCCAGAATGGAGACCCCGAGTCTCTGTTAGTGTAACTGGTGGTTCTGGTTTTTGTGCTGATCTGGATTGTAGTTCTGTTTCTACTTCAGAACCTGTTTCCAGAGGCTATGATTGTGAGAGTGCCAAGTGGATAAAGGACTGTGTCATTCCAATATCATCCTGCTCATCACCTGTTGTTTGGGCTAGAGACATCAAAATAGATTGCGACTGCAGTGATGAAGGTTCTGTTACGTGTGTAAGACAGCATATTATTGAAGCAAGGGAAAATCTCAAAAATAGCTTGGGACAGGACAAGTTTGGTGAGTTAGGTCTTTCTGAAATGGGAGAGGATATTGCTCAGAGGTGGACTGTTGAGGAGGAGAAGCTATTCCAAAGAGTTGTTTTCTCAAATCCTATCTCCTTGGGCAAAAACTTTTGGGATCACCTCCCACATGCATTCCCTAGTAAAACTAGCAAGGATCTTGTTAGCTACTATTTTAATGTCTTCATGCTCCGGAAGAGGGCTCAACAGAACAGGTCAGATCTGTTGCGTGTGGACAGTGATGATGATGAATTGCATGGTGAGTCTCTAGTAGCTGGGCATGAGGAAGAGGAGTCTGCAGTGGAGTCCCCCAAACACAAACATTTCATTGACAATTCTCTGCCCATAGAGGGTGACCATAAAGAATATGAAGAACATATTGCTGGGCTTTCTTTCCATGAGAATGCGAGTGAGTGCAGACATCTACCTAATCAGATGCCTCTGTATTCAAATGCAGAGAATATCACACAAAACGTCTGTGACCAAGATGAGTTGCGAACATCATTTGAGAGCCAACACAATCGAGCTCCTTCTCCTAAAGGAGTTCAGTGTGCTGAGTTTTCGCTGAATGATGATGCTCCAAGAAACCTTGAGAATCAAGGTGCATCTGTGTAGGAGATGTACAGAGAAGATATGCTCAATAATTTGGACTGCTGTTTTCTCCAATAGAGATATTACATTGGAGTTTACATTGCTTGTCAAGACATCTGCTGAAGTTTGAATATGGCATCTAGTTAGACTGGTGCTTGACAGGAATGCTGCTGGGAGATGCTGTAGTAACGCGCTGTGGCTCATGGAGCTGAAACGTCTGGCCACTTCTCCATCTAGTGATAGTGATGGATTATGGAAGCCTCATGGAACTGTACATTCTTCAGCTTCTTGGCCCTTTTTGTGGCATTTTGTAAAGTGCATGTGGAGCCAAACTGAGCTTCCACGGGGTTTTTGAATCTCCCCCTCGTTCGTTGAATTAATCCTGTTGTATGTGCAATCTGTTTTATTGTGTTAATGTAAAATGCCATTCGTGCTGAGAACTCTTGAGAGGGATGCCCAACTGTTTCCTTTCCAATAATCGGAATCTGTAGATTATAAGTGGCCGGTTGCCGTTATCTGGGCTATCTGACGGTTTGTCAAGTAGGGTTTAGGGTTTTCTCCCCGCTGATCGAACAGATTGCCTTCTCTCTCTTCGAAGGGTGAGCCAAATATGGCGTGCAGTTTTTTAAGGTGTTACTGACTTGCAGTTTGGTCATATCAAGGCGTCTTGGGCCATGTTTAGTTGGGATGAAAATGATGAAAACTGTGAAAACTTTTTGCATTGGATCGCTTGCACAAATAGAACAAATGAACTGACACGATTCTCTAGATGAAAATTTTTTGCGTTTTGGATGGAACTAAACAGGTTGTTTGCCACAAAATATATGAATGTATCACAGCGTGGTGCAGAAGCTCAGATGCTTCCTCTTCAAGAGCAGTTGAAATTGTCCATTCCAATATCTCTTATTCTCATTGGCAACCCCACCTTATTTTATCCCTCATTTTTTTTTTGAAATTAAATTATCCCTCATTTTTCATGATGAGATGATGGTGCGCACAACAGCACGTCAGCACAAGACATTTGCAAAAAACAGCTTAAAGCCTTTTTTCTGAAGAGTGTAACCAAAGCATAGTTGTTTTGAACGTGATATTGCTCGCAAATCTTTATTTTAGTTTCTTTGGGAAAGCTTGCTCACTAACTAATCAACCGTCCCAATAATTACAATCAAGAAACATCTATCATAGTGGTGGTATTCTTAATCCCTTGTCTCCAAGCTAATGATACACTAGACAGTTAGCCAAAAATAACATAGAAAATCAAGTTTGTCGGTCAACAGTTCTGGCTTCTGCAGTTTTGGTTGTCTATTTACTTGGTCAAGCCTTGAGGAGTCTGACTCTCTCTCTCTCTTGGCCAGTAACAAGCTTGAGCTACACAAAATCAGTACAAGTGTCAAGGAGTGAAGAGAGCTGATTTCTGAACGCACATTTGCTGCAGATCTGGATCTCTGCAAAAATAGACTGGCCATGCTGCTGGTCTTTCTCAACAGCCTCAATTGCTTCAGCTGGAGGTTGAGAGCATGTGTTCTTTTGGTGAGCAGGGGTCTGTTGCAACCAGAAATAGGAAGTTCTCTGCACACCTCTCAAATCTCATAAATAGTTTCTTCTTCTCACTCTTTTTTTTTTCGTTTTCTCTTTTCAAGAGATACCTACCATTCTGTGAAAGCTGCTCGTTTCTTCCGGAATTGTTTTAAGGCGTGTCTGCCCATCCAAAGGAAGGCATGTGATGTTATCATGCAAACTTTGGAAGCATTGAACATAAATTGCAACATACTCCAGGAATACCTCGTCACTAGTTCAATACACTGCAGGAATATTAGTTTTCTAAAGCTGATTTGCACAAGTTTACCATAATATACTCTGGAGGTGGAACCGGCATCACTAAGCGAGTCATAGATTTTGTTTTGTGTGATCCTTCCCTCCATATATCATTTTAATAAAATAGAATGGGAAGTTCTAATATCAAGATTGTGAGGCAACACATGTGTCAGCGTCATACGTAGATGCGATAGTGTAACGGGACTAATATGTTCATTGCACCCATCATCTGGAATCAATCTCTGTGAAAGATATTGCTTCTGGTCGGTTAACTGCAGTTACAAAAAAAGAAAGATATTGCACCCATGGTGGTTGTTGCAGCTCCTGACTGAACTTTTCCATCAGTCTGTTCAGAAAAGCTTCTAGCTTGTTTCTCTCAACTTTTTGTTTTATTTTTCTGCTGTTACAGTTGGGGTGGGTCACAATTCATTTCCTTGTGTCAGGTGTGTCACATAAAGAGAAAGGGAGAAATGATGAGATGGAAAGGGTGATGTCAATTGTTCTGTTTGTTGCTTCAATCTTTCCCTAATTTTACCAACAACCAGTATCAAGATTCAAGAGTCCTTGTGCCTGTAAGCTGCCACTGCTCGCTCTGAATTCTAGCCGGTAAAAAGGCTACAGCTCATGAACTCTTGAAATCAGATACAGAGGCAACAAAAAAAACGATGAGGAGATTCATCTGAAGAATTGAAGATACTATTGACTGAACTCAACTGAGAAAGGTAATGCTGAGCCAAATCGAAAGCCTTTCATGCTATCAGTTCAGTCTTTCCAATTTCAGATGATGAAATGCTTATTGTTGGTTATTATTCTCTGCATATGCAGCAGACTAACAGATACTAGTAGAAAGAATAGCTTGAAAAAGCTTGCTGAATCCAATAAAACTATCAAGTTGCATTGTTTATTCCCTCATCAAGCTCACTTCTAACTCCAATCTCCAAAGAATGAATTGAATCCGAGTCTGTACATACCCAATGCCAACCAGCCATGCTTCAATCCTCAGCTCCTGGAGCTGGCAGGTTGAGATCAAGAAACCCATCCGCGACCATAGGCTGCTCCAGTTCATCGGTTCTAGCGTCTCCGTCAGCATGTGCATGCTGGTAGAGCTCGCCGGCGATCGAGTGCGACCGCTTGTGCCCGCCGAGTGCCTGCCCTGACCCAAATACCTTGAAGCAGATGGGGCACTCGAACTTGATCGGCTTCAGTGGCTTCGCCTTCAAAGCCACCACCGTAGAGTTGTACGAGATGTCTGCGGCGTACTCGGTGTCTATTGACGCCGTGCTGAAGGACGCGTTGGTCTCGACACTCGGCTCGGGCTGATCGGGCACGACCTTGGCGATGCTGCAATTACTGTTGATGCGCTTGTGGCTGGCGCGGTGGCCGCCGAGTGCCTGGTAGGACTGAAACGCCCTGCCGCACCCGGGGCACTCGTACCGGGTCCGCTTCTCGTCGCCGCCGGCGAGGCTCCGGTGGTTGGGCTTCCTCTTGCTGATCCTGGTGCCGATGATCTCGGCGTCGGCGTACTGGTAGAGAGCGGAGGCGTCGTCGGAGTCGGCCTCGTGGTGGTGGTAGTAGTCCCGCTCCCGCTTCCTCCTGTTCTTCTCCGGCGAGTACCCGGCCGCGGAGTCCCGGCGGTCGAGGATGTCGCGCGACAGCATGATGAGGCAGAGCGCGACGTCCTCCGGCTCCTTGTCGAACGCGGGCGGCGGCGCGGGGGCCGGCACGCGCATCGACCGCCGCCGCCGCCGCGGCGCCGGCATCAGGCCGCCGGCAGCCGGCTCAGTCAGTGGGATCAGGACGGCGTCCTCCTGCTCCACCTCCGGCGCGCACGGCGAGAGCAGCTCCTCGCCGCCATGGTCGGACTCGTCCTGGCGACCGCCGCTCTCGTCGTCGTCGTCGCCGCCGCCGCCGTCGAGGCCTGAGAGCCGTCGCGTCTTCTTGGGGTTCTCCCTCAGCCCGTAGCCTCCGGCGCCCGGAGCCGTCACGAAATCCGAGGCCCGCCGCCGCTGCTCCTCATCGCCATTTTCATCGGCGTCGTCCTCCACGGCCGTCTCCACCTCGGCCAGGGAATGCGAGCGCATGTGGCCGCCGAGCGATCGGCCGCAGGGGAAGCCCTTCCGGCACACCTTGCAGCTGTGCCGAGTGGCGCTGCTACTAAGCACAGCCACATCGCCCATGGTTGAGGATGGATCGATGGATCAGCAAGATGAAGGACTAATCAAACACCTTGATCGCGTCGGATCAAGATCGATCAACCAAGAAATTAAGCTACGAGTAGGCAAGAGTGGAAGTGGGTGTAAGAAGAAGAGGTCAAGCGAAGAGGAAGAAGAAGATCAAGCTGGTGGATCCATGCATTGCCCGAGAACGATCGAGCTTGTGAGAGGAAGAAGCTGCTAGGTGAGGAGCAGCTAAAGTAGCAGAGGGTGGAGGAGGAGGAGGTCATGCTCGGTATGCGCGGTTGGTTGGGCAGGAGAAATCTCTGCTGAGCATGCAACCAAGCAAGCAAAATTAGCAAACTGACAGGAGAGAGAAAATGAATCACAAGCCCACGTAAACTAGCTGGCAATGCAAGCTACGGATGGGAATGACGGGAGTGCCGTGTCTGGCAGGGCCAAGAGCTTGGATTTCTTTGCCGAGACTTCAAAACACGCAAGGAGATAAGGGAGATTCTAACCGCCGCGCCGGTCAGATTTCCTATGTCTCGTGATAAATTTGGGCTCATTTCAATTTGTAGTGGTGCGAGATGTGAGGTTGAGGCGAAGCAGGAGGAAGCAAACCAAACAGTTACAAATGAATGGCATATATCATAATCTTCCATTTGAACTTTCATGTTAATATTCACGAGACGCCTCTTAGAGAAAAATTCTAAAAATTATCATGTAGACGGTTGGACCTATTGTGTTTTCTAAAATATATCCACATATATATCATAATGCTATCCTTAAACCTGTATTAAAATTATTAGCCATTATAAAAAAAATTAAAGTAACATCCTAATCTTCATTTAAATTACTCACATGCTATTGTTAACTGAAAATATCCTCCAAAAATTACATATACATTTCCTACATAGTAATTATTAAGAAACACGTGAAAGAGTCTCTAGCCTAGTAGTTAGAGAACCCGAGTAGCATCCAGCAGGCTCAGGTTCGATTCCCGTAGGAACGAATTCAATAAGTTTGAAATAAAAAAATATACAAAAATAGGTAGGGACTTCCCCTGCTGACTTCGGTCAAAAAAAATTATTAAGAAACACTAAGAACTCCTAAATTTAAATATAAATTACATACCTATGGCGTTATAAAAAATATCCCAAATACATAGATATATGATTTTGAATTACTTATTTTGTTATTATTGGTATAGTAAATATGACCATATAGACCATGTATATATATGTATGAAGGAAGGGATTAATACAATCTTTCATATTAAACACATAGCTCAAATCAAAGATTTAGTCAAACATATATCAAATACATATTGATGTGAGATCAAAATTAAAAAATTACAAACAGGAATGCAAAATGTCATAATAATTATGCTAACTGAAGGTACCACATCTTATATAAATAAATACATATATGTATTTATATGGGAACCACATTAGAATATTTAACATACGAGAGAACACATGACAAATAATAGTCAGCAACTATGGACCCTAATATTTATAGTGATTACTCCCCTCAAGTATAAGCAAAAAGTTCGAATAACCTCTTAAAGTATACTTTGGTTCAATTTACCCCCTAAACTATGATATTTGGTTCAACTTACCCCCTTAATACAATTTGTCTTTTTTGTTTCTCTATGCACAAGTGGAATTTTGAGTTCAAATTTTGCGAGTTGATAATACACATCATAACATATGTTAAAAAATACAACATTAATTTTTTATCATTATTTTCATACGGTAGGATATTTGATAATAAATTAATCATTCAGATACAAAATTAAGTGAAAAATAATGACAAACAATTGATAATATATTTTTCTAATATGCATTATGATATCAACTAGCACCGTGTAAATTTTGAACTCAAGATTCACTCATGTATGTAGAAACAAAAAAGACAAATTGTATTAGGAGGAATTTAAACTAAATGCTATAGTTTAGGGGGTAAACTGAACCAAAACATAATTTAGGGGGTTATCTGGACTTTTCTTATACTTGAGGGAAGTAATTTGAACTTTTTCATAGATTTATAGTAATATCTTTCAAAATTATTACAAAATATATATCAGAAGAGCTATAGTGGAGTCGTCTATGTGATTATATTTAATTAATTATTAGAAGAGTCCGATGAACTTGTATTTAGACCACGAGAAAGTGGTCCATTTAAGTATTAAGCAAACACATATTGCACATTTATAATTTGAAGTATTGTGCAGGAAAAAAATATCACGTAAAGAATGTATTATGAATGAAAATTAGGTGGAAAAACATAACAACGAAAAAAGAAAGAGATAAGGGAGAAAGACGAAGGGGAAGATAGCCTTCTCTTTGCCATTATCTGACCCTGCTAATAGTCTAAAAACATATGTAAATGTAAAAAGGTTAGCCATAAGTGATTAAATATAAACCATACCATCACATCTTTAAACATCTATGTCATAGCAAATATTGTCAAAACAGATTCAGACACCCTTTTACCTCACCTTACTCTAATAATAATCTATCATGGACGTATCAAATCACTATTTTTTGTATCAAAATAGTGCGAGTTTTGTTGTCATTTGATTCGCAACACTCATTTTAATCACCACGTGAATCAAATATTTATGGGATCACTACAACATTGACAAGACATAATGCTGGAACCACGAGTGTTTATTTATTTTAGCACTAGCATAGCATAATCGTGATGAAAGCCTATAAATGGTTTAGTCTTAAATATATTTTAATAGTTTGGTTATCTTATTTGTTCTAGGTTGGTTTGGTGGATAATGATGGGAGATATATAATGATCGGGTTTGGTTTAATGACTATAATAATTGGACCGGTTTGACTAATTCAAAATATTAAATAAAGAAAATTAGTATGATTACATATATATGTTTGACTTAGGTCAAAAGTTAGATCCGAAAATTGTAGCAAAATTGATTGACATCTATTAAATATATCTCAGAGGAGAACATCTCCAGTGCTCCCACTCCTTCGTATGCCCCCTTGCTCCCACTTTAAAAAACTACATTACAATATACAAAAAAAATCAACCAAAAATATAGATAAGTACATGATATGTACATACAAAATTTGGGAAAGAACAAAATTCTGTACAAGGAGATACATAAAAGACAAATCAACATATGGATAGTGCGGGTTGTGGATCTATGTAAATAGTGCACCCGATCCAATAAACAAGCTAATTTTCTCTTTTTTATTTCTCTTTGCATAAAATTTTGTTTATCCTCAAAATTTGCATGAGCATGCATCTTTGTATCATATACCGATTTATATTTTTTTACTGATTTTTTGCATGTTTTGATGAGTTTTTTAAAAATTGGGAGGAAGGGAACATATGAAGGAGTGGGAGCACATGAGACGTTCTCCAGCTCAGAGCTATTTCATGCATATTAGCGTGTTAGATCTACATGTGGGTTCTCACGTTACATCTTAATATCTGAGCATATTTTATCAAAAAATGTTAGAGATGTATCAAAATAATAATAAGCTATTTTGTGCAGATTCTCGTGACTAGATAAGTCGGACCTTAAAACTAAAACATCGTGCTCACATTTTAAAATTTAGCAAATTTTACTGAAGGAGATATACCAAAATGTGAATAAACTACTTTAGATAAATCGGCATTGCTAGATCTACGTGTGGGCCGATTATAACCAGTTTGAGCCATATGGTGATTTGGTTTGAAATTTATTATATTAACAAGTTGGTTTAGTTCAGATTTATAAGAGTAATAACGGGTTGGTATATAATTTGGTTTACTTTTGGAGCTATTCCCGGCCCAAGCACCTTACCGTCCCCTGACGCCCTGGGCCAGGGCCAGGGCCAGGGCCAGGGCCAGGTCAGGTCTCCGTGTCCCCATCCCAGGACAAAACCGCGGTCTTGGCTCGGCAGCCGAGACGACGAGCCCGCCCCCCCTCCCTCCGGCTTTTGGCTTGGCCGCTTGCTTTCCATCCTGTTGCGCGGCGCAGGTGCGGTTGGCCACAGGCCAGACGAGACGAGACCCCTCTTCTCCTCTCTTTTGACCCGCCACCGCCCCACCCCCCAGCTCCCCTCCCTCCCCTCTCCACTGTCGCCGCTCCCCTCCTCCTCCTCCAACTCTGCCCCTCCCCTCCCTCGTCGACGCGGCTCCTATGATCCGCCCTCCTCCGCCGCGGGCCTCTTGATCCGTGCCCCCGGCCCAAGGGAAGGGAAGCGGACCCCGACCGAGATTCCAACGCCTCCCCGCCCGCGCGGCGCCCGACAGATTCGATTCGCTCGGCCAGCGCGCCTCCGATTCCGTCCCCGCTGTTCCCGGTAACAATCCAATCGCTTCCTCCGTTCTTTGCTTCTCCGTTGCCGCGTTGACGGTAGTGGTGTTTGTGTTTGCGGCTTCCGGTAACAATCCAATCGCTTCCTCCGTTCTTTCCTTCTCCGTTGCCGCGTTGACGGTAGTGGTGTTTGTGTTTGTGGCTTCCTGCAGCGTCCGGGGGGCTCCGGCGAGCCCCGTCCCCGGAGATGTCGGCCGTCCAGGAGCAGTTCGAGATCAAGTTCCGGCTGCCCGACGGCACCGACATCGGGCCCAGGCGCTTCCCGCCGGCCTCCACCGTCGCCACGCTCAAGGAGACCATCATCGCCCAGTGGCCCAAAGGTCAGTCCCTCCCCGTCCCCCGGTCCCCGCACGCACTTTCCCTTCCCTTCCCCCGCCGTTGCGGTTTCAGCGGGTAGTGGCGAGGGAAAAAAGGCTGGCTTTTCTTAGCGCCGGCTGAGTGGCCGCTGGAGCTGTGCGATCGGTATTGGCGCGCCCGTTGCTTTCTCGGGCGGGATTCTGCCCCTGGAACGCCCACCATTTAGTTTGGAATCTTGAGGTGTACTGCACTGTGGCATCGCCGTCAGCGGCCAATCGGTCCGTTCAAAGGACCAATAATTGAGGCATTGTGTCTCCACCAAAATGCGAACCGATGAGTATACTTTTATCAAAGAAAGTAATCTGTTGAGCTTGCTGCCAATCACATTAGCTGGTGCTATCGCTGCTGGAACTTGTGGTGCTCATTGTTTACTCAACGGACTGATGTGTTTGTATCGAAATGAATATCTTCTGTTTTCTGCGTAATGTGTATATGTGGTACAGCAAAGATATCAATCCAAATTAACTTTTGAGTGACAGTGATTGGACCTAACAAATGGAGAAGTTATAGCTGCATAAAGTAGGGGAGACCTTATTACATTTTAAGTAGAGGGAGGAGTGGAGTAGTTCCTTTGAGAGGAAGTATGAACCCATGTGCCTAGGATAGCAGTTATATCTTGGAGCAGCTGAAAAAGTATAGTTGACTTAAGATTTAAGAAGCTGCTGCGTTTAGTCTTAGCTAGTACATGACTTCTACTACCTAGTGTTAGTAGTTTGTACATGACTTCTTGCGATACAGAATACACTTGAAACAAAAGGATATCATAATAAGGTGATGATGGTTGGAATCTTTTGTACCTCACTCCTAGTATGGTTTCTAGTTAGCAAAATACATGGGGGGAGATAGTGGCTAAAACGACGAGAAAGAATAGCAGAGGAGATAAAAAGTGTATACAGAACCAAGTGTGTTGTACTTTAATCCCTTTGTAACAAGTATCCACAATTTTAATGAAATATGAAAAGAGGATAACGATGGTTGTAACCTCAGCCTTGAACACAGAACCACACCATGTTAGAAGGGTAGTATAAAGCCAATTTGGTTGTTGGCAACTTCTTCCCAACTGATCCTTTTTTTTTTCTTTCGAAGAAATAAATGACCAGTTGTGCTTTGCGGAAGGCTAGGCTCCGCTTGGTACAAAGGGACATCATAATACGTTGATAAAGGTCGAATGCCATGTGTGATTAACTGCTTGTTTGGTTTCTGTTAGAATTTAGAAAAAAAAATACATGGAGAATGGGTAGTGTTTAAAATTAGGAAATTGCTGTGAGCAAAAGGGCATATAAGAATCTGAGTGTTATGGAGTTCTATACCTTTTGTAGCAAGTATTCTCCCCATTTTATGAAATCACAGCTGAATGAGGGTGTTTTAACCTCAAGATTGAACACAGAATCACACCATATTAGAAGGATAGTCTTAGGTCAATTTGATTTATGGCAACTTCTGCCTTGCTGCTCTTGTTTCCTTTTGAAAAAAAAAACAGGCAGTTGTGCTTTAAGGCTAAGGCTAGGCTATTGAACATTTATAAAATTTTTGTGTCTGTAATGAGAGGTGCTTCAATCTACCCAGGCACAACTTTTCTGACTTTTACACCAGGGTTTAAGAAAAATAATCATTATAGTAGGCAGAGTTGCTTGAGATGTCATGCATTTACCACCAAGTATTGCTGGTAATGCTGTGAAAGGGCCTCTAGCCTAGTGGTTAGAGCACCTGAGTAGCACCCAGCAGTCCCAGGTTCGACTCCTCGTGGGAGCGAATTAATTGGGTCTGAAATAAAAAATATGGAAAAAATAGGTTGGGGCTTCCCCGGCTGACTTTGGTCAAAAAAAGTATTGTTGGTAATGCTGCCAACACTCTTGTAGTGTAGTGGTAAGCTCCCCAGTTGAGGGGGGCACCAACCAGGATTCAAATCTTGGTGGCAAAAAAAAAAAAAAAAAAAAAAAAAAAACCTCGCTGGCAAGCTGAAAAAACTAGTGGCAGGGCGCCGGCTTGTGGCACCTGTGGTTGGTTTGGGCCCTCCTACCAGGGGGTAGTTGCGGTGGTCACCAACCCCCAGGTTATGGTGTGGCCCTATAGGGTGAAGCTAGGGTTCGGGGGTTTTCTCGGCTGGCTTGGTTGAGATTTCTTTCTTAATGCAATGCTGCGGGGGCGGTCTTTCCCCCACCGGTCGAGTTTTTTTATTGCTGGTATTCTGGTAATGCTCCAGTTATATACATACTACAGCAACTTAAGTACTGTATATGTGTAGATCACTCCCACTCCTGACAAATGCTTATGGTTTCTGTTTCCAATTGAAATCCAGGACGCATTCACAACAACAAACAACTAATAGTTACTTTTGTGAATATTCCCATGCAGAGTGAAAAAGCTTATGCGCTCTAGACTACTAATTGTATGTGGTCCCACAAAAGTACTTGTGCTTTATTGTCCAAGCAGCAAGTGCAGCAATAACGGCATGATCTGTTATTTAATTACTAGAACTAAGAAGCATGTCCACCATAATTACATCTACCAGCAAGCAGGAAGACATAATTTATATGTGCACAATGCAAATGTGCTTGAATTGAGCAATTTGTGCATATCTTTATTCTGTAATGTTCAACAGCTGATTACATCATTTATTTAATACTTTCATATGTAACCTGGGATACTGTCGCTTTATCAATTCTCTGTAAGCCTGCTGTAGACCAACTTTTAACAGGTGTTATCTGATTGATACTATTGGAAGTGGTGCTAAAAGCTTATTCTGTATTGCAATTTGGCTGGAGTGCTTTGATGCCAGTACTCGAAGGGATGCTATCCTGAATTGATAATTTGAATTTTTGTTCATGATTAGAGTTGATTGTTGTATCTTTATAACAATTTGCAGTTGTAAAACTGGGCTATTATTAGTTTGTGTTCCGCATAAACATACCCATTTGCAAATTAAAGTCGGCTGTTAGTTCATCACTATTGATGTACATATTGTTAGTTTGTGTTCAATTTTTTAAATGCTTGACATAACCTCATGTGGCTATTTAGATGAATTATCCCACAGCTGGTTCTTTATCCATAGAGGGAAGAGATAACAGAATACAGCATATTTTTACATGGTTATGAGTGGAGTGAGATAAAAGCAAAACTCAATTTTGAAGTTCCACGGTTCTTGTTGAATAATGGCTTAGAACAAAGGCATCATGCTACCAATTCGCTAATCTGATAATATTCTCGAGCTAGAGTTTATCTGACTCTGGAAAAATTTCCCAGTGCCATCCACACATCCGATCCTTCTTAACATTACATCTCTTGGGCAATAGCTAGCGGAATCCCCAGCTTAGTGCTATCATATGCTTTCTATCATTTTGTCTTGCTGGATTTCTTCACTTGCTTAGGTTGTTTCCACTTGAATACACTCAATCTAGTGCTGTATTTCTGTACACCACCAAACTGCTGCTGACTTTCCTTCAGTACTTTTACCTATTTTTCTATTGTTCTTACTGTTCCTTCTCAGCAGACAAGGAAAAAGGTCCAAGGACTGTGAATGATGTTAAGCTTATCAATGCTGGGAAGATATTGGAGAACAACAAAACCCTGTCTGAATGCAAAAGCCCGATTTGTGACTTCTCTGGGATGACAACGATGCATGTTGTCATCCGTGCACCAGCTTCTGGCAAACAGTCTGGTAATTGTTCTACCTTTTGTGAGGCCAAGTAATAGCTTCTTTCTTGTCAGATATCCTTGAATATAATCTGTGTTCCATCTGCTGATAACAGATAAAAAGGCAGCAAAGAAAGCGAAAGATTTCAGGTGTGGTTGTGCCATCATGTGACAGCATTGTGAATAGTAGCAAAAGAATGTGGCTATTTCAGTTCCTCCCCCCCTTTTTCCGCTCTCGCTAGAGTGTTGTATTATGTTCTGAGGCGCTTTCCCCCTTTTATTTCCTTTTGATGTATCGTGGGCAAGCTGCTGCTGCTGCCGTTAATTGCCAAATCATGGGTTGCGTCAAGTACAAAATTTGAAGGCAGTTAACTACCGTTGATCTTGAGTCATGCCAAGCCCACACTTTGAAGGCAGCCATCAGTTTCTAATTTACGAAATCCGTCTTATGCAACTTTGCACGGTTTCACATTCTCTTCTATGTGCCCCCTGGTGACTTGTGTTTAACATATGCATGCCTGAGCCTGACATGCTAGATGACTTTGTGAAACGGCATTCAGCTGATCAATTGTTCAAATTCCAGTTTTCTACATAAAACCAATTGTAATCTGGTAAGTGATCTATCTTGATCTTTTGCTGGCTATATCCTGAGTTAAAATGGCTATGTTTTGTAATTACTTCGCATCATATTTGAAACCAGTCGTCAGTCATTATTGCCTGTTGATGTTCTGCAACAACTACCATGAGGCTGTAAAGCCCTGGCCCCAAGTTGCATCAAAATGTATCAGGTGGCCAAATGCTTTTCCTTGTATGTTCCTTAGTCTTCTTCTGACTTATTTCTAAACTGTGTGCCAGTGTAGTTTGAAAAGAAATAGAACTGTACACCAGTGTATGAAACCATGGATGGTAGTAGTAGCCTCTAGTGTGCTTTATTTGTGGACAGGAAATGCAGAAACAAACGTTTTTTTTTTCTTCTGTGCAAACGTGTACTTTGGGTTTGTGAACGCAACAAAAACAAGGCGCACGGGAGTGACGGAGATCTGGCAAACTCGCTAACCGAGCCCATTGGCGCAAATCCCGGCCGCCCAGCGCGAGATCCGACGGCGCCGCGGCCCGCAGAGCGCGAGCCCCACACCCCTCCTTGCCCATATCGTCATCTTCCTTCGCCTCGTCTCCACGGCCTCCTGGTTCCCACCTGAACCTCCCAGAACCTCCGCGCCGCGACGCCGCTCTCGTTCCTTCCTTTATACCTTTCCGCACCGCCGCATACCTCGTCATCCTCTCACTCCGCTGCCCCAATCCAAGAGTCCCATCCAGTCTTGCAGGCTCTGAATTCGAATTGCTCCCCTCGAAGCCTCTGATAAACCGCCGCGACTGTGTTGCCGCCACCGCAGGGCCCCGCCATGGCCGCCGCGCCGCCGATGTCCGCCGACGTCCTCAGCTTCCTCCCGTCCGCCCCCGCCGCAGCCGCGGCGCCGACGCCGGTCGTCGCCGCGGCGTGGGGCGCGGCGAGGGCTGCGGGATCGGTGAGGGGGAAGGCGGCGCTCAGGATGGCCAGAGGAGGGAGTGGCCTGGCTCCCGTGGTTGGGAGGAGGCCCCGCCGGCAGCCCCTCTCCGTTCGGTGCGACGCCACCAGCCGGGACGGCAGGGTACGGACATATTTGCTCGCCTGCCTTTTTCTCTGGTCCGATTTGGGCACCATTTTTTTAATGACGCGTTCAGTTTTCAATTCCGCTGTTACATTCTTCGTATGTGTACTTATTACACGATCAGTGCATTTATTTGCATCACATTTTTTATATTAAATAGAAGTAATTTTCACGGCATTTAACTACGCAGTCCTTCTGAAGGGCCAGGAAGTCCTACAGCTAACTCATCATTGTCTGTTTCAAACAGATTACACAGCAAGAGTTCACCGAGATGGCATGGCAATCAATTGTCTCGTCACCTGAGGTGGCCAAGGAGAGTAAACACCAGATTGTGGAGACCGAACATCTGATGAAATCCTTGCTGGAGCAGAGGAATGGGCTTGCCCGAAGGATATTTTCTAAGGCGGGGGTCGATAACACAAAGCTTCTTGATGCTACTGAGAAGTTCATCCAGAGGCAGCCTAAGGTAGTTGATCCTAAACACAGTTGGATTCTGTTGATACCCAAATGAGGTTTGCCTTGAGGACGCTCTACATTTTACTGACTATATGAACTAAACTGTATATTGCTTCAGGTCTTAGGTGAAGACCCTGGTTCCATGCTGGGGCGTGACTTGGAAGCTCTGATACAAAGAGCAAGGGACTTTAAGAAAGAGTATGGTGATTCATATGTCTCAGTTGAACATCTAGTCCTCGGCTTTGCTGAAGATAAGCGGTTTGGGAAACAACTATTCAAGGATTTTCAGATTACTGTGAAGACCTTGAAATCAGCCATTGAGTCAATCAGAGGGAAGCAAAATGTAATTGATCAAGGTAAAGATTGTAACAGTGGCAGAATGCGATTTATTCTCTCTGCTATAGCAACACTGAATCAGAATGCTTGGAACTCATTTGTTTCCCTGTTTGTGCCCCAATAAGATTTCATGATGAAACATATTATACTTACTAGATATGAAAAAATTTCACCTGAAAATATGTATTTTCAATAGATCCTGAGGGCAAGTACGAAGCTTTGGATAAGTATGGAAAGGACCTGACAGCTATGGCACGTCAAGGGAAGCTTGATCCAGTTATTGGAAGAGATGATGAAATTCGAAGATGTATACAGATTTTATCCCGGAGAACAAAGAACAACCCGGTTTTGATTGGTGAACCTGGTGTAGGAAAAACGGCTATAGCTGAAGGGTAGGTTGACAGTACATTTTGCCCAACATCTCACTGGGTAACGGAACAGTTCCACTAACTTGATTTTTGTTCTTGTTTAGGCTTGCTCAGAGGATTGTACAAGGAGATGTCCCACAAGCTCTGACAAACCGTCGAGTAAGTTGTTCATCTATGTATGTATGTTCTTCTGGGTCGTACAGATATTGGGTTTTGCATATAAATTATTGAAAACCTTGTCTCGCATGTTCTTTTTTTGTCATGGTTATAGAATACATTGCACAGGTGTGGTGCTGATACCCTCTTGTTTGCTGAGTTTTTTTGGTCCACGAGTACACTGTAGATGATTTTTAAGTTATTAGTATTAGTATTATGTTGCTGACTCCTTTATATCATGGACAATTTTTAGCAATGTGTCTCCTAGATGATTTTAATCAGTTTGAGAAGTATTGAAGTATGATTAAACAACTCGATGCTGGTTTACAGAACTTATTTTTTGTTGGAGTGCGCCATCTAATTATACTGGAAGTACTAGTATTATCTAAACCAAAAAATTATCATACCTTATGTAGTTTTTTTTACCTATTAAAAAAAAAAACTCGACCTGCGGGGGGTAAGACAGCCCCCGGGCATTTTGCTAAGAGAGAAGACCTTCTCACGCAGGTCGAGAAAACCCCTGAACCTCTGTCCCACCCTTACACAGGGGCCCGTAGCCCTTGTGAGACAACCACTGGGCTGGCGGCTTCTGCAACTACCCCCAGGTAGGAGAGCCCAAGCCAACCACAGATACGACCTGGGCCGGGCCTTGACCTGTGCTTTGGTTATGGTGACAGACGAGGGGATTTTTTTAACCTCAGCCTGAAATTCGCTCCCACGGGGAGTCGAACCCAGGACCTGAGGAGTGCTACTGAGGCCATCTAACCAAGTCAGCTAGAGGCCCTTTCGCTTTTTTTTACCTATTAACGTTAAGTTTCTTTCTATATTGTTTTCTTTAAACAGCTAATTGCACTTGATATGGGCGCGTTGATTGCTGGTGCAAAATATCGTGGAGAATTTGAGGATAGGCTAAAGGCTGTTCTCAAAGAAGTTACAGATTCTGATGGACAGACCATTCTTTTTATTGATGAAATTCACACAGTTGTTGGAGCAGGTAACTATATATATGGCATGCTCTATTGTTTCTTTCACTATTAGATATTTTCTACCTTGCCATTAGTTAGTTTAAATTCAAATTATTTTATTTGCCAACACCATTATTTTTTTTTTCAAAAACAACACATACCAAATTTCCCTTGATGACCCTTGTAGGGGCCCCAGTACTAGACACCATTATTTTATTTACAAAATTGGTCTGCATAAGAAATTTCCTTTTGTCCCTTCTGGGACCTCAGCATTTGGCACCATGTTCAGTTGCTCTTAGTTGAGCCTGGGCTATAGCCATACGTTTGCATAAGCCCATTGACCATCGTCACTTCGTCAGTGATCATTGAACTTTTTGCTACTGCCACTTGGGCTTTCACTTGTGCCACTCTAAATCTCGGATTTCATTTAACTTCAGGGTGTTAGCCTTACCTATTTTTCTTTATTTCTTTTCTTCAGGATTAGATTGATATATGGTTTTCTGTATGAAATGGTTCTATGCTTCTATGTGGTACAACAGTAAAAGGTATAGGGATAGGTGTCAGGTTTGCATGTTTTGCTGGGTGGATGGAATAAGTAGATGCTCGAGGCAAAACCATAAGATGCATCACTAAGCTTTCACCAGGAGATCATTGGAGGGTAGATTCACCAAGTTATCCTGGTCCAATGAATTTGTGGTAGATCTTAGTATGAAACTGCATGTCAAAGCTTGCTATTATTTTACTATTACTTCATAAACAACAGAAGTTAATTTCCGGTCTCTAGTGTTACGAAATTTATGGATGTTCATCTTATTCCAGGTGCCACAAATGGTGCAATGGATGCTGGTAATCTTCTGAAACCAATGCTCGGGAGAGGAGAATTACGTTGTATTGGTGCAACAACACTTGACGAGTACCGCAAATATATTGAGAAAGATCCGGCACTAGAGCGACGTTTCCAGCAAGTTTATGTTGACCAGCCTTCAGTCGAAGATACAATCTCGATACTACGAGGTCTACGAGAGAGATATGAGCTGCACCATGGTGTACGCATATCTGACAGTGCCCTTGTGGCTGCAGCTGTTCTTTCAGACCGTTATATCAGTGGTCGATTCTTGCCTGACAAAGGTGATTTATTTGACTCATTTATTACTTGAACCTGCTAACTGCTAGGTGCTGAGGAGCTATTACAGCCTCTACTGCAAGATCTCATGTGGTCTTTCTAATAGGAGGTTATGCTTTTTTGCAGCAATTGATCTGGTTGATGAATCAGCTGCCAAGTTGAAAATGGAGATAACATCAAAACCTACTGCCCTGGATGAGATTGATCGTGCTGTTCTGAAGCTTGAGATGGAGCGTCTCTCACTTACAAATGATACAGACAAAGCATCAAGGGATAGACTGTCCCGCCTCGAAGCAGAGTTATCACTCTTAAAGGTTAAACAACGTGAATTGACTGAGCAGTGGGAGCATGAGAAGTCAGTGATGACTAAAATTCAATCTATCAAAGAAGAGGTAAAGTTAAACCTTCTACAAAGACTTGCTATATTATAGACCAACAGGGTTGGTTTGTCAGACAACTGACTCACATTTACTATTGCAACAGATTGACAGGGTAAATGTGGAGATACAGCAGGCAGAACGTGAGTATGATCTCAATCGCGCTGCTGAACTGAAATATGGGAGTCTGAATGCCTTGCAGCGCCAACTTCAAACAACAGAGAAGGAGCTAGATGAATATCAGAGCTCTGGGAAATCCATGCTAAGGGAAGAGGTGACTCAAGATGATATAGCAGAAATAGTGAGCAGGTGGACAGGTATTCCCGTCTCTAAACTAAAGCAATCTGACAGAGAGAAGTTGCTGTATCTGGAGGAAGAGCTGCACAAGCGTGTTGTTGGCCAGGATCCTGCAGTAAAAGCAGTTGCAGAGGCCATTCAGAGATCCAGAGCTGGTCTATCCGATCCAAACCGTCCTATTGCCTAGTTTCATGTTCATGGGACCTACTGGAGTTGGCAAAACGGAGCTAGCGAAAGCCCTTGCTTCTTTTATGTTCAACACCGAGGAAGCTGTTGTAAGGATTGACATGAGTGAGTACATGGAGAAGCATTCAGTCTCACGCTTGATTGGTGCTCCGCCAGGTTATGTTGGTTATGAAGAGGGCGGTCAGCTAACAGAGGCAGTTCGCCGGAGGCCATATTCTGTTGTCTTGTTTGATGAGATTGAGAAGGCTCATTCAGATGTCTTCAATGTTTTCCTTCAAATATTGGATGATGGTAGGGTTACTGACTCCCAAGGCCGGAAAGTGAGCTTCACCAACACAATCATTATTATGACGTCCAATGTTGGGTCGCAGTACATACTAAACATGGATGAAGAAGGTGGATCATCTGATTCAGCTTACGAGAACATAAAGAAGAGAGTGATGGATGCTGCAAGATCAGTATTCCGCCCAGAGTTCATGAATCGTGTAGATGAGTACATTGTTTTCAAGCCTCTTGAGAGAGAACAGATCAACAGCATCGTTAAATTACAGGTAATTTTTTGTACTTCTCGAGACATCAATATAAATTTAGGACCTTTCAGAACATTTTGCATTTACAAATACCTCTAGGAATAAGTAGGATAGTAAAAACTAAAAGTAATCTTGTTCCAAGTTTGATGGCACCATGAGATGTCAGTTACAATCTATACTCACTTTTTACTGATCATATGTTGACTTACCGTTCTTTGCTTCTTCCTGTGATGCAGCTGGCAAGAGTACAAAAGAGGATTGCGGACCGCAAAATCAAGCTTGAAGTCTCACCTGGAGCAATCGAATTCCTGGGAAGCCTTGGGTACGACCCGAACTATGGTGCAAGGCCAGTGAAGCGGGTAATTCAACAGTACGTGGAGAATGAACTCGCAAAAGGCCTCCTCAGAGGTGATTTCAAGGATGAGGACAGCATCGTGGTAGACACCCAGGTCACGGTGCCATCGAATGGCCAGCTTCCGCAGCAAAAGCTTGTTTTCCGGAAGGTTGGTGAGGAATCAAAACCAGCTGCCGAAGGGGAGAAGTTCTTACCGGCCGTCTGATGGAGTACCATCCCAGCTTACAGATTAGCGCAATAAAATGTACATGTAAGGGTGACAAAATGGCAGAGTATTCCTTCTGGGCATAGAAGAGTAAAGCCTATCTGTCGTTCAACAACACACTTAGCGAAAATTTGTGCTGAGTAGCGAATTTTGTGCTTGTTCAACCAAGCATTTTTCCCCCGTGATAGTGCAGCATATTCAGTTATTCACTGTGCTTTGTGCTTTTTAGTGCATTCACATTTTCTGCAGTGCACTCCCAGTTTCTGCGCTGTGCTCTCTCCGTGGCTTCTGCTCCCCAAATAGCATGCCGTTTTCTTTTCTCTACTTAGAATTTGTTTTCTCTTATACCGAAGCAGTTTTTTTTTGAAAGGATGCAGAAACGCGCTGCAAGTACATGGGGTTCTACGTAGTATTACACAAAGACGATTACACATTTGAAATTATAGGAAAGCTCAGGAGGCCTGCTGAAGGTTGCAGACTTGCAGTACGCTCCAAAAAAATATCATTCCACGCTGTAATAATCGTGAGGGCAGCAACTGATCTCTGCTTCTTCCTGGTGCGCGGTTCCAGTGTGGCAGTGTCTGCCGTCGAGTCCTGAACGTGCCTGAGCGACAATACCTCAAGATTGGCCCAATTCCACGTAATTTCTAAGCGTGTTTAGTTCTAGGAGAGAGTGAAGAATGAAAAAATTTATGTACTTGAAAAACGTGCATTGTGAGAAGGGGCACGAGAATCAAGAGAGATTTTGCAAAATAGAGGAACTAAACAAGGAGTACGCATAATTAATGACAGAAAATTCTGGGTCTTACATATTTTTTTCATAAAGATTGGCATGTAGCCACAAACAACTACCAGAAATGTCGGCAACAGAACGACTCAGGCCTAGTGGTCTGATATTATTTCCTGCGTCTCCAGTCTTGACATGGTGCCAGGCATGGGGGCTTCAATCAGAGAGCGGCTCTAGCTGTATGGGCAGACCCTTCTTGAATTCCACGTACTGGTGCAGCATGGGAACGTCCTCTTCATCCATCCTCCACCTGCGCGCGTTTACTCGTCGAATAAATATATGAGCACAAATAAATGAAACAATTCTGGTGTTCGAAATAAAATCAGCTTTTTGTACCTATAGTGGCGCACAAGGTGGTGCAGGAAGAACGCAGCCTCGGTTTTGACAATCTCGGATCCAGGGCAGAGCCGCGCTCCACCTCCGAATGGTGCGAAACTCTTGGCACCCGTCTGGTTCAGCCCCTGTTGGTAATTAAGTTGCAGATGGATCAGTTCAAAACTTCTCTCTCTATTATACAGTAATTCCTGAACCACAGATGGTATTCGATAAAAACGTAAATATGGATATCCGTATTCGTATTCGATTTTAATATGGATGTCAAATGGATGTATACGAATTCGATTTCCAACAATTTTCTCTATCCGATTCCACATTCGTATTCGAGAAAAATCCGAAACATTCGGCATTCGACATTCGTATTCGAGAAAAATCCGAAACATTCGACATAAATTAACTTCTCTTTTAACTAACTATTAATTATAAATGATATAAACTGTTTAATGAATTTAAAAATTATGTACATGATAATTACTAATTATATTGATTATAATATTACTAATGGTATATAAATAATTTAATTAACTTTAAGATGGACAATCATATCAATTTTAACTACTTCAATTTATTTATCTAATTAATAAATTATATTTTACTTACTAATGTACTATTTTCTTATTAAAATATTTTATATATTATGAAAATTATTTATATTTATATTTGTATATTTAATTATTCAAATATATATAACATACATGAGATATATAATAGATCTGTACTGTACCTCCCATCTGTTAGGCTGAAACTGCTGGGGTTCCACGTGATGTGAAGGGTCCAGGTGGACGGCACCCAGAATAGGTAGGACTTTCCAGCCAGCAGGAATCACGTACCCTACACACCACGAACAGGGAGCAAACATGTCAATCAAAGCCCATCTACTCACCATCTACTCATCATCAGTGTTGTTCAGCTGTAAAATCAGCTTGGCTATACACAGTTTAGTACTGTACTCCGTACCTTTGTAGCTGATGTCCTTGAGGGCCTTCCTGTGGACTAGCTTGACAATATTGCCACATCTCAGTGCCTCACTGATAACCTGGCAGCAGGCAAGAGCAGAGATATCGATCGGCTCATCGAAGGGGTGTTTAGGTACCAAATTCAAAATAAATGTTTAGACACATGTATGTCATATTAAATATAGTTGAAAATTTTTTTTGCATTATACAGATAATCTGTAAATCGCGAGACGAATCTAATGAGTCTAATTAGGCCGTGATTAGACAATAAATTGCTGCTACAACAAACATGTGCTAATGAAGAATTAATTAGGCTTATTAGGTTCGCCTCGCGATTTACAGACGAGTTCTGTAATTAATTTTTTAATTAGTATATGTTTAATACTTTAAAAGTGAAAAGATTTCATTTTAAAATATTTTTTTAGAGAATGGATCTAAACAGCCCCTAAATCAAAATCACCGGTGGAATAAAATTGGCCATGTCTGATCTCTACTACTCACACGTTGGGTATAGTCCATCTTCCTGTAGTCGTCAGCCGTCAATAGCTCATCCACCCCCTTGCCGGACCTTATGCTATCGTGCTCTTTCTGCAAGCAGGTAGTTCAAACTGCTGTAACGCCTGCCGCTGTCATAATAAGGCTTTAAACTGATAAACACCAACGTACCTTTAGTTGCTCGACGACATTGGGAGATTTAGCGAGGAAATACACGATAATGGACAGCAAGACAGAGGTGGTCTCGTGGCCTGCTAGCAACGAGTCTAGCAGGAAGGCGACCTTGTCTTCGTGGGACAGCTCCTTGTTCGCGAGGAGCACGTCGAGGAAGACGGCCTTCTTGGACGGGCTGCGCTTCCTGTCCTCGATGAACTTCTCCATGGTCTCAGATATCCTCTTCCTTGCCTGCAAGTAGCAGCCCATGGGCAACAGCGCGTGAGCATATAAAGATCTGGTAATACTATAAATTTAACTTATAATATATTAGTATACTATAGGTTTAATTAACTTGATATATAATAGGTACTGTCTGATAATCTTATCACCTTCACAGCCCTGGCAAACGGTGTCCCGGGGATGGTGAGAGGGAAGGAGATGACCCCCTTCATGAAGATCTCGTACTCTTTCAGGATCCTGCGCGCCACCGGCTCGTCCGGCGACAGGCCCAGCACCTGCTCCATGATAACCTTGTAGGGGAACTGCATAGGCCATTCCATTTGTTTCAAGATCAGATCACAAATAAACCCAAGTCAGAAAGGGTAAGGTCAGAAACGAACGCACCAAGACAAATAAAGATAGATGGCACTTAATTAATTTGCTAAACATGGCTGTGTGCGGTCGCAGAGGCGAGAAACATTTCTTCCTTTATCCAAAAAAAATTAATTTGCTTGTGGGGTAGGCAATTTAAATTAAACAAACCTTCTTGGCCTCCACGCAGAAAGTGACGGTGTCGCGGCCGCGCCATGAGGCGACGACGGAGCGCGCCGACTCGTCGAGGCTGTTGAGGTAGGATGCCTTGAGCCCCGTGGAGGCGACGAGGGCGAGGAACATGCTCCGGATCTGGCGGTGGCGCTCGCCGGTGACCACCAGCAGGGAGGACTCGCCGAGGATGGTGCGAATCGCGCCGGGGTAGCTGCACTGGAACAGGCGCTCCTCGTTGTGGAGCACGAAGTGGTTCAGCTCGTCGTCGCACGACACCACCGTCGGCGCCCCGAACAGGTGCGACTTGAACACCGTCCCGTACCTGATGTTTTTTTTCGATTTTATTTGATTTCCGGATAGCCAGAGAAAAATAATGGCACACGCGTATGCATATGTTTTCGATTGGGCTCTACCTGGAGATGCGGTCGTGCAAGAAGCCGCCGGTGGTGTTGGAGGGGTGGGGGCGGAGGAAGCCGATGGTCTCGCCGATGAGAGGCCACCCGAAGCTGCCCTTGGGGAGGTCGCTGTGGCGGAACAGCGGGAGGAAGTGGCGGAGCACCACCGCGGCGGCGAGGGCCGCCAAGGCGATCAGCAGCAGCATGGGCACCATCGTTGATTTTGCAGCCAAATGGTCTAGGGCATGTACAAGCTAGTTCAAGCCCACCAGCGTGGTGAATGAAAAAGCGTGCCTTCCCTTTTTTTATAGGTCTTCCAGCGGCACTCCACAAAGTGTTTTCTATTACCTCTTGTTCTTAAGGCCTAGGGTTGAGCATGTGATGAGATCAATGTAATTGTAATTAGCCACTGTTCTCCATTCAGTGAAATGCTAAAGCATAGGGTTATGTATGAGGTCCTTAAGCAAGTAGCATGTCGTCATCTTCCTTTCAAACATACTTCCATAATCTTATCAGTATATATGTTGACTTTTTGAAATAAATTCAAAATTGCCATGTAGCGACCATGTATGGTGACTAAATGGATACCATGTCATTTCCATTTTTTCTGTTTTTCCTTCACGGGCCGAACGAAGAGTTCCACCAGCCCAGCGATGATTAAAGCGCGCTGTAGCAACTCGTCCACATTTGAAAATGTTTTACCAGACACGAACCACGTGGTCATCCGCCCTTGAAAACGTCCCTCATTTCTAGGGGCGGATGAAAACATTATCCACCCCTAGAAATAAGCATTTATAGGTGTGGATCGTGCACCTGCAACCGGAAACCATTTCTTCCTAAAATAATTTCCCGTGCAAATAAATTCGTAACATTTTTTATATTACCTCGGATGAAGACATAGTTTATATCAAAATTATAGAGTTCGATGGGATTAAAGTTTTATTGTTGATAAGTTTTCATCTAATATTACTTAGTAGTCCAAAAATAATTTAAGTTCCCTAATTTTGAAGCTCCATATCAAACTTCTAGTGCTCAACGAGATTATTTAGGAATTTTGTAGTCCATAATTTTTTTACTTAAGACGGTTTAGGGTCACAATATTGTTTGGGCAAACAAATTATACTTTTACCGTGTTAGACGTGCATGTCAAGATGTCCACCATTGAAGTTGGACTATGTATATGTGTTGGATTCTATAGCGTGAAGGTAAATGCAGTTTGGACATATGTACTGAGATCGTGATATTTTTATCATTTAAAAAAACACTCAAGAAATGCGAAATATATTATACGAAGTATAATTTTTGTGAGTAATATGTCTGTATTTTGAAAGAAAAAGGAAAAAGAATGAAAGTTAATTATAGGGGTGGGTGATGGTGTTACCCACCCTTACAAATCCTTTCAAAGTTAATATTACAAAAGAATTGCATACTTCATATAGTCACAATTGACTCTGTGCGCGTGGTGGAAGGGAAACTCGCACAAGGGAGGTAGTGGGTTTTGATCTTGTAAATCACATGGGAGCAAATAATTGCACAACTCCATTACTGGCTACATGGTGGCCTCCTTAGTACGAGAAACAATGAATCATATTTTTGAGCTATTTTCTATTTTTACTTTCTAAAATTAATTTCTTGGACAGTCGCTTATAGGGGCGGGTGACATATGACTTATTATATTAGATGCGAAAAGTAGGAATCATTGGTGTTCCGCCCATATAAATCCCATTCTTTCCACCTCTAAAAATACTTTTTAGGGCCAATTGCAAAACTACTCTCATTTTCACCTCTAACTATATGCTTGCCCTTTTTTTTAGACTTTGCATGTGTGCCCCTGTTTTTAGATTTCAGTCGTCTCATTGCCCCTATTATGTGAAGCGAGCTTAACAGTGTTAACTAAAGGGGCAAAAGACAAATATACCCTTGACAAATATACCCTTGACAATACCTACAAAATAATAAATGCGCATACTAAAGGGGCTTCTTTCATTTATTATTTTTTATGGAGCTTTAGCCTACTTGGTCAGAAGGGCCGAGGCATGGTCGCACCAGTAGACCCAGGTTCAATTCCTTGTTGGAGCGAATTTATGGGGCTTTTTTTCTTAAAAAAAATCCCCTCGCCGGCTTGCCGGGGTTCGGGGATTTTTCTAGACCCGAGAGAGATTTCTTCCGCTTAATGAAAAACCGTGGGCTCTTCACCCCATCAGGTCTAATTTTTTATTATTTTTTTAAAATCACTATTATCATGCCTGTATTGTTGATACAATATTATAAATTTAATCCTCAAGTTTGGTGGTACTTTTCTTTCATCTTTTTGGTACGTCTACCCATTAGATATTTTGCATTTATTAATCACTACACCTATATCAACGTCATCAAATAATGATAGTATATTTGTAATCTTGATGATTGGGACAATAGTGTAAAAATTGGTTAGCCAGATTTAGTAGGTGAGGTGGTCACTGTCAATTTATTTAGTAGACGAGAGGAAGGAGATGACATCAAGAGAGAGAGGAGATGGGCGGGGGTGCCGGGTGGAGGCGGACGTGAAATTGGGCGCAACGCCATTACATAAAAATTTTGGGTCAGAGGCCAACAATATATTAGTGACATGTTTTTCTCTCATGCATCTCCCGTAGTTCTCCTATATTGCGGAGACACGATTTCTCTATCCGATTGTTCGAGCGTGTTTATGGGAGACACGGTTGTTCAACCCGTATCTCCTTTATGGAAAAAGGGACGCAGTTTAATTCCAGACCTCCCATAAGTGTGTCATATTTGTTGATTTTTTACATAGTGAGCGCTGGTGAGTATGTCGACCGGCATCGAGAGAGTAGTGGCGGACTCAGGATTTGAACCTTGGGTAATCCTAACAAAAAAAATTTAGGGCACAATCTAATAACAATTAAGTAAACAGAGTACAATATCATATTTTAAAAAAAGTCTCACAGTAGCTTCACCTCAAAAAATTAACTTAAATAGATTACAACACAAATGGTTCCTACATCGATAATGGTCTTACATAAATAGAAGAATATTATAATAATATTATACCTTCATATGTTTTTTCCCAACCGTCTTAATAGAGAGCTCACCAAGTATCATCTACTCTCACATCATTAATTTATATATCAAGTTACAGTTCAAGTTCCATCATTTGAGCACTCTAAAAGGTTTCTTGGGATAAAAAGTATAACAATACCAATCATCTAATAGATGCACACCAATTAGTCACTGGATATTTGAATCTAACTTAAGATTGAGTGGAGAGGAGTGGACAACGGTCAGGTACTAGTCGGCAGTTGTCGATTCTATTGGGGGATGGGGGAATGGTTGGCATCCAGCCTCAGGGGTGGCAACCGTTGGGGGCACTGGGCATAGGCGCATGGCCTCGTGGCGCGACTAGTGGCTAGGACCCTACCTTTCTTTGCGGTGCAAAGAGCGTTGCCGCTCTGACCATTGAGGGCCGAGGCTGGGACCGAGACTCCTGTCTCTGGGAGGGCAGAGCAGGCTTCACGACTGGCTGGCTGCAGCGAGGAGTGGAGGGAGGTAGGGTGCAGGCCATCGGGATAGAGAGGCGGCGAGGCAGACATGTGGTAGTTGGGGTCCGATGGCACAGAGGAGCCTGTGAGCGGAGCATGACCATGGTAATGGTAGTATGCTGGGAGGACATGAGGAGGCATGGGCTATTTAGTGAGCTAGGCTAGGATTTAGTTATTGCGTCGATTCAGACTAGAAATCGTAAGTACTAAAAACATCTTGGGCTGAATTTAATTCAGGGTAGTCCAAGGCAAATAGTCATGATTTTGTTCGATTTTCGAATTCTACCCCATTGTATATAGTGCTCACAGTGACAAATTGGATTCCATATCATGTCCAAATTGGCATTTTATTTTTTATCTTATGACATGATAAATATTTGAATTAAATATGGCCAGGAACATTACATTTGGATTTTGCATCTACCTTCTATTTGACTAAAGCGGTCACGTAGCTTGTGCATTTGTCAACAAAATCGTCTCTTTAGAGATTTTTCAATTGTAGAGGTTCTCCAACTTATTTGATCCACTCAATTGATGACAACAATAACTCAATGTAAATTATTTTTCTATCAAATGAATGACTTATATACTTTATGCATTTTATTTGTTGAATAATCACTATCAACATGCGTGTGTGGTTGATATACTATTATAAATTTAAGAGTTTGGTAGCAGTTAAATTTCCTTGTCTTTGTATAAGAAACATCATGTAATAAAAATATATTTTATAACCATGCATGATGGGGACAATGGTGTATGAAATGATCAGTGTGTTTTGTTGGGCGAGATCACTATCAGTTATGTTTTCTCAAGGTAGACTATCACTTCATATTATTCTTTTTCCTAGGTATCAGTTCAACAAGTACATATGCTTATTAGTACTTCATCCGTTTCAAAATGTAGTTCATTTGACTTTTTTGACCCCAAAATTACCACTCATCTTATTCAAAAAAAAAATGTAAAATATCACATTTTTTGTTGTGAATTGCTTTATTAATAAAAGTTCTTCAAGAATGACTTAAATTTGACTATGTTTGCAAATATTTCTTGAATAAGCTGAGCAGTCACACTTTGAGTAAAAAAAGTCAAACAAATTGCATTTTGAAATGGAGGTAGTAATATTTTGTTATAATTTTTTCAGTCAAAAAATATTTTTTTATAATTTTGTATTTATTTTACGTATATAGACCACTATTTCTATATCCTGTAATATTACACGATAAGAACTACATTATCCAAGCCCATTATTATTTTAGTTTAGTAACTCTATGAGTCACGAGTCCTATTATGGGGGAATTAGCCCTACTTTTTTTAAGGGAATTAGTTCTACTTTTATAGTCTAAGTTAGTTCGGGTCAGCTTAGAATCCTTAGGATTAACCCCTTTTACATGAAGTGAAGACGGAAGTATAAAACAGATCTTGTGCATATGCAAATTTGTACAATAATCAGATTTTGAGCATTAGGTATTACATGAAAAATGCTTATGAAATGATCCATGAGTTTTAGTGGTTGAGTTCACTATCAAATAATTTTTGTCCACATAAGCAATCATTTGATATTTTCTCTTTTTTTCTAATCTTCCGCTCGACAAAACAAGCTTTATGTATTATAATATTTTGATACCATTTTACATTGATTGTAGGTATATAAACTACTAAATTATATTATAAATTTAATGCCTAAGTTTGTAGTACTTATATATATATACATAGCCTTTTTTTTACAACAAACCATTAGACATTTCACATTGGTTGGGTCAGCCTCAATAGGGTGTTATGGGGGTTTTATGACATTAAATTGTATGTCATATCAACAGTTTTGTTGACTTGGCAAGCTAATTATGAGGGGAGAGCAATCATGACACAGAACTAGCATGGTTACCAAGTCCTATGAAACTCAATGGAACTTGCATTGAGGATGTTATGGTTTCACCGCATGATGCATTTGATGGTAACATCATGAAAAATTAAATGTTGTGGCCTATCTATAAAACTATACCGAGCGACACTTTTTTATTTTATTGTAAAGTTGTTGTGATAGCGTTGATAATAGTGAAATGAAACATCCATTGCGACTGGAATTATATCTATATTTTATAACATCACGTGATGGGGACAATGGTGTATGCAATTACTAACGAGGTTTAATGTGTGAGGTCACTATCAATTAATTTTTATGTACATAGGCAATCATTATATATTTTTTCTAAGCCTTAGCTCAACAAGATATATGCTTATTTAGGGCATCTTTCAAGAGACTCTTTATATCTTTTCTAACTTATAGGAATAGAGCTTTTGATGAAAAAACACACTCCAACAACCTCTTGAATTGGATATCCAAATATAGATATCCTCTATTTCGGATTTCTCGCTAGACAAAGATAGCGAGCGAGGATGACTCTTTAGACTGCACACAACATATAGAAAATTTGTTGGAAAGTATAAAGTCATAGAAATCAATTTTAGCTCAAATGACTCTCCAAATGATGATTTATTATAGAGTAGATTTTAGAAAGTCTCTAGGAGATGCTCGTAGGTGGCATTTGTATATAATGGGATATATGTGGTGGAATTGGGAATGATAAATGGATGAGTGGCTAGAACTAAATGAGGTGTGAATAATGGTGGGATCGGATATCATTTCTCAATCCCATTTTCCAAACACCACCTTAGTAATTTTGGTCCTCTTATATAAGAATATTTTCGACTTCAATATATAGTTCATCTATTAGCACTTTGGGTCCTCTTATATAAGAATATTTTCCAGGTTGGTTTCAATATGGGGATAAAGCAGAAGAAATGCAACAAAATTTCATGTTAGTATCACTTGCTAGTTGCTAGTGTCATTCCCCAACTGCCCACGAAATCTAAGTACTACTTCAATTCCAAAATATAGATCGTTTTTGCCTTTCTAGATTTGTAGCTTTTGTTACGCACTTAGATATAACGCATGTCTAAGTACATAGCAAAAATTATGAATCTAGAAAGTTCAATTTGCAATAGGAACATATACAGGGAGTATTTCCTATTGCAAATCCGAACTGCCACTAGTTACTGTGGTACGGCTGCGTTGCCAGTAAAGATGGGCATGGAACGGGCCACCCCATCGGCTCGTCGCCCCGCCCCACGAAAACGCCCTTATTGGGCCCCTCATCGAATCTGTAACAGAGGTTAGGGTCACTGGGTCAGCACCGCTGGAACCTTAGGATCAAGTGGTTCGATCCATCCCGGCTCACTTCCTCGCGCCGCCTCCCCGTTCACCGCCGGCCGCGGACGATGCCTCTGCTGCCACCACCACCACAACGACTGATGCTCCTCCGGCCACAGGGACCTAAAAAACTGTTCGACGATAATGGACCCAGATCCGTCTAGCAAACTTGGATCGATTCCAACACTCCTCGGTAATGAATCTCCTGGCCGACTTTGCTGCACGCTCTGCGGATCGATTCTGATCTCCCTCAAACTGATCTCTTGTGAAATGTGAATTCCTTTTTGCAATCAATATCAACTTGTTATTCGAATCTGTTGGATTTGCTTTTATGCTGCTGCATCGTGTGCAAAATGAGAAAACACTAGGTGTTTAGTTGGATGGAAACATTTTCATGGAAATGTCACATCAATCGAAATTGATCATTTTAGAGTAGTAAACGTAGACTATTAATAAAACTAATTACAGATTTAGAATGCTCATCGCCATGAGAATCTAATGACGGGTAATTAGGGGGGTCATTAATCAATAATTAGCGATGGTTACTGTAGCAATTACTTTTGCAAAACATGGATTAAGTAGGCTCATTAGACGCGTCGCGCAAAATCTAGTCCATCCATATAATAGGTTATTTTTTCATCTACATTTAGGACTCCATGCATGTAAGATTCTCTTTGACGTGATGGATGAAAATTTTTTGTGGTGGAACTAAACAGGGTGTACCTATCAGTTTAGGATTGATTCGATTCGACGTTTGGGCTTGATTGAGTTGCGTAGTAATAGGATAATTACCAGGTACAAACTTCTTTACTTTCAGTTCGTCAGAGTCCAGGCAACAAAATTGACGATGGGCTCCGATGGGCCACAGTTTTAGACTTCAGAGTTTGTTTATGTTCGTTTTGTAGGCTTAAAACAGTGTTTAATTTCCTGTAAATTGAAGCACAAGATATGCTAATGTTTGCTGCTGATTTATATTATTGTGCCGATGGGCCTGAGTTATGATTCATGGGTTAATTTGGTAATTTCAGTTGTGCCTCGCTACATAGCCTCTCTCACGACCTCACGTTTCGTGGAACGAAAAAAGCCAGGCGCCCAGTGACCCAGATCGGGTCGAACCGCTGTATCCATTGGAGCGCCATATGTAACCAGCTGTAGTTAATGGATCAACCGGTTAACCTTCTCGCTTCGAATGGATCATTCCAGGTTCGATCCATGGACCAACCACGCCCACCTTTAGTTGCCAGCGTTGGATCGGAGACTCACGCTAACCGAGGCCGCCCTCAGAGCGTCCGCAGCGGGGCTATTTGGGTTGACGTTTTGGAGGTGACCAGGCTAGAGAATCTCGCGTGAGGAGAGAGAAGAAGTACTGGCGGGTATCTCTTGTTTCGTCGCTAGCTCATCTCCCTCTCACACGCACGTCATGTGGGCGCTTGTGCTGCATGGTCCCCCATGCCATGGTGGGCTGCGCGGTTTTTGTCTCAGCTCCACCTCCCCGTCGACAGTGACTGAGATTCCTCACGAAACCTGTTTTGGTGCTTCTGGGCTTCTGGCAGTACTCCATTATTGTTCTGTGGTTATCTGCGCAAACTCCAGACAATCGCTGTCCGCGTGCACCGCGTGCATGGTTATTAAATATATATAGTTAATAATTGCATAGACCTTGCTGTCCGCGTGGAGCGCGTGCAAAGGTTATCAAATATATTTCGTGTGGCATCGCGTTCATGGATTATATGTTATCTCACCAACGTACTATACGCAATTGATATATGCTGCCACACAGTGTGCACTCCACGCCGTGCACTCTGCACCATAGTGTCGGATGCGTGGTAGACTGATTCGGAGGGAACCGCCAGATCCAGAGTCAATATTAGTTGAATATAGGACACATGTTCGTCGGAAAAAAAAATATAGGACACACATGAATTATACAGTTTCAAGCCCCCTGATTAGTGTAACGCCTAAGTCATTTGCTCGAAGTTTGTATTCTTGTTCAATTTTTTTTAAATAAGACGGATAGTCAAATGTGATGCACGAAAGTCGAAGAATCCTTATATCGTGAAACGGAGGGAGTACTTTTTTTTTTTACTTCTACGCATCGATTCTACTCACAAGCAGACCAGCCGAGACACACTTTTGTTTTTTTACCAAACATACTATATGATTCAGCCAGTGCAATTAATACAAATTGACATTTTTTTGAATCTTTGAAGAAATTGAAAAAAAACATCTATTTAACTGCTATCATCAATCTATTTTGTCGCTTAACCTCGATTTACTCCCATAAACTATTGCACCTTAAAAGATATTATTAAATATCATAAGATGAGCAAGTTTAATTTGTATCAATCTATATATACTGTATATATACCTGATACCATGCGCTGTGCACTCCATGACGTGCACTCTCTGCAATATTCCACCTAATTCCTGACATGGGGGCGTACAGACCATGGCATCTCCACGCGAGGTCTATGCAATTATTAACGAGATTTAATAGGTGTGGTCACTATCAATTAATTTTTCCCTAGGTTAGCAATCACTGGACGTTCTTTTTTCTAAACTTGTGCTGAACGAGATAGGCATATTTTTGAATATTTTATTATCATTTCGTATTTATTGTAGACTAGTGAATTTGTGTGGGGCTTAGATATGAACAAGCAAACGAGCCCTTAAATTCTATCTTCTTCTCCTCTACAAATACAAACTTCGAGCAAATGACTTAGATACTCCTATTACACTAATCAGGTGGCTTGAAACTGTATAATTCATGTGTGCTATGTTCAACCATATCTAAGAGAAGTATAATAATAACGTAGAGCGATCGGTATCCTCCGTGAAAGAGATAGCAGGAGAGAGATACGCGCCCGCTCCACACCGGCGCAGAGACACAAGCGCTACTATTATTGGCTGCTGAAGTTACTTGCCATTAAATATATGTTCACGAGTTCCGCCGTCTGCATGCGCCAGCTCAAACTCGTCCCAGCCGATCGCCGGCAAGATCATAAAACTTGCTGCAACTCTAGATCTGAAGATTCCCTCGGAATCAGTCTACCATCGTGGCCTCGTGGGGAGTCACGATCGTGGCCTCGTGGGGAGTCACGTGGTAGACTGTCGGCATAAAACACCGACACTATTCTTGTCCAGTCAACAATCATGGCCGTAGGTTATGGAGACGTAGTGTCGTGTACTGTACGCCCCCCACCACGTCTGGGGTCAGGTGGAATGGTGCAGAGTGCACAGCGTGGAGTGCACAATGTGTGGCAGCATGTGTATAGATAGATACAGACAGATGTGTTCATCTTATGATATTTTGTCTTTTAAGATGTAATATATTAGTTCGTGATATATAGTAAATTGAGGCCAAACTTTGGCGGGAGAGTTAAGCGGACAAAATAGAATAGATTTTTTTTTTCAGTTTCTTCAATGATTCCAAATAAAATGTCAATTTGTACGTATTAATTGCACTGTTGGAATCTGAATCATATAGTACGTTTGGTGTTTGGTGAGAGAACATATATTCCATGAATGCGATGTCTTAAGTATATATATTTTAATAACCGCGTGCTGCACGTGGACAGCGACGTCTACTATGCAATCATTAACGAGATTTAATAGGTGTGGTCACTATCAATTAATTTTCCCCTAGGTTAGCAATCAGTAGATATGCATTTTTTAATATTTTATTATCATTTTACATTTATCAGTAGACTCCACTCGAAAAGTGAAGGTCCTTGAGCTGTTTTTTATTTTAACCCTTTTAAAACTAAAATTTTAATAATAACCTTTTACCAACTAGGTTAAAATAACAAAAATCCTTGAGTTGCGCTTTTGACCCTTTTAGTTGAAAAGCTGGCTTTCTATCTTTTTGTTTTTTTTTGCTGCTGACCTTTTTCTATTGGCTTCTGTAATAATAATTTTTTATCTGAAAGCTAGAAAAAGCCCTCTCAGCCAGCTTTTACGCGCAGTTCAATTTCTTAGATGCTAGCTTTCCATCTTTCTAAATGCCAGCTCAACGGCTGGGTTGTTTGTTTCACCTTTTGGGCTTTTGCCTGCCAGAAACCAGAGGAGGGTGGCTGAGGAGTACACTGGTTCCGACAATGTGCCATACGTCTAGACAAGGGTGACTCTTCATGTTTCCAAGCTCAAGAGCTAAAAGTTTACGGTAAAAGCTTACAAACGGGTGCAACTGTGTGCGAGAAGTTGAACTGAGAGTCAAAGCAAGAGTGTAGTTGCCTTCACTACTACACAGGGTGGCATCGTATCCAGTTCCAAAACCCCATCACAGGAGGGTTACCACACAGGCGGCATCCAATGGCGGTGTTCACCCTCTCATCATCTGTGAAGCCCATTAAAAAACAAACAAATGTCATTGCATCTTACCATCCGACCGCTCGTGCCGTACTATGTGAGAAAGGCGGGGGAGAAAGAGAGGTACTGTGCCACCGCTGGATCCGCCGCTGCACGCACCCGTCGATCCCGTTGCTAGTGCCATTCATCGAATCTACTGCCACCCGCACCCGCCGGATACATCGTTGCCCACTTACTAAAAACAATTTCTAGGGGGTGGATGATGACATCGTGCGCTCCTAGAAATGGTCCACGCAAATAAATTCGTAATATTTTTTTATAAGATCTCAGATGAAAACAAACTTTATATCAAAATTATATAATTTGATGGGATCTAAAATTTTACAGCTGATAAGTTTTCATCTAATAACTTATTTTTAGATGCGAAAAGTTGCGGTGATGGGTGTGTCCGCCCCTACAAATCCTATTCTTTCTGCGCCTGGTATATTTTTTTATAGTAATGAACTTGGGAACTTGTACTGAGACGCAATCAGGATTTTGACGCACGGTGGTGTTACAATTTTGTATCATAAATCCCTAATAGTTTGCCTTTCATTTATTCTTTAAACAATCGCTATCACTATGCCTGGATGGTTGATACAATATTATAAATTTAACCCTTGAGTTTGGTACTACTTTTCTTTCCTTGTTTTTATACAACTAGACATTAGATATTTTACATTTAATTTGTTATCGTTTACACCTATGACCTATCTGTGTCATCAAGCAATATAATAATAGTATATTTGTAATCATGCATGATTGGGACAATATTGTATAAATTGATTTGCCAGATTTAATAGGTGATGTCGTCACTATCAATTTATTTTTCTCTACGTTGGCAATCAATATATACTGTTGTTTGTTCTAATCTCCAGCTCAACTAGACATGCAATGTTTAGTAATATTTCGATATCATTTTTGCATTTATTGTATGTATATCAACTACTAATAGTATATTTTGTAATCTTGCACTCCCTGTCCAACGCACCGCCGCTGCTAGCCCATCCCGCCCCTCGCACACTGCTGTAGTACCGCGGTAAACCGCCGCCACTGCTGACCCGCTGCCCCAACATGTGGAGGTGCCACTGCTGTGGCACCTCGACCCGCCGTTGCTCATCACATCACCAATGTGGGGCCAGGGGGGGGGGAGGGTAGTGGAGAGGCCAGAGCGAGAAAGAAGGTTGGGAGACGAAGCTAGTGGGGAGAGAGGACATGGAGCCAACTGAGCGAGAGAGAAGGGAGGGAGAGGAGGCCGGCGGAGAGAGAGGCCGATGAGGACAAGGGAGGTTGAAGATCGGCAGCAGATAAGAGGAAAGGGTGAACCAACGTATACGTTCATTCAAAGTCCAATTTAATGTATATTGGCAATTGGCCTGTGATGAGGGACCCTCATCACAGGCTATTCCAGTCACAAAGTGCTTGTGGTGAGGGTGATCACAGGTGTTTCCAACGGCCACTAGCACCATCTACTCCTGAATCACCTGTGATGAGGTATCACCGCTAGTTTGTCCAAAGCCGCCTGCAATGGGCCGGTTGTGGTGTTGAGTTCTGTGGTAGTGCTCGTCCACCTCTATATATCGTGGCTAGGTTACAAAAATTGTTGGGGTCCAACTTTTTTTTTCGAACGACTTCGGGGGGAGGGGGGGGAGGGGGGGGGGGGGGAAGATCCCCACCTACTTAATTTCATTGATCGAAAGTAACACAACACAATTCAAGTCTGATCCCTGGCATACCAGGAAGATATTACATGAATTCTCAGCCTTGCGGCGAGAGACAAAGAGAAGAACATATGAGAAAACAGATGTTCTCTGAGGAGAATCTGGAGCCGCTAGAGTTCAACGAGAGTACATAGAATACATAGAAACGTAGAGAATTACAACTCCCATACAACAAGAAAACACGAGTTGACTGTTTAAATCGAAGGAGCCACAACTGAGCAACTTGCTTGCTAGGTCCACAAGAGCCAAACTGTAGCCACACCATCCCTCGCAGCTACGCCGCCCTGCTACCGCCCTCCAACAAATCGGGAGGGTTCACCCAACAAGATGGGGGCTAAGAGTGGGAGAAACAATCTGATCAAATGTCACTAGAAACAACGACCTCCCTTAAAGCTAAGGGCTACACTAAAATAGGCACATCCAGGCACCACTAACCGCCATCCAACACCCTTCGAGGGGAGGAAGCCCCAAAGGAGGGATGGCTGGCAACAACGATGTCCAGCAAACTAAAGTATATCCATCAACAAGGAGACCGTCGACGAAGTAGGGGCGCTAGCATAGAGCCCTTAACCAACAGCCACACGAGCAACATGCTTGCCAGGTTCACATTAGCTAAAGTGCACCCACACCACCCCTCGCAGCTACACCCTCCAATGATTTGGGAGGGCTTGCCACACAGGATGGGGCTAAGGGTGGGGGAAGTACATTGACCAAAATGTCATCGGAAATGAAGACCTCCCTTCAAGTTGAGTTCAACACCAATTGAGGCTCATCCGAGCGCTGCCTACCGCCATCCTATGCCCTTCGAGGGGAGGAATCCTCGAAGGAGGGATGACCTGCAAAAGCCACACCCGACATTTAATTTGGCATCTCCATCAACAAGGAGAGTGCCGATGAAGTACAGGAGCCAGCACTAGGCACTCGAGGAACCACAGTACAAACTGTCACAACGAAGTACAAGAGGAGGGGGAGCACAAACACAAACCGATCATTGTAGCAGAATTGGCACGGAGGTAGTTGGTGATGTAGGATTTGACTATCATGCGAAGGTTGGACACCTACTTGTGGTCTGGGCACGACGCTTTCGCTGCACGATGCCATGGTCGCATGGCATCCACAGCCCCGGAAGCCATGCTCCCGGTGTGAGCGGCTGCCATCTAGGGCAGCGAAAAGCCGCCGCCGGAACTCGGCCACGAGGAGCCGAGCTTGGACCGCCACTGCCAGCACCCACGCACGAGGAGCCAGGCCCGACCCGCTGCCGCGAGGACCCGACCCTCGATCGCCACCGCTGAAGCCCAAGCCCAAACCCAAAGAGAGCCGAGCTCGTACCGCTGCCACTACCTTCCAAGGCCACGAGGAGCAGGCCTCCTCGTGTAGCTGCAACGGCTGGCAGCCACGACGTTGGAGGGCACATGTGCTGCTGTCGACGCGCCGTCATCATCACCAAGCAGATCTCGATCAAGATTCAAAAAAAGGAACAGAAGAAGAGAGAGGGTTGGTGTGTGGAGGGTACGACAGGTGTGTGAGGGAAGGACGAGGGGAGGTGGCCGTCCGGCCGGCAGCGTAGGCTTGACTAGCTGCCGGTCGTCCGACTGGCGATGACAGCCCAGTAGGCGGCTGAGCTAGTGAAGTCACGTGGAGACTGCACGAAGGAGCCACGCGCGCTGCAGATCCATGCATAGGGGAGACGGATCCATCCGCTGCAAGGATGGATCGACGCCGTCCAGGCCCCAATGCGCCGCCTGACCACGGCTCCCTCGCATCGTCCTGTCCCGAAGCGCGAGGCCACACTTGCCGAATCACCCCATTGTTGCCTTCCTCGCTAGCCGCCGGTCTTTCGGTTGCCCGCTTGGGTGACGAGGAGGAAAGGAGGGGCGCTGGCGGCCTGAGAGGCAGCAGTGCGGGGAGCCCTCCGACCGCCTAACAGGAGCACTACTGCAGAAACCATTAACCTTATCGGCACATAAAAAGCGGATCAAAACAGAGCGCTTAGTTTAAGTCATGGTAAGCGGCGTGACCTGTGCCGCTTAGAATGAGGCCATCGTATGAAGCAGTGGAATTGATGAGCCGGCTCGGATATGTAAATGAAGCGGTCCATTATATGACACCTAGAATGATTGTTCATCCTAAATGGTGCATTATATGCCACCTCGAATATTCTTTTACCGAAGCAGTTTTCATTTGACCCGATTGCTTTGGTAATTTAAAATAATATACAATTGAGGACGACTTCATCTTGCAATACAAGTCGAAGTGGGCAGGCGCGTGTGAATCCGATCGAGGATCTTCTTCAGCTTGCGATACAAGCTGATCGCAATCTCTCTCGTCTCCTTTTCCTATAAATAAAGCCCCTAAGGGTCTATCTTCCTCACACCATACCCAGCAGCCATGGCACAAAGAATAGATCTCGTAGGCAGAAAGCTCCTGCTTCTTGACTTCATAGCCACACCTTCCTTCTCGATCTGATTGCTAACAGAATTGTCGTGATAGGGTTGGGTTTATACCCCTTCTTCAGTTTGCCTTTCTAGTAGCCTGGTGGAACAATTGCTAGGAGAATTCTCGTGATGACGTTCACCGCGCTCTCTTGGGAGGAAACTGATGAAGAGGAGGTTAATAGGATGCCCTTTGCCCGTCGGCCTTGATGGAGGAGTTTGCTACTGTTCCTCCTCTCCATCTTGATTGCCACCTTCCTCTCCCCCTGAGGGGGGATTTATTAGATTCGACAACAATGAAAAAATCAGCCTTGTACGTTTTCTTTTTGAACTTTGTAACAATCCTTATGTAATGGCTGTCTTTGATCAATAAAGAGTTGGATATATCCTTTTTTTTTGTTGTTTATACAATTTTTATGGACTCATTCGAAGCGTCGTGCTATCAGCTGCTTAGTGTCATCATCTTGCATGAGAAGTTTATGGCTAGTGTCCCATATATTTATTGGTACTCCATCTGCTTCCTTTGTTCCATCTGTTCTCCTTTTGTTCTATTTGCAGGAAACCCAGAGGTTGGGTATGGAGGCGCCGGTAAGCATGCAGGGGCAGAGCTACTGTCGCGAGCTTGTCACCCAAAGGGTGCTTCAACAGCTTCAGGTGATCCTCGAAGATCAGAATCGTGTTGTTATTGCCTTTGTTGGGCCACGACTGGGTCCACGTCGTCGCCAATGACACCCCCGCCGGAACCCATTCATCACCATCAGCTTCGTTGTCAACCATGTAGTCGGGCATTACTGCTCCAGGATAACAATAAAGGATGACCGCTTCGACCACACCTTCTTCGCGTGACTTCCTGAAGCAGGAGACGTGGAGATGTTCCATGCCCGTAGCTGGAAATGGAGGGGGGGGGGGGGGGGAGGGGGCAGACGGTGAGCTTCTACCGCGTCCTCGAGATCCAGGTGAAGACAGATTGGCTTGGGAACGTGCATGGCTCGCTTGTACTGCTGCCGTGTCGCACTAATTTCCCTAGGATATAGATCTGTAGCGTTCTATGCTGTGAACTTTAATTATTCGCATGTTTATTTAGACTTATGCTTGGTGTTTTATTATTTTTTTATTTTTGTGTACTCATTCTAAGCAGTCAACACCAGACCGCTTAGAATGATTCCGAGTCTATATATGTTCACTCTGGCCCTCCCCCAGCCGGGCGATGTGATTGAGCGCGTCACCATTCCGGATCCACATCGTCCGTCTCGTCCTCGGCAAACTCCTCTGGTATGAAGAAGAGGCAAGGCAAGGGTGAGTACTCCTGACAGGGCTACCCAGCAAGTCCCACATCAATTATAAAATTATGAGGTTGGACCTGGAGGGGGCATTACCTCCCTGCTAGTTCCGTTTAGCAAAATGTAATTATCAACCTGCGGTAAGTGCAAGTCCGCGGGTTTCACCATTTTAAAACTAGTAAGGTCTAATCATCAGGGACTTTAACCAATCGAACTCTTTTCCGAGAGTCACGGTTATCTAGATAGTTTTTTCACTCTGTAGAGGTCGTACTTCTCTGTCCGCCATTCGGTTAGCCCATACCTCATACTCAGGCGGTACTGCCCTATGAGATCCTTTCCCACCAGCGTCTATCTTTAGACAGCTTCTCCCTAGTTCTGTCCATAGAATCTGCTGGAGTCTAAGCAGGAGTCGCACACGTCCACAAAATGACTTTCACGGGGTATATATGCATCAGAAAAATACATTGTGGCAACTTTGCCACCAGGTCCTACCGACCTAGTCATTTGCGACTCGTACCAACTAGACCCAGTCCTCTGCCGGGGTCTATCTCCAGTAGTCCTGTTGCCCGTCTGTGGCCCCTTTGGGACAGGTTACTAGGGCTGGCTAGCGGGGTGTGGACCAAGGCCTCACATAAATAGGCATTTTCGAATGCTATGCCTTTTTGGCATGCGGGACTGCACTCAGTCGATGGAAAGATTCTCCTGCGAACCGGTCCTTAGTGGCGACGAGAGTGGCTCTTTGGATAGAATCCCCTAACGGGGTTACCCTTCCACTCTCTGGTCTTTAAAATAAACCATTTACTATTTAACATAAATAAGTACCGGTTTTGAGTGAAATACTTGTTATAAAATAGTTGTCATAGCATGATCATGTAGGAAAAGTAGTTTGTATAATGGCGTCGTTTTCAGGGTCAGTGTTTGTAAAGACGCGAGCTATATGTTAATCACATAGATCAATACACCAATCAAAAGGTAAAGTGGTTGGTTTTAGGATGGTTTGAGATTCTAGGACCTTATCGGGGGTTCTCCTATTTAGATTGGAAGCCTATTCTTGGAATTAACCTATAAAGAAAGTTATTTTATTCTAGGAGTTGTAGATATGGGTTTTGAGGAAACAAGACTTTTTTAGTCTTAGAAATTATCCTAAGATTTTTGGTGAATTTTTGGAAAGCTCTAAGGTAAAGAAATAACTTCTTGTGTGCACTAGGCCGGGTGTACGTAGCATTTTCTAAGCGGGAGAGAGACAGATAGGCGGGCCCGAGGGAGCGGTCCCACGCGGGGTCACTGTGCTGTGGACCTGTGGACCGAAGGGATGATGGGTCTACGGCCCATGTGGATCGGGCACACGGAGGGTGGGAAGGGGGAGGTTGCGTCAACGTGGTGTGGCCGGCTCACTGTCCCGTGGGGCCATGGCCGACGTGGCGGCCACGCCAGCGCCAGCCAGGCCTGGGCGACGGCGCGCGGCGACGAAGGCAAGGCACAGGCACCTCGGCAGAGCCGAGCGTGCCGGCTGTCCTAGGACACGGGGAGGGCTAGGGCTCAGCGCGGGGGTAGATGGTGGCGCGGCGGGGCGACTGGACATGTTTTGGCGTAGCGCGGTGGCTCGAGGCGGCGGCTCGAGCTCGCCGGAGCTCGGGTGGCGGGCGGCGAGAGAGGGCTTTGGCGGTGGCTTGTGCACGTGCTGGGGGTAGTGCGGGGTGCGTCGGCGTGCCTGTGCGCGGGGAGAGAGACAGAGGCCGGCCAGCGGCTCACCGGAGCGCGGCGGTGGCAGACGTGAGTCGGCGGCGCTTGGTCAGGGCGTGTGAAGGGGCGGAGAAAAGGAGCGGGCGACGTAGCACGGTGGAAGAGTGCTTACCGGAGTACGGCGGGCGGAAGACTACCGGCATGGCTTCGACCGACGTGCTGCGGCGGTGGAGCAGAGTTCGGCCGTGCGCCGACGAGCGCGCGCGCGCGTGTGTGAGGTGAGAGGAGGAGGGGTGAGGTTCAAGGAGGAGGTGCACGAAGCTAATTATAGCCCGGGGAAGGTGCTCCGGAGCTCGTCCGACCTTCTTCGTGGCCGGCCGCGTGGCGGGAGAGAGGCGTCCGACGGCGACGTGTGCCCCCTGCGTCGAGCTACGCACGAAGCCGAGGGGTATGGTTGGTGCCGCACCCGCGTTGTGCTGGAGCAGCGTGGTGGCGACACGCGGGGTGCTCCCCTCCCGAGGCACCATCCGGGTCGGACAACGTAGATCGGTCGGCGGCGACGAAGGCATGGGCGCGGCAGCGGGAGGAGGGAGAAGGGGGAGGAACGGTGACATCAGAGCGACGTCACCGCGCCGGTGACGCGCGCGCGGGGCGAGGCATGGTTGGCTGGGCCGGAGGAAGGCAGAGAGGAGCTGGGCCGGCAGATGGTTTCAGCCCGAGGTAAGTTTTCCTTTTTCTTTTTCTATTTTGAGTTTGTGTTTGAATTTCAATTCTAATTCAAATCCAATTTGGATTTTTGGGTGAAGTTTGTGCTCTAGAATTATCTAGGGTTAGATCAAGCATATGCATATGGTTGGTTTTGAAAAAAAAATAAGCTAATGCATCATGTTTTCTAATGCATGATCCTATTTAAATTATTCAAATTTTAATCATTCTAATTTTTCCTAATTTGTTTTTAAATGCTTTTAAAATTCTAGGGTGTTACACACGTACACGTGCACATACCATAGTACGTGCAGATGATGTTCATGCAATTGGTTCATAACAATGTTGCATTAACTCTCCTGGATCCGATTGCGAATTATGTTTTTTTAGCTCTCCTGACAGCATTCTAACCGGCGAAACCGGTAATTTTAGGGAACTAAACTCAACGGTGCGTATTGAACCGATTCATATACCAGAACCAAACGAGCTGGCGAAGGAAAAGCCGCTTCGAGTATCATACTATTCTAAGCGGTGCGGACAACGCCGACACATTTAATCAGTCATTAGAAGCGGTTAAATAACCACTTAGGATGACCCCTTATTGGCATCGGAAAAAGGGAAGCGGCACCGGCGCGGATGTGGTTTTCGCGCCGCTTAGATTAATGGTTTGGTTTCTGCAGTAGGGGAGCGACGTGGGGGGGGGGGGGGGGGGGGGGGGTTGGGGGTGGTTAAGCCTTTGTCAAATTCAAGCTTACATAATCAACTTTTGGTGACAAACTCTAGTGCTTTGACTATTGCTGGTAAGTTTTTAAAATATATATAGCTTCCGTTCAAGCATATACTTCAATAATCCCACTATTTTACCATAGGATATAATTCAAAAACCCAGAAAATAACGGGATTATCGAAATATGCTAGAACGCGATAGTTGAAATATATTCAATAATATGTTTATAGTGCCAAATTGGATACCATCTCATATACTTAAATATAAGCTATTTTCAGAACTTTTGCAACGCATAGGCATTTTCCTAGATCACATAATAAAATCCTCAAGATGTTACTGTCTGGCAATGTAGCGCTATAAGACCACAAAAGGTGGGAAAAAGAACAAAACACAGAGGCGAAAATGGGAATAATAACAACTTATTAATATCAAATCAAAAGGAATTGGAGTCGATCTGGCTGTGAAATTGTACCGATCAATTTGCTACTTTATTTGTAAAACAAATAAATAGCAATTACAAGATCATATTGATGTACGCCCACTTACATAAGGTCAGCAGATCATACAATCAACACGTTATTAGGTTTATGGTACAATCTTTCAGATATTGTAGTTGCTACAAACATTTATTTTTTGGGTTCAAGTTGGATCCGAAAGCCATTAGGAAACCACAGTCCAGGTCCACACTCCATGTCCCCACCACTGATCACCTTCAACCTGTTGCAGAATACAACATTAACGATATTACATGCATGAATTGGGGTGTCCCATGCATTATTATTTTCTCATTAAAAAATATACTTCTAAAGGTCACAACATTTGGCTTACTACAATACCTATACTTGGTGACCAAGAAGTGGAGGAACATAGCCATTTGAAGCCTTGCGAAGTCTATACCAACACATAACCTCAATCCTGATCCGAAGGCAATAAAATCCTTGGATCCTCCAACTGGTTCCGGAAGATCCTGCACATCACCTTTCACTATCATTCATATGTACGTGTACACTTGCATAGTGATTAATGAGTTTCATGCTAATTTAGTTAAGCCTAATTTTCACAGAGCAGATTCCACGCTTTATATGGAAGTGTGTCTTTTGTACATCAATGTTTACTTCATATATAATTTTCATACCTTCCATCTCCATGGATTGAATGCGCTGGGATCCTCGTATGTAGTAGGATTAAAATGAACTGCTGGAGGACAGATCATCACAATCCATCCCTCTGGAATAGTATAACCTTCACGAATACAAAATTTGTGAACAAATCAGCTAGAAATTGAGAGCAAGCAATCCCAATTAAAGAAACGGCTTGCACTGGTTACAAAAAGATAATTTCTTCGAATAACAGTAAATTAAAACGCCCGACCATGGTATATATGCTATGTATGTTTCGAAGAACTAGCAGGGTAACAGAGTGAAGCACCTACCTTTTATTTGGACATCTTTTATTGCTTTCCGAAACAACACAGGGGCGACGTTGGCTAGCCTTAGTGATTCATTTATAACCTACAAAGGCAAGCAAATAGGACCGTCACACTGTAATACAAAGCCATCATAGTAACTGTTTGTTTTTAGTTATCTAACCATAGTTTGAAAATGAGAATAGATGCTCTGGTTTCAACTTACATTGGAGGTGAATTTCATGGATTTGTACTCCTCCCATGTGATTTCTGCGTCAGGATCAGCCCTTCTTTTCCGGATCTGCTGATGCTCGTCCTGCGAGTATCAGATGATTCTAGGTGATCTCAAATTTCAATCTTTATGTAAAGTATTAGCGCCTCTTCCTAATAATACTATTTGCAATTTTTACTCACCTCTAGTTCTTGCAGTGCTTTGGGGTTCTCCAGTAGAAACTTGACCGCTGCAGTTAGCGCAGATGATGTTGTCTCAAAGCTTGCAAAGATCAGCAAGAATAGTACATTTAAAGCAAGGTTTTCGCTTAGCGCAGGATTCTCCTTGCTTAACTCGCTGACTACAACATCAATGAAATCCATCCTTTCCCGTGTTCCTGCCTTCTTTCTGTCGTCAAGAACTTGCTTCAAGGTCTTCATGACATTATTGCGTCCCTACAGTGTCGGCACACAGTTAGAATTTTTGTCGGCACATTAGTTAGTTCACCACAGTCCAGACAAATAAATTGGTAGGCATTAGGTGGTACCTGCATACATCTGTAGAACGCTGTTCCAGGGATATGAATTGGAAATGACAACAGCCCTTGGTTGAACGCATCGAAATTTTTCCACAGATCCCCTGATAATACTGACGCCTCATGGCCAATCATCCATTTTGCAGCAATACCAAATATCATCTGCACAGATAAATGGTTGGGAGATACCATCCCAGAAGAAAAGCCGTTAGAATAGACGAAAAACATCCATGCACCCTGCATTATATTTTCTGATGATCAAGATGGATCTATATGTCTGCATACACTTGAGAGGGCTGGTTTGAGTTCGACGCCGCTTGGGCTGTCGTGCCAGGAGCTAAGACACTTCTCCACGGCACCCTGCATATCATGGAGCAGCACGAGCCTAAGGTTCTCTGGGCCAAAGACTCGTCGGATCAGGTTCCTAGTGTTCTTGTGCAGGGACCCGTAACATCTGGCGATGTTCTCCTCGCCCAGGAGTCTCATGAACGACTCCGGAAACCAGATGTGGAAGGCCTTCTCTTCTTGCTGCAGCACGTAGTGGTTGACTTCTGGGTCAAGAGAGACAATCAGGTCCTTGCCGACCAAGTTTGTCTTGAAAATTGGACCATACCTGCACAAATCGTATTACCTTGTTACTTAGGGGGTGTTTAGCGTTCCCCGTCAAATTTTTTTCACATCAATCACATCAATATTTGGACACATGCATGACGTATTAAATATAATAAAAAAATCGCATTTCACAGATTGCCTGTAAATTGCGAGACAAATCTAATGAGCCTAATTAATCCATGATTAAACAATAATATGCTACAGTAAACATGTATAAATGACGGATTAATTAGGCTTAATATATTTGTCTTGTGATTTACGAGCGGAATCTATAATTAGTTTTGTAATTAATCTATGTTTAATACTTTAAATGTGAAAGATTCAATTTCAAAAACTTTACGGAATTAAACACCCCCTTACTGGTCCATCAACCCATGCCCTTGCACTGGTTAGCGATTTGAAAAGACATATTGTCATTTGTCCATTAATGTCTCATTAATAAATAAAACAGCTCTTCTAATTCTTAAACCTTTGAAATTGATATGCTCATAGCTCGCTCTATGCATGCATATTTCGCATTTGTTTTTCGTATGTTAATAATGATAAAATTAAGTCGTTTAGAAGTATTGATTGGGAACTCTGAGTTTAAGAGGTTACTTTATTAGGTTATTTACTCATACCAAATTAGATCGAATGGCTATTGTTATCAGTAATAGCTAGCTGAGTCTAAAAAAAGATACTTGGATGGTTTGATTTTTATGGAAAATTCCAGCATTTATCCCTTTTTCTAGTGTGTCACATGAGCATTCAAAATGAGTATGCAATAATAAGCAATAGTAAGATATTAGAAAAGTGATGAACTATAGTTGACACACTTTCATGTAGATTGTAGAAACACATTATGCATGCATTACTGAAAATCCGAAAAAACGAAACACATTTATATTTGGATATACTACGTATATAGAGGGATGTTATACTAAAATATTACCTCTCCATTCGTCGCTTGAAGAATGGGAGCAGGTCGAGTGAAGGACTCCGAGCGAAGAACTCAAAAGTTTCTCCGAGGAGTGGTAACCCCATGGAACCAGGTGGCAGTGCAGCCTTCCTTTGCCATTTACGGTTTATCTGTTTGAGCAGCGCCTGGAACAACCAAATGCCTACCAGGGTGATACCCATGACAACAAAAGGAGGAGCCACCCCCATTTTGACGCTCAAAGATTTTAAATCCATTGCACTCTGCTTTCAGCTACTGTGTTTAGCTGTGCACAAGAAGCAGACTAAGAGCTGGGCAGACATGAGTGTGTGGATGGATTGTCATATATATAGGCAAAGCCACAAAGGGCGCTGCCTTGACTGGGTGTGCCATGCTTAGCAGGGCTATAGTTTCCTACTTCCTCCGTTCCAAATTATAGATCATTTTGGGTTTTCTAGGTTCATAGATTTTGTTATGAATCTAGACATAACGTTTATCTAGATGCATAACAAAGATTATGAATTTAGAAAAGCCAAAACAACTTATAATTTGAAACGGATGTAGTAGTATTTACTACACGCCTTCAGTAGATTCTGTGTTCAATATGAGTGAGAGCAAGATGTTATCAATGGTTGTTTTGGATGCAAAATCATTAGCTAGTTAGTTAAAATTCAAATGAAAGGAAATAAATGGTGTACAAATCTGACATATTTCTATGCTTTTTTCCTCCTAATGTGCTTCCCCAAACGGTTTATATTCCGTATCCTGTGGTTTCAATTCCTGCAGGATTGAAGGATGCCAAATCAAATACGAGACTTTTCTTATTCCTCTGTTTCCCTAGCCTTGCCGTGTTTAGTTTCAGAAAAGATTTTTACTTAAAAAACATGCCAGTTTATTTTTTATCTCCTTGAACTAAACACCCCTAGAGATTGTGTGCGAGATATTGAGTCTGCAGTCGGCGCGGCTATCATGGCACCGTGCACAGATAAAACCATAAGCCACGTTAGGATGTCAGTATGGTTTGGAGGATGGGCCTCGCTCCCAAAACGAAATAGGACACTGCACTCCAATAATGCAGTACTATATGTTTGGAGGTGAGGTTTAGTCGTGGAAACGCAGGTACGATCGACAAGACTTGTTTCGAGTATAGTTAATAGACACACGAGACCCACGCGTATATTATTTATTCGAAAGATCGAGATGCATATGCATTTCGTCGGTGGCAGCCAGGCCACCTGGGTAACTAGCTAGAAAACGATCTTCTTAAAATCACGCTGCAGCACTCACACAAGCAGTCACGCTCACAGCAAGATGCAGCTCTCCTCCTTTCCGACGACCCCATGGGGGGCTCTCCTCCTCGCCCTGCTCCTGCCCCTCGTCTTCCTGCTGTACCTGAAGAAGAAGAAGAAGCAGCCTTCTGGCAGCGGCGACCTCAAGACCTTCGTGAAGAACCAGCACAACCTAGTCGAGTGGTCGGTCGACGCCGTGAAGGGGAGCCCGACGCACACGGCGACCTTCAAGGCCCCGTTCCTCCCCGGCGTGGTGATCACCGCCAACCCGGACAACGTGGAGCACATCGCCAAGACCGGGTTCGCCAACTACCCCAAGGGCGAGTACATGGCGTCCCGGATCGAGGACTTCCTCGGCCGCGGCATCTTCAACTCCGACGGCGAGCAGTGGCTGTGGCAGCGCAAGGCCGCCGCCCACGAGTTCACCAAGCGCTCGCAGAGGAAGTTCGTCGTGGACACCGTCCGGTCCGAGGTCGCCGGCCGCCTCCTCCCGCTCCTCGACCGGGCCTCCCGCGACGGGCGCGACGTGGACATGCAGCACGTGCTGGAGTGCTTCGCCTTCGACAACATCTGCCACCTCGCCTTCGGCGACGACCCGGCGTCCCTCGCCGCGGAGTCGTCGGCGGCGCAGGCGCACCAAGCCGACGCCACCGATTTCATGCGCGCCTTCGACTACGTGGAGAGCGCCATCCTGGTCCGGTTCCGGCCGCCGGAGACCATGCTGTGGCGCCTGAAGAGGTTGCTGAACATGGCGCCCGAGAGGCAGATCCGCGAGGCGCTCGACACCGTCCACGGCTACGTCGACAGGATCCTGAAAACGTACAGGGAGTCCCGGGGCACGGAGACCAGCCGGGGCGACTTCCTGGCGCACTTCGCCGCCAGCGGCGACCGCAGCGACGAGAGCCTCCGCGACTTCGTCACCAACTTCCTCATGGCCGGGCGCGACACCACGTCCTCGGCGCTCACGTGGTTCCTCTGGCTGGTCTCCGGCCGCCCCGACGTCGAGGCCAGGATCGTCGACGAGATCCGCCGCGTGCGCGGCAGCCATGGCGACGGCGCGGCGACGTTCACCTTCGACGAGCTCGGGAAGATGCACTACGTGCACGCCACAATCACGGAGTCGATGCGGCTGTACCCGCCGGTGCCGCTGGGGATGCACTACCCGAAGCAGGACGACGTGCTGCCGGACGGCACGTTCGTGGGGAGAGGGTGGGCGGTGAGCCACTCGTCGTACGCGATGGCGCGCCTGGAGAGCCTCTGGGGCAAGGACTGCGAGGAGTTCAGGCCGGAGCGGTGGCTCCGGGAAGACGGCACGTTCCAGCCGGAGAGCCCGTTCAGGTACCCGGTGTTCCACGCGGGGCCCCGGACGTGCCTCGGCAAGGAGATGGCATACATCCAGATGAAGGCCATCGTGGCATGCACCTTCGAGAGGTTCAGCTTCAGGTACCTCGGCGGCGAGGACCGACCGGGGCTCGACTTCTCCTTCACGCTCAGGATGCAAGGCGGGCTACCCATGCAGGTCACCAAGAGGCCCGTGGAGTAGTATTAAGCAGCTCTCTAGCTTTGAACTGATTTGAGTAATCGGTCTAAGGGGTTAATAAAATGTTGGGCAAACTCTTTCTATGCCATTGAGAAATGTAGCTTATCCGGCCCCTACGTGTTATTGGAAACATACACTTTCCTTATTGTTCCAAATTTCCAATCCCTTACATGCCATTGCCGTTAGATAGCCATAAGTTTTGCTGTTAGGTGAAAGTGAAAAGACAGTTTTCCCCCCTAAGACAGTTTTGCGGAGCCACGACGAGCATGTGGTACGGTGGTGCGGAGGCGTGACGAGTCCCGGCCGGCTGCGAGCAAACGGTGGCGGAAGGCCTGACGAGTCACCGTGCACGAATCAAACCACGACAGCAAAGTTGTTGCATAAACGAATCAAACCACGACAGGAAAGTTGGCATAAGCCAATCAAATCACGACAGGAAAGTTGTTGCATAAACGAATCAAACCACGACAGGAAGGTTGGTTTCCCTATCAATCTTTAAAATAACTAAAACAGTACACGCGTGGGTCTCGTACGTGTGTCTTTATTACTCAAACTATGCGCCAGTCTATTTCAGCGTCTAAATCTAGTGTTGTTAAGTTAGCACGGATGCGTTTGGATGCGTTTGAGTGTTCTAGTCGTAGCAGTATTGATATAGGTCGTTACATTTATTAACCAATAACTACCGGGGTAAATTAGCTCAAGTTAAAATGTTGTTAAGGCAGTCAAAAAATTGTAGCCATTAGATCCTTGAGTACGTGCTGCATTTTTATGAATGAATTGCACCGATATTAGCTCCACAGTCAATGAAATATGCATGTGTACATGCTAGATGTTCATAATCATAGAAACAACACAACACTCGCATTTATAGGACATAGATCCCCACAATACTGCAGCGAGCCTTATCTTCATCAGCCCATACGAAGCGGGTCAAAATAAACTGCTTAGTCATTCTAAGCGATGTGAACGGTGCCACTTAGAATAAGGCCATCATAGGAAACAGTTGAATTCACGAGCCGACTCGGATAAGTAAACAAAGCGATGCAGAAAAGAACCGGTTAGAATGATTGTTCATCCTAACCAATGCATTATATGCTGGCTAGAATATTGGTTCACCGAAACGGTTTATATTTGACCGGATTGGTTTGGGAATTTAAACGCGTCTTGAAAGTTGAAGCACGCCCAGTGTGTGAAACCGAGACTGTTCTTCATCTTGCGATACAAGTTGAGCGCGGTTGTGTACATATATAGTACTCATCCCTTTCCTCTCGATCGACCCGACCTGCATTCCCTCTCTTTAGATTCCATCCATCTCTTCTTTGTTGCCCCCTTTCACCCTCCAGTAGTAGTTGCGTGCGATGCTGAGATGGCCAAAATCATTGATCGTACACCACGCCCCCCTCTGCTCAAGTCCGAGTGGCCAGCAGATCCGGTGCAGAATGTCAAAGTCTCCAACCGCGTCCTCTAGGAGCTATGGGTGTACATCGCCTACATCTCCAAGAAGGTCTTCCTGCCGCTCGTCACCACCACCACCATGGTGAATCATGTGCTACACAAGTGGCGGGTGGCGGGTTGCTGCGATCTCCGGCAACGACGCCGCTGACTCCAGGTTCTTCGTCCGTCTTCCAAAAGAGGAAGACGTTGACAAGTTTTACGGCCACGACTAGTACTGGTTCCAAGGGTTAGTCACCTTTCGTCGCATCCTCAACCTCACGGAGCAGGCGAGGTTGACCGACAGGGCGTAATCCAGGGATGGCGCTCCTCAGCAGTGGTTCTAATCATTATGTTTTTAATTATGTTATGTTTCTAATTATTAACAAGTACAACTAAGCATCCGTATGTAAATATTATGTTTTTAATTATGTTAATATATATATACATATACGCTTAGAATGGGCGCGCGCGCACACCACAAGTGTGTGTGTGTGTGAATGTGGATTTTCTACAACGGTGGGTAGCTACCCACCGCCAATTTCTAGTCAAAACTGCTAGATTTTCGGTTTCAAGATTCCATTTAACAGTTTCAAGATTCTATTTTTCGTTTTCAAGATTTCATTTTCTGGTTTGAATTTGAAGAATCCTTTTTCTGGTCAGGGGATGGATTTTTCGGTTACAGGAGGGGATGTGTAGCTACACAGTTGCACCACAATATTTTCCATATACTCCCTCCGTATAGGAAATATATGATGTTTTGGACAAGGTTTTAGTCAAACATTGGGAATATAAACCACGAATAACTTTTAAGTCGTTGAGTTTGGAAATGTGAAAACCATATGAATAGATTTGTCCTGAGAAGTATTTTTTAAAAAGTATACATATATTATTTTTTAATAATTTTTTTTATAAAAATAAGAAATCAAAGTTACGTTTTGTAGACCGTGTCATTGACCTAAACATCATCTAATATCAATATGGAGAGGATGTGTAGTTACACAGTTGCACCACAATATTTTCCATACATATAGGTAAAATCCTTTTTGCACGTGCGTGTATAGCTACTCCTACCTATCTTCACAATGCTATCATCCTCACGGCCGTGCAGCTTATCGGGCGGGGAAACGGTTATTAGCGGACCCTCCTATATTCTCGTTCCTATCCCACTGCCTCCGTCAGCATTCATCATCATTTTACGCAACCCCGGACCGATGAGTCTGGCGGCGGCGGCGCATACGACATTTCAAAAACCGATCCCTTTCCTCCATCTGCATCTGTCCCGAGCAGCCGTCGGCGAGGCATGCGCGGCGGCGGCGCAAACTATCGTCACCGTCCTTTAGTCCCGTTTCCTCCGCTCGGATGCGTCCGAGGAATGGACCGCCGCCGGTGGCAGAGCATACAAGCTGTTCTTCACAAACTCGATGAGGTAATGAGAGCAATTCCACCCGCCTCCCTAAACATGGACCTCTATTTTGTATTTTTAGTCAGGCCTATAAATTTTATGGGCTTAAAATCTTTCCCGAACTCCAGCCAGCCTGACCAAATGATGGCCCTTAAAACAATCTGCCTAGTGGGACCCAGTTGTCAGCGAAACAACCTCTCCCTCCCTCGCGGACGCTCGCTCGACGGCACCGCCCTCCTGTCCTCCTTGCGCCTCGCCGCCATCCTCCTCTCCATCTCGCGCCTCGTGAAGAAGCTGCCCCCATTCCCGGCGCTGCAGCTGGTGAGCAGCCAGTGGGCGCTCTACGCCGCCGTCGCCTACCGCGCCATCAACCACCCATCCTCCTCCTCGTAGTCGCCGCGCTACCACCTCTCGCCGGCCGCCGCGGACGCCGCGGAGGCCGGCGCCCTGCTGTGCGCGTAGCTCTGGTGCAGCAAGCCCCAGGCGGCTGTGGCGGCGCTGGTGCTGCTGCTCCCGGTGGGCCGCCGCCGCAGGGCACTGGCACTGGCGGCGCTCGCGGCCGCCGCCGTGAACCACGTCGTCCTAGCCTGGCTCCTGGGGCTCCTCTGCGCCGTCGGCCAAGGCGGCGGTGGCCGAGGAGGAGGAGTTGTGGATGGAGAAGCAGGGGAGCCCGCTCCCTCGCGGCCGCCGTGTCACGGCCAAGAAAAGGAGAAGCAGTGGAGTAGCCTGCTCGTGGACGACGGCGAGGCGGAGGAGGAGCGGCGGCGGCGGCATGGGGAGGAGGAGCGGCGGCTGCTTTACGGAAAGGAGGAGCGGCGGCCGCGGCACGGGTAGGAGGGGCCGCGGCGTGGGGAGGAGGGCCTCCCCCATCAGCATTCATGGGGCTTTGCCGGCGCCGTCCTCTTCCATCAGCATCGCGCCCGACAGGCTGTCCGAGAGGAGATGCCCAAGATCCTACCCCGATGCCCGGAGGAGATGCTCAAGATCTCGTCCCCGCGCCGCCGTCTGAGGGGAGGGAGCAGCCGGCGGCCGGCAGGCCGGCGGGGAGGCCAGAGCGGCAAGCGTTCGTGTTGCAGCGGGACAGCGGGGAGAGGCAGGCGCGGCGGCGCGGGTGAGAGGAGGGCGCGGCGACGCGGCGTCGCGTGGGAGAGGATGGCGCAGCGGCAAGGGGGGATGGCGGCGGCGCGGCGTCGGGACGAACCGAGGAGGAGAAAAGGGTAAAATGAGGTGGGGCCCACGTGTGGGTGGAAATAGAGGGCCTCCAGATCTAGGGCCCTGGACCAACATTTGGGGGCCTCCACTAAAGAGGGGCTTGTTTAGAGGACCGGTTAGGGTTGTTTCTTTTTTCAATTTAGAAGACTAAAATAGAGCTAGAGGCCCATTTAAGGGCTCGGTCGGAGTCGCTCTAAGTGATCGATTTGAAGGTTCTGCGGTTATGGGAATCAATTTTGGTCTGCTCACTAACATGTAATGGGCTGCAGATTCAGATGTTAGCGCATGGCCAGTTGAACGGTAGCAGATTCGTTCGCGTGCCCGCGAACGAATTCCGGCCTGACCCTTTGTGAGAGGCTGCGCGTCATGGTGGGCTTCCATGGAGTTGTTCGGGAGGTGCAGTGCTGGTGCCATCAAATGGCGAGGGTGGCTTCGACACTTCCAGGCGGCGGCCAGACGGCACGACGGCGGGGCCCTACATGCCCTGCCCGTCAATGAGCGTGTATGAATTCTTACTTGCAAAAAAAAAATGTATGTACTGATATTCTGAAAACAAACGTGCATGTATACAGATAATATGAGCCGTTAATACATATGTATGTATATATTCATACTTGCAAAAAAAAAAGTGTATGTACTGATACTCTGAAAACAAACGTGTATGTACTCGTACTCCCACAAACGTGTGTGTACCCATATATACTCCCACAAAAGTGTATGTACTCATACTCCCAGAAACATGTATTTGCTCATACACCTCTCGTATAAATACTTCCAGGCAAGTATGAATTCATACTACAGAATATGTATGTACTCATACTTCTCGCATCTATATACACTAAGTATATATGCAAGTAAACTCCTTTTTCCAAAAAAGATATGTATGCACGAATACACCCGTGGCAAGTATAGGTTATACGGAAGCGTACCTGGTTTATACGTTCGCAAACGAAGCATCGGATGCCATGCCTAACAGAATAAAATAATCATGTGGCTGTTAGCACACGGAAACGGTGCCCCAAATCACGTGATTATCGGAATCTAAAACAACGGGAAGCAAAGCATGTGACGTCATCAAATGAGATGGACATGTGGCCTAGCGGGTTGATATACCCGAACCCAACAAAAAAAGGAGGGACTAGCTACACGCGAGTTGAACGGCTGGATTTTGGTGCATGTTCCGCGCGCCAACAGATCCTAAGAAAATGAAAAACATCTTAGATGAACAAAGCCAGATTGCAACTGATTGTTCAAATGGCCATTTATTCTTTTACGAGACAGAGTATTTTCCATCTCATTAACATGAGAAAAAAATACTAAGAGTATCTCCAACAGAACATGTGAGCAGCGGCGCCCATTCCTTGCCCCTCCCCCCCCCCCACCCTCCTCCAGCGAGTGGCGGCGCCCCTCCCTTCCCCTTCTCCGCGACCCGCGGCACCCTCCCTTCCCCTTCTCCGGCGACCAGCGGCGCCCCTCCCCGGCGCCTTCTCCTGCGAGTGGCGGTGCCCCTCCCTGCCCTTTCTCCAGTGAGCGGCGGTGCCCCTCCTTGCTCCTTCTCCGGTGAGCGTCAACGTCCTTGTCTTCCTGTCCTCCAACGGCGCCCCTCCCCTGCACTCCTCAGCTGCGCTGTCGGCTCTCCCTCGACAGGCCCGCCCCTCCGCCTCCCTCTGCAACAACCATCGTCTACATCCCTTTGCCAGCGGCCCTCCTCCACCAAGATCCCCTCCCAGCCAGCTCAGGTCCCATCAGCCAAGGTCCAGGATGTAGTGGGAGTACCGAAGGTGGTGGGGGAGGAGATGAAGAAAGGTCAATTAAATTTTAGAGCATGTACATCCAGACGTAAATTGGTATTTAACATCTCATTAAATATCATGCAACAATTCATTGTCATCCAAACAATTGCATTGGTATTGTAGTCCATTTCCAAAGCCAAGCTGATTTGGTATTGAACTCAATTTAATGCCAAGCCCTCTAATATCTACATCCAAACAGAGCCTAAGAGCATCTCCAACAACATACGTATATTTGAATACCTAAAAGGTATAAGACAAAGAAGATTTAGGTAATCGTTTGTTTTGTGATACCTATATTTTTTCTAGGGACTACTTTATAAATGCCTATCAATTCTGGGAACTAATCTATAAAATTCCACTCACTCTATCTTATTTCCCAATCCCCTTTCCCGCTAGGGAGTGAGCGTGGAGGCTCGATCCAGCCGGCGCTGCGCCGGACTGGGGCCGTGACTGGCGGCGCGGTGCAAGGCCATGTATGGGCGAAGTTGGAGACCTCTCTCAGCGGTGCTCGCGCCTGGATGGCGGATCCGTTGTGCGGAGACGGTGAGGACAGGAGGCATAAGCTTGGAGGCGAGGTCACTGGCCGCAAATGGAGTCCGACATGGGTAGTAGTTGGGGTGGGTAGCTCGAGGACACCCTCAGCAGTGGCTTGAATCCACATCCGCCAACTTCGCCATGAATCAATTACTTTGGTCGCCGTAAGCTCCTCCCACAACCATGGACGTTGTCGACGAGCAAGCTGGGGCTGTGAAGTCTAGTGGTGGAGGGTCAGGCATGGCAAAATTGGAGGCGGAGAGGGTGAGGATGGGCAGTGCGAGCTCAAAGGTGAGGTCCAGCGATCGGAGATGGTGTGATTGGGAAGAGAGTGGTGGTGGGAAGAGGTTGGAAACGAGGCTGGAAACGTCCCAATACTGGCGGTTGGGCTCTCCCGCCAGCCAAAAAAATATAGCAATCCAAGAGTTGAATTGGTATATTTGGGTCTTGCTGAGAGGAATTTGGCTCATCATCTAAAATACCAATCCATATAGGTATGTTGGTAGTTTTTAGGTATTGATATAAATTTTAGGTGAGCTGTTGGAGATGCTATTTAGTACCATTTCGATGGCACGTTGGCGGTTGGCACAAGTGTAGAACGTTTGGTGATCTCCAACACAAAATTCATCCCTTTTAAAATTATTTTTTTTATTATATGGCGCAATGAGCCAGAATAGCCGAAAGACACTAGCGTCGACGTGAGGCCGTGAACAACATTACATGCAAATAAATAACATTATTGTTCAAGCCTAGGCAGCCTCTCGTCCGGGCCGCTTGGCGATTTGCATGGGCAAACCGCCTCTCATCCTTAGCATGAAGGAGAAGTCCATCCCCGGGCGCTCCTCGCCGCCGAGGAACCTGAAGGTGAACCTCTCCAAGGCGCATGACACGATGGCCTTCATCTGGATGTACGCCATCTCCTTGCCGAGGCACGTCCTGGGTCCCGCGTAGAACACCGGGTACCTGAACGGGCTCTCCGGCTGGAACGTGCCGTCTTCCTCCCTGAGCCACCTCTCCGGCCTGAACTCCTCGCAGTCTTTTCCCCAGAGGCTCTCCAGCCTCGCCATCGCGTACACCGAGTGGCTCACCGCCCACCCTCTCCCCACGAACGTGCCGTCCGGCAGCACGTCGTCCTGCTTCGGGTAGTGCATCCCCAGCGGCACCGGCGGGTACAGCCGCATCGACTCCGTGATTGCCGCGTGCACGTAGTGCATCGCCCCGAGCTCGTCGAAGGTGAACGTCGTCGTGCCATCGTCGCCGCTTCCGCCATGGCGGCGCACGCGGCGGATCTCGTCTACGATCTTGGCCTCGACGTCAGGCCGGCCGGAGACCAGCCAGAAGAACCACGTCAGCGCCGAGGACGTGGTGTCGCGCCCGGCGAGGAGGAAGTTGGTGACCACGTCGCGGAGGCTCTCGTCGCTGCGGTCGCCGCTGGTGGCGAAGTGCGCCAGGAAGTCGCCCCGGCCACTGCTCTCCCTGCACCTTTTGAGGATCCTCTCGGTGTAGGCGTGGACGACGTGGAGCGCCTCGCGGATCTGCCTCTCGGGCGCCATGCCCAGCGCCTTCTTGATGCGCCACAGCACGTTCTCCGGTGGCCGGAACCGGACCAGGATGGCGTTCTGCACGTAGTCGAAGGCGCGCATGAACTCGATGGCGGCCTGGGGCGTCTCCGTGCCCTCCATTTCCATGGCGAGGCACGCCGGGTCGTCGCCGAAGGCGAGGCGGCAGATGTTGTCGAAGGTGAAGCACTCGAACAAGTGCTGCATGTCCAGCGTCCGGCCGTCGCGGGAGGCCCGGTCGAGGAGCGGGAGGAGGCGGCCGGCGACCTCGGAGCGGACGGTGTCGACGACGAACTTCCTCTGAGAGCGCTTGGTGAACTCGTGGACGGCGGCCTTGCGCTGCCACAGCCACTGGTCGCCGTCGGAGTTGAAGATGCCGCGGCCGAGGAAGTCCTCGATCCGAGACGCCATGTACTCGCCCTTGGGGTAGTTGGCGAACCGGGTCTTGGCGATGTGCTCCACGTTGTCCGGGTTGGCGGTGATCACCACGCCGGGGAGGAACGGGGCCTTGAAGGTCGCCGTGTGCGTCGGGCTTCCCTTCACGGCGTCGACCGACCACTCGACTAGGTTGTGCTGGTTCTTCACGAAGGTCTTGAAGTCGCCGCTGCCAGAAGGCTGCTTCTTCTTCTTCAGGTACAGCAGGAAGATGAGGGGCAGGAGCAGGGCGAGGAGGAGAGCCCCCCATGGGGTCGTCGTAAAGGAGGAGAGCTGCATCTTGCTGTGAGCGAGCGTGACTGCTTGCGTGAGTGCTGCAGCGTGATTTTAATAACCGCAGAGCGACTCACTACGGTAAATCGCCTGTTCGCCGTGTGCCCACGGCAAAGTGTGCCCACGGCAGTAAATCGCGTGTTCGCCGTGTGCCCACGCCTTTGCCGTGGGCCTCTTCGCGGGCACACGGCAAACAGCCTTGTTTGCCGTGTGCCTGCCCACGTGGCACACGGTGGCCCCAGGCAGGCACACGGCAAACAGGAAGGCACACGGCAACGCCACCTATTTGCCGTGTGCCTTTCACGTGACACACGACAAACATGTGGCACACGGCAATCTGGCATGTTTGCCGTGTGCCTCACGTCAGGCACACGACAAACAGCCCAGACCAAACGGCCGTTGTCTCAGCCGTTAGCTTTGCCGTGTGCCCTGTTGAGGCACACGACAAAGCCTTCCTGTTTGCCGTGTGCCCTTGCCACGTGGCACACGGCAAACAGGTGGCGCACGGCAACGTGGCCTGTTTGTCGTGTGCCACACGCAGGCACACGGCAAACAGGCTGCAAAAAATTCGAATTTTGCCTCCAAATTTTTTTTGCTAACTTCTTTGTCTATGTATTATTCTATGTTAGTTTTGTGCATGTTTTCCGGTCTGTTTGCTATATTTTATCATTTTATCTCATTATTTTTAGTTTTGCCGTTACGGCAAATTTGAACTGTAACTGTTTCGAATAATGTTATGTAATGTTCGGAAAAATGTTATTCAGATTCTTAAGACTAATATGATGCCATGTCCATTAGATCGAATCAAATTTTGAATATATTGCTCGCTTACTGTGTGCCCGCATTTGGGCTCGGTTCGTTTAAAAATTTTATAAAATACAAAAAACGTCAAAAAATTATAAATTTTGGCGTGACGTCATGTTTTCATACGTAGAGGCTATGGTAATAAATGTAAAAGGTTTCGAGCTAGTTGACGCATTGCCTCTTTACAAACCGAGGTTTCAAGCAAGTTGACGCATTGCCTCTTTACAAACCGAAGCTTCTCGGGAGAAGATCCTAAGAGTTTTCAATGAGATGTTGGGATTTGAAACAACGTCACAATTCAAATTTTGTATTACCACAAAACTCAATTTTTATAGTCTTCATACACCTTAGACAGGTTCATGACCAAATTTGGTTATTTTTTGAATCCATTTGATATTTTTAATTTTTTTTTGTTTAGGCAGAAAATGTTTGCCGTGTGCTTTCCCTAGAGGCACACGACATAGATTGTTTGCCGTGTGCCCCATGGGCGGCGCACGACAAACAGCTGTTTGCCGTGTGCCCAGATTGAGGGCACACGGCAAACATTTTGAAAATTTCAGAAATTTGCAAAACGTGAAACATTTTTAAAATTCTAAAAAAATTTAAAAAATTAGAAAGTATAAAAGTGTTTGCCGTGTGCCCAGACCCAGGGCACACGGCAAATAATTTTGAAATCGGAAAAAATAAAAAAAATGTGTTTGCCGTGTGCCCTGGATCTGGGCACACGCTTTGCCGTGTGCCCAGATCCAGGGCACACGGCAAACACTTTTACACTAGACCCCACGCACGCACACACACAGCACTCACACACGCACACACACGCACGCACGCATCGTCGCCGCAGCCGGAGCCGCGCCGCCGCCGCACGCCGGAGCCGCGCCGCCCCCTCCCCGGCCTCCCCACGCCGGAGCCGCGCCGCTCCCTCCCCGGCCTCCCCGCGCCGCCGTCCCCCGCGCCTCCCCGGCCGCCGCGCCGCCGTGCCGAGCCAGCGCCGTGCCGCGCCGCCGTCCCCCGCCGCCTCCCCGCCGCCGCGCCGTCGCTCCCCGGCCGCCGCGCCGGCCGCCGCCTCCCCGCCGCCGCTGCCTCCCCGGCCGCTCCTCCCCGCCGCCGCGCCTCCCCGGCCCCCGCCGCCAAGGGAGAGGCCGCGCTGCACCCAGGGGAGGCAGCGCCTCCCGGCGCCGGGGTGAGGCAGCGCCGGCCGCCGCCGGGGAGGCCGCGCCGCCCGCTGCCGGGGAGAGACGTGCCCGCCGGCCGGCCACCTCCACCACGACATCACCGGCCGGCCGGTGAGTTTTTATTTCTGCTTAGTTATAATTAGTTGTTTGATTTAATTTAATTTAGTTATAATTAGTTGTTAATTTAGTTAGAAAAACTTAGTTAGCATATACTTTGTTATAATTAGTTGTTACTTTAGTTAGCAAAAACTTAGTTAGCATATACTTAGTTATAATTAGGTGCTGCCGATTATTTATATTGACATTTCTTTGGTTTTTTGATGTGCAGAAGCCACCGTCCACAGGAGCCCATCTCCGCCTCGCCGCCGTTGAGCCTCTAGGTGAGCCTTGTGGTTTTGGTGGTCAAAGCCTTGTGTCCGGCCATCGAGCCGTGTGCTTAAACATCTGTGTGGCCCGACCTTCGTGTCGTGGTTTTTGTTGCAGGTTTGGAAACCCTCACCGTATAGGGGAGGTGCTGGCGAAATTTTGAATTTCATATAATCATTTATTGAATATTGCAGGAAGCAGCTTCCACTTATTCGACGGAGAGTCGGAGCTGTAGCGGGAGTCGGAGCCGGAGCGGTACCAGGAGCGGGAGCCGAAGCGGGAGCCGGAGCGGTATCAGGAGTGGGAGCCGTAGCGGGAGCCGGAGCGGGAGCGGGACCGCGAGTCTACACCACGCCGGCCACGCCTACACCGTCGACCCACCGTAAGCACCGCAATCACGCTCGCGTTACATGCATGTTCGTAGATCACGTAACCCAGTTAGGTGTCTCCCGTTCGAAAGAGATACGGTTGGAAATATGCAGAACTTTGCATATCTACGATCGTATCTGTTTCGAATTGTCCACGTTATTTGGACAGCCCGAGGATGCGTAGCTAGAGTAGGTTTACATAGTCTACTCCGATCTGGGACAGGATTTCGGCAGCATCTCTCCGGTGTTCTCCGGATACACAATCTCCCTCTGGGACGTGTATTTGGAGAACAGCGGGGAGGTGCTGCCGAAATTCTGTCCCAGATCGGAGTAGACTATGTAAAACTACCCTAGCTACGCATCCTAGGGTGGGATTAGGACCTATCTTCACCTAGTAGAGAGTATAGACATCGTGTAGGACCTACACTATGTACATGTAAAAGAATTCCATTTTCATTTGCCGGTGTCATAGATGATGAATGATCGTAGCTGGATGCACACGGGTTGGAACCCTGGGGGTGATGTGAGTGTGGAATGGGTTCGGAGGACCGAGGCTTTTATAGATGAAGCATTTGCAAAGGTTAAAGGAAGCAACAAGACCACTTGGTGTCCTTGTGATAAATGTGGGAACACGCGTCGAAGAACAAAGAAAGAAATGACAAGTCATCTTTTCAAACGCGGATTTACGATAGACCAAACCCGATGGACCTACTATGTTGAAGGCAATAATCGTAGAAGAGACGAGGTCGTGAGACAACGCATTGAGGAACTTAATTCAGATGATGGGGTGGCAGACATGTTAGATGACTTTGAGGAAGCTCAGTTTGATGAAGGAGGAAGGGAAGATGAGCCAGAGCCAAGCGCGAAGGCGTACTATGACATGTTAGCTGCAGCTGGTCAACCCCTTCACGAGCATACAAAGGTTTCCCAATTGGATGCTATTGGGCGCCTAATGGCCATGAAGTCCCAGTTTGCACTGAGTCGAGATGCCTTCGATGTTATGTTGACGGTATTTGGCAGCCTGCTTCCGGAAGGTCACATTCTGCCAAAGAACATGTATGAGTCACAAAAGGTCCTTCGTGCACTTAAGATGTCTTACGAGAAGATTGACGCCTGTCCTAAGAACTGCATCTTATTTAGAAAAGAACACGAGAATGCAAAGTACTGTCCAAAGTGTGAATCCTCAAGGTTCTTGGAGGTAGACGCTGGTGATGGTTAGAAGAGGCAGCTCGCGATCCCCGCGAAAGTCCTACGGTACCTTCCATTCATACCGAGGGTCCAACGGCTGTTCATGAGCGAGGACACCGGAAAACAGATGACATGGCACAAAAATGGAACTCGATACAAACCAGACAAGCTTGTACATCCATCCGATGCTGAATCATGGACCCATTTTGATGGGATCCACCATGTTAAAGCTGCTGAAGCTCGTAATGTGCGTGTTGCGTTGGCGACAGATGGCTTCCAACCTTACGGAATGTCGGCAGCCCCATACACTTGTTGGCCTGTGTTCGTTATCCCTCTCAATCTCCCCCGGGCGTTATCTTTGAACGACAGAACATTTTCCTGTCGTTGATAATTCCTGAACACCTGGAGAATAATATGAGTGTGTTTATGGAGCCTCTGATTGATGATTTGCTCCGTGCTTGGGAGGAAGGGGTTTGGACATACGACCGAGCTACAAAGACAAACTTCAGAATGTATGTGTGGTACCACTACTCTCTGCATGACATGCCCGCGTATGGGATATTCTGTGGCTGGTGTGTGCACGGGAAGTTCCCTTGCCCAATATGCAAGGCGCGTCTGAGGTTCATTTGGTTCAAGAAGGGCGGCAAATATTGTTCGTTCGACAAACATCGACAATTCCTTCCTATTGACCATCCATTCAGACGAGATAAGAAGAACTTTAGGAAAGGCGTCGAAGTTAAAGACCCTATACCGCACATGATGACACTTGATGAGATTCGTGCCGAGTTAGAAGCCCTCGTGATGAATGAAGATGGTCGGTTTGTGGGATATGGCGAGCAACATGCCTGGGCGGATATGTGTGGCTTGTGGAGGCTCCCCTATATGCAAGATCTCCTTCTACCACACAACATCGACATGATGCACACTGAAAAGAATGTCGCTGAGGCGACCTTGGGTTCAATCATGGCCTGGCCTGATAAATCAAAGGACAACGTTAAGGCTAGACTTGATCAAACAGAGTTATGCAATAGACCAGAGTTGAATATTCTGGCTCCCCAAGAGGGGAAGAGGTGGAAGAAGCCAAAGGCCGATTTCTGTCTAACGCCAGACCAAAGGAGGGAAGTACTACGCTGGATTCAGAACTTAATGTTCCCTGATGGGTACGCAGCGAATCTGAGGCGAGGGGTGAACTTGACTACTACGCGAATCAACGGGCTCAAGAGTCATGACTATCACATATGGATCGAGCGGCTTCTTCCGGTGATGATTCGAGGCTACGTTCCTGATCATGTCTGGCAAGTGCTTGCAGAGTTGAGTTTTTTCTTCCGCACGCTTTGTGCTAAGGAATTATCTGTGACAGTGATCAAGGAAATGGAAAAAATGGCGCCCGTGTTGCTCTGTAAGTTGGAGAAGATCTTTCCACCCGGCTTTTTCAATCCGATGGAGCATATGATTTTGCACCTCCCGTACGAAGCACGAATGGTGGGGCCTGTGCAAGCACGTTGGTGCTATTCTATTGAGAGATGCCAAAAAGTGCTTCGAACTAAATGTAAAAACAAATGCAAAATTGAACCTTCTATTGCCGAGGCATACATTCTGGAGGAGGTCTCAAACTTCACATCAAAATACTATGCTGACAACCTTTCTAGCGTGCATAATCCACCCTCTCGTCACAATGTTGGCGAGCATGAATCGAATCTCAGTCTTTTCCGAGGGCAACTCAGAAGTGCAAGTAGTTCGGCCATCAAGACCTTGAACCATGAAGAGTGGAGCAAAATCATGCTATATGTGTTGACCAACCTTGAAGAAGTCGTGCCGTACATAGAGTAAGTTTTCAACAATCGTTTAGTATTTCAATACTTTGGATTCTGCATCCAACCCCATTGTTCCTCTTTGGTATACAGGGAATTTCGTGCGGAATTCTGGCATGGTCCTAGGGCCCCTACCCTACAGGAAATGGATACCCTTCTTAGGCAGGGTGCGGGAAATGGAAGACCTAATTTCATTTCTTGGTTCTCACAAAAGGTAATGAACAATTTAGCTCGTTCGTAGTTCGTAGTATGACATTACAAGTTGCTCCCCTATAATATGACGAAATTGTTTCCTGTTTTGAACTTGTAGGCTCTAAAAGATACTTCTATGAGTGCTGAGTTGCAACGGATTTCCAAAGGCTTTGCCTATAGGGTCAAGTCATTCGGCGCTTATGATGTGAATGGGTATCGTTTTCACACAACAAGCCACGAGCAGAGTCGTCCCAATCGAAGAACCACAAATACTGGAATTTTTACTCCAGGAGACGATGAACTCGAGTACTATGGAATAGTCGAACAAATATACGAACTGGACTTTCATGGCTCGAAAACCCTGAAACCTGTCATATTCAAATGCCATTGGTATGATCCTCAAGCTGTGAGACGTTCTCCGAAAACTTGGGCTAGTCGAAATTCGACGGTCATCCGTGTACAAAGGAGATGATGTTTATATTGTGGCCCAACAGGCCACACAAGTCTATTATCTCTCATACCCATGCCAAACCGACCAACGTCTCCTGGGTTGGGATGTTGTGTACAAAGTATCGCCACGCGGCAAACTACCTGTCCCAAACAATGAAGATTACAACATTGACCCAAACACATATGCCGGAGAGTTTTATCAAGAAGATGGGCTAGAAGGGACATTTCAGATAGACTTGAGCGAAGCGATCGGAATGGAAGTAGATAATGAAAGAGTTGAGCAGGAGGATGCCGGAGATGTGATTCATAATGTGAAAGACTTAGAATTACTTGAGAAACTACGATTAGGCAAAGACAACGATTCTGACAACGAACCTCCTTTGGAGCACGGTGTTGAAGATATGGACACGCGTGATAGCGATGATGAGTCATGTGATCCAGCTAATGTGGATCATGATGACTATTTCTAATTCGTGTAAGATATGTGTACTAATAATGTATTATAAATCTATATTTTCTGAATTTATTTTTTAGTACTACTTGTTCTTGCCTTTTGTCATTGCAGGTGATTGATCAAATATGGTGGGGGGCGGCAGAGGTGTGATTAGGTCGCTCAACTCTCTCATTGGGAGGGGCAGCGGTTCGGCGTCGTCCTCCAAGGGGGCCAACAGGGGAAAAGGGAAGGGTTCAGCGAGTTCGTCGGCGGCTGAAGGTACTTACGCTTGGTCTTTTTAATTACAGTGGTCTTTCTAATACCTGTACTTACACACAACTCTTTTTAATTACAGTGGAGAGACCGCGGAGGAGTACTCGCAGGAGGGCGCCCTCGCCTGTACCCTCTGAGCACAGCTCTAGTGCGGAGGACGACCGAGAGGAGGATGCGGAGCAGGAGGAGCCGGAGCAGGAGGGGGAGAAGGAGGTGGACCAGGAGGGGGAGGGAGAGGAGGAGGAGCAGGAGCAGGAGGGGGAGGAGAGGGCGGAGGGAGGCGACTCACCTAAAGTTTGGTTGCGAGGCTCCTCTTCCCTTCCGAGACGACCCATACCTTTGGCTCAACGGCCGGTTATTGCACCCGACCCTCCCAGGTAATTAACTTGACATGTTCTGACTAATGTTTGTTCTCATGTTTTCATAGATAATTAAAACTAATTAATTTGTCTTTTTTTACCGTTGGCAGGGGCTTTGAGATTGTGGAGCCAGGCGTTCACTCTCGCCTTTCCAACGGCATTCTGGGCCAGCTTTGCAGGTTGCACTACCCTGGCGTCATACAGAAAGGGGGCCGAGAGCAGCCGGCGTGGTCGTGGGAGGACTACGCGACCACCCAGGACTTGGAACTAGATGAGAATGGGCAACAGTTTGGGAGCAAGGCGCGACGGGTTGTGCTCGAGCTGTTTGTAAGTATTCTTCGTGTTACATCGCATACATTAATTATTTTTGAAATTACTAATACATCATGTGATTTGTGCAGGAATTCTACAAGCCGCTGGATGGAACGTTGAACCAGGCGATCGAGGTGGCTGACACGGCCTGCCGCAAGCTGGTGGTCGATATGTGGTATGAGACGAAGCTGTGTGCCATCATACAGTGGTGGGCTCACCATGCGCCTAAACGCGAGAGGCGGAGCGTGCCGAAAGTGGAGGCGAGAAGAATGATGCTGACGAAGGAACAATTTCTAAAGGTAAATGTTCAACATTTAATTGGTTTGATCAATTATCGGTGCCTCCGTAGTGCCTTGATGGCGTACTTGATGGCGTGCAGGTGCCTCCGTGGTGGCTAGCTGACAATGATCGGTGCTGGGGTATGGTGGTCGACAAGTGGTTCACGGAGGGTTTCACGGAGAAGAGTGAGGGTGGTCGAGTGCGGCGAGGGATGATGGGAGGATCATCACACCACCAAGGAAGCAACAACCTCAAGGGATACAGAAAAAAATGGGTACGTGTATTTACTTATTTATTCTAACGCTAAATTCTGCATAATTTCTAATGAATCTGCCTTTTCCCGCAGTCGCAGGCACATGGCCAAGAAATCAACATCCTCGGGGCTTATGCTTGCTCAAAAAAGGGGAAGGCGACCTCCGATGTCACGTACAACCCGGATGACCCCCCTCGGCATACAACAACTCCTCTGTCCACAGCCGCCTGAGTGACTACACCGAGATGGCAAAGGCGGTGAGGGGGCCGGATTTTGATCCACACACGGAGCCCATTGATGGAGAAACCGTCATGAGGATGGGAGGAGGCAAGAAGCATGGGCGGTACGTTATGGCTGGCAGCATGATCGACACGGCTAGTACTCCCACTCTCTCGCAACTTCGTGCTCGGCAAACCGACTCTACACCGCCTATACGACCGAGGCGAAGCGCCGTACAGATAGACATGGAGCAATTCAAGGTTATTTCTGTTGCACTCGTCGTTCAAGCGCTTTACACACGTTAGCTTCGTATTCTAACCCATGCATCATATTTTGTAGGCCCAGATGGAGGCGCAGGTACAGGCGACGGCCTAGGAGCAGTTGCGGGCCCAGACAGAAAGGATTGAGCAGGAAAATGCAAGGAGATGGGAGGCCTATGCTCAGTACATGCAGTTCTTGGGCTATCCGCAGCCACCGCTGTCACTGTTCGGTCCACCACCTGGAGCTCGTGGCGGTACTCCGACTCCTGTGAGTGACTTTATAGCCGTTTACTTTTATTTGTTATAGTGACTTAGCACTTTCCAAACTCAGGATACAAAGTAGAAAGACTTAGTATAGAAACCAATGACTTAGTAAAATCACTTAGCTTAACACATTCAATATCTTCAACTTTGGACAGCCTCCATCGGCGGCATCCAATGAAGGGCCAATCAATCCAGATATGTCGCCTCCGTGGCCGTCTTCGCAGGGGATGCAGGCTCGCTCGTGGCACGGGCCGCCGACTCAGCCGTGGCAGGGGGCGCCGTGTCAGCTTCCTCCGTCGTTGCCGTGTCAGCTTCCGCCGTCGTCGTCGCAGGTGCCGCCGCCCTGGGCTTGGGGTATGCAGCCTCCGCCTCCGACTCAGCTGCCGGCGGACGAGTGAGCGGTATGTATCATGTGGTTTCTATGCCGTGTGGTTTGTATGAACTTGTTCTGGACTATGGACGTTGTATCAACTTGTTTATGAACTTTGGAGTCATATCGACTCGTATGGACTGTATATGAACTTGTTTATGGACTTTGTATGAATTTCTGTGGCCGTGTTATGGCTTATGGTGTTTGTGAGCTGGTGAAGCAATATTTGATTGTCCGTGATGCATATAAACTGCCTGGGATGTTAATTGTAATGTATATGAACTGCATGTGATTGTTTCTGTTGTTTGGGGGACATTTAAAAGCAAAAACAGCAAAAATTTGGGCGGGGGGAAGGATGTTTGCCGTGTGCAAAGGTCAAGGCACACGGCAAACAGCCTGTGTTTGCCGTGTGCAAAGGTCAAGGCACACGGCAAACAGCCTGTGTTTGCCGTGTGCCAGCCACGTGGCACACGGCAAACTGCCTGTGTTTGCCGTGTGCCGGCCACGTGGCACACGGCACACAGCCGTTTTCCAGGTGTCCACCGTCAGTTACTTTATTTTGCCGTGTGCCCCATACGGCACACGGCAAAGATCTTTGCCGTGTGCCCGTTGTCTGGCACACGGCAAACAGTTGTTTGCCGTCGTAAGGTTTGCCGTGTGCCATTTTGCACACGGCAAAGCCAGTGACCGTACGTATTAATCCATGAATGCGATGTCACATGTACTATATATATATTTTAATAACCGCGTGCTCACGTGGACAGCGACGTCTACTATGCAATCATTAACGATATTTAATAGGTGTGGTCAGTATAGGTTAGCAATCAGTAGATATGCATTTTTTTAATATTTTATTATCATTTTACATTTATCAGTAGGCTCCACTCGAAAAGTGAAGGTCCTTGAGCTGTTTTTTATTTTAACCCTTTTAAAACTAAAATTTTAATAATAACCTTTTACCAACTAGGTTAAAATAACAAAAATCCTTGAGTTGCGCTTTTGACCTTTTAGTTGAAAAGCTGGCTTCTATCTTTTTGTTTCTATTTTTTTTTGCTGCTGACCTTTTTCTGTTGGCTTTTGTAATAATAAATTTTTATCTAGAAGCTAGAAAAAGCCCTCTCAGCCAGCTTTTACGCGCAGTTCAATTTCTTAGATGCTAGCTTTCCATCTTTCTAAATGCCAGCTCAACGGCTGGGTTGTTTGTTTCACCTTTCCGGCTTTTGGCTGCCAGAAACCAGAGGAGGTGGCTGAGGAGTACACTGGTTCCGACAATGTGCCATACGTCTAGACAAGGGTGACTCTTCATGTTTCCAAGCTCAAGAGCTAAAAGTTTACGGTAAAGCCCGTGTTTAGTTCGCGAAAACATTTCGTGAAAAGATTTCGGGTTTTGATTTTATTAATATAGAAGTAGTAAATGTAGACGAAAAAGGTGGAAAGTTATATGGATAGGTTGGAAATCTCGAGACGAATCTAACGATGGTAATTAGAGAGTAATTAATCCATAATTAGCGGATGATTACTGTAGCATTACTGTTGCAAATCATGGATTAAGTAGACTCATTAGATTCGTCTCGCGATTTACAGTCTATCCATATAACTTTTCACCTTTTTCGTTTACATTTAATATTTCATGCATCAAAGATTCTCCTTTGATGTGATGGATGAAAATATTTCGGGTAGGAACTAAACATGGCCTAAACACTGGCATAGTACTGCATTATTGAAGTGCAGTGTCCTATTTCATTTTGGGAGCGAGGCCCATCCTCCCAACCATTCATTATTTATCACCCATGAGGGTCAGGAGCAGGGCGACGAGGAGAGCCACCCATGAGGTCGTTGTCAAGGAGGAGAGCTGCATTTCGCGGTTCGATGTTTCGCTCGACCTGCTTTTGTGAGTGGCGCACGTGATTTTAATGAGATCGTTTGCACTGGGTGATATGCTGTTTGCGCGCGGGCGTCTCGATGTTTCAAATTTAAAAAAAAAAGATGTGCGTGCGTCTCGTGTGATGTGCATGTCACACTCCGCATTCATCATGGCGTATACTACACAACCAGTGCTAATCTCTTCTCTTACCGCCTACGTTTGGACAAAAGCCCATCACCAAAAACCTATATATAGTTGAGATGGCTAAGTAGAGCAATATATATAACTTGACATTTTATTTTTGAATTATTGAAGACGCCCGACCTGCTTTGTGAGTGCCCTCAAGACGCTCACGTTAAATGCTTGAGACGGGGAGAGAGAAAAGGAGAGAGGAGATGCCTCGTCACCATGCCATGTCAGCATGCTACATATATGCTTATGTTGTGGAGGGGTATGGAGCTTAAGAGCTAATAGGCTAATGCCTTTTTTGGCATATGGCTAAACTTTAGCTGGACTTTGGCCCTCCCGTTTGGGTCCAAAAGCGCTAAACTTTAGCTCATGCATGGGATCCAAACCGGGCCTTAGTTAGAAATGAAGAAAAGAAAACTTCTATTAAACTCAAGCATTAATGTAATAATGGTGTGGAAACCATACACACACGATATCCAATCAATGAATCCACTGATGGGGACAATATGGTGTATGAAATAATTCATGAGTTCTACTTACTCATGTACACGTAATTAATTAAAGTTTTTGTTTGTTTCTATCAGTTGCCCAATTATGCTATCATTATTTGTGAATTAAAAAGTCTTCATTGATTAAGCCATAGCTGCGTTACAATCTTTCAGAACAAGGTGGTGCTTGGAAAGCGCTGACTTAATTCATGCACTATACTTACAAGCCCCAGTACTTACAACTCTTGGTGCATGCAAGCATGGATACAAAGAGGTATGCGAACCTAGCACTAATCATGCATTAAGTTCTATGCTAATCATCTAGATCTTCTATTTAGCACTTTGGTGGAATGAGCACTTCAACTTGAGCAACAACTCAACCACAACCTTCCCCAAGCTCAATCACACTCGAAATGGCCAGGGGTTAGGGTATATACCCCAAGCCAAGAAACTAGCCGTTGCTCCAACGGACAAGTTTCTGCATAGCATCGACTTATCCGGTGTTAGCATCGACCCATAGCACCGTTGCATTTGATCACTGGCCGTTGGATGCGATCGTTGCCTTCAAACTGATCACCGACCCATCCACCGCTCTGCTTGAGTTAGCACCGCATCAGCCGAAACTAAGCCGATCTCGAGTCGGGCCGTGGACCACCGACTTGTCCAGTGTAGTCCTTATGACCACCGGATTGTCCTATGGTGCAAATTTGTGAGTCTTTGTCTTGATCTTCACGAAGACCACCGATTTGTCTGCCGCTCCCATTGAGGTAGCACCGGATCGTCCTGTGCTCACTTCTTCCTTGATCTTGGCCCTGCTGGTGACCCCACCACCAATTGGTCTGGTGCTCTGGGCAAGATGCTCCAATGCTCATCGTTCCTTCAGACGCAATGTGTCGGTGCTCGAAACAGCAGGATTTGCTTCGTGAACTCATGTGATCTTGTTTCGTTTTCAACATACCGTTGTTTCGATGGACAGATAAAATAAGACTATCTCTGGATTTTCATTATAATTTGAATGGCTTAAAGTACATCATTTGGAACCTAACAATACCTTCAAATATTCACCTTGACAAACATATGAGTCCCAATGGCATGTTGGCATTAATCACCAAAATCATAAACATGGCATATGGCCATTTTTCTTACAGGGTCATTATACCGGCTCATGCCAATTCGTATGCTCTGGGCATACCCACACATCAAAGGCGATTAGTGAAGGATTACGGGTTTTGAGTGGCCCATCACTGAACATAGAAGAAGAGAGGTTCCAGCCATGGGTATGCGATGCTGACGGTAGTCATCCGGCCCTCAAGACACTCACGACGTGCTCCATAAAATGCTTGAGACGGTAGTCATCCGGCCCTCAAGACACTCATGGACGTGCTCCATAAAATGCTTGAGACGGTGAGAGAGAAAATGGGAGATAGATGAGACAGGAGATGCCTCGTTAATTAGCATGCCATGTCAGCGTGTTACATGCTTATGTGTAGAGAAAAATGGACTTTCGGAGTTCATGGACCTAAGTTACACCCCTTTACAAGTTGATGGATCTGTCTGTGTTTGATATGCGTCTAAGAAAAAAAAGTGTCCACGAATGATATGTGTACTCGTAGTTGGAGTCTTCTACCTCAGGCCGATTGCATCATTTCAATGCATCACTATGCTTATTGAGTAAATGATTTCTTTTTCGTCTTTGTGTCCCTTGGTTTATGCACAAATCAAACATGGATGGAGGGAGTATTGCGATGTGTATTACAAATGGGTGCCTACGTAGAGGAAAATTAATTGATAGTGACCTCACATATTAAATCGATCTCATTAATTATTTCATACACCATGTGCCATCCATACCCATCATGCGTGCAAAATGTCTAATACTAGTAAGTTATAGAAATCAAGGAAAGAAAACTTCTATCAAACTCAAGCATTAATATAATGTAATAGTGGTGTGGAAACCATACACACACGATATCCAATGACTCCACTAATGGGGATAATAATGGTGTATGAAATAATTCATGAGTTCTACTTATTACTCATGTATTTATAAACACGTAATGAATTACAGTTTTTGTTTGTTTAATTTCTATCAGTTGCACAAATATGCTATCATTGTTTTTGAATTAAAGAGTCTTCATTGATGAAGCCATAGCTGCGTTACAATCTTTCAAAACAAGGTGGTGCTTGGTACACTCAGGTAAATACACCCGCTTAGCACATGACCGTTGAATTGAGTCGAGAAAGCGCCGACTTAATTCTTGCATTATAGAGTTTAACTTTCATTACTGCTAGAGTTTCCAATAGGCGGCGAACATGCGGGATTATTGCTATTTAGGAGGGCCTAAGTCATAGATGACAAGTAATTTTCATTGCCCGTCACCTAAAGAGAGTGAAAGATGACGGGCTTTGAGTGGCCCATCACCTATTAGGAGTCATTAGTACGTGAATGAGTGATGGCTCGGTGCTCGTCACCTATGATGATTTTTTTACTCATCCTAACATTTATCATCTTCGGGATCAAGTAGTTTTGCTAACCAGTTCACCACATCCATCGTCCTTATCGTCGGGAGTCAAGGATCATAAGTAGTCTTGTCCAGGTTGATGATATGTGTTATAACCGTATAACTTTTTTTAACACCCCCACTTCCATATGGAAGATATCCGCATATACATTATATTGGACCTGATGTAAGTGATCATGATGGGTTACCATTGTTCTACAACCCAAACAAAAAAGTGAAAATGAGCTCAGGATTACCAAGCCATCCGATCCCAACATTTATTTCCTCATGAGAACAACACAAAACAACACTTTGTTATTGATCGTACATGTGATCGATATTTTCCGTCCCCCTTGACCACAAAGTAGGAAAAGCCACATAAGTTACCAAGACAGGAACAAAACATAGAAACGTATTGTGGTCACACGACACGAGACATGACATTGTGATTCACTCTATGGATCCACACACTTGTGCACTCCGCATAAATCCTCCAATGGATCGCTTGACTTGAGCCCCTCTCCCGAGTAACGGAACTGAAGGAACTCATCTGTCGTCACAGGGTTGTACTTTGGGGGATTTTCCTCGTCGACAAGCTCGTCCATGGCATTAATCGCAACACCATTCTTTCCCCAGGCGGGGCACAGTATTACGATGCGCTCGCGATTGGTCGGCGTCCTCACCCGGTGAACACTCGGGCGCACCCTCCCGTTAGTCAGGAGCTGAGTGAGACGACATAATAATCATGGTCGATCATCAGAGTAGCATATATACATATAAAATACAAGTGAACAAAACAGAAGGCGATCGATTCATACCGCGAACAGATCGCCAGCGACAAAGGTGATCGTGTCGGCCTCTGGAGGGATTTTGACCCAGCTCCCATCCTTGGCCTGCATCTCGAGGCCTTCCACCTCATGCTGAACGATGGCTGTCACCAAGGTAGGATCAGTGTGCCTTGGCAGGGTCACGCCCATCTTTGACTCCTCTGGTATGCTATATTGTTGGAACCGAAGGCTGTGAGTGAGCGCGTCGAGGTGCGCGGCAATGTTCTCTTCCCGGACGCCGAGGCCCTCCAGGGTCATCTTCTCCACCATATCCTCCACCTCGATTATCTTCCTTGCCAATGCCTCGATAGTGTTGCTGGAAAGGAGCGTGGCGCAAGGGGATAATATATTCCGGGTAAATCAGGCATGTGAATTCACTAAATTAAACCAGTAACGACTGGGGATTATATTAATCAGAAATAATAATAACAATGTCAGCGTGGTTATACGAGAACTCCGGGTTGCCTTGCGGCCAGAAGATGTTGGTGAAATCATGAACGCAGCGGGCGTCGTCGGCCTTGACAATAAAGCTCTCGAAGTCCACCCCGTGGATCTTGTTGACGTAGCCCTGCAGCGCACTACTGGGTGAGACGGTCCGCTGCTTAGTCTCTACGGGGAACGCGAAGAGCTCCGGCATGGCACGGTCGAACACCGCACGCCGGAGCCCCGGGCTGATCGCGTCGTGCACTACGACAACGCAGCCGTGGGCGACCATGGACGCGGTCACCGCAGCACAAGCTTTGCCCCACCCAGGGCTACTGGGGTTCAGCCCGCGTAGATCGATCTTGGTAATCTCCATCAACTACTAGCTATGCTTTTATTAGACCCTGTGCCTTTCCTCAGGCAATATGGCTTCTTTGGCTTGTGAAACCTCTCTGTTTAGGCCTTGATTGGCTCCTCTGGTTTGTGTGCTATATATATTGGGAACTTAGCTACTGTATGTCTGTTTATAGAAATCACAGATCGGTATCGTGACGGAGCGGGATTTTATATTCGTGCAAGGACAACATATTATATACATTATACATGTAGATGAGAAATTATTAGCTTGCCTCCCCAGCCCTTGGTATAAGTTTCAAGTTTACTGATGACCAAGAAAATCTGGAATAAATTATGGCGTTGGAAGCTTCTCTGGTTGCTGTAACAGAGTGCTGAGCACACGGTGCACAATGATGCTCGGCAATCCTTCCGCACATGGCCAAATCCAAGGCAGCGGTAGCGCTGAATGCCGGTAGCGCGTCTTGTAGAAGCAACAGAGGAGGCACTTTGTGCGGGAACCTGCAAAGACTTTTTACATGCATCCGAAGGTCATGCAGGAGATGGTTTAGGATGGTGCAGCAACTCCGGCATCTGCCTGTCGCTTGCTCGTTGGAGGGGCGCCTCAAAAGAGGAGGGTTTGTTCAGCTCGGAACACTACTACACAAACCACTTTCACAAACGGGCTATCACAACCGGTTTTAAGAAAACCGGTTGTGATGCCCCCTATCACAGCCGGTTTTTCTCAAAAACCGGTTGTGATAGTCAGCCGGTATATCATAACCGGTTTTTCTTACAAACCGGTTGTGATGCTCACTATCACAACCGGTTTTTAAAAACCGGTTGTGATGGTGAGCATCACAACCGGTTCTTTACTAACACATTTTTGGAGGGCTAAACGAAATCAAATTTTGTGAACGATCTCGGATGAACTTTTGACGAAAATGAAAGTTGTAGATCTTGAAAAGTTATGAAACATTGTAATTCACCACTTTTTTATTTGAAGTCATCTTGTCAACCGAATCTAAGTTTGAATTTTTCAAATTTGAAAATTTAAATTTTGTAAACGACCTCGGATGAACTTTTTACCAAAACGAAAGTTGTAGATCTTAAAAAGTTATGAAACATTGTAGTTCATCACTTTTTTATTTGAAGTCATTTAGAGCCTCAAATAAGCAATTTACACTCGGAAAACATTAATATGAGGGGAATCAAAATGGTATATAGACACAAACACTCTAGTGGTGCAGTGGTAGAGGAGGCTATGCACGAACCTGAGGTCGCGGGTTCGAATCCCGCTGCCGCGTAGCGCGCGATTTTTCCGCGAATAATGCGCGACGTGGGACGGTGGGTAGTGGCTGATGGGGTCCATCCCCCAAATAAATAAAATGTTTTGCTATTTTATTTTGGTTTATTTTGGGTTTAGATGAAAACCCGGTTGTGATGGGGGTCATCACAGCCGGGTTTTGAAAACCGGTTGTGATAGGGGGGACTATCACAGCCGCTTTATCTCACCCGCCTCTCAAAACCGGTTGTGATAGGGGTTACGAACCGGTTGTGATGAGGTTTTGTGTAGTAGTGAAAGATGACGTCGAACGCTGAGAGTATGTGGTGCCGACCTTGCTCTTGCCCTGCAAATCACGTCCCTGCAAGTCCTTTTCTGCAAACATAGCCAACCGAAACAACCGGTTGACAGTGTTAAAATCCTTATAATCCACTGTGTCCTCGGGTCCCTCCACTATTGTTGGCGCTCTTAATTGACACACTTTTAGTGCCATCTAGGTTATGTTTTTGGACTAATCTTTATACTAACCCCACCACTTGGCATTGAAATAACCCCATTTTCGCATGTGCACATATTTTTGGAGGATTTTGGTTTGCGCATGTTATTTGGTTACTTTGGAGCGATTATGGGCCGAATTCGAGACTAGTGACAACATGGAGAAAGATGAAGGCCAAAAGCCCTAATGAAGCCCAAAGGGACCGAAACCCATTTACGCTCTACTCCAACGGGCCAACCTCTACCGAGGCTTAATAGAAGATGAGGCCGGAGTACTTCAAGATTTGGACAAACCTAGCGCAGACTTGAGGACACATAAAGACCCATCCATATCCCGGAGCAACCGACGTCCAAAGTCCACAAGAATTGGAACATGAACTATTGAACATCAGAGAAGTTTGCACGCGAAAGATGGGCCCGAGCCGAGCCAAAAAGGGCTTTGGTCGGCCGGCCTGGCCCTTTTTTGAGGCGGTTCGGCCTCCTCTTTGAGCTAGGGTTTCCTCAGTATAAAAATAGCTCGTATTCCAGAGGGGAGGCGAATCCATTCACCAGAAGTCGACGAATAGAGGAAGACACACCGAAGGGAGCCGCCGGCCGTCGCTAGTCCTCGACGTTGCCTAGGAGATGGCTTAGGCCATGCCCTAGGCACCATGGTTGGCCCTACGTGGTGAAGCCATGGCGGAGTTTCGGGACCACACCTTGGATCCATCAAGGCGTATGTACAATGAATCTTGTCTCTACTTTGATCTACTTTGATGTATGCTTTCATTCATCCATATGTGAGATATCCATATATGTTCTCAGTAGAATTAGATCTAATTGTGGTGATTAGTCTATGTCTTGCGGATCATCGTTGTAGTGCACGAGAAGTCGGCGCCGATTACCCTCGCTTGGTGACAGTTTGCGGGAGGGAAAAGGACGAACGAACGTGTAATGTTAAGTAGGATCGACGGCGAGTAGCGTGGGATGTCGTTGCAGTGGCTATCAAGAGGAGGAGCTCAAGAGAAGAGAGTTTGGTGGTTGTTTGGGGTAAAGCTGGAGAAACCTAGGCGTTGCATCAATGCACCTCGCGGGGGCGCCCATGGGAAAGTTCTTAGATATTACTCTTGATCATATTGAGATCTTAGATTGGTTTCCACACCTTGGCCGGAGTTGCAACTAGAAGACGTAGACTTGGGTTACCTTTGGTCGTGTTACTTCGTGTTGACCGAAGGTAGTGTGATCTATTCATCCTACACACATGATTCACCCCGTTCATATGCAATCTATGCTTCATGTTAGGATTAGATCCGTTTAGCTAGATGGAAAACTCTAAGTAGTTCAATGTCGATCCACAGATTGATAAACCTTGGGAGAATATTCTAAGGGAAGAACTACAATGATCCGTGCGCTAGCGGTTCAATCTTAGTGTGCGTTTGCGCCACCAACAAGCTTTTTTGGCGCCGTTGCAAGGGACCGGCAACACGAATCCTAGGGCAATCTATCTAACTTTTCAGACTAACCTTAATTTTTATTGCATATATCCTGTGTTTGTTGTTTGTTGCATATAGAAGCGATCATGTCAAGCAATTCCGTCACTTGAGCTAGGAGCAAGAACTTTGGAGAAGACACACCAAAGCCACCATGCTACCCGTTGCTGCAGCGATGGTGTGGTGACCATGAAGCCGAGGGACATGCGATATGATGCCCTAAAGACTACAAGATCAAGATCATCAACGTCTCCGGATCAATACACGAGAAGATACCAATGTCATCAAGATTATGCACGACCTTTGTTGGAGGTATGACCATGAGCCTACAAGGACGCATGGATAATCTCTGAAGGAGTCGTACCAAGCGTGAAGACTACGAGTAGAGTACTGCAAGGACTCTCCTCGTTATGGAAGCCAGTCGTATGACTTGTAAACTACTCGGATTGACTTGTAAAGCACTCTACGAGTTGTAATAGGTTAGGATTCTACTCGGAACCGACCTTGTAACCCTGCCCTCCGTGTATATAAGGCTGGGCAAGGACCCCCTCAAAACAACACACGTATCATTGAATACAAATCACCATACAGGACGTAGGGTATTACGCTATCTCGGCGGCCCGAACCTGTCTAAAATCCTGAGTCTCTTGGCCTTTGCGTTCCTGATCTCGGCGAAACCCCACCTGAACTCTACTACCTCGGGATACCCCTAGGTAGGATCGATGGTACAACATCGACATCTGGCACGCCAGTTAGGGGTTTTCCTCGAAGATCCCGTGGAGAACGCAATGGTGACCTACATCCAATCTGAAGCGCCTCAGGAAGGCATGAGGTTCAACTTCGGTTCCTGGGTCTACGTCGCTGACGGCTCAGGTGGCTTCTACAGCTACCTCAAGACGCCCCTGGAGAGGAAGGAAGAACCAGCGCCCGTCATGGAAGATTTGGCTGAACAACTCGACGAGATCACGCTCGCGGACATCGTCCACGGGCATGAGTCCGAGTCGATCACGACTGCGGCAACCCTCCCACCCCAATTCCCGTTTGGACTCCGCAATTCGACCCGCGTCTATTGCGAGGCGTTGCAGAGCCAGACTGAGTCCGCTTCGGACTCGGAGCGGGACAACCCAGTCCGAGTCACGGCAGGTCACGCTAACTCCCACATGGAGGTGAACCCCGTGTACAACTCAGACTCGGACATGGAAGTCCTACAAGAAGACGGCGGGCATGACCTTGTGATCCACGCCACGCTGGAAGGAAGAGTCGAGTTCCCAAGAGACAAGACACCCCGGGAAATCTATGAGTCCCGCCAAGTCTTTGTACTCTTTGGGTCCGACATCACTGAAGACCTGCCGTTCCAACACGGCACACCACTAGAAGACGAGGAGAGCATCACAGAACTCCTCATCCCAACAACCACTGACTCACAGAAGCAAACAATAGGGTATATATGGATTTTCAGAACCACCATGAAGTTCATGTTCCAACGGATCAAGCAGCAAGGCAATTGGAGGTTTCTATGAGCGGTAATTGCCAAATCATCGAACATCGTGTGATACAGATGTTGTCCCGATCTTCACGACGTAGGATCTTGAACAAGATAACTAGCTGAAAATCAGCGAAGATAGCTAGCTACAAACAGCCGGATAACTATTGCAACCTGATGACACGCACAAGAAGCCAACCACCGTCTCTATATGGCAGCCTGAATCAAGGATTCGCCCAATCACACTCTCAAAGAACCAACCTACGCAGCTTGCACATGAAGTAGCAAGAGCACGGATTGGGTGACGATGAAGCGTCCGCTTCTGTAATCCCACGGGGAAATCACAAGAGCAAAGGGGTAGAGAGACACTCTCTGAATTTGTTAGCACACAGCTGAACAAAAAGGGTTGTATTTCATTATCAAAGACTTTTGTAAATCATAGATACATAGGGTATTTATACTAGAAACATCTCTCTTAGTTGGGTGTGAAATAGAGTTGGAGTTTCTAGAGATAAGCTAGCTGAAGAGTCATCCCGAGATGCAACTCCCGTTAGTTGTCGCGCGTCTCTTCAGCTCCTGGCAGTGCCTCAGTAAATTGACCATTACTCCTTATTCGGAATTCCAAATGACAAGCCGTCTGTTGGGTTGGAAAGTGGACTTGATAGGACATTTCAACCATGTATAGCATGAGCCATGAATCCTTGTAGATTGGTACAGACTTAATCAAGAAGTTGAAGCATCTGCTGCGTAACCGAAAGTCTTCTGTGCGTAACTTGGCTCAGGTTGGACAGCAACCTTGTTGGTCTTCGTGTACCCTTCTTCACTTGTCGTGTAACTATTATCCACTTGAGTTTCATCTATATCCTCATGTGTAAACCTTAATACAACAAAAGTATAAGATTTAGGTAGTAAACCATTCGCGTTCGTGTGTATCTTAAATTCAGCAAGGAGAGAATTCACCTCTTGTTGTAGCTTCTTTGCATGACTTCGTGTAATTGTTCCTTGATTTATATTGTTTGGTGTAGGTTGGTCAACCACTCGTATGTCCTGTTCACAGTTTATGCATGGTGTTGGAGGATCGGTTGGGATGTCCGCATCATACATTTATTATATTCAAAGACTAATTTAAAACCATCTCTACACAGTAGAGAGCCGCTGATGAGGTTCTTCTTTATTGTAGGGACATGCTGCACGTTCTTCAACTGCACGATCTTTCCTGAAGTAAACTTCAGATTGACTGTACCAACACCAAGAGCATGCACATGCGTGCTGTTCCCCATCAGCAAGGAGGTAGCCCCTCCGACCTGGTAAGAAGAAAACAAGGAAATATCAACACACACATGAGTATTAGCGCCAGTATCAACCCACCACTCGGGTGAAGACATAATTGAAAGAACTGGAGGTAAATGATTATCGTACCTCGATGTTCTTCCATGTTCGCTAACAACAATATTGGCGAACTTTGCCCCTTACGGTCCGAGCACTTTCCAGCAAAGTGGTCCTCACTGCCGCACACATAGCAGTTTCCCATTTTCTTGTTGAACGCTGGTTTGTTTAGTCTTTCCAGCATTCTGAGGCTTATGTGGTTTCTTTTTGCCCTTGTTGGAGTTATTGTGCGGGCGTTCATATTCTTCTGAACGAAGTTATCACTCGCACCAACGACTCTCTTACCACGTGTGTCTTTTGCTCTCGCCTTTTCTTCCACATCAAGAGTCCCAATAAGTCCATCAATGGTGAACTCCTAGTCTTTGTGTTTCAGTAAGGTAGCAAAATCCCTCCAAAAAGGTGGCAACTTAGAGATAATAGCTCCAGCCACAAACTTGTCAGGAAGCACACATGGATTGTCCTTGCTGCAGCACGTGAGATCCTTTGCTAGCAGATGTAGTTTTTAGCTCGTCACAGGTAGTAGTCTTTAGAGTGTTTATTTCTTTTGCGTCAAGATTAGTCATGTCGTGATCGACTAGGAGTTTGTAATTCCAGGGTATAAATATGAACCCTGAGGGTCGTGGAAAAGGTTCATACACATCAATACAACAAAACCTTTACTACTCGCAATTTACTTTCAAGTCGGCGACTTCGCCAAAACTTTTTCTTTTTTGAGTTCTTCTGGGCAAGTTGAGGCGATTCGATTCCCAAGACCTGCTCGTGAGTTCGGCCCCTACTGAGTAATTTCTAAGCTTTAGCATCGGGCGCATCGTTGTTGCTTCGTTTAGATTTATTCGACAGTTATCGATATAAGCTAGATCTACAAGTCTTTTCTTGTTATTTTTAGCTTTTATCACCAGTTATCCAGCTTAGAACACGATCTAATCAACTCTGTTAAATACTTTATCACCGATTTTATCTAATAGCTGTTTAACATGTTCTAAGTGTTGCTCTGCTAAGCTTATCAGATCGCTTTGATAGTTATCTTTTATTGCTTAGTCTTCAATCACCTCTTTGTTGTTTGAATATCAGAATCGGCTTTTTCAGTTGTTTCACTGCATATCAGAATCGGTCCATCAATATCCGATTTCACTGACGAGAGAATCGGTTTTCTAGCTGTTTCTGAATCTCCGATTTTATGCTTGTCAATCAACAGGTCGGATTGAATGGCACGCCCTGGTTTTCAAGGCCACGATTTCGCTCGTGTATTCACGCATCTGTCAAGTCCTGATTTTTGCGTCAACACTTATATTTCATGCTTGCTTGCTGCAAAAGGCTTAACATAGATGTGCTATGCTTGAAACAACAAGGATTGTCCATCTCAAAGAGTACTATAAGGTGGTATTTCCTCCGTTCCAAATTATAGGTCGTTTTGGATTTTTAGGTTCATAGATTTTGGTATGAATCTAGACATAGCGTTTATCTATGTGCATAACAAATATGATAAACCTAAAAGAGCCGAAACGACATATAATTTGAAACGGAGGCAGTAGTAATTATATCGACGATGGATTAGCTTGCTCTATTAATTCTACAAACCAAATAAGAAAAGTGAGGATTAAGAAAATGATGGGACACCCATTTCTCCGAGCTAGCTAACACCAGCTATGTTTACAGGTTTGGCGCTTTCTGCTATTTATGGGACAAAAAATAGCCGCCTCAATATCATTTCCTTATGAGAGCAAAACAAAGAACATTTTATTCATTGTATATGTGATCGATATATACATTCTATTCAACGTATATGTGATCGATATCTTTTTTCGACGTTCCTTGATCACAAATAAAGTGCGAAAAGCCATATGAGTTACTTCCTCCGTTCCAAATTATAGGTCGTTTTGCCGTTTTAAGGTTCATAGATTTTGTTATGAATCTAGACATAATGTTTATCTAGGTGCATAACAAAGATGATGAATCTAAAAAATCTAAAACGACCTATAATTTGGAACGGAGGTAGTATCAAGACCGGAACAACTTATTGGAAACATATAGTTGTCACACGTATGAGACATGATATTGCGAGCTAACGTTCACTCTGTGGATCCACACTTGTGCACTCCGCAGTACTCCTCCAGTGGTTGGCTTGACTTGAACCCCTCCCGCGAGTAACGGAACTCAAGGTACTCATCTGTCTTCACAGAGTTGTACTTGGGAGGATTTCCATGGTCTACAAACTCATCCATCACGCTAATCGCAACACTATTCTTTACCGAAGAGGCGCACAGTATTGCGTAGCGCTCGCGATTGCTCAGCGTCTTGACACGGTGGACACTCGCGGCTACCCTCCCGTTAGTCATGAGCTGGAGATGACAGCAGAGTCAGGGGTCGCCTTGTCAGAAGAGCATATGTATAGAATACAAGTGAACAAAAACAAGGCGATCGATTCGATCATACTGTGAGTAGATCGCCAGCCATGAAGGTGATCGTGTCCGCCTCTGGAGGGATGGCGATCCATCTCCCATCCTTGGTCTGCACCTCGAGGCCTTCCACCTCATGCTGCACGAGTGCTGTAACCAAGGACGGATCAGTGTGCGCTGGCAGGGTCACGCCCATCTTTGCGTCCTCTGGTACGCAGTAGTGTGAGAGCCGAAGGACATGAGTGAGCGCGTGGAGGTGCGAGGCAATGTTTTCTTCCCGGACGCCGAGGCCCTCCAGGGTCATTTTCTCCACCATATCCTCGAGCTCGATTACTTTCCTTGCCAATGCTCCGATTGTGTTGCTGGAAAAGAGTGGCAGAAAATTAGTAGAAGGACAATTCAGGGTAAATCGATCTTCAGACATGAGAATTGAACCAAACTCAGTAAAATTAAACCAATAATAATGACTGGGAATTCATCAGAAATATCAGTGGTTATACGAGAATTCCGGGTTGCCTTGCGGCCAGAAGATGTTGCTGAAGTCATGGAAGCTGCGGGCCTCGTCGACCTTATTAACATTAAAGCTCTCGAAGTCCGCGCCGGGGACCTTGCTGATATAGCCCTTCAACGCGGTATCGCTCGAGACGTTCTGCTGCTTAGTCTCTACGGGGAACGCGAAGAGCTGCGGCATGGCACGGTCGAACACAGCCTGCCGGAGCTCCGGGCTGATCGCGTCGTGCACTACGACAACGCAGCCGTGGGCGACCATGGACGCGGTCACCGCAGCACAAGCTTTGCCCCACCCAGGGCTACTGGGGTTCAGCCCGCGTAGATCGATCTTGGCAACCTCCATCAACTACTAGCTAGCTTTTATTAGACCATGTTCCTTCCTCAGGCAATATGGCTTCTTTGGCTTGTGGACCTTTCTGTTTAGGCCTTGATTGGCTCCTCTGGTTTGTGCTATATATATTGGGAACTTAGCTACTTTGTCTCACTACGGGAATCCTGGGGTTTGCCGTGTGCCTCCCACACACGGCAAAGCCGAAAAGGCACACGACAAGCCGTGTGCTTCGGCTTTGCCGTGTGCAAAACAGCACATGGCAAACACCACGACAGCAAAGCCTTCTTTGCCGTGTGCCGTATCTCGGGCACACGGTAAAGGCCCGATCTGGCACACAGCAAAGAGCGACACACGACAAAGTTTTGATCCCGAAAAAAGCAAAATAAAATAGCAAAACATTTTATTTTAATGGGGAAGGACCCCATCGGACATTTCCCACTGTTAACAAATCTTATACATCTCTCTTCTTGTTTTAGGAAAATATATGAGAGGTGTATGATCTGTAAACACTTTTAGTACCACTTTGTTATATAAACAAATGATCAAAGTAAAAGTTGTAGATCTTTAGAAACTTTGTAGTTGAACACTTTTTAATTTGATTTCGTTTAGGGCTTCAAACGTGTTTTAAAAATTCTCTTGGCCGAGTGTTTTTAAAAAAACACACGGCAAAGAGTTCTTTGCCGTGTGCCAAAGCTTGACACACGGCAAAGAGAGGTCTTTGCCGTGTGTTTTTCTTTGACACACGGCAAAGAGAGGGCGGGGACGGAGGTGTCGCCTCCTCGCTGCAGGCCGAGCTCGGGGTCGAGCTCCGCAGGCCGAGCCGGATTCGGCCGCGCCCCGTCGAGCTCGCCTCGAGTCCGCCGACGGCTGCCACGCGTCCGTGCCGTGCGGATCCGGCCGCCGACGGCTGCTACGCGCCCGTGCCGGTCGCGCAGCCTCTCCTGTGACGAGCCCCGTCCTGGACGGCGCGATACCTACCTCCGGACCGATGTCCCCGCGCCAGTACAGGGTGAGTGTCCCCGGATCTGGCCAACGCCTCCCCTCCCCGGCCGCCGACGTGGTCGCCAGATCTGGCCGGCGCCGGCCGAAGCAGAGAAAAAGGATGAAAGAGCAGTGGGTTCAAAATGTTTTGAAATGGGTGGATGGAGATGAGATGGACGGGAATGGATATTTATTATGTGTTCGAGCTGTACCTGTACACTGCACGGTATGAATACATTGCTAATATAATGTCATATACCTAACACAGGGTACAGAACTAGTGGGGTTGAGGGGACCGGTACAGGTGTCAACCCCTCCCTAAGGGTACCGCAGCTCGCCGGTAGTGTATATTTAGGTTCGAAGTTTGTTGGTTGCATAAATGATGAATTGTTGGAAGATCGATGAGCCTCCCAAAATGAAATACCTCCTACAGATTCTGTGCGATATTGAGTCTGCAGTAGGCGCGGCTATCATGGCACCGTGCACCGATAAAACCATAAGCCACGTTAGGATGTCAGTATGGTTTGCCTTGTGTAGTACAGATAAATAATGAATGGTTTGGAAGATGAGCCTCGCTCCCAAAATGAAATAGGACACTGCACTCCAATTATTGAAAATAAATATCAGCTGCTTATTATATATAGCACTAGCCATCTCGATTATGCAGTACTATATATATGGAGACGAGTTTTTGTCGTCGAAACGCAGATACGATCGACGAGAATTGTTTTGAGTATAATTAATACACACACGAGACCCACGGGTATATTTTTTTATTCCAAAGATCCAGACGCACATGCATACTGTCGGTCACAGGCCACAGCTAGGCCACCTAGCAAACTAGCTTGAGGCCCTGCTTAGATCCAATAAAAACATCCTGTAAAAACATCCTGAAAGTTATGCATAAAAACAGTATTTTTTCGTACTTTTCATCAGTTTTTCTCCATCCAAACACGTCCAGAAACGATCTTATTGAAATCACGCTGCAGCACTCACAAAGCAGATCGGGCAAAATCACGCTACATAATAAGTCTAGCTATAACCCCCAAGACTATCGAGAGTCGTCACTTCACCTCCCAAACCATAAAACATGATATTCCATCCCCTAAACTATTTAAAACCGTGCAAATAACCCTGTTAGCAGTTTTAGAGGGTGGTTTTGCCACCGTGTACGCTGATGTGGATGACAACGTGGCAAGCCTACATATCAGCAACTCTTCCTCTCTCCAAGTCACACACCTCCCACCAAGCTGGCACCACCTGTCCTTTTCTGCCACCATGAGCGCGCACCATGCCTCCCTCCTCCGCTGCCCGCTCACCTCGCCGCTTCCTTCTGGCGCCCACTGCCGCTCCCTCCCTCTGCATCCGTCACCTTCCCCCCGTGGTGATATGCACCGAATTGGTTCGGCGAAGGGTGGCCCGATCTTCACGACAGTAGGTTTCGGTAACGGGGATAACTTGCTAAAAAAATTCAGCGGGGTAAAAGGCTTTACACCTGGCCAAGGTTGGATGCGACCAAGCGACGGGGAGAGAGACACCGAAACCGTGAAGACTTCGACTCGATCTCCGAACGACCGCAGAACCACAACCGGAGCTAATCCACACAAGACGGGGCAGCCGTACTAGAACCCGCAGAGCACGAATTAGTGGATCTCGGAGAGATCTCCATAAGTTCAAGAAGAACAAGGAAGAACAAGGGTTGAGTAAAACACTCAAGCAGCTCGGCTGCAAATATCACTGGGATAATCTTAATTTATCAAAAGTCCCTTTTGGCTTACAAATAAGGGGTATTTATACTAACAACTAGTCCCAAAAATAGATGTGAACTGAAAGAGACCACTGTGGGAAGGTGGAAAGGCAACTGGCTTGATTATTCATGCAGTGGTCATCAATTTCCCGCGTGTCTTCTGGCCTTCTGAGTGGTCTTCAATGTTTTGATCATAACTCCACGGAAACTTGGGTGTCAGGCTGACTATTGATCTTCTGAACAGTCTGCACCAAAAGCACTCGGCTGCCAAGCTGGGAGCTCTAAAGCACTCGGCAGGAAACTTGGGTGTCAGGCTGACTATTGATCTTCTGAACAGTCTGCACCAAAAGCACTCGCCTGCCAAGCTGGGAGCTCTAAAGCACTCGGCGTGTCCTTGTCATCCTCCTTGGTGAACCTGAGTAATAGCAACATGCACGATTTAGGAAGTATATAATTCTCATTAATAAATGGAATTTCACAAAGTAGCGCGTGCACCTCTTGTTGTAGCTGTTTAGCTCGGCTACGAGTAATTGGTCCATTGAAGACATGAACTGGTGCAGCTTGACTTGATGGTTGTTCCGTCTTGCTTGATGGTGTGGTCGGTGAGGGCATATCATCCTCCCCCCTTGAAAAAGAGTCGTCCTCGACTCTTCCAATCCAAAGAATGGAGAGAGGTCGACACATTGAAACTGGTACTCACACCATAAGTACTTGGCAGATCAATTTCATAAGCGTTGTCGTTGATCTTGCGTAGAACCTTGAATGGTCCGTCAGCCCGGGGTTGCAACTTGCTCTTGCGCAGCTCTGGAAAACGATCCTTTCGAAGGTGCACCCAAACCAAGTCCCCTGGTTCGAACAACACCTTCCTGCGACCCTTGTTAGCGTGCTTCTCGTACTTCTTGGTCATCTTTCAATATTGGCCCGAGCTCTATCATGAATGTTCTTGACAAATTCAGCTCGCTTGCTTGCGTCGAAGTTCACACGTACCTGCATGGGTAAAGACAAAAGATCTATGGGAGCAGTGGGTGTGAATCCATATACAATTTCAAATGGACAAAATCTAGTGGTCGAGTGTACTGCCCTATTGTATGCAAACTCAACATGTGGCAAGCTTTCTTCCCATAGTTTCAGGTTCTTCTTAATGACAGCTCGCAGCAACATTGATAGTGTTCAATTCACGACTTCAGTTTGGCCATCCGTTTATGGATGACATGTTGTGGAGAACAGCAGTCTTGTCCCAAGTTTGCACCACAATGTCTTCCAAAAGTAGCTTAAGAATTTGGTGTCACGATCCGACACAATGGTATGTGGCACTCTATGTAGTCGCACGATTTCCCTGAAAATAATTCAGCAATATGGGAAGCATCGTCGCTCTTGTGGCAAGGAATAAAATGTGCCATTTTGCTAAACCTATCAACCACGACAAAAATTGAATCCCTTCCCTTTTTTGTCCGTGGTAACCCAAGAACAAAATCCATTGAAATGTCCTCCCAAGGTGCATTAGGAATAGGAAGAGGAGTATATAAACCATGAGGGTTCAGACGAGACTTAGCTTTGTGGCAGTTTTCGCAGCGAAGAACATGTCTCTCTACATCGCGTCTCATTTTTGGCCAAAAGAAATGGTCGGCCAGCACTTGCTCCATCTTCTTGGCTCCAAAATGGCCCATAAGTCCACCTGCATGAGCTTCCTGCACGAGTAAAATTCGAACAGAGCAATCTGGAATACAAAGTTTGTTAGCGCAAAATAAAAAACCATCATGCACATGATACTTTTCCCATCCTTTGCCATTACCGCACTTGGCATATGGTTCAGCAAAGTACGAATCAGTGGCATATAATTCCTTTATACTTTCCAATCTGAGAATTTTAGCATCAAGTTGTGTGAGCAAAGCATGACGTCGAGATAAAGCATCAGCTACAATATTTTCTTGACCTTTCTTATATTTGACAATATAAGGAAAGGACTCAATAAATTCACTCCACTTAGCATGTCGTTTATTCAGTTTTAGTTGTCCCTTAAGATGTTTCAATGATTCATGGTCTGAATGTATCACAAATTCTTTAGGATAAAGGTAGTCTTGCCAAGTTTCCAAACTCCGAACGAGAGAATATAATTCTTTATTATAAACTGAATAATTCAAAGTCGGACCACTTAGCTTTTCACTGAAGAATGCAATTGGTCTCTTTTCTTGCATCAGCACGCCTCCAATCTCAACTCCACTTGCATCACATTCAATTTCAAATGTCTTGTTGAAATCTGGAAGTGCAAGGACTGGGGCTGTTGTGAGCTTCTTCTTTAATTCTTCAAAAGCCTTTTGTTGTGCTTCTCCCCATTTGAAAGGGACGTCTTTCTTGGCCAGCTCATTGATTGGAGCAGCGATCGTGCTGAAATCTTTCACGAATCGCCGATAGAAACCAGCAAGTCCAAGGAAGCTTCTCACTTGGCTCACGTTCTGTGGAGGCGCCCATTCATGTACAGCCTTGACTTTCTCGTCATCCACCTCCACGCCTTGTCCTGAAACAACAAAACCAAGGAAAACTACCTTGTCGGTGCAGAAGGTGCACTTCTCAAGGTTAGCGTACAATTTTTGTTCACGCAGGACAGCAAGCACGCTCTGGATATGTGCAACATGTTCTTCAACAGTCTTGCTGTAGATTAGGATGTCATCAAAATAAACCACAACAAATTTACCAATGAAAGTTCTAAGCACATGATTCATTAATCGCATAAATGTGCTAGGAGCATTGGTTAAACCGAAGGGCATCACTAACCATTCATACAAACCAAATTTTGTTTTAAAGGCTGTTTTCCACTCATCTCCTTCTTTCATACGAATCTGATGATAGCCACTTCTTAAATCAATTTTAGTAAAAAAATAGCACCACTGAGTTCATCAAGCATATCATCTAAGCGAGGAATGGGATGCCTATATCTTACTGTGATGGTGTTAATTGCGCGGCAATCCACACACATTCTCCAAGACCCATCTTTCTTAGGCACTAAAAGAACAGGGACAGCACAAGGGGAAAGACTTTCTTGTGCATATCCTTTTTCATCAATTCCTCCACTTGTCGCTGAATTTCTTTTGTCTCCTCTGGGTTGGTGCGGTATGCAGCCCTGTTCGGAAGTGACGCACCAGGAACCAAGTCGATTTGATGCTCGATCCCTCTCTTAGGTGGCAGCCCTGGTGGTACTTCGTCTGGAAAGACATCTTCATATTCCTGCAAGACATTCAAAATAGTACTCGGCAGGGTAGAGGGTAAGGCATTAGTAGAAAGAAAAGTGTCCTTGTACAGAAGTACAAAGAACATGGCATCGGGTTCACTCAAATCTTTGATATCCCCCTTCGTAGCCATCATTACTAAACCCTCTTTTCCCGGTTTCTGGGTTCTTTGCAGCTGTGGGTTTGATTTGGCCGAGCGACACTCTTCCTTACTAATTTTTGTGGCTCACTCGCAAGTGGTGCTCGCTCTCCGCGCTGTTTCTTCTTGATATCATCCTTCAAAATTTCTTCCGGTGTCAAAGGAAGCAAGGAAATTCGCTCTCCTTTGTACACAAAAGACAACTTGTTGGTCCTTCCAAATATCTGGACATCACGATCATATAGCCATGGTCGACCGAGCAGCAACTGGCAGGCTTGCATAGGCACCACGTCGCACTCCACATGATCATTGTATTTACCAACAGAGAATGGTACAGTCACAGTATGACTGACACGCAGCGCACCACAATCATTAAGCCACTGCATCTTGTATGGACTAGGATGACGCCGTGGTTTCAGTCCCAATCTGTCCACCAATTCTTGGCTAGCAATATTGTTGCAGCTGCCATTATCAACGATGATGCGACACACCTTATCTTTGATTAGTCCACGGGTATGGAACAAATTATGTCGCTGCTCATTGTCTTCCGTTTCTGCTGTTACACTAAGCACTCGTAGAGAAATAAAGCAATTATGTTCTCCTTCTTCAGGCTGGATCTCATTCCCTTCCTGCTCAATTTCTTCATCAAATATCGGTCCAGCATCTTCCGGATCACTCTCGGATTCCCATTCACCTTTCTCATTCAACAACATGGTCCTCTTGCTTGGGCATTGGGCAGCAATGTGCCCACGGCCGTGGCATTATGGCATACAATTTCTCTGCTTCGAGAAGAAGATGTAGCTCCGGAGACATTGCTTTGGGCTGCTGAATTTGCAGCGGGTCGCTGCTGAGTTGCTGGTGATGATGCTGTGGAGGCTGCCATCTTCGATGGAACAAATGATGGAGAAGACTTTGCTGCAGCTCCTTGAGATCGTCCACCACCATAGGAAGTACTTGACTGCTGTTTGCGCCATGGGGCAGCAATAGAAGGACTGCCATAAGATTTTCCACGTGACTCTTGCTGAATCTTCTTCTCTGTTCGCATAGCTTGATCAACAAGATCCTGCAAGGTACGATATGGAAACATCTCCACAAAACCAAAATTTCTTCATTAAGACCTCCTAGAAATCTCGCTGTGTTGACTCTGCATCTTCTCTTATTCCTGCCCGCACCAACAGTAGCTCCATCTCCTTGAAATACTCATCAACTGATCTCCTCCCTGCTTTAACATTTGCAACCGGTTCCTGAGATCACGCTGATAGCTAGATGGCACGAATCGCCTTCTCATCACTTGCTTCATCTCCTCCCATGTATTGATATATCCTCGTCCCAAATCACGTTGATTCTCCTGCACTTGGTTCCACCAAGTGAGAGCAGTATCCAGAGAGTTCCACCGAAGCAAGATTCACATGGCGCTGAGCTGAAAGATTATGTACTCGGAATATTTGATCACACTGCTCAGCCCATTCAAGAAATTCATCAGCATTCTCCTTTCCAGTAAACTTTGGAATACTCAACTTGACACGAGCGATGTTATCTGGGTTGTCATGATGACGACGACCACGATGGTATTCCCTTTCTTCAAAATCAGCAGGCCCGCGATGATGACGCCGGCCAAACCTGCCACCTTGACCGAAAGGATTTTCATCATCATGACATCCGTCTTCATGATCTTGATCTTCAAACTCGTCGTCTTCAAAATGCACTCGACGACCATCAGCAGGGCGCCCCTGTGCGCGCCCACCATGCTGATTATCAAAATCAGCACGGCAACCACCTCCATAGCCTCTTCGTGTAGCGCCGAAACGATCGAATCCATGGCCGAAACCAGAATTCGCATCGTCCGATTCTTCCTGGTGATCTTCTTCATGCCGATGATGTGGTCTTTGACCTCCCGCTGCGGGAATTCGCGCATCCAGCATCCGTCCCATGGCCTCCACGAGCTGATCGGCCATGCGACGCATCTCAGCCCGAGAAACACAATTGTCGTCATCTCCATGGTGTCCACCATGAGTACTTGATTGGGCTCCTGACATGTTAGGAGCAGCAAGAACAATATGGAATGGAAATTATTGTGGAAACACTCGATCTCACCTCTTACTTACCCAAGTTCTTGCCTGATCTCAAGAACTGTGGTGGTGCTGGTGTGGCAGCCACAACGGAGGTGGTAAAGCGGTCGTAAGGATTACAAATCAACGATCCCGGTTTACGGATTTTTTGTGGGGCTATGGGTGGGTTATCAAGGGGGGTATGGTACTGTACCAAGTGACATAAACCGCTCAAAAAATGTGTAAATGCTGCAGCAAGTTCACCACCAACTTGAAGAAATTACAGCTATGAAACTGTGAGGAACTCAATCCGCAAAAACAGCCCCGTTCACTTGTCTTTTCTCTTCTCTTTTTTTCACACTTTTTTTTGATTTTTTTTTCAAATACAAGCTAACATTTGAGGGGTGCAGAGAAAAAAAATTAAACACGGCAGAAGAACAAAGATGGTGATAAGCAACTAGATGAACGCAACACACCAAGTGACAGTACCACAAAAGGCTATGGGATTTTTTTTTGGCTTTTTAGTGGACTGTAGGACATAAACAAACAAAATAACAAATAAGGGTGGGAGGGTGGGTGATAACAAAAAAACCTACCGTGACAACGATAGCTCTGATTACCACATGATATGCACCGAATTGGTTCGGCGAAGGGTGGCCCGATCTTCACGACAGTAGGTTTCGGTAACGGGGATAACTTGCTGAAAAAAATTCAGCGGGGTAAAAGGCTTTACACCTGGCCAAGGTTGGATGCGACCAAGCGACGGGGAGAGAGACACCGAAACCGTGAAGACTTCGACTCGATCTCCGAACGACCGCAGAACCACAACCGGAGCTAATCCACACAAGACGGGGCAGCCGTACTGGAACCCGCAGAGCACGAATTAGTGGATCTCGGAGAGATCTCTCCACAAGTTCAAGAAGAACAAGGAAGAACAAGGGTTGAGTAAAACACTCAAGCAGCTCGGCTGCAAATATCACTGGGATAATCTTAATTTATCAAAAGTCCCTTTTGGCTTACAAATAAGGGGTATTTATACTAACAACTAGTCCCAAAAATAGATGTGAACTGAAAGAGACCGCGTGGGAAGGTGGAAAGCCAACTGGCTTGATTATTCATGCAGTGGTCGTCAATTTCCCGCGTGTCTTCTGGCCTTCTGAGTGGTCTTCAATGTTTTGATCATAACTCCATGGAAACTTGGGTGTCAGGCTGACTATTGATCTTCTGAACAGTCTGCACCAAAAGCACTCGGCTGCCAAGCTGGGAGCTCTAAAGCACTTGGCAGGAAACTTGGGTGTCAGGCTGACTATTGATCTTCTGAACAGTCTGCACCAAAAGCACTCGGCTGCCAAGCTGGGAGCTCTAAAGCACTCGGTAGGAAGCTTGGGTGTCAGGCTGACTATTGATCTTCTGAACAGTCTGCACCAAAAGCACTCGGCTGCCAAGCTAGGAGCTCTAAAGCACTCGGCGTGTCCTTGTCATCCTCCTTGGTGAACCTGAGTAATAGCAACATGCACGATTTAGGAAGTATATAATTCTCATTAATAAATGGAATTTCACAAAGTAGCGCGTGCACCTCTTGTTGTAGCTGTTTAGCTCGGCTACGAGTAATTGGTCCATTGAAGACATGAACTGGTGCAGCTTGACTTGATGATTGTTCCATCTTGCTTGATGGTGTGGTCGGTGAGGGCATATCACGTGGCCGCCGCCATGGTAGCGCATCTGGTGGATCTCATCGACAGTCATGGCCTCAACGTTGGGTCAGCCGGAAACCAGCCGGAAGAACCACAGTCAGCGCCAACGGACGTGGTGTCGCAGAGGCTCTCGTCGTTGCGGTCGTCGCTGGCGATGAAGTGCGCCACGAAGTCGCCATGGCCACTGCTCACCCAGCACTTTTTGAGGATCCTCTCAGCGTAGGTGTGGACGACGTCGAGCGGTTCGCGGATCTACCACAAGCAAGATCTCTCGTCCCAAGTTTATGGCTGGGTGGGTTGGAATCAGGGTGTCCACTGCTCGGTGCATGACGTCTTCTGCAAAACCGGGCCACCAGTTGGGCGACAAGAAAGCAGTGTTGGACCATCATCAAATCCGGTGGGCTACCGGTTAAAGATATCTAAAACGCCCTGGCAGCCACTTCTAGTTCTCGGCACCCGGGCAGACACAAGTAGAAAAACGACCTTTCGCCCCTAGTACGTTAGTCTCGATTGTGTTATGACCGGTACTAAAGTGAGACTTTAGTACTGATTTGTAAGAATAGTGCCCCAGGGAGCACCAGCTGGTAACACCACCCGGTACTAAAGTGCGCCTCGGGGCATCAGCCGCAACGGCTAGCGCGTCGGTGGTGGCCAGTTTAATACCGTTACTAAACTGCCTCGGCTGCTGGGCCCCACAGTCGAGAATTTCGTATCGGCTGGAAACACCAGTCGATACTGATTTGCTCAGTTTAGTACAAGTTGGTGTTCCGAGCCGATACTAACTCCCACCTATAAATCCGCGCTCATCTTCTTCTTCCCCGAGCCCGAGCACATTTCTTGCTGAGAGCTGGCTCTCTCGTCCCATGGCGCCTTAGATGGGGAGATGCTGCTCGATTTCGCCATTTTTGGGGTTTTCTCTCATCCAAGCGCGCCAAAAAGTTAGCGACTTCATTCTCTCTTCTTTGATGGTACTTGTGCTTTGTTTCATGCTTTATACTTAGAGAAATTTGTGAATTTTAGAATGAGGAGGATTTTTTTTCATTTGTATGTCCATTATTTGAGCTATATAGAATCAATACTTTAATTAGAGGGGAGTTTTTAGTAACAGGTTCATACCGGAGAGAATGAGCACAATTTTAGTGAGAATAATGAGAGACTTTTTTTTTGTAAATTCTTCAAAAAAAGGTGCAAGTGATGATCGATTGGCTCATATTTTTGTACGGTTTTAGAGATCGATTGGAAAAATATACCCAAGAAATTGATTGATTATAACCACCTGAGAATGGTGAGAATGTTTGCAACATTGGGACCGAGTCCTGTTGCATTGGGCACATGTTATTCTCACCGTTCCTGTCACTATGGGGTACTCCCCATCATATGGTGGATAAAGTCCATCATCTCTAGTTACTCCCCAACCAGTCCAACTTAGTTCTAGTCAGGCTCTGTAACCCTGCAACTTAATAAAAATAGCCATTAATCTGATGCACTCTTCAGATTAAATTTTTATTTAAATTGAATGAAATTTATGTTTGAATTATGTTGGATGTATTTATGTTTAATATTGAATGAAATTTTGTAATATTTTGTAATATTGAATGGATGCATGGTGGTAGGAACATCATGGCGTGGATTCTTTGCCTAGACGCTTTTCTCAACGCGGCTGAAGCCAACAGGTCCCGAAGGGTCTCATGTGTTGTCCATGCCGTATTTGCCAGAATATGAAGCAATTCAACAAAATGGACACTCTACACATCCACATGTCAGAAAACAGTTTCATGAATAACTATAATGTTTGGACAAAGCATGGTGAACTAGGTGTTTTGATGCGAGACGATGAAGAAGATGCTGATAACAACATCCCAGACTTTGCCCACTTACATGCAGTTAGTGCGTTTGAAGATAATGATGATCCAATGGACGAGGTTGAATAAAATATCAAAGAGAAGGAGGAGCCACCGACGAGCTAGGTTAGGTTTTGCTTGATGCATAGAAAGACAGTAAACTGCGAAGGAGTCAAAGAAGTTCGAGAAGATGATGGAGCATCACAAAACGAAGTTATACCATGGCTGCAAGACGGAGCAGAAGAAGTTGGATACAATGCTAGAGATGCTAAAATGGAAGGCAATAAATGGTGTCAATGACAAGGGATTTGGTGAGCTACTACAAATCATAAAGAACATGCTTCCTGAGGGTAACGTGCTGCCTTCGACTATATACGAAGCCTAAAAGATTGTGTGCCCTCTTGGATGGGAGAAAGAGAAGATACACGTATGTCCTAATGATTGTATCCTGTATCGCGACGCTAAGTATGAGAAATTAGAAGCATGTCCTATTTGTGGTGCATGAAGCTGAAGTTCATCACGATGCCAGCTCTTATCGCAGGTCCAAAACAGCCTGGCAACGACATCAATGTGTACGTAAGACCTTTGAGCGATGAACTTTTGTTGTTGTGGAAGGAAAAGGGTGTAAGTGTGTGGGATGAGTACAAACAGGAAACTTTCATCCTTCGAGCATTAGTTTTTGTGACTAGCAATGATTGGCTTACAGTTAGAAACCTATCAGGACAGTCAAACAAAAGATACTTGGCCTGCACTCACTGTTATGATGAAACAAACCACATTTATTTGAAACACTATCAAAAGTGCATGTATATGGGCCACCATTGATTTTTACCACCCGATCACCCATTAAGACAGGAAGGAAAACATTTTAGAGGGGACATTATAATCGATCTGGCATTTGTTCCATAACGGAAAGTGTGTGTTTTTTATGGTAAAAGATGTGCAGGTAGTGTTTGGAAAGGGTTGTGGCAACCGTCATTCCGAATGCGAGGATGCACATGCACCCATGTGGAAGAAGAAGAGTATAGGGAGCTACCTTATTGGGAGACGTTGGAGGCCCGCAACACAACTGATGTGTTGCACCTGACGAAGAATCTTTGTGTGAACTTTCTTGGCTTCATGAGTATTTATGGAAGAGGAAAACATACAGTGAAACAAGGCATGACCTAAAAGCATTGGAACAAAGAAAAGACCTACATCCTAAAAAGAACGGAAAAGGCCAGCGATACTTAAGGCCTGCCAGCTACACTCTAAGCAAACAGGATAAGGAAAGCATGTTTGATTGGTTGAACAATACCAAGGTTGTAACGTCCCGCCTCCCCGAGGCCGAGCCCGCTTACACCTGTTAGCTCTCTAGGACCTTTAGAATCCCTCACAGACCAACACATGTCTTTTCCGCGCAGTTTGTCCTCACTCATGCGCACCCGGGAACGACTTTCTAGTTGGTCACTGTTGGTGGTCAATATTATGCGATTTTACCATCAACATTCCACACTATTTCAGACTCATCTTGCTCATAACAAAGTAAATTTGATTATTTCTAATGAGTTCCACAAGTTTTGTATAATTTGTGAGTGAAGGAGCAAATGGAAAAAAGAAGGAGCAAATTGGGCACAGGGCTAGGCCGGCCGGCCTAGGCCAGGCCGACCGGCCCCCTTTCCCCTCTTCTGACCACGACATTGATCCACAAGTCCACTAATGTATCAAGGATGATCATGAGCCGTGCATTTGATGTCGGTTTGATCAAAGGACCCGGAAAGCCTAGGATGGGATAAACATAGATTGAAGGGCCCACAACCTAGAATTCTTGGACCGCTTCAACCGAACGGAACCGTTACCGACTTCAGGACATCATCTAAGCCGTTGCTGCAAAGGACGGTGCCACTTGGCACCAGGGCCAGGCCGGCCAGCCTAGATGAGGCCGACCGGCCTCCCTCCGTGGCTCCCACACTTCCCCCTTTGCGTGGATGTTAAGCTGAAGGTTAGCTTCATGATAACGTCGGGAACCGCCCTTGGAGCCTATAAAAGGACACCCCACTCACCTTGAGAAGACACACACCACATTGGAGAGAAGAGAAGCTTAATGAAAGTGCTCGCATCCTTAGAGTAAGAGTAGGGAGAGAGTGGGTGAGTGCTTGGGTGACAGCCAACCTTGGTAGAGAGAGTCCGGGATTTCTTCTCGGTCTCATCTCAACATTTCCGCCCCGAGGAATATATTTCAGGAGTTATCTTCAGTAAGTCCTCGGCCTCTTGCCTTTAGTATCTCACTAGTTTACAACTTACTTTCAGCAATTTATCTTATCTATCATTCGATCTACGAGATCCTGAGTCTGCGCGAGTGACAGCGACTCTTGTTTGGGGTTTTCTCTATAGCCCTTCGTGTTGGGTGGAGGTCAGTAGCTGAAAGCTTAGGCGTGGTGCCTGTGCTGGCTAGCTACCTCAGGTTGTGTTGCACCCCACGGAACTGCAGTGGTAGGCGGCAGGTGGTGATAGCCCTGTCCGTCCTTTGTTCTTCAGCATGTTCGGGTGTACTCATAACAGTAGTGCTGAGCCCGAAAGAACCCCTATCCCACCCCGTTCTGAGTTCTTCCCGTTCTAGCCGTCGAAGCAGATCATGTTAGATTTAGATAGATTGTCAGGGGTCACGAGTAGCTAACTAAAGTTAAGCTCTCTACCCACTTACCTTGTGCTCCCTGGTGGGTCCAGTTAGGAAAGTTCTAGGCTAGTCGCGTCTACCGTTCCTTGGATTGACATCCAGGTTTCTACTCCCCTGGTGAAAGGCTACATCGTACTCCATGCGCTTGCAGATTTAGTTAGGCTAAGGAGTGCCAACAGTCACCCATCCTGAAATTAGTCCGAGCCAAGGACACTTAACCTCGAAGTTCTTTCGAGATGAGCTTCTGGAAAAGAAGTTACAACTTGTTGATATGAGTATTCTATCAATCCTATTAAGCCATGGGCTGTCACAATCTCACCCCATTAGGAAACCGACGCCCTCGTTGGTCAACCCCAGGCCAGGAACGTCCCCTCCGGCCACATCCATGTGCCCAGTGCTAGCGCATGTGCCATGTTGTGTGACCACTCTAGGCTCACACTAGCCATGCGCACCATGCCTGCGCAACTGTGACCCCATGCGCCCGTTAAACCGCGAGAGTCGGCTCTGATACCAATTGTAACGTCCCGCCTCCCTGAGGCCGGGCCCGCTTACACCTGGTAGCTCTCTATTTTAGAATCCCTCATAGACCAACACATGTCTTTTCCGTGCACTTTGTCCTCACTCATGCGCACCCGGGAACGACTTCTATGTCGATCACCCACTACAAGAAACTATTTATTCTATGACGATACATTTTCATCATGGATCACTGAAAATTCGTCATTATAATTTGACCATGATGTTTTTACTCACCGTCATCTATTGAGCGTCATAAATTAAATCTGTCGACGTTTTCTTCGAAATCGTCACGGATCAACACAATCTATGATGTTTTTTGATCGTCATGGAATGCCCTTTGGGCCTGTGCAGTCCAGCCCAGGCCCAACGTTCGTGACAGAATTGAACGTCACAGATAATTGCCACGTGGCAGCCAGCATGTCAGGTGACGTGGTCAATGACACGTGTGCAATGACATGGCGGTTGACTTGGACGATGATGTGGCAGCTGATGTCATTGATGACTTGGCACCTGACGTCATTTTTTATAAGCCCACTTTTTTAAGCCCGTCAATTTTTTACGGCCCAATAACTTTTTGCTGCAGCCCATTTATTTTTTTGTTGCGCCCCACTTTTCTCAGCAGCAGCCCATTAAATTTTTTTGATAGTGCAGCCCATTAACCATCTCAGAACCAGCCCATTTTTCCGACCCACAATCATAACAAAGCCCAATAAAAAAGCCCACTGAACAAAAATATTAAAATCTGAGCCCATCAAATTCAATCCAATTTCTCACACCACAAATCATAATACATCAACAGCACAATAACAAATAGTCTCAACATCACAATAATCATCTATGCTTCCAGAATCAAACAAGTTCCACAGCAAGCAAGCTACCAGCTTGTCCACAGCAAGCAAGCTCAACAGCACAATAGTTCATCTATGCATGATACAGAAGTTTGTGTAGCTGAACCAAGCTACCAGCTTGTGCAGGTTCAGAAATCTCAACATTTTACCAGAACCCAAAATGCGAGCCACCACTTTTGGTTCAACAAACACAAGCAGCAAAATTGAGCACCAAGAATCTCCTTGCACCAGGTTCCTCCACACGACCTGTAGCACCAAAAAATCTAAAGCACCAGAAACAACTTGCTGTTTGATGCCAGAAGCAAAGGCAGCAAAAGAAATAGAACACCTGAACCTGCAACACCAAAACCAAGTACCAGAAACAAGTTAAGCCACTATCACCATGGTATACCAGAAACCAATTGAGGCACTGGAACACCAACACATGCAACCAGGTTGCAAGAAAAATACTTGAGCACTAAGCACAATATGAACCGGCAACTCACAGTTAGACAAAGGACAAATCTAACATGCAAATAATTATTCTTTCAATTATCTATTTTACGGCTACCTACAATATTACCAACACCTACCATCCGCCCCACATGCAAAGCTCAAGTAATGAAAAGAGCAAGTATTGATTTCCTAATCATTGGATACTGTAACCAAAGCAACATTCTCACATATATGAATTCTGAAATGCAACATCAAAAGAATTTCAGCAATATGTAACATACCATTATGTGTATCAGCGTGGTCCATTTTGACCAAGAACATGGTCAAGTTTGGCCTCCAAATCTGCATACTTCTTGTCCATCTCCACTTTGTCCCTTATCCTTGTCATGTTCAGTTTCCTGCGCTTGCTTTGACAAGCATTCCATTTGTTCGCGCTGGTTGCTGACAATCAACCGAAGCTCCACATTCTCCCTCTTCTCCGCTTCCAGTTGTGCACTCATCCTTGGTCGCTTAGGCTGCATACCCACATTCTGAAGGAACACACTCTTCTTGTTGCGCTCAAGCACATTGGATACAACCTGAACTGCAGACTTGGGTGGTTCTCCTTCTGTTGGTTGTGCAGCTAGTTGGGTTTCCATTTCAGTCTAACAAGCAAGCAGCAAACATTGTTCAGGATCATGGGGCAGTCTAAAATATCCAAGTCAAATTAGCACAGTTAGAGAGCAAACTTACAATAGCTGATTGTACAGCAGGTGTGTACCCACCCTTTTTCTTGCTGAAGTGGCACATTTTGAACAAATCTAACGCATCAGGTTCGGCATCCTCATCCTCATTCTCATGTTCCTGAAAAAACGTTGATATGGCAAGATTACTTAATCGGTCACAACACTTGATAGCAACGAGAACTATTACAACAGCTTAACATTGGAACAGGAGAACTATTACAACAGCTTAACATTATAACACTGACTACCAAATATCACAACAGCCTTGGCATTGAGTATTTTTAGATTGCTATGTAAACTAGATACAAACTATTTACAACAATTTTAATCTCACACAAACTATCAAAATGGTTCACGGTTGCTACCAGTCACAAACTGATCATGGCAACTTATGGAACCAGAAACTTTATTTGCTAAAATATGACAGAAGAGCAAGTTCATTTACTACCAGCAAAAGGATATCTATATTGAAGACATCTAGATAATTAAAGGCACATCGGGATGCCTAACTTACCAAGTTCTCAACAAACATCGGGTAGCTACAGGAGCCAGTTGTATGATGTAACAAAACATTCCCTCGGTTGTCTTTGTTCTTTTGACAAGTCATCTGCATCATATACGGAATACATGTTACAAGTAGCCAAAGTACACCATAAATTATTCAGGCATGTCTTTAGAATTGGCAGTTGTTCTCTGACCATTGGGAAAGTAAGCAGGAAGGCCAAGTTGCTGTAGCCTTGCACTGTTCGCCATGCATTGTCGGAGGCGCATCTCTTCATACGGATGCAGCGATTCTAGGATGAGGTAAAATATGAACAGATTAGAGAGTTGGGCCATGTTCACACCTAGTAAAATAACCCGTGGGTGGTTTTGCCTAAAATAACCACACTCAAAACGAACAAAAACAAACATAGCACAAACAAAAAACTATTTTACCACGAACACAAACAAACACGACACTAACTTCTTGCAGACATGGGCAAATACCTGGTCCTTGTGCTTGCTTTTGTGCACCCTTCGTCTGCATCTCACGAATACCTGGTCCTTGTGCTTGCTTTTGTCCACCCTCCGTCTGCATCTCGCGAAGTGGTCCTTGAAGCAGCTGCAACGGCGTCGTGGCGGAGGTCGTGGCGCAGGAGGAGATGGGGGCGCGGAGAAGGAGACGGTGGCGGCGGCGGTCAGTAGTGGAGGAGATGGTGGTGGCGACGGTCGGTGGCAGAGGAGGAGATGGGGGCGCGGAGAAGGAGACGGTGGCGGCGGCGCTCGGTGGTGGACGAGATGGTGTTGGCGACGGTCGGTGGTGGACGAGATGGTGGCGGCGACGGTCGGTGGTGGATGGGTACGCCGCGGTCCTCAGCGGAGGTGGGGGCGCCGCGACCGGCGGAGGAGATGGAGGCGCCGTGGCCGGCGTAGGTGGAGGAGATGTGGGCGCCGCGGTCCTCGACGGAGGTGGAGGCGAAGGGGGCGCCGCAGCCGGCGGAGAAGATGCAGATGCGTTCCTGGTGGGAGATGCAGATGTGGTGGCCTGGTGGATGAGATGGGGAGGCAGCTGAGTGGGTGACCTAGGGATTTCGAGAGATTTTGAGGCCTCGCAGCGGGATGGGGGCTATACAATTACCAAGCAACCCTTTCATGTTTGGCGGATGGTATTACAGAGTGTGGTAATTTTTGTGGATGGGGATGGGTAGTAGGGTAAATGTACGCTGAAAAATTTTGGGCTCGTGCCAGTACACCGAAAGAAGGAAACCTACCGCGCGCTTGCTCCGCTGAATTAGGCCCACGCGTCATAGAGCTCTCCTGAAGCAATTTTTTTCTAATTAAGAAATCTGAAATCACCCTTTGTGAAGTAACTTGTAAAATAAACTATCTTAAATACATGATTTAATTTTTCTCAAGTAAAAGACAACGTATCAGTTGTCAGGTATGAGTTTGTAGAATTTATTAGTAGACTTGTCTTTTCTATCATTTAATTGATTTTCTACGTCTTTATGCAAAGTAATCCAAAACTGAACTATGTGTCCCTCCCAATAGATTCAAAAAAGTGTAAAAAAATTATTAAGAGCCTCACATGTTTCACTGTAGATTATGTCTTCAAGATACAAAAAAATTGTATTGTCTTCTAGAGACTAGTCAAAACTCTATCTTCGTATTACCACATAATAATTACAATAATAACTAAATTAGATAAAAAAAAGTGTACAAATTGACGTGGCCACATATTTTTAGTTCATAAAGTACCCTAAAATAAATTTAAAGTGTTTAGTATAGTTGGAGCACACATTTGTTCACGAATGGACACATGTCTCGCATAGTTTCTAATAACTCTACTCAAACTTTGAGATTTAAGTAGCACATTACATTTTCAAACTCATATGTAACTCAAACTTGGATAAAACCTTAAGTTCACTATATCATTACAAAATACGACTTTAGATTACTAATTGTTATAGAAAAATATGGTTTATCAATTCTCTTCGGTGCAACAAAAGAAGTCATATAAAAACGAGATGAAACTAGAAACTAGGATGCAAACAAACGATATTACACGACAGATCGTGATTTTAGAAAATTTCAGAAACAAAAATCACCAAATTTGGAGTTTGTATGGTCAAGAAATACTAATTACAAAATTTAATTATAGATTAAAAAGCAAAAAAATGGTGCGGGCGGCATGGTATGCGCGCCACGTGGCCCAACTTGCTGGAGTTCTCGCGCCCGCATGAACTCCTTTCATCCGTGGCCAACCTGGTGCTGCCACGTTGGTCGACTGCGTGGCCAACATATTTACTATATAAAGGGTATCACGATAATTTGAACGTCGTTTTTCTAGTAGCTCGTCTGGTATTGCTTGCACACTCTATGTATGAAGTCGCGTGTTCGATTCCTGCCGTCGCCAAGTTTTTGTTTATCTTTTTTTTTTGAAAGGGAGGGAATAAAAATGAAAATATGTACAAAAAATTTGTGTGTCATCACGGAGTCGAACCGTGGCATCCACCGTCCGAAGAAACAGCACAACCACTAGGCTAGACACACATGCTCAGTTGATGTATTGGAAACATTCTACAAGTATATGTGTCACAAGATAACTCCATGGACTCTGGATAGGGCCGACTCGTTGTCCCCCGGCTCATGCCATCCTCAAATTCCATGCATTTCTGTTTTTCCCCATTTTTTCACAGGTTTTGGGCCTTTTTTGGCTGTTTTTCTTTATTTTTGTTTTTCTCATATTTTCATAGTTTTTGGGCCGGGTCACGACGAAATCGATAAACTGTCACGTGTTTTGGGCCGGTCTGTGACGAAATCGATAAACTGTCACGTGTTTTGAGTTTTGTACCCATAGTTGCAAATCCGTGACGATGTCTTAAAAACATCATGAAAAAACGTTAAAATTTCGTCACAGAATAAATAGTTTCTTGTAGTGACCCATCCTGAAATTACTCCGAGCCAAGCACGCTTAACCTCGAAGTTTTTTCGAGATGAGCTTCTGGAAAAGAAGTTGCAACTTGTTGATATGAGTATTCTATCAATCCTATTAAGCCATCAGCTGTCACAAAGGTGTCATCCAAATACTCAAATATAAAAGGAATAATAAAAATGAAACAGAATAAAATCACAAACCTGAAGTCCCATGACTGTATGCCCTGATGACACAATTTCTTCTAGTTGTCTTGAGGGGTATTCTACCATATAATGTAAGGTTGGCAATCATGAAGATGTGCACGTTCCTCAATGAAAATTCACAAAAGGTGATTAATCCAAGGAATTTAATAAAGCTACAGCAAGATGTGGTCCAATGCCTTGTAAGTTTCGAGATGATATTGCCACCTTCATTCTTTAATATTATGATGCGTCTCCTGGTTCACCTAGTTAAAGAGATAACTATTTTGGGGCCAATATTCTTGCACAATATGTTCCCTTTCGAGAGGTACATGGAAGTCTAAAGAAGATGTTAACAACCGTTCTCGTCCTGAAGGATGCATCGCTGAAAGCTATGGAACAGAGGAGGTCATTGAATTTTGTGTAGACTTTATTAAGGATATTGATTTGGTTGGGCTCCCCGTGTCACACCATGATGGGGCGACTTTGCGGAAAGGGCACACTTAGGAAGAAAGCTAATATGAACCTCCCTCAACATGAAATATGCATAGCAAACATCATGGTTATACAAAGTTCCTCCTTTGTGGCTCCATATATGGAGGAGTATAAGGATATTATACGGTCCGAAAACTCAAATAAGTCTGCTACATGGATTAAACGTCATCACATAGATACTTTCAAAGATTGGCTTAGACGAAAACTCATCGGTGGCAGCATGATTGATCAACACCTTCAATGGCTGGCTAGAGGACCATCAATCACAATTTTACAATACCAAGGCTACGAGATAAATGGGTACACATTCTACACAAGAGCTCAAGACCAAAAGAGCACTAACCAAAATAGTGGTGTCCGTATAGATGCAATAAACAATGATGGAATAAAGGATATCTACTATGGCATCATAGATGAGATATGGGAACTTGATTATGGACCTATAAAAGTTTCCTTGCTCCGTTGTCAATGGGTGAGCCGCGCTGGCATAACGATAGACCGTTATGGGATGACAACAGTGGACCTCAAAAAGATTGGATATGAGGAGGAACCATTTGTCTTAGCCAAAGATGTGTCACAAGTGTTCTACATGATAGCCAATAAGAGGCAAAGCAAACCCAAGAAAAGAAAGCAAAAGAAGCAGACGGAAAAGGAGCAAACGAAAAAGAAGCTACAAGATAATGAGCCTAAACGCCACGTAGTGTCGGAGGCACGACCATGGGCCCACAAGAATGCATGGAGAATTCCTAGAAGAGGATCATACCTAGCATGGAAGCTATGAGTAGAGGACTAAGGACTCTATGCATTAAGAAACTAGTCGTACTACAAGGAAAGTACTCGATATGACTTGTAAAGTACCCAATCGAGTTGTAGTATGTTAGGATTCTACTCAGAACCAACCTGTAACCCTGCACCCTATGTATATAAGGTTGGGCAGGGACCCTCTTCAAACATTACATCTCATCACATGCAATACAAACCACCAAACTGGACGTAGGGTATTATGCTATTCTGGCAGCCCGAACCTGTCTAAACTTGTGTAGTGTAGCCATTGCGTTGCTGATCTCGACAAAACCCGCCTAAAATATACTACCTCAGGACCCCCCTCGGTTGGATTAACAGTAGAACACAGACATCTGGCGCGCCAGGTAGGAGTTTTCCTTGAGAATCGCGTGGAGAACTCAATGGCATCCTACGTGCAGGCTAAGGTGCTCCCCATGGGCACCACCTTTAACTTCAGCTCTTGGGTGTACGTCGCCGACAGCTTAGGTTGTTACCAAAGCTACCTCGAGCCAACCCCACAGCAGAAGCACCCGGCGTCCGTCGCCGCCAAACTAGCCTATAGTTTCGGCAAGTTCACACTCTCATATCTCATTTAGGGGCATGAGTACGAGCCCGAATAGACCTCGACCTCAGGTTAGGCTCATGTTGTGCTACTCGACATGGAAACGAATTCGTCGAGAAGCTCAACTACCCACCCAACCCAATTCCCGTTTGGACTCCACGATTCGACCCGTGCGTGGCACGAGGCATTACAGACCAAGTTCAAGTCCCTATTGGGATCAAAGCGGGAAGTCCCAGTCCGAGTCGCAAACGGATGCTCCAGCTCCTGCAGTGAGGCGATCTACAAATACAAATTAGACTCAGATGATGGGGCTCTTTAATAGGCTCTGAAGACAATCTGGTGATCTGCTCCACAGCAGAAGGAAAATTCGTCTACTCACAAGATATGATGCCGGCAAAGCTCTACGGGTCTCGTCAAGTTTTTTTCCTCTTTGGCGTACCTAGAGCACCAGATGCGAAAAGTAGTACAGAAATTGTTACTCCTAGTCCTAGCACCACCAATGACCCAGAGCGACAAGTATTCATGGCCGAATCGATTGCTGGCATTGTAGAAGAAGACCATGTGCTAGCTGCCCGCTATGCTATCGAGTTGGAAACTGACATATCCCTCGATGAAGCCCCGGTCAATGGAGAGACTGCAAACCAAGCGACCGCCCGTGAATGCAGAAAGACCAAAAGGGCCACTCTATGCGCCAATGTTCACCAACGATGCCTCATGGGTCGCAACCTAGCACAATAATTTGCACCCGTGGCACAGGACGAGCAGCCCATGGCCAACTCCATGGAGATCCAGTATCACATATGTGGCCTACCACGTAGCCAGAGCATCTCCAGGCCCTTGATCGGATCAACGCTATGATTCGTGCACTCGACAGAGCCAACCCAATGCCATCCGTACGCAACAAGCAACATGCACGAAGTGAAGAAGTCAACATCAGCAGACCTGTACGACTAGCTAGGGGGACTATGCCGGCAAAATAGGAGCCAGCCGCACGGGTGTCGCAGCACCCAGTCGTGCAGGTGGCAGCAGCCGCCAGGCTGGAGGTTGAGTTGAAGACAATAATAGAGGTGTAGCTGGTGCATGCGACGTTGATGGAGATCTCAGGCAACACCTCAACGCAAATCGCGACTTGCACTCGGTCATCGAGTCCAAGTGACATGATCAAGAACTAGGCTACAAAGAATAAAACGACGAGTACCCGATGTTCACCAGAGACATTAGGATGGCAGCCTACCCTCAACCGTTCAAGCCAACTAGTTCTGACAAGTACAGCGGCAAGACATCCCCTGAGTCATGACTATGCATCTACTCAACAGCTATTGAGTGTGCAGGTGGTAACAGCGCGATCAAGTGCTGCTACTTCCCACTAACGCTTGAAACAGCTCCGCTCACATGGTTTGAGAATTTACATCCTCGCTTCATTGACACGTGGGATCGTCTGTAGAAGCTCTTCATCATCAACTTCCAAGGCACCTACAAACCGCCCCAAGACAACTCATGATCTCTCCATGTGTAAACAGAAACCAAGCGAATCGCTTCACGAGTACATGCACTGTTTCATGGAAATCATGATGTCTCCATGTTCTAGCAAGGGATCACTAATCAATACTAGGACACACAGTTTGGACTTCATCGCCCCAAGACACCGGAATCCCTACGAAACCAAATAGAGGCATGGGCAAACCAAGAGGATCACGGCATGGAGAAGTACAACGCTCAATGCGGCAAGGAGAAGCAAGATTCGTGATCACCGTGGAAGCAACTTCAAAGGCTAGCGTGATTTCCGGCGCAATAAGACAAAGCCAGACGATACTATCGCGGTACTCGATCGCAACCCGTAGGGCCAGAAGAGGAAAAATAACAACCAAGAAGATTTTGACAAGGTGTTGCACAAGCAATGCCTGTGGCACCCGCAGCAGAAGCACACGCTCCATCAGTGCTATAACCTATGACGTGCTTTTGACCTCACTCTCTGTGATGATAAGAAGAAGCCAAAACAAGAAACACTCGATCCAGGAAAAACAAAAATAGTTGGAGTTGAAGATATTACAGACAAGTCAGAAGATTATGATCAGCTAGATGATCGTCTTTCATTCTCAATTGATGTTGACCCCAGCATTCTGTTATCCAAAGAGGATGCTCCTTACTTATGGCGTGATCACAATCAAGGAACCTTCATCAGAAGAAAGATTAATTTTGTTGCATTAGAAGATGATGATCAGGAAGATTATTGGTTCATTTGGTGTATTTTGCATTAAGTGATGTAATGTATTGTGTGCCGTGTTGGACTTATAATTATGTTGAATGAACTCAATATAATTATGCATGGTGAAAATATTACTCCCTCGTATTATTTATTCATTATGAAAAGTGTTGAAATACGAAATTTGACATAATTAAACAATTAAATTGCGATTAGAAGAGAAAATTGTATGGGATTTTAAAGTTAGTATTTATAAACATTTTTGCATGTACAAAATATTAATTTCTCTATATTTTATAGATTAATATATGTGACATATTTATAACCTCTTAGTGTATTTTCATAATTTGAAATTGAACAGGTAATCATCAATGTACTTACAATTTTTAACAATAAATGTTGTGCCTTTGTAATATTTAATAAGCATAAAACGATAATAAAGTAATATAGAGGAATAGGGAAAGAAAATAACAAATAAAGGGAAATTGTAAATGTGGAGGCAGTTTAGTACCGGTTTGTAACAAGGCCCGGTAATAAACGGCCCCACGTTTTCATTTCCCGCCAGAAGTGGCAGTTTAGTACTGGGCCTTATCTCAAACCCAAACTAAACTGCCCCTAGTGCCAGTTTAGTACCGGTTTGAGAGAAGGTCAAGTACTAAACTAGCTAGGGTATAAAACCCCACCCCTTCTCCTCCCCCGACACTTAGCCAATTTCACTCGTCCGCCACCGCTCCTCGCCATCTCCTTCTGCGCCGCCGCCATCTCCGTCGTCCTCGTGCGCCATTTCCTCGCCACTACCTCGTCCGGCTGTGGATCCCCGATGCCGCACTCATGGATCCCCATCACCGCGTCTCTCGCTGCCATCCCTGCCACCTATCTCAAGGTCGCCGACACAGCCGTCCCTACCGCCTCTTCCTCATTCGGACGGCCACGGTGCCGCCTCTCACTTATCCGCTCGGCGCAGACGCACCTCTCGGTTGGCCACTCCAGGCGTGATATGCTTCAGGAGCCCGTGTCGTCCGGCGGCCATCGTCCCCATGCCCAGCCTAACGTGTCCACCCCCGCCGCGGGCTGACCTTCCGCCACTCTACCTCGGCGTCGCTGTGCCAGCGCCGCCCGTCTTCCTGGTCGACCAGGGTCGCCGTCGTCCCTGTCGACTAGTGTCGCCCGCGTGACTGTAGAAATTGTGAAAAATGTTAGAAATTGTTACAGATTTTTAGAAAATCTTAGAAATTGTTAGAAATGTTTAGAAATTGTTAGAGATTGATAGAAATGTTTAGAAATTGTTAGTAATTGTTAGATATTTTTAGAAACATTTAGAAATACTAGGAATACTAGAATAACTATTATGCTTCATATAATTTATTTCTATCGTATACTAGGAAAAGCTAACAGTTTATTTTCATTCTATAAGGAAAAAATGGCCGGATGTAGCAATGAGGAGTTCATGTATAATATAATTCGAGAGGGTACAGCCGTCGCTGGGCTAGAAATTGATGCGGGCGAGGATGATGGCAGTCAATATCTTGATTTATCTGGACATGGAGGGGATGGAGGAGACGATGGAGATGATGGAGACGACCAGCAAGAAGAAACTGGTCTTGACGAAGTCAATGAGGCCGAGGTATACTTCAGGATTTTGGCCTATATCCATGATTTCAAATTTGTAGGTATCAACGTCATGAATTAATTAATAGTTTAATTTTCAGGCATCCGGATCGATGCCTCCAAAATGGAAATGAGGCTCCAAGAAAAAGATGATGGGGCATACCATGGTCACAACAGTGGAAGGTGACGGAACCCGCTGGGATTAAGACGACTTATGTGAATCAATATGGATATCTTGTCAGAGAAAACATCCCCATCAAGTACAAGCTTTGGAGGATATCTAAAAATGCAGACCCAAATGTTGAAGTCTGACAAACCGTCCCGGAGACAGAGAAGGAAATGTTATGAGAATAGATCCTTACACACTTCACATTTCCCAAAGACAAATTAGATGATGTCAAGGATTGGACGATGAAGAAGATGGCTACTTAGTTTTAGTCGTTCAAGAAGAAGTTAAAAGTCGATTACGTCAAGAAGGACCTCACACCATATTTCAAGAAGAAGTTCCAGAACCAACGACCATTTTGGGATGAATTCATGCAGAACCAGTTGTCGGCAGACTACCGAAATGGGTTAAAACTAACACAGACAATGCCTCAAGAAATCAGTTTATCATCTTGGACCATGAGGTTATGCGAAGGAGATTCCGAAATGGAGGAAGATGGGAGAAGATCTGATTGCATGAGTAATCGTATCGCAAACTCTCTCGTGGCCATTACGAGCGAGGTGGTACTTCTATGCTCATGGAGGCACACTAAATATGGAAAATGGTGCGTTTATCACTAGTGAGGTCATAGCCGCTACGATCAACAGGCTTGACAAAGCAATTAAGAAAGTATAAGATGGATCTTTCAAGCCTGATCGAGAGAAGGACGAGCTGACTTATGCTCTTGGGAATCCATAATGCACTGATCGAGGCATGGGCGTAGTCCCTTGGAAACGTGGCTTAGTGAAGATTTGCATACGTTCTGAAGCCATTAAGAAGCAAGGCAGTAGTGGACGTCATAGGTGTTCGGTAAAATGAGGATGATCATACCATTTTACTGACAAATTCCACAAGTTTGGATGAGTTGTGCTTGCAGGATGAACCAGGAGAAACAAGGGCCAAACCTGGCACAGAGCCAGGCCGGCCGGCCTAAGCCAGGCCGACCGGCCTCCCCTGGCCAGGTCTGGCCATGTCATTGATCCACAAGCCATGCCAAGTGCCCAGGATGATCAAGCACCGTGCAAACAACGTCGGTTTGATCCAAGGACCCGGAAGGCCTAGAGGTGAAAGCACATGGATTGAAGGGCCCACATCCTAGGATTCTCGGACAAGCTTCAACTAAACGCAACTGTTACCGACCTTGGGAGAGCATCAGGACCGTTCCTGCAGAGGACGGTGCCAAGTGGCACCAGGGCCAGGCCGGCCGCCTAGCCCTAGGCCGACCGGCCTCCCTCTGTGGCCGCCACGTCTCCTCCTTCGCGTGAAGCTTAAGCAGATCCTTGGCGTGCTAATGACTGCTGACATCCACCTCCTGGAGGCTATAAAAGGAAGCTCATTCACCTTGGGAAGACACACACCACATATCTCAAGTCTTTACTTAAAGGGAGCTCTAGTATCTTTTTCATTTCTTAGATTAGGATTAGAGTTGGGAGTAGAGTCGAGTCGAGCTTAGCTCGGATCTTCGGAGTCTTCGGAGTTCTGGTAAAGCTCTTGTATCCTTTCCTTCTTTTGAAGAGGTTATTTATATAATTACTTTCTTATTTCAGAGCTTAAGTTATCTTTTATATTTCTCTCTTGCTCTTCTTTAAGAGTAAAGATCTTGCTCTCTTTAGAGCAAAGTCCTTCCCCCTTTAGTTTTAGTGTAGAGTTTAGTTTAGCTCTACCGGGTTTTATCTCGCGGGTTTGCTCGCCTTGACCGGAGCCGTAAGACGCCTTAGGGAAGACGGGGATTTCTCTTGACAGGCCTCAAGAGAAATCTTAATCATCGAGTGCAGACGTGGTGTCTGGCTTGTTGATTAACTAGGAAGTGTGTTGCACCCCACGGAACTGCAGTGGTAGGCGGCAGGTGGTGACAGCCCTGTCCGTCCTTCGTAGTCCACCACGTTCGGGTGTACTCATAACAGTAGTGCTGAGCCCGGAGAACCCCCTCTCTCACCCCGTTCTGAGGTTCTCCCGTTCTAGCCGTCGAAGCGAGCTCTGTTCCCGGTATCTAAGCTAGGGTCTAGGCTAAGGCTAGAGTGCCTTTTGCTCTGAGTTAGAAAGAGTCTAGGTCCGGTCTCTCCCAACGTCTTTCCTTTTCTTTAGAAATAGGTGCTCCGTGTGTCGCTGGTCTTTCAGACCTTCTATCCGGTCATTAACTTGACCATTATCCACCCAAACCTAGAGTTTGTGCCCCTGGGTTTGTGGCTTGATATTTCTAGCAAGATATATCATTTCATTCTTCAATACACTTTAACCATCTGCTTCCCTGCAGAAATATAAATACGATACCCTGGGGTAACTCCCGAGGTGAAGTGCTACAACGAGATATATTATGTGCGCTTGCAGAATTAATTTTGCATACAACGACATATATCTACGCGCTCTTGAGCGTTGCCAAAACGTGACGCTAAGGAGTGCCAACAAGCATTTCTGGCGCCGTTGCCGGTGAAGCAATTGGCTAAAGTTATTGTTGAATCATTTGATTATCTTTACAGATTTACCAAACCACTAACCTTAGTGACCTCACCACTGCAACATTCGTCTATTTTTGATGTGTTTTGCAGGGTAGTGCATGACTGGTTTCAACCTACCATCAAACTTTGATCCAAATCCAGAACGCATTGGAAGAGTAGTGCGAAAGAGAGTCGTACCTCCTCAGATTTCACTCAGCTCAAGAGCGCGTGGGCTGATGATATTTCTTTGGAATAACATTGTGAGCTGAGTGTGATTAGAAAAAAATATCTAACGGCTCCTGTAGTGTCACAGCAGCATTAGGGCCCCCCCCCCCCCCCCCCTCCTTACGCCAAAATGTTGCTTCTATTACGAAATGGTCTTGACGTTTCAAAATTTCGTCATTGAAGCAACCACATCAATGACGAAATTTTAGGGTTTGTCATTGAACTCCGGCGGTCGTCAAACGCCCCTTTGCAACCATGACACGAGGGGAAATTTCGTCATTGAAGCAAAGGGCGTGTCGTCATTGAAGCAAAGAGCCCTCGGCCGTAGCTTTGGTGACGAATGCTCTTCGTCATCTTTCACTTCGGGTCATACTTGTCAACGCGGGGTCCACTGGACGGATGGGTTTGACGGTCCGCGTCTTCCGGGTCCACCGGAGAGGCGTGACTTGGCGGTCCACTTGTCCGGGTCCACCGGTGTTGTGGGACCTGGTTGCGGACGTGTGCGTTGGTCCCCCATCCGTCCACCAGCAACCCAGGCCGGCCCCGTCCCGCGCTCACGCCCGCTCCGGCCGACTGTCCGCACTTCACTACGTGCTAATTCCCGAAGGATACACTAGAGTATTAATTAACCAAGTGGCTAGTGATTAGGCTGAAGACCTTGAAATCCCGATCCCTACAGGTGAGGGTGGAGAGGAGTTGTGACATGGCCTGCACACTTGAATTTGTTGACCCAAGGGAGACATAAGATTGAAGCAAAGCAGCAACAGATTACAACGGCAGCATCGGCTACAGGGGAACTCAGAATTGATCCACCATCTCCACAAGGCCCTAGCATCGAACCGCTATCACCACCTTCTACAAGGGACCCCAGCATGAGTCCACCTCAGCCTCCTCCTAACCCTCAACCGACGAAGTGGTACACCAAGGCTCCAATCCCTCCAGCCCCTAAGCGGCACAGACTGCAGAAAGAGAAGCCTCCACCTCTGAAGCTCCTGTACGAGAAAACAAATGAGGAAACCGATGTGTATGTGGCCCAAGAAGTTAAAGATTATTTTGAAAATGCTAAGGAGAGGAGAAAGCCTAAGCCGAAGGAACCAGTGGACCTTGGCAGCTCAAAGACACTTTATTAAACAGTGCACACCTGTGGTGAAAGCAAAGCTATTGGACTACGACCGCACAATCACTAAGTCGTATAAGAAAGTCGAGAATAGAAAATGTGTGTCGTGGTCATTAGTGCATGGGCTCTGTAAGTATTTAATGACATTTCTATATTGTACCTCTAGTTCTTGTGTCTGTCTAATCCATTCTTATATGTTATTTTGTATCATGTAGGATGGAGGCACAACATTGCCGGAAGAAGGGATACTATGGCATTGGCTTCTTGGATTCGGATATCATACACGTGGAAGTTGTTACTAAATATCCCAATCGGACGGCGACCAATATCTTCAAAGGCTTGATGAACCAACATGCATGTTCATTCATACTCTTGTCGTACAACTTTACGTGAGTCCTGAACATATTCGACTACTTTTATATTCCATCATGTTACTGTTCAAAATTGGACACATTAATTACCTCTTCATATGTACAAGTTTCATTGGATACTCGTTGTAATCGAGGTTAATCAAGGCAAGGTTACGGTGTTTGACTCTTTGAGAAAAGAAGAAAGAAGATTACCAAAGCCTCATTAACGTTCTTAACAAAGCATGGTCTCGCTTTGTTAGACAACAAGTTGGAGTATCACAGATGGACGAGCTTGTATGGAGGACTAACTTTCGGTACGCTTACAAATTGATAGTTTTATTTCTTTTCTTCAAACATCAAGAATATTACATAATCGATTGTTCATATATGTATATATAGTATACGAGACAGGAACAGGGAAACAACCGGTGTGGATACTACATATGCGAGTTCATCCACGGTTTTGTAGGTCCAAAACAAATGACGGAAAGAGAATTCGAAGTACGTAAACAAAACTAATTGTTACCATTTCATTAATTTTCATTATGCAAATTTGTTTACTTAGACTAACAAAGATTTTTTTGACAGATTATGACTATGTCAGAAGACCTCATTGAACCGGAACGAGTCAAGACAGTTTAAGAACAACTTATGAGATTCCTGCTCGATGAAGCATTGGTGCACTTGACCCAAATGCGACCAAGGATGACGAGGATGAGGACATCCTAAAGAAGAAGAAGTAGCTTAGCTTTGTTTTGATCGAAACACTTGAAACATTGTTTATATATGTGTAATACTTTTTAGTGGGCTAACTAAGTATATGTAGATTATATATAATCGTAATGTAATATATTACTTTAGTAGGCTAACTAAGTATATGTACATTATCATCATAACGTAATGTACTTTATACGCATAAGAATACGAATACGGATACGACTAGGAATATGCATTAGAACTAAAACAAATAACAAAATAAACTAAAATGTTAGAGAAAATAATATATATATGGAAAATCAGTTCTACACACGCACGTAGCTATTCCTACCTACGTATCTCATGATACATGACGTATTTCATGTAGTATGTGATACACCGGCCGGTACTAAACTGCGTGCCCAAGCGCGCACAGTGGGCACACAGTTTAGTACCAGGATGTGTTACCAGCCAGTACTAATAAGGTGTCGCGTTTAGTACCAGTTCCACAACGGATACTTAAACTACACGCCAATTTAGTTTCAAACCGGTTACTAGTGAGACAGAGCAAACTCGTCCCTCTCGGAGTCTGTGAGTGCATCCGTTTGCATATTCGTCTCGATCTTTCGAATTAAAAAAATATACGCGTGCGTCTCGTGTGTGCATTAATTATACTCAAACGACGAAACCACGTGAGGTACAGCAGGCTCGTGAGGGGCAGGAGCAGGTACTGCTTTTGCTACTTGCTACTCAAACTACTTGCTTTTGCTACGTGAGGTACAGCAGGCTCGTAAGTGTCACGTCAAAGTAAATTTAGCATTCGTAGTATTAAATATAAACTATTGGTAAAACTAATTACAAATCTAGCCAGCAAATCGCGAGACAAATCTAATGACAGGTAATTAGAGGGTAATTAATTAAGAATTAGCGGACGGTTACTGCAGCATTACTGTTGCAAATCGTGGATTAAGTAGGCTTGTTAGACTCGTCTCGCGACATACACTCCATCCATGTAATGGATTATTTTTTCGTTTACATTTAGTACTTTATGCATGTAAGATTCTCTTTGATGTGATGGGTGGAAAAAATTTTACAGGGACAACTAAACACCGGCCATATAGGCTTGCAGCTTGCATTGCTTAAGTACTGTTGTGAACAATAATTACTCCCTCCGTAAAAAAAATGCAATTTAATGGTACTTATTAAATAAGATTAGCTATTATGTCTTTAAATAAATTTATTACAAAAATATATTCTATAACAATCTAATGGTACTTATTTTGTACCATAAATGTTAGTAATATTTTATATAACTTTAGTCAAAGTTCAAATAATTTGACTCATCAAAAAAGCGAGAATTGCATCGACAGAAGTAGTACATTGGTTGTGTACGTAGGTGCTAACAACAACAAATAAGATTGGCGACACTCTTAAAAGCCAAAGACCCTACACCACAGCTTCCCCACTCACACTACTCTTCCGAGTTCCCAACACAGACGCATCCCAAAACCCCTCTGCATTCCAGCCGCAATGGCTTCACCCGACCAGAGCAACAAGAAGCTCCGCGTCCTCCTCATCCCCTTCTTCGCCAGCAGCCACATCGGCCCGTTCACCGACCTCGCCGTCCACCTCGCCGCCGCGCGCCCAGACGCCATCGAGGCCACCGTCGTCGTCTCCACGGCGAACGCCTCCGTCGTCCGGTCGGTCCTCGCACGGCGCCACGCCGATAACGAGGCGGTGAGAGTAGCCACGTACCCGTTCCCGGCGGTGGACGGCCTCCCGCCGGGCGTCGAGAACCTCTCCACCGTCACGGCCGCCGACGCGTGGCGGATCACCGTCGCCACCTTCGACGAGGCGCTGGTGAGGCCCCGGCAGGAATCCCTCGTCAGGGAGCTCTCGCCGGACGCCATCATCACCGACATGCACTTCGTCTGGAACGCCACCGTCGCCGCGGACCTCGGCGTGCCGTGCCTCACGTTCCAGGTCATCGGAGTCTTCGCGACCACGGCCATCACGCACCTCCAATCATCACCTCCAAGCATCACCGGAGGAGCGGTGGCTCTGCCTCGGCTTGAAGGCGAAGGCGGCCCGGACATCCTGATCCCGGAGACGGAGCTGCCTGAGTTCGTGAGGAGCCAAGAGATTCTTGACACCTCCGTGATGGATCGGATCAAGTCGAGCGCGGCGAGATGCTTTGGCCGGGCCGTGAACACCTTCCTTGACCTGGAGCGTGGGTACTGCGAGGCCTTCGCGAGCAGCCTGAAGCCGGGCCCCACCTACTTTGTTGGGCCCCTCGCGCTATCGCCAGCAGGAGGAAGCAGAGCAGAAGCAGCAGAAAAAGCAGGTGGCAGCTCGCCATGCATCGATTGGCTTGGCAGGATGCCATCTCGATCGGTCCTGTTCCTCTGTTTCGGCAGCCTGACCCATTTCACCGACGCCCAGCTCGTCGAGCTGGCTCTCGGGCTCGAAGCCTCAGGGAAGCCGTTCCTGTGGGTAGTCAGGGATGATACGTGGGTGCCACCCAAGGGGTGGGTGGAGCGCGTTGGGGAGAGGGGAATGCTCTTCAAGGGGTGGGCCCCACAGACGGAGATACTAGGGCACCCAGCGGTAGGGGCGTTCGTGACCCATTGCGGGTGGAACTCGGTCCTAGAGACGGTAAGTGCCGGCGTGCCAGTGCTGACGTGGCCAATGGACTTCGAGCAGTTCATCATCGAGAGGTTGCTGACGGAGGTCCTGGCGATCGGGGAGCGGCTATTCCCGGAGGGCGCCGGGGTGCGTAGCTCAAGGCGCGAGGAGCATGACCTCGTCACGGCCGATGTCGTGGCGCGAGCGGTGGCAAGGTTCATGGAGCCTGGAGGTGGAGGGGACGTGGCGAGGGGACGAGTGAAAGAGCTCTCCGCCCAGGCTCGTGCTGCCATGGCTGAAGGTGGCGCCTCGCACAACGATCTGAAACGGCTGATTGACGACCTGATGCAAGCAAGAGCAGAACGCTCTACAAGTAAGCTCATGGCGTAGAATTATTGAAACGGCCCATGGCTGATCGATCACACTAGGCATTCTAAATTCCATGTTTGCTTCTGGGTCAAAAAACGTCAGATGACGTGTTTCAAGTTTACCGTGTACCTCATCAATTATTGGTGATTTTTTTTTTCTATTAATGAACCTCTTCGATTCCGATGCTTGCGTGGTTAGGGCATGCTAGTTGGTAAATCTAATTTAACTACCACGACAAAAGCATGCTGATGGTATCAACCAACAAACCACCACTACATTTTCTATGACGAACTTACTATGCGAAAAAATAAAGTAAATGTCACTGGGTTCATTAACTTTTGTCCCATGTCCCATATAGGTCCGTTAACTAAAAACCGGTCATCTAAGTCCTCAAACTATTAAAGAGGAACAGTGGAGATCCAAATCTGTCCATGAAGGCAGTATTAGCCTATGTGGCACTGCCAGAGTGGCAATTATTTGCAAAAAAACCACCTCATCTCTCCTTTCTTCTCCAACCCACGCCCCTTCCTCCCCTGCTCGCTGCTCGACGCCGTTGACTGGCGGGGCCGGGTCCGGCGAGCCTCCTCCGGCCGAGTTGCTACTGTCCTCGAGCGTCCGTAGGCCACGACCCATGCCCTGTGCCCATGGCGGCCCTTGCCTTATGCCTGCGACAGCCGCGTTGGGCGGCTGCAGGCGGCGCGGGATCCTCTGGCATAGCGGCCATACGCGTCGGCAGGGTCGCCGCCGGCACCGACGGCGGCGCAGAGCTGGAGGTCGAGCAGCATCAGGACGCGGGTGTCCTCAATCTTGGCGGTGAGCGCGACGAATCTTGGCGCACATGCCTAGGTGGTTGCCCACGAATGCCGCCGCCCCTCCTCCGCCGTCGGCCCGACATCGTCGCCGCTCCTCCTCCGCCGCCCCTGCAACCTCACCGTGGGCTCGACGCCGTCGCTGCTCCTCCTCCTCCGCCCCCTGCTCCTCCTCACTGCGGGAGCTAGGGGCCCCGACATTGGGGAAGGACGGTCCAGACTCGAGGCCTCCGCATCGGCCTCCCTTGAGGCCTCCGTGCCGACCGCTTCGCCCCAAGATCTCGCAGATGAAGGGGCCTGCACGTGCCATCATCCGCAGAAGAAGAGACCGATGTGGGGAGCTACGAGGACAGCGACCGGCGGCAAGCAGAGAGTTGAGGGAGCAAGTGAGGGGGCGGAGCGGGTGAAGAGAGGGACGGAGATGAGAGAGAGGGGGAAGGGAAGAGGAGAGAGGAGAGAGGAGGGAGGGGTGTGGGTTGAAGAAGAAAGGAGAGATGAAGGGGGAAGGGAAGAGGAGAGAGAAGTTTGCAGACCCAGATGACCGGTTTTTTAGTTAACAGACCTATATAGAACGGGGGCAAAAGTTAATGGAACCCAGTGAAATTTACTCCCAAAAAATAGAAGGTCCTGAGGAATGAGTTGATCATTATCTACTTATACTACAATCTTAGTATGAAAAATTATAAATTTATTAAGTTTGAAAGACAAGTTCCTAGTTGTAGATTGAAAGGCAAGATAATATACTAGAGCTTCTAGTTGTAAATGAAAAGAGACGATCTTACTTAAAAAAGATCATGCTAATATTCTCTCTCCCCCTCTATTTCTTTCTAGATCTAGATCTAGATGATTTTTAAGCTTGTAATTGTAGTAGAAAATGGTAGAACTCATAGCTAGTTGTTCAACCATGTGGACATAATCATTCAAATAAGAATTGGAAATAAAATCAGCCTCAATTGCCTGCATGAATGGAGAAGAACAATATGGATGCCCTCCTGCAAGGAAATCATAATTAAGCATTGATGTCCCAACCCAACTTGACGAAGTTTTCCTTATTTATTTTACTGTAGTCTTTTTTTTCTTTTCTTGGTTATGGCCTCCTAGAGACACAATCTTGTTTTTTTTTTTGCTATATTAATAAAAATGCATACGTCGTGTATCGTTCGTTCAAAACAAATGAGGTTAAAGTAGCAACGTACCTGTTCCCGATGGGAACATAGTAAGCTCATGGCATGGAATTATTGAAGCAACTAACTCATGGTAGACCTAAGCATTTTTTGGCCTGGTCCAGCTCGAGCCCGTTGGGTTTTGGCCTACCTACGACCCTCCGTGGGATGGGTATGGGCAGAGAAAATGAAGCCTAAAAAAATTCTCAGCCTGAGCCCGACCCGAAATATTGAGCCTGTTACTACCCATGGGATGTTCATGGGCACAAACTTTTGTCCCGAAATCAATCGAAACTTTTTAGGCACGACCCGAGCCCAACCCGACCCACAAAATGCTCAGGTCTAGCTCATGGCTGGATCGATCATCACACTAGGCTTTCTCAAGCTTCAGACGACTTAGGTGGGAAGCATTGATATAGTAGTGTATATTCCTTGTATGGCTACACGTACAAGAAATGATTTTTATTGCATTAAACTTGTTAGTTACTTGTTGGGGTAAATAAATTGTGTAATATCCATGTATGCTTGTGCATGGGTCAAAAACGTCAGATGACGTGTTCGAAGCCTAACGTGTACCTCATCAATTATTGGCGCATTTTTTTTATTAATGGACCTCTTCAATTCTGATGTTTTCTTGTTTAGGGCATGCTAATTGGTAATAACCTAATTTAACTACCACGCCAAAAGCGTGATGGTATCGACCAACAAACCCACTACATTTTCTAGTCCTTCTATGTCAATATAGAGAAGGCGTTTGTTTGAGACTTTGAGGAATTAGGTGGACATTATCTACTCACTCCTTTTTATTTATTTCGAGTTATTATTACATTGCAAAGTAATAAATGTGAAGGTTTAGATGTGAGGAAAAAAGTAGCTATTAAAATAAGAATGGGATGATCTCACATCAACTGAGTAAATTCACAAACTATTATTACAATTTTAATACGTTTCATGTTTGCAGAGAATAAGCAAATGCACACGGAGGATATTAAGCGATGATATAGTGTAGCAAAAGTAATTGTTTATAAAAACAAGAGAACTAGCTGATGATACCACTGCCATATTACTAAAGCATAGTAAAGGATGCGTCATGCCTACCGTCGGGCAAGAAGTTCACCAATCCAATTCCCCGTGGGAAAAAGGACAAGGGTATTTATTTCTAATGAAAAAACTTTACAAATAGTGTCATATCAAAGAGAATCTTGCTATCTAAAAGTAGTAAACATAGACAGATAATATAACTAATTACTGGTCTCGCGAGGAAACCGCGAGACGAATCTAATGAGGGTAATTAATCTATAATTAATCCATGATTAGCATCATTGTTGCATATCATGGATTAAGTAGGCTCGTTATTAGATTCGTCTCACAAAATACATTACATCCATATAATGGGTAATTTTTTTGTCTATATTTAATACTTTATGCATGTAAGATTCTCTTTGATGTGATGGGAGGTGAAATTGTTTTGGTGTAATTAAACACCCCAACGGTTGTCCGTACTTGTCGACCTTAAAGAATATTCCACACTAATCATCAAGATTCACTTCTCTATATCTATTTCTCTCGCACCTGTCAACCTCTATATCTCAACCTCTATATTAACTACCACTAGCAAGGCCCACTTGTCAGCATTATTTATATTTTCTCTTCTCCCTCCTTAAGGTTGTCAACACTCGTCATAATCTATTTCCACCATCTAAAACGATTAATTTGTCCTGGTCATCGAGATTTCCTACTCCATGTCCATTTCTCCCAGACCCGTCACAATATATCTCATACTCTATACCAATTACCACATATTTTATTCAATCATCTCCAACTACCATCTTTTTTCTTTCTTTTTTCCTTTCCTTTTTTCTCTTTCTTTCCCTTTTCTTCTTTCTCTCTTTTCTTCTCCCCTGCTCTCTCTCCATCACACTCTATCCTTCTCGTCCTCCCTCTGCTGCCCTCTCTCTCTCCCTCCCTTCTCTATTCTCATCCTCGTCACCTCCTCTCCCTACCGAGCAGCTGCATGCGCACAGCACGTGTGCGCGGAACGTCAGCATGCGGTGCGGCGGTGCCATTGCCGAGCGTCCTCCACGGCCGACGGCACGGGCCATGCGGCCAGATCCAGGGCCCCAATGAGGCTCGGGTGGGTCTGCGATAGGGCCTTCTCCTTCCCCATCCGCACATGTTATCTCCTTAGGCCTGGCTCTCCTGCCGCCTCGCCTCCACGCCGGATAGCCGCCGCCACCTTCTCCCGCGCATCAGAGCTGGGGTAGCGCCAGCCACCCTTTTCTCCGACCAGATTGAGTTGTCCCAAACTCCCGAGGTAGGGGTGCGCCGCACGCAGTGGAGGAGTAGCGGAGCGGTGCGCGCCCGGCACTGCGGCTCACTCGCGGCCAGCCACGGTGAGACTCACGGTGGTGGATGACCTCGATCTGCTAGGGGGCTCACGCCGGTGAGGCATGGCCAGAGGCGCGGTAGCTCAGGCGCGCTAGCCACGGTGGAGCTCCAGCTCGCATCCGCGGAGCCCCACTCGCTGCCGGTTCGAGTCGATTCAATGTGCTGTTATTCTTCTTGCTGCTCTTGTTGCTACTGGGATTTGATGAGAAATTTCCCCAATCTTGTTGCTATTCTTCTTGTTGTTCGTGCTGGTTCGAGTCCATGTCGATATGCTCCCTGCTCTCTTTCTCACCGTCTTCACCGGTTCAAGGCAGGAGCAGCGGTGGACTCTAGTATGACGCGCGCGGGGCAGCGCCGGCCGGCAACAGCGGCAGGGGCGGGCACGGGTGCAGCAACGGTTGGAGGCGAGTGGGGCTGGTGTAATGGCCCTAATTTTTTATATGTTTGAATTAATGAAAAATCAGGAAAAATTGAACTTTTTCTTGGTGTTGTGCAAGCATGAAAATTATTTTCAAATTAAGGAATATTTCACCCTTCTTCAAATTCCTAGTAATTAAACGACTGTGCACTTGTTCAAGTCATCCATACACTTTGTGAGTTGGATTTTATTTGGCTTTGTTGGCTTTCAAATGTGTAGGGTTTTGAATTTGAATTCAATTATTCAAAATCTAGAACCTAAACCTTTTATAATAAAGAAAAGAAAAAAAACTAAACCCCCTAACCAGCCCGGCCTACCAAGCCTCTAGCCCAGCCCAGCCTATTCTCCACTCAAGCACGCGGCCCAGCTCGCGACCCACTCAGTATATAAAAGTTTACAGTACGAGTTGCTCGACTAAAAAATGTTAGTAAAAGTTGCTAGAAATAACTAATTGTATAGGGGTTGAAGAAAATGTGTGCCACTTAACCTAATGTTCCTGCTCGTTTTAATTATCTAAAAGCTCCAAATTTGTGCTCACTTTGAAAAGTGGCACACATAGTCACATAAAGGAAATAGTTATACTTTAGAACTACCAGTATGTGGTGGCAATACAATGCGAGGGTTGGGATCGACAGACCCATGGTGAGTGCATGACTGCACTCCGGTCCCGTGGGGTTCATCCGAGTGTGCGATCTCAGATTGGCCACATGCTAATTAAAAAAAAAAAAGATTGGCCACATGCCACTTAGGGTGCCATTGGGACAGCTTCTCCCGAAGGTGCTCCGCGCTACAGTGTTAGCACTGTACAGGACTATGCTACCCTGCTAGTACTAGCTACTGGCTAGTTCGAATGTGACTGCAAAGTACGTTTGGAAAATTTGAGATTTGGATCGTGCAAACCTCTCTTTCTACTACTAGCGTAGTTAATCACTTGGATTGGTGGGTGTATCTTGGAAACAAGATGGGTAGTGCCCTATGGAGAACAAGGATACTATTATGGCAGTCTGGTCTAGCCAACGCTTAGTCATTTTCATTATTGAATAAATTTAATACTACATGTATTTTAGTACCAGTGTTCAAAATGAAGAATATATACACCATACAACACATATGGTGAGTTTGAAGAATTTGGAGGCTTTTAGATAACTAAAACGAGAAGGAACAGTAGGTCAAGTGACATGCATTTTTAACCCTATAACCTACACAATTAATTATTTCTAGCAACTTTTACATATTTTATGAGCCCGCATATTTTTACCATGTGGATGTGGAGGATAGCAGCATGACAAGTTGATCTCATATCAATCGGATATATATTTATTTTTCTATGTATTTTACAAACTCGTGAACGCACAAGTACAAAAACGCATAAGAATTCCTTGCTAGCTTTGTACTGTACTGTAGCTCGGCGTGAGCCAAGGTGGTACGTCGAGAAAAAAATCTATTTTCCAAAATAGTTTCTTTAAAGGTCTATTTGTTTCGCTAAAGGGTTAAAATAAAAAAAATACAACCCCATTGCATGGGCATTATATGGGATTGAGATTCGGTAACTTTGCCTTCAGCATGTCACCGCTGTAACTTGCGCCCCTCCCTGACCCGTCCGGTCGTGAATATGTGGCCAAAACTTGATGAACAGTACCGAGCTACAGTACAGATGTAGCCAGGCGAAACATTGGGGTGTTTAGATAGATGGAAAATTTTTCAGAAAAATGTCACATTAAAGAAAATGTATCATTTAAGAGTGGTAAACGTAGACAGGAAATCGCGAGACGAATCTAATAACGGGTAATTAGAGGGTGATTAAACCATGAATATCATATGGTTACTGTAGCATCACTGTTGCGAATCATAGATTAAGCAGGCTCATTAGATTCGTCTCGCGAAATACACTTTATCCATGTAATGAGTTTTTTTCGTCTACGTTTAATACTTCATAAATGTAAGATTATCTTTGACGTGAGAGCTGGAAAAATTTTACGTTGGGATCTACAGTACTATCTGCAGTGCTCTCGCTATAGTGTTTTCGTCTGTCTTTTTCGACCGGACACGCCAATTACATCGTGACCTCCTCCCATTAGAGCATGGTTTACGGTTCAGCCGGTTGCGGGTGTTTCGTGAGCCACGGTGGAAAGTAATAAATGCACAGCAAACAGAGCAGACCGCATGCAGCGAATCTGTAGCAAGCACAGCAGCGGAGCACCGAATAGGAGGCTGCGCGCGTGCGTACGCCCGCTTGAAGCCGGCGTCTGGCCATCCGCCCGCTCGGCACTCTCTCTCTTTTCTCTTCCTTCCACATCGGACGTCGCCCGTTTTCAGCTGGCCATAATGCTCTTATATGATGGTCCATAATCTTTCCAAAATTATATGATGGTTCATCACGGTTGAAGACAGGCAGTCATGTCAGATTGCCTATGGCCTGGCATACATCCAATCACGCCACTAAAGTGTACTATAGGCCCACGACGACAGCCTGTCATGAATCTGTGTTGTGTTGCCGTTTATATTACTTCCTATTTTTTATGTGCACGTGAAACACGGATTTGAATAAGGTGCATGCATACATCGAGCCAGTATAGTAGGGGTTGAGAGAGCTAAATGCAGACTGTGAGGAAGAAGATAGGAGGGGACAGAAGTGAATTGTAAGTTTATAGTTGTCTTATGCTCAAGACTAATGTTGTTTAAATAGCTGGCTAAGTCTCTTAGTTGTTGCTATCTAAAACGGCTAAGGACAGCTTGAGCCGCGGCTAAACCATTTAGCCTCATCTAAGAGTGATACACTAAAAATTTATAAAATAACAGATCATTACTTCATCACACTACCACCAAGGCACAAAAACACAATTCATTAGACCACCACCAACAACAACACAATACACAGTAATACATCTCAGCCTACAAGACACAAAGTTACTAGAACATGGAATTTGGAGAGCCTGCGCTTGATTTTGGCTCGTGGATTGATTTAGCCGCGGCTAAAAGGAGGCCCATTTAGCGGATATAGCCGGCTAATAGCGGCTATTAGCCCTAAAGCTAAGGATGTGGCTAAAAGTGTGATATCTTAGCTGCAATGCTTCCGAAACGGCTATATCCGGCTATAGCTGCAGGTTTAGCCAGCTATATAAAACATTGCTCAAGACTAGGCTAAAAGATTTTTCTAATAATACTAATTATGTAACATAAGTATTAATTTTTTCAATAAAAAATTAAATAAAGTTATTTTTTGGAAAGTGAGAAAGACATTTATCTAGGGGCAGACCGAATATGTTGTAATCCGTCCTTAGAGACAAATATTTGAAGTACTATTGATGTTGAGAAATCTTGGAGCCGGTGACCAATATTCAGCATTAATTTATCGTAGTGTAGGAGTAGTGCCATGGGGTGTTTAGATCAAGAAAAATGTGAAAAAAAATTTGTATTGGGTTACGTGCATATAGAGAAGAAATGAACTGACACAGTTCTCTAAGTAAAATCCTTTTGGATTTCGGGTGAAACTAAACACGGTGATGGTGGGCGTCACTGCTGGGCTGCACATCACATTAGCTTATGGGCCCGCCATCACCGGCTGGCTACTCCCTCCGTACCTTAAAAGAGTACATTTTTCACTTTTTGAGAAATAACTTTGTTTAATTTTATAATAAAAAATATTAATATTTATGATACATAACTAGTATCATTAAAAAATATTAATCTAGTTTTTTAACAAATTTATTTAAATATACAAATGTTGGACATATTTTTTACGAATTGAGTCAAAATTGTGGCACGTATATTCAAAACGACTCTGACAGTGACAGATGGAGTAGCTCGCACGAGGTGGACCTGCTCTAATAATGTACTCCTTTTGTCCCAAAATAAATGCAATTCTAATATTTGAAATTTGTCCCACAAAGAATGCAATATTGACCTATCAACCACAAAAGACAATTGTCTCCGAAAGCTTCTCATATAAAAAGGCATTCGTACAAATGACAAGGGCTAATTTAGTATTTTACACCTAACATTGGTTTGCGTGCTCAATCTTATTTATTTTGGGACGTAGGGAGTAGTGTCCTTGCATTGATATTTAATATATTTAATTAGGGCAGGTGAAAGTCGCTCTCACCTCAATCATGCTAGAGTGTCTCACTGCTTTCAAATCCATGATGCCAAAGAATAAAAAGGAACTAGAGGTTGTGCCGTTGTGGCTGCTATCGTTTCAATTTAAAAATAAGAGATTAGTGATTTTGCTCTCGCTATTTTAAGACTAAGTCTCCGTTTACTCCGGTTTGTAACTCTATTACTTGGAGACCTTTTGAAAAAAAGAAGAAATAGAAAAATGATAAAACCAATGAAAAAAAGACATATATGCCCCTAACCTTATCCATCTAATATTTATTTTCCTCTCTTCATGCTATCCTTTCAATATAATGACCAAATTTTCGTCCATAGAAAACAGTTGTGGCACTCGATGTTCATCTACACGGCCGTGTAGGCGGTGTACATGGCGTTTAAACACTACTCGATGGCTCACGGTGTAGTTTAGGCCTAAACGGCTCATTATACGGTCAAACATGGTTTTACACGGTGTAAACGGTTTACTTTAAATAGCGCAAAACATATTTACACGGCGTGTAAACCCGTGTAAGCCACCATTTAGGCTATATACTACCTATATTTGTATGTCATTGTCATGAACTCAAAGGTGGGAATCAGTATTGTTGTCGATTCCTTTTGGTTATATTTGTATGTTTCATTACATGTGTTGTTGTGAACTCTGTCACCTATGATAGAGAGAAAATTCCCTAACTAGCACTGAAAAAAGAAAAACTTGCTTCCTTATGTAGCACTCCAAATCTCATTCTTCCTCATTTGGCACCGAAAATTTTTCTTATTCCTTTCCTAACACTTCCGTTGAGTTAACTGTTAAGTCCTACTTAAAAAGACAATTTTGCCCCCTTCCATTTTCCTTTCTTCCCCAATCAGCCAGGAGGCAGCCCAGACAGCTGCCGCCAGCAACCAATTGCATCAGCGCCAGCCAACAGTTTGCAGCAAGAACTAATAAATCGGTTGTGCATGGGCTCCTGTTCTCTCACAACGTGCATATATTGCTTCGCCTACGCCTAGACAACGTGCAGGTCCATGCTTCGCCTACGCCTCCATTTTTCCTTGCACAGGACGCCCGGACGCACTCGTCCATCTCTGCCCGCTCGTTGGAGCTGCGTCGGGCCCTGGGCCACTAAGGCGCCGCCAGCCTGCGCCGGCTTGCCGACGCACTAGAAGACGAGGCAAAGGCGCAGAGCATGGAGGCCCGCCGCCGGGGCTAATCCTCCTCGACCTCGGGCACGGCTCGCAGCAGTCCACGCTCGTCGCCGTCGTGGGCAGCAGCAGCTCTGCGACCACCTCATGGTCGACATCAGCGTGGAGCGCCACCCATGGCAGAATGTCGGAGGGGTGGCGCGCCAGCGCCAGGGACAGGAAGAGATAGTAGACGGCGAGCACGTCAAAATGTGGCGGCTTGCCAGGCCGGAGGTCCATTGGAATTGGACGGATTGGAAAGAAAGGGAAGAGGAAGGGATGAAGTGTGGGCCTACCATGGGTATAAATGACTTTTCAAGTTAGATTTAACGGCCATCCTAACAGAAATGCTAAGGAAGTGTTAGAGAAGGAACAAAGAAAATTTTAGGTGCTAGATAAGGCAAAATGATGTTTTGAGTGCTAAATAAGGAATGCTGCTTTTTTCAATGCTAAATAGGGAATTTTCTCATGAATCTATGAGTCTCTAAGGCCAGTCTCAGTGTAGAGTGTCATCGCACAGTTGTCAAGACTGAAAACTTTGAGAACTGTGTCAGGGGGAGTGTCATCACCATGACATCATCTCTCATCCCATGACGACCCTCCCCTCGTAAATGTCACTGCCATGTCAGCAAAATTGTTGATGTGGCATGATATTTAATGCTCATGACACTCTCCACTGAGACTGGCTTAAGAATTGAGAATTGGTTCATATATTGCTTATCACCATGTAATTTGTACTGATGTAGTACATTATCGTGTAATCCATGTACACGTCGTGTGTCGGACATGGAGGAATAGGGCCCACACGGACGCAATAAAACTTCAAAGGAGGGTATGGCAGCGAGTGGAGACTATGACATAGGACAGCATATAACTCTGTGATATATGGAAACTAGTCGTTATGTATAGAAAGTACTCGCCACGACGATATGTACTCGTATTAGACTAGGATTCTACTATTTCCATCAGGTAACCTCGCTCGCCAATATATAAGGCTGGGCAGGGACCCTCTCACCACCAATTGGAGACTCCACAAGTCTTGTTGATCAATACACAAGATCGATAGGGTAACCTTTTACTCATATTTACACTACGTAATACAAGATCAGCAACAGGACATAGGGTATTACGCCTAGTTAGCGGCCCAAATCTGTATAAATTTTGTGTCCGTAATCATTGAATTTCTAATTCCTAGAACACTTCGTCTAAACTCTACTATCTTTATGATACTCAATCGGATTGCCGGATAAAACACGGACACCGTGTACACGACGTTTACACTACCTGCACGCGAATTTAGCGTATAGGTAACATTGGTGGCACTACATCATTTTGGACGACCCTAAAATGCACATTGTTGCATTTTGTATAGTGAATGCACAGACCATACGAACCCTACGAGTTGCAGCAGCGGAGCTAATCCAGTTGCAACTACGACACTTAACAAATTGCAACTTGACAGAACTAATTGCAACAGATCTGGTATAGTTGCAACCAGACACGAACTTTGTACCAGTTGCAATTACGACACTTGACAAATTGCAACTTGGCGGAACTAAATGCAAAAGATCCGGTCCATGTTTTTAGAAAGCAGATCTGTTCCAGTTGCAACTAAACGCGAACACGCTACGAATTGCAACCGGATGACTAGACCAATTGCAACTACGACACTTGACCATTTGCAACTTGACGAAAATAAATTGCAACAGATCTCGGTTAGTTGCAACTGGACATGACCCAGTTGCAACCTAACGCGTTGCGCACTAAGTAGTTGCAATTGGGTGCAGTATAGTTGCAGTTATACAATTAGACAGTAGCAACCAGGGTGGGTCCATTCTCTACAGTAAATGCAACAAGGTGCATTATAAAATTTCTCTATATATATTACAGAAGCTATATAGATTTTTTTCCTATCCCCTCGAAACGTGTAAGTTGATACGAAACCGGCGCCACCAACTACAACCATATCATTAGATTACTTGCGCCAATAACAACCACTTATAGAATGTGGGCTTGAAATGAAGGGTCCGATTTGGTTCTCGCTAAAAATACATACTACAGTTGTATTTTTATTTTTTTCCTCAAAAATATATATTATTCACATGTGTTTTCTCCAGTTCGTTTGCAAACTTATAAGACAGGGGATGGAAGAGGGAAAAATACATCAACAATATAGTTGTCATGATTTGTTTTCCTCCATAGAAAATTGCTGTGGCTTGGGCCCGAGATTGATATTGGTCTAGAACATTTGGGCCCGACAAAGATATTGGACTAGGAGTTTTACGCACGAGCCCGTCCAATAGAATTGCGTCGGTTGGGTTTTAGGTCAGGTCAATATTGCAACCTGGCTCTAACTCCGTGCAGTTGTTGTGTCGCGTTGGGATGGGTCAGGCTTCCTTTTGGGTTAGATCTGTTGTGAAACACGTCGTCAACGGTTGGATCTTCTCCCTCTCACGTCTCTCACGACAAGCACACAAGAACATGTATAAAGTAGACAAGAGACAATATAGGTGAAGCTTCTCTTTATTCCTCAAATCGATGTATTACAATGGGGGTGCTCCTCCGATTATATAGTCCGAACTAAGGCTAGAGATTATGGTAAGAGCCTACAAGCAACCGGACAAGTACTAGGACTTCTAGTCCCCCTTTCCTTCTTGAAAAGCCCGGTTGTTTTACGACAAGATCAAGCCTACCCATATGGAAATCGTATATGTCACGCTGTGCCCATGGACATCATTTTTAAAAAAATGTTGAATTTTTTAACAGTTGAGTACTTATGAAAATATTGGCTCAACTTTTTTATGAGCGTATATGAAAATTGGATTCAAGTTTTTAGAAAAAAAATCAGTTCAACCATTTTTATTCAATATTTTTTATACAAAGGTTGGTCTAATTTTTTTATAAAAAAATGTAGGACCAACTTTTCTTGATACGTTAGTTCAACCTTTTTCTAAGAAATTGTTGCTTCAACCTTTTTTAAAATATATTAGATTCATTATTTAAAAAATATTGGTCCAACTTTTCCTGAAAATGTTGGTCCAACTTTTTTTTACACATTTTGACCATTTTTTCAATAAAATGTTGAATGGGCCATCATCAGTTAGGCTCTACAAATGGATCTCCAATAACAGAAGTTTTGTGAGGGAACTGGAGTAAGCTACCATGAGACTTTAAGTCAAAAAAAAAAAGCTACCTGAGACAAAAGATTTGATTCGGAACTCTTATATGTCCAAGGTCAATATAAATCTTTCAAAGGTTGTCCCTTACTTTGTCCGTGTCAACAGGTAATTCGAAATACCTCGGCATTTTATACACTTAACCATCTTTCAATAGACATATAGGAGCATCCCTTCCCATGCCATCACAATCGTTATGTATTCTAGAAAATATTATTATGTTTTCCCATGACACACTATCTTTCTAGATTATCATCATGACGACAAACTATCCAGATCATTGTCATCACAAACGAAAATAGTGCATCATTTGTATATAATGGCAGTTCTTCATCCTCACCATAAATTTACTTTGTGGTTAATTCGTTGTAGCAGTTCATAATCAGCATGGACTAAACTAACTTGTTTGTCATAATCAGAAACTAAGAAAATAGCAGTCTTCTACCACAAATTAACTTAAAGCAGCAGTTCACCGTCGCAAAATTCGACCCTTCAACTTAATAAATAATAAAGAACATAATTCGTCACTCTCGCACTGCGGCACGAAAGCAACAATTCGTGTTGACTTACGAAATAGAAGCAAACGATTCACTGGAGCCAACAACTTTGCACGCCGTTCGTTCTCCCGTTAACCAAGCCAAGCCGGCGTAATTAACCTTGTGACGCCGCTGCGCCTGTCCCGAAACGCTTCACCAGTTCCAGCAGGTTGGCGTGCGAGGACCCGCCCTCCTGCACGGCGGCCCTCGCCTTGGCGGCGAGCTCGCGCACCCGGCGCCGCCTCCCCTCCGCCTCCTCCCCGGCGCCCATGACGCTCCTCACGGCCTGCTCCACCACGCCCCGCCCCACCACGACCTCCTTCTCCACGGACCGGAAGGTGATGGGCTCGGTGACCCCGACGCTGACCCCGATCCCGAGCACCTCCACGGCCATCCTCTCGTTCAGGAACTGGTCCGTGAAGTGCGGCCACGTCACCACCGGCAGCCCCGCGGTCACGGCCTCCAGCGTCGAGTTCCACCCGCAGTGCGTCACGAAGCCGCCTGTCGCGGGGTGCGACAGGACCACCGCCTGCGGCGCCCACCCCCTGACCACCAGGCCGCGCCCCGCGACGCGCTCCTCCAGCCCGTCCAGGAACGCGCGCACTGCGGCGTCGTATGCGCCGGCGTTCCGGACCACCCAGAGGAACGGGTGGCCCGACGCCTCCAGACCGAGGCCGAGCTCCATGAGCTGCTTCGGGCTCGGCTGCGCGATGCTTCCGAAGCTGACGTACACGACGGATCCGGGGTCCCTGCCGTCGAGCCACCGGAGGCACTCCGCTGCGTCGGCGGCGGCGTTCCCCCTCGACGCCAGCGTCTCGGCGCCTTTGTGGTGCAGCGAGACCGGCCCGACGGTCCAGACTTTCATCCCGCGCGCCGCCGCGTAGGCGGCGACGTACTCGGGCTCCATCTCCAGGACCGTGTTCATGACGACGCCGTCGGCCTCGGCACGCGCGCGCTCGATGTAGTCGGCGAGCGCTTCCCACTCCGGGATCGGGATGCCCCGGAGGAACCCCGGCGCCTGCGCCCTCGTCACCACGACCTTCCTGTCCAGGCCCGGCACGACGACCGGCGCGTTGGCGTCCTCGACGCCGGCGAACGCGCCGAACCGCTCCAGGTTGTGCTGGCACAGGACGGAGAAGGCGGACATGCTGAAGAAGCTGAGCCGCGGGACGCCGAGGCCGGCCGCGAGCTCCGACGCCCAGGGGTTGAAGATGTCGGAGACGACGCAGGTCGGGTACGGCGCCGCGTGCTCGCGGAGGTGGCGCTCGATCGGCGCGCGGAGGAGCGCCACGGCGCGGTAGTAGCTCATCATGTGCGCCGGGTCGATGCGGTCGGCTTCGTCGGCGCCGACCGGCAGGCCGGCCGCGGCGTAGTCGAGGGGGAACTCGACGAGCCGGACCTGGAGGCCGGAGTTCCCGGCGGCGGCGGCGTCGACGGTGTGGCGCACCCGGGCGACCGTGGATGGGGGCCCGACGATGGTGCAGACGGCGCCGTGGGTGGCTAGAAGCAGCGCGGTGTCGACGGCGGGGATCACGTGACCCAGCTCGTTGAGCGGGACGAACACGAAGTGTGCCGCCTGCTTCGTGCCATCGGCGTCTCCATTGCCGGTGGGCGCTGCTTGTCCTTGGATAGCCATCCTGAGCACGTGACGCTGCTAGCTAGCAAAAGGACAGGGAAGGGTGGTTGATTTTTCCTTGCTAACAATGCTGTGTGTTCTGGGCTGCCAGTTGCTGTGAGCGTGTCGTCCTTTATAGGAGGTGGGGGTGCTGTGTGTCGGGCTCGCATCTGCTTTGATTCGTGTGGGCATACGCCCCACTGATCTACACTCATACGGAATTACTAGTATAATTTCGATACCATCTTCTCTCTCTCTGTGATTGGGATTGCTTGGCAGATAAAAAAATTCTTAAACAAACACAGATGCGCACATCTTTTACTCCTAACACAACAACCGAGAGAAATTACGAACTCGCCACAACCACAAGGTGCAGATGCTCAATGCACTTACCTCTATGGACACAAGCAAATGCGCCGGCAAATCTGAGTTTGATGAAGTCCAAAGAATTAATGTTAATTTCAAAAAAGAGAATGAGAAGAAAAATAGGAGCTTTGTGCTGAGTCGGGAACTTAGACTAGCTCAGTAAAGTTCTGCCGCAAGAAAACCTAACCACCGAACAATCCTCAATTGGCAAAAGTAATGAAATAGAACGGAACTCATGCGATGAAATGAACACTAACTTGAACCCGAACTTGAGTCAGCTAGCTCTGTGAATGTAAGACTTATCCACGGCAAACTGTCAGCGCTAGGAAATCATTTGAGCCGGAAAAATCATGATCATCAGCACTGAACACCACAATGAGGCATCACACAATTATTAGCTTATTTATTCACACGATCTCACCACGAGTTGTTTTCTGGGCCCAAGCCAGAAACCCAAGCCTTTCAGCTCAGGAGCTCAGCTTACACGATGCAAAACAAAGCCCTTTTGTTGTGTGGTTACGGGGCAGCAGCAGCCCATGAGAAAGAAACCCAAAGGTCCGCCGAATCGGGCCTAAAGCATCGAAGGGCCCAAATAAACTCTCCTTGCTTTTTGTTGTTCTTCTACCCACTCCCGGCCCACGTCAATTCGTCTTGCTCGAATCGGAAAGTACAATTTGTAATCCTACTGATTTTGAGAAGAAATCGAAAGGGAGCATGCATGAAAGAACAACAGTGAAACACACGAACCGATAAAGCACGAAAGGAATGGCTCCTACTAGCTAATATCTCACGGCAAATCCGCAGCCCCCTCACGTCTTGGCGTGCACATTGCTTTCTTCCTCGACTTCACCTTGAACGGGAGGTAGAAGCGATTCCTCTTCCTGGACGACCCGCCGGCCCTGGAGAAGGAGTCGAGGATCTCCATGGCGGCCCGCGCGGCGGCCCTAGCCTTGGCGGCCACTGCCGCCTTCTCCACGGCGGCGGCGCGGGCCGCCGTGGCTGCGGCGGTGGCGGCCTCCGCCCTCGCCCTCGCCGCCTCGATGATTTCCTCGGGCGAGGAGGCCAAGGCGCCGGCGGCTGCGGCGAGCGCCATCTCGCGGACGCGGGCGTCGAGCGGGGTCGGGATGGGGAGGAGGGGCTCGGTGGCGTCGCAGGAGGTGGTGGTGGCCACGGTAGCCTTCTCCGCGGCGGCGGCGGCGGCGGCCTCCGCCCTCGCCCTCGCCGCCTCGATGATTTCCCCGGGCGAAGCAAACGGGGCGGCGGCGGCGGCGAACGCCATCTCGCGGACGCGGGCGGCGAGCTGGGTCGGAAGGCGGAGGAGCTCCGTCACGTCTCGGGAGGTGGCTGTGGTGGCCACGGCGGCCTTCTCCGCGGCGGCGGCGGGGGCGGCCCTCGCAGCCTCGATGGTTGAAGCCGGGGCGGCGGCGGCGAGCGCCATCTCACGGATTCGGGCGGCAAGCGGGGTCGGGAGGGGGAGGGGCTCGGTGGCGCCGCGGGAGGTGGTGGTGGTGGCGGCCACCGGCCTGAGCACGGCGAGCAGGTGGGTGTTCAGATCCGACGGCGGCTGCGGCTCCATTGGTACTAGTAGATCGCAAATTCAAATAATCTCGGCGGGGCAACGCACGCAGCCAGCGGTTGAATCAGCTAAATCTGCGCTTAGCAAGTAAACAGAAACATCGGAATCTCGGTGGAGCTTGGAATGGGAGTGAAGGGGGGATAGAAAACCTAGCTGGTGGTGCGCGGGGCTGGATAGTCCGTGGCGCGGCGTCGTGAGGCGCGCGCCGGCGCCGGAGCAGGCGGGGGGCGGGATTGGGTTGGCGCGGACTGGCGCACGGGGGGATTTCGAGGGTTTGGCTGCAGGAGCAGCTGGCTGGGTGGCGCCGTGGCGGCGGCGGCCGGCTGGCTGCGGCCTGTGGGGTGTGGCCGAGGAGAGAAGGGGAGTGGTAGGGGACGCCGGGCGGGTTTGGCCTCTTGCTCGCCGTTTCTGGCGCCCGTTGGCGGGTTTCACTCGTCAGTATTACATCTGAAATTTTAGGAGCTGCAGCTTAGGCCTCCTCCAAAGGTTAGCTCATAACAATAAAAGTCAAATGCTAGCTCTTATGTCTAGATAACCCCACATGTTACCCTCACATGATATGTGGATGTGTGCATGGGACTATCTCTTAAACAAGAGATAGTTCTTCATCCTCTCTCTTCCACGTAGACAAAAAGCTGATGTGGCACACTTATGAGCTAGCTGAGTTGGCATCATTGGAGGAGGCCTTAAAGTATCTCCAGCAGATTGATTTTTCCCTTTCTCCTTTCTCATTGCATAGGGGAATCCCCTTTCACTATTGAGGAGAGATGAGAAAATCACATTGATTTTCCCCTTTCCCCTTTCCATATCGTGTGGCTGAGATGCATTTAGGCTCTGTTTGGATGTAGATATTGGGGACCTTGGCATTGAATTGAGTTCAATGCCAAATCCGCCTAGATATTGAATTGGGTTGAATATCAATGCAATTGTTTGGATGTAATGGATGTAAATAGAATTGCAACATGGAATCAACCAAATCAAACATGCCAAATCATGTTTGGATGGACATGATATTGAATTAGAAAATCGTTGCTCCTCCTCACACATCACTGGATATCTAACCGGAGGAAGGCCGCAGCAGAGGGGAGCCTTGGAGGGGCGGGCCACAGGCGGAAGAAGGGATGCGCTGCAAGCCGGCCGAAGTTCCCCTGTCGCCGGCCGTGAGAAAAAAGATAGGGGCCGACTGCCAAGAAGACAGAAAGCTCGGCGGCGGAGTCTAGCGAGTAGGGAGTAGGCAGAGGAGACGTCGTACTCGACAAGAGAAGAAAAGATGAGCCGCTGCCGGCAATGGAGAAGATGAGATGCTGCTGGATCCAGAAGGGAATGGCGGGGGCACACGCAGCAGAGAGGCAGGGGTCGCAGCTACCGCGCAGGGACCCGCGCTGCCGCCGAGCACCGAGGGTCACGGTTGCCCGCGCCGACGCCGAAGGGACCCGCGCCGTCGGCCAGGGCCATGGCTGCTCGCGTCGCCGCCCAAGGTCAGGCCCATGGAGGAGGGAGGAAAGCGGTGCCGCCGCGCAGGGACCTGAGCCGCCGCCCAAGGTCGCGCTCGTGGAGGAGGGGAGGGCCGCGCTGCCAGGTAGAGAAGGGCCGCCGGCCGTGTGGAAGAAGAGGCGCCCGTGCCATGGATGTTGGAGGAGCGCGGAGGAGGGGAAGCTCGGGCGGAGGCGAGGATGGGCGGGGGCCTACGAACGCAACGCAATACGGAGGGTCCGAGCATCGAATTGGTGGAGGACACACGCAACTGGACCCAATGCCGCTCAATATTCATTCCCAATGCAGAGCTCCAATTCAGAGGACGTCCAAACAACCAATATTAGTATCGGGCAGTTCCAATTCCGATTCCATGCTTCAATACTGACTTCCAAACGGCACCTTAGAGAAAAGGGAGAGGAAAGGAAGGAGGAGGCAGATTGAGAAAAGAAAGGGGAGAGGTGGAAGATATAGGGGAAATAGGGGAAAGGGGAAAAGGGAAAATCAATCTGCTGGAGCAAATTTTTCTCCCCTATATCCCCTTTATGGCTAAAAGATGGAAAGGGGAAAGGGGATCTGCTGGAGTTGCTCTTAGAATTTCTTTTCCTCCGTTTGAATTTTGTGGATGTTGTATACGTGGGAACAACATCGCAAGAGCAACTCCAACGGGTGACCTAAATTTGGATACTTAAAATTGCTTTTAGGTTTAAAAGAAAAAAATTAGGTATTTCAAAATTGGCTTCTCCATCAGCATATTTAAAACCGGTGACCTATATTCCTGCCTTTAAGGACTAATGCGCGAATGAAATTGTCTTCCAGGGATCAATCTGCAAATTGCTTATCTTCTTCCTCACCTCTTCTCCATGCCCAACAATGCTCCACCTCCTCCCCATCCATGTGCTGCCCCGTCGCTCCTCCCCATCTTCGTGTCGGCCGTCGCTCCTCCCATCTCCGCGCCGGCCGCCGCTCCTCCCCCTCCACGCGCCGGTCCGCCGCTACCCCTCCTCGCCTCGGCCCCCGCTGCTCAGCTCACGTCGGCCTCGCCACTGCTCCGATCCCCCTCTCTGCGGCGGCACGCCACTCCTCCCCCTCCATGCGTCGCCCCGTCGTTGCTTCCCCTCACCGATCTGCGGCGAAGACGTCGTCGGTAGGGTCCTCGGCCGTCGGAGGCGCTCGACTACTGCGGGAGTCCGAGCGAGGGCGGTCGCCGATCGAGTGGGTTGCTCGAGTGCATCCTCACCGGGGTTGGACCGGCTGCCAGCCCGCATGGCGACGCTCACTCGGGCCGGCGGTGTGTCGATGGCGGACGACAGTGGCGGCCATGGGTGCGGGCGGCGCACGGCAGGGCGACGCGCGAGCCCAACGCGGTGGCGTGCGACGCACTGTCGGGCGGCGCACTGCTCTGGAGGACGGCCGGAAGCGGGAACAGCGGCGTCCCTGGAACAGAGGCAGGCGAACGAGCTCTGAAGTCTCCACGGGGAACGGTTGGCTTCTCCCACCTCAGCGAAGAGAAAATAGGTATCCAGTGTTGGATATGTATATTTGGGTCTCCAGGAGAGCAATTTGAGTCATCATCTAAAATAGGTATCCATATATGTCCTCTGCGGGAGCAAGTTTTTTCATCGTTTTTAGGTATTATAATAGGGTTTTTAAGTTTAGGTATCCAGGTCATCCGTTGGAGTTGCTATAAGAGGGCATTTACTAGGTCTAGTAGTCTAGAACATTGCTTGGCAATCGGCATGGCCCTCCGGCAGTCCGGCTAGATGAATCTAGAAATATATGAACCTGTTATAGTGTTTACTCTTTTATACCATCATAATATTGATAAAACCAGATAATTTTCAACAATGAGCGGTATATGTTGTACGATATACTAGTAAAGTTGTACGTAATGAGTTTGAAGTAACATTGTCATATGTCATAGAATTTATACATCAAGGTGATTGTTTTAGCGTACATCAAGGTGCTTTGGGCTCCTTGCCAGCTTCCCGCCGGAATTGAGTGGGGATGGGGGCTTTGGTTAGAGCTAACTCTAGCAGAGTTGGTATATTTGGATTGGTAAAATTGGTTTTAGGTATAGGAGGGAGAAGGTTTGATAGAAAAATTTGAGCTATTCTTCAACAGAATTGTTAAAACTGGTTACCTATATTCTCTTGAAGACTTATTTGTGAATAGAATTCTATTTACAAGGGCCAATCTGTGAAACTGCCTTATCTTCTCCCATCTCCTTCCTCTCACCCGCTGTCGTCCTCTCCACTTTCCTGTGCCGAGCCCAGGGCGGCGGAGATCACCCGCGCCCAGTAGGGGCCGGTGGACGGAGGAGGTCGCCAGCGCCGAGCTGAGGCAGGGGCGGAGGTCGCCAGTGCCGAGCTGGGGCAGGGGCGGAGGTCGCCATCGTCGAGCTGGGGCTAGAGTGGACGGCGGAGGTCACCCGAGCTAAGCAAAGGGCCGGCGGAGCTCGTCCACCATTGCTCCGCCCGCGCGAGGCCAGGGCAGACGCCGAAGGTCGTCCATGTCGAGCAGAGGACGACGATTCGACAGCGAGCGGCCAGAAGTCGAGCTCGGTGCGGGCCTGCTCCCCCATCTCGAGCTCCAAGAGCACCGACGGGTGTGGCGGAGGGGTTGGTGAAGGGCAAATTAGTGATGGATGAGCGAGTGTAGGGCGACGAGGTCAGTAGGGAGGACATCGGACGGAGGAGTCGCCGGCGGGGAAAAATGGGGTGGTGGGCGCGAGGCTGAATAGTCCGGATCGGGGCCTTCCCGCCAGTGCACATCTAGTTTTAGCAATCTAGAGTTGGATGGGCATATTTACCAATTGGAGAGAGAAATATAGGTAAGTTGCTAAAAAAAATTTAGGTATAGCAATTCATATAGCAACTCTGATGGAGCTGTTTTTTTTATGGTTTTTAACAATTCTGATAGTTTTTAATATAGCAATTCGTTTTACCAACTCTACTAGAGTTGCTCTTACAACCTCCCGTTGCACTTTCTTAAAACACTTTTTCCTTGGGGCTCTTATCTGGTTTGGGTCACCGGCAGTCACGACGAGCGCCGAGAAGGCAAAAGGCAGAAGAAGCTTGGCACCGGTGTACATCTGAGGAAAAAGTCTACATAACCCCCAACCTATTGGGGTTGGAATACTTTACCCCCTGAACTACAAAACCGAGTATTTAACCCCTTAAACTTAGCAAAACCGTTTAATTACTCCCCTGGGTGGTTTTCCATAGTGGTTTTGCCGCCATGCCATGCCATGCTGGCTGCGGGTCCACCTGTAAGCGGGTACCATTAATTTTTCCTCTCCTCACCGTTCAGCGTTCACTACTCTGTAGTCTGTACTCTCCTTCCTCTCTTTCTCCTCCGGCGACTTTCGCACGACCGACAGGCCTGGCAGAGCCGCAGATGATGGCCATGGCAGGGGCGGCGCGATGGCCGTGCCTGGCGGGGACCCGCGCCAAACCCCGTCGAGGCGCTCTTCGTGGGCGCCGCGGCCGCGCCAAGCTTTCCGGCGCACACCACCGGCCACGACCAGCAGCAGCCGGTGAAAGCGAGCAAGGAGCCTGCCGTGGCAGACTGTGCCTCGACTGGATCAACGAGTCAATCAGCCACGCCTGCATGCGCAGCGCGTCCAGCCGCAGCATTTGCAGCGAGGCATGATGTCATCCATTATTAGCATACAAATCAATTCACTAATGGTGTAAAAATAGCAGTGCCAAATTGCTTATGATGAGCTCGTAGCTAGACATATGTTTCAGTTTCATGTAAACTTGCTGATCGAGGACTCTTCAGTTTCCGGTGAATTCAGGAGAAAAGGCAGGCTCCTGATGCAATGGATTTACCGGAGTGCTTACTGGTTACGCCTAAGCACAAGGCATCAGTGGAGGGCATATAGAAGCTGTTTGAACTTTGAAGCGAGTGTATTTACACTGATGACTCGGCTGCAGTCTTGCTTTGCCGTCTGACTGGTGACAAGCGCAGCACATGGCTGATGGTGCTCCTCTGCCGTGGGGCTCTCCCACTCCGCCTGGGCAGCGGTGACTCACCGCAGGTCTCCCAAATGCCACCCGGCGAAAACACCAAGGGCGCCAGCTCCTCCACGGCTCCACCGGGGCCGGAGCTAGGCGAACGGCGAACCTTGCGGCCGCTGCCCCTTTGTTTGCGAGAGAGAAGAAAGGAAATAAAGTATTTACAAGTGGACCCCACGTGTCAGTAATCCACCTCATCATCTATGTCCATCTGAGCAGGCCACGTGGCTAAAACCACCATAGAATACCAGCAAAGGGGTTAAGTGACCGGTTTTGCGAAGTTAAAGGGGGTTAAATACCTAGTTTTATAGTTTGAGGGTTAAGTAATCCGACCTTAATAGATTGGGGGTTATGTAGACTTTTTCCGTACATCTAAATAGAGTCAGACACTCAGCTGGGAAGGAAGGATAGGCAAAGAGACGACAACCGATCCTGTAGGCTGTACTGTAGCGGCGCAGCTGGTGGAGCAAAGATGATGATGTGGCGCAATAGATTGTCGGTACGGTGACGTGGTTTCAGTCACAAAACATGACGGTAACTGTGTCAGCAGAGTCACAAGTTCACATACTGCTACTTCATATTAAAATATTTGTCGACTTTGACCTTTTCTCGTTAGGTTTGAACATTCATCTTTTAAAAAGTTATGCGGATATCATTTATTTCTTTTGTGACTTTTGTTATCATCAAATGAATTTCTTTTAAGTTTGACTTATTTATTTTATGTTTGCAATAATTTTTTGAATAAGATGAATAGTCAAACGTCACGAGAAAAAGTCAACTGCGATAAATATTTTGATAGGAAGGGAACATAACAATAGGATACGTTGGACACAAGCAGAGCCGTATATTAGCAGGGCCAAGGTGGACGATGGAGGCCCCCAAAAAATTAAAGCCCCAAAATTTTGCTTAAGCGCATACTTAACTACAGGTAATGCGAATTGACTTGTAGTCCAATGGTAGGACTGTCCAGTGGGACGTTACTCACCAGAATTTAAATCCTGATGCTCGCACCTTCTCCTAGAATTTTTCAGGATTTATCGACGTTATGCGTTAAGTGGTAAGCGGCGTTCCCGTCGACAATGAGGCGTCAATGGTGACTTCGGGAATCTCAAGATCTGTCGGGCGCTCAGTCCTTCGAATGTGCTCATAGAGGTAGGGTTTGCGTACGTGTGTTCATAGACATGAGCGTCTACGTTGTAAACTTAACTACAGGTAATGTGTATTAGGTTGGAGAAATTATAGAGCAGCGTACAACGTTTGTAAACAACAGGCACATCTTTCTTTCTTTTCCTCTCCTTTTCTTTCCAAGACTATTTGATCAACATCAGTTCATTTGCTGCCACGACAACTCCTTAATCAGCATTTTTTTAAGGCAAACTCCTTAGGTTAGAATGGCAGGTTTGTCCGTTACGTGCCCATGCCTCTGTTACGGCTGGCTTATCGTGGCGTTCAAGTTGGCTTAGTTTCTTTGGCCTCATGATGGTTTTGGTACAGTGCGCCAGTCCCTAGCGCGCCTTTTGGTGAATCCCGGTTCGCTCTGGTTGTCAGGGGACCCACAGGCTCCAGGCGAGATACGGTTGAAAGATTCCCCTCCAGGTCGGGCGAGGTGGCCGTGGCTCCGTCCTGTTTTTATCCTCCCGACCTTGGGGTCGGGCGAGGCAGACAGCCCTGACCTGGGAGCTTTCTTCCTTCCCTTTGGGGGTCAGGCGAGGCGGACGCCTTCTCTGTTATGGGTCTTTAGTCTTGGATCTTTGCTGGGCCGGCTGCACAGTTTTGGTCGGATCGTTCCTTCCTAGTGGGCTGGGCCTACCCCTCATGTCTTTAGTTTTAGCTTTATCGTTGGGTTTAGTTTAATCCTTTGCTTTTGAGGGGCCATGGTATTGCCCCCTGACACCCTGTCTCAAATGTAGCCATGTAGGGCCTACTTTTGATTTTGCACCGGGGCCCCAAATTCTTAGGTACGGACCTGGACACAAGCAAAACGCGTACAGTACAGCTCAAGGTCACTTACGTGCCTTTCGCAGGCACGGCCGCACTTTCAAGTTTCAAGCAGCAGCTGTTCCATGCTGCGGTCTCGAGCTGGGCGCACGTTGCAACACAAGAGGTTCAGTCCAGAAGCAGCAGCAGCAGCAGCAGCAATAGGGAGCCAACGAGAACACTGAAAGACAGCAACGCCTCTGTATGTGAAGTCAATGTGAGCACAACCACAGGTTCAGAGCACAACAGGCTGTACTTAACACAAGCAAAACCTGTATGTACATTTCAAGCCACATGCCTTAACAGTTAACACATACCGTAACATGTATGTGCATTGCAAAGATACCTGTAATGAGGTATTCATAAAAGGAAAACACATACGGCCACCTCTTCCTTTTCTACAACTACAAAGCAACTAGGAGAACACCATTGGCACTGCAGTATAATACTACCACGACCACAACGGGCCATGTCTTTGTTGCTGCTCGCCCTAGTCAAAAGGGACCATGGGATTTGGCACAGCAAACCTGTCAGCAAAAAGGACAACAATTCAGCATAGTTTCATGGAAAATCTCATTCTAGATAAATATTCATATATAAGAAACACATGTGTGTGATCCAATGGGCACTTTGCCAAATTATATTTATATTGCCATAAAGGATTTTTGGTCTGAAGTGAAATTACAGCTGCTTCTCGTCATTTTACAAGTTATTTCTCTTGGCAGTCGATTTGACCCACACCACTTATCATCTGATCAAATATTGAGCAAAGCATAAGCGTAATTCTCCAATGCATCAACAACCACAATGAGCAGCATGGTATTGCGATAAACCATCTCAAATCATTCCATGAAAACCTAAGACTAACTGACAAATCCTTCAGTGCTAACTGACATCAGATCAGCCTAAGATTTGAAAGCAAAATTAAAGATGCTCGATACGATCCACCATCATACAAAATTCTATATGTAAAGTACGGTAGTAACAAAGAACAGCTCATTTAATTTGTTTATGGTTTGTGACACCTGTTATATATTTCTCTTTCCTTTCTCTTAGCAGTGATTATTTTCAATTAAATTAAGTATCTTCTCTATACTAACCTGAGTTCAAAAGAAGGCGTTAGGGAGAGTCACACATCAAGTCTGTTTAATCCAACAATCATCAAACCTACCAAGAAGTTCTAAGGAATATTAGAACATCTAGATTGTGCTACAGATACAATAAGACTAAACAAGCAAAAAACGCGACCATATTTATGTGCATGACATTAGTTGAGTAAAACATATGCTTCCTTAGCATTTCACTTAAGTACTAATAATCAAACCCAATTTTATATGATAGAAGTAGCAGTGTGACAAACAGTGAATTAACCCAAAATATATATGAGTGCAACCACTGTGATGCTAGCCTGATGCAACACATTATATTTGCAACACAAAGTATTGAAGTGCGAGCATTTGATATATTTTTACTGTACAACAGTAAATGGTAGATTTGGCCATTATATTCAACATGGTGAAAGGTCAGAGTATAACATAAGGAACTATAATGCCAGAAATAACAACAGGGGATCAAGTCCTAACACGACCCCTATTGCTAATCCATCTTTTTTAGATGATTACAGGCTAGTTTATCAAGGGACTGAACAGTTCAAAGCTCAAATGTCTGGTCTGCTGAAGGAACACTGGAGTGTCACTAATCCCTTAACAGAAAATTCAGAATCAAAAGTTTCAAGTACAAACTGTAGATAGAAAGAATAATGCATGAGCTTGAAGTTGATCTCTCTTTGCCAACAAGAAATACTTGATTAAAATAAATAACCTCGTATATTACTTAACTATTACTAAAGGCAAATTTAGGCTCTACTATCCGGATTGACTAAAACTGACACCAAGCGCTATAGAATTACAAATGTAGACAACAACTGAAATAACAAAACATGCACAAAAATCCTCAGAAATTACTTAGGTATACGATAAAGGCATTGTAGGCTCTACTATCCAAATTAACTAAAACTGACACCAAGTGGGAGAGAATTACATCAGTTGACTATAGACCACAACTGTGAAAAGAGACATGAACACGTGTGCTAAAAAAAGAAAGCATAAGAATGCAAATACCTGATTCAACTCTTGATCACTCTTCTTTTGTGTCCTCAGAATCTGAGTAGGGCATCAGAGTGCATGAACCGATGATGTGCCCATTAAGGCATACATAGTACTCAACAGAATCTTCATCGGCATCCAACCTCCCGGAGGCACTGGTTGGTATCATATTTGGTTGCATCAAGTGCCATAGCTTTGTTTTACAATAAGGACACGCTTCATTTGGATGGAACTTTGCCTGCCTCTCAATCAACATCTTCTTCATATTCGACCCAGCAAACGACTTGAAGATACCCCGGAAGAGGCCCAAGTCACCTTCCTCACCCTGGTCAAGATGTTCACAAGACTCTGAGACATACAACACATCTGACCTGCACTGTGGTGGCAATAAGCTCTTCCCCAACGTCCTAGAAAAACGGGTCCTGTATACAAAGTGCCCTGGGATTGGGACATGGATGTTACCAAACAGGTCTCCCCGGGGGCACGCTGAGCAATAGATAAGAAGCTTCCCTAGGGCCTTCCAGTTGCCATCGACAATATGGCTTCCATCAGAGTGCAAATCCTTCATCATCTTTGGTGCCCTGGAATGGCAGAATTCCTTCCAGAGCACCCTCTTGGCAAATTCATCAAACCACTTACATACACTGGAGAAGATAGCAATCATCTTTGGGTTCCATTTCATGTGTTCAAACACGAGATACATTGCATCCTCACTGATGTGGCCCTTGAGGCAAACACAGGTGGCAGAGTGCGTACAGCGATACCGCTTAACCACCAACTCCATTTCAGGCGCTCAGGTCAGTGCCCAATTCTATATAGCCCTTCAATGTTGCTCCTGCATAACAATCCAAGATAATTAAATCAGTAAGTCAAAGTGTGCCAAAATATTGGTTTCGAAATTGTTCGCTGTTGCTGCCTACATTACGAGGGATTTTTTTAGGAAAATAAAGAAATTCAGCAATACATGAGTAAAATTCTCAGGATTATAACCAGCCAGCATTATCAATCAACCTTTTCTGCCTAAAAAATCTACTCATTAATACCACCAGTAACGAGGCAAAAAAAAAACAACTAATATCCAGAACAAGTTGCCGGTCAGAAGATGCTTGGTGCGGATCTCGCTGCAAGAAACGAATTGATCAAAGAACAGACCAGCCGGCTGAAGGCAGACTAGTCCAGGCTGATCCTCAATGCAGCCAACAAAGAAAATCCCCACCCCTCTTAACTTCCTAAGTGCAGACGGAAAGAACCGCCCAAATACCAGAGGAAACACCAGAAACGCATTCAAAAGAAGCACATTTTCGGGCCGAATCGAGCCAAGAAACCTACCTGATAGCCGTATGGCGGCAAGATTGCTGCGCCCTACCTCCCTGCCCCCGCCTCCGAACCTCCCGCCGGTGCTGCCGAAGCGAACGCGAGAAATTAAATGAACATCTCCGGGTGCAGGATCCCCCCCCCCCCCCCCCCCCCCCCCCCCCCCCCCCAACACGGCGCTACCTGCGGTCGAGGAGAAGGCAGTTTGGTTGGAAGGGGCCAGTTGGTGTATGGGTCGCTTGATTGACGCCACTCGCCTTCTTCCTGGCTCTCAGTTCTCAGAGGTCTCCCCTCCGCGGAGGGAGGCCGAGAGGGAGAGACGAGAGAGTGTGAAGCACACGGAGATTTTCTCTTTGTTTTTTTGGGGGTTTTATTTACATAGAGGAAGTCTATGTCTCGACTTGCTTTTACTTTATACGTGCATTTTTTGAGTTTCCTGTATTATACCAATTTTACCGAGATTTATTCGTCATTTTCCTAGAGAGATGTGTTAATATAAAGATGGCAATATATTTATGCGCCATTTTAAAAATAACATTTAAGGAAAATTTCACCCGTTAATAAATTTGTGGATTATAATAGGGAGAAAACTATGCTAGCACCAAATCGGTGTTCATAGTGGAAACAGATATACTCTCGGCTACCAATTAATACCGATGAATCTTCTAACACGCGGCACACATGTAGAAGAGTTGTGACGCTTGTCAAGCATTGTGATTGTCCATGAACCACGTGGCAATGTGCATATATCAAGCGTTTGCTAGAGTATTAAAAAAAAGAGATATAGAAGTCCAATAGTGAGATATTTGATTTTATAAAATTAGCATATAAAGGTAGGAAAGTGTAACCAATTCAACTTTAGCTGTGAAAACCAATACACTATTTACTACACTGTTAATGTTAGAAGATCTATCTCCACGCGACAGGTGCGGAACGCAATCCCCAAACATGTTAGAAGATCTATCTCAGAGCATCTCCGATCCAGCATACTCTTCAAATTTCACCTTCCATATCTACATTTGGCTATCAACTCCAAAAAAATTCCTCCTCAATATTATTCACTGCCAACAGACTAGTCAAATCTCACTCCAAATCATATTCACTTATATTTTATTAGATGGACTCCGTATGTTATGTTAGTCTCTCACATCTCTTCCCATTTCTCTCTCCTATACTCACAGCTAACAACTTACGCCATCAGGAAGGTTTTATGTAGTCCAACTCTTGTATGGATCATGTTATTTTTTGTGTTATTAGTTTCATTTTTTATCAAGTTTTGTAATGTCGTGATCGACAAAGAGTATATCTTAGAATATAAATGGTGGCCTCTCATAGGCTTGTAAAAGAGATGTACACACATTAATCAAAACGAGTTCTTTCTTTTTGACAACTTTAGTTTAACTAGTATTTCGTAGTTTTCGACAATTGCTTTGGCTAACAGGGCTGCATCATCTTGATATTCAACTTCTTTGTAAGTTTTTGTCTTTTCGAGTAATATAGATTTTTGTTTGACAGCACATCGCTTCTTTCTTAATCTATCTTATTCACAATTTATCGTATCAATTAGACCTTTGATTTACGGCTCATCATTTTATTTAGATTTAGTTTATACACTAGTTATCGATATTTGCTAGTTCTTACAAGGTTAAGGTTAATTGTTTAGTCTTGTTAGTTTTACCCCTTATCACAGTTATCCGACCTAGATTGATATCTTCTATCGGTTGTTCTCCAAGTTCTCTCCGTCCCAGTAGAGATTTAATTAAAGGCTTGCAACTTGACAAGCAGTGATCATTACCAATTCGCTACGTGACATGAGTACATGACTAGTATGCAAATGCCAGCTAGGATGGAAGTGCACTCTACCTTGTCGAGGGAGAATTTCAGCCTCTACTGGGACAAGAACACACTTACCGTGGAGACTAGCATGTGCCAAGTTGTAACTTTTTTTTTCTAGACGGTGGAACTATCGGGCTGGTAGTGAGTGTACAATATTTTGAATGGCCCTCCGCCGTGTTAGCGATGTGGACGTGCTCGCACTGGTTCCACTGACAGCTGCTGGATCGAAAACCAGCACTACCGATTCTCCTCTGAATGTCTCTCCTGTCCCCTCAAACTGAATATCTAGGCGTTCGATTTCTGATCCAACGGTCCAAGAGGGAGCTGGCAGTCCCTAGTTTCCTTTTGCTTTCAGCCTTGCGTCCTTAGTCCATTCATGGACGTCAGGATCACCAAGCTGAGCCGAGGATGACCAGCGAGATGCAACTCGATGGCACTCTTGTGGACTGGGTTGCCGATGATGAGAGTATATTTGGGAAGATACCGATGCCGGCCAAGTTGGCTTGCTCACTTGCTGGTTGCTGCTATCATCTTCTCACCTAAGCAGCCAACCACTTGGCTCCCCTCTTGCCCAAGTTGCTCCTGCGCCTCTAATAATATGGCTGAGAAAACAACGTTCCTTAGCTTGCTTTCATGTACACTTGGGCAGTGCTGGCAGCCTGGCATTTTGCTCTTTTGCACCCCTCTGGTCCTACGAGACTGATGCTAATTTTGCAGGGATGAAGTACCACTGCCTAGTCAGGTACTGCAGTTCACATTTCCTTTTCTTCAATTTCTTGTTGTTTTCGGAATGCAATTCTGTTCATCATGCACTGCCAAAGACGTAGTCGTAAGACCAAATGATTCGGCAGCTTCCCAAAATAAATAAATATAGAAAAACTCCATGTGAAATTCCAGAACTTTTTTCAGATACCATACGCTCCATACCATTCCAAGCACTCAAGCTATGGTTAGCTACTACCGATTCCCAATATGATTTTGAACAACAGATTCGGAACACTATAATTATGCAACAAAACAGATGTCAACAGCATTAGAAGCACTGATGGTTTGCAATGCAACAGAGGGCCTTTCCATGCAAACTTGAGGCCAACACATGACATGTACCAAGTCAAAACTTGGCAATAGCATCTACACTTAAAACAAATTCAAGGGAGTTCAGTTATACAGATCCAACAACGGCACTGAGATTTCGTCTAACAAAAAAATCTCAAGCAAATATTTCTCTAACGAGCCAGTCTAGGCTCGGATAGGCAAAATACAATATCAAGAAAGAGGGAAGTGCAAATAACACAGTGATAAGGATGTATAATAACAAGACCGCTGCACTGGCAGGGATCGCATATAGCACTATGAGGAGGAATATGAACACCAGGGGAAACTTGGCAGTCAGGTGAACCAGGAATGACAGTGATTTGCGCAGCGAAGCTTGGACCCTCTCAGAGTTCAGGAGGGGAATCCCATGGTTGGTTGCATTGGATGTGTCAGCCTGTGGTGGGAGGGGGCGTCTAATGGGGTTTGAATAACCATTTCCATTTGTTCTGCTGCTGCTTGGGGGCAATGGAGTATGTTGCTCAGTACAAATACCAGAGCGTGATCGTGCACGCTCACCATTCATCCCCTCAACCATCCAAAGGAGGAAGTAGTTCTTGCGTGGGAATATGAGATTCCCTTTGTAAAATATGCGGAGCGACAGGAGGTTGCACCAGGGACAGCAGATGAAGAAGGGTAGCTGGATTGGCACCGTTGGAACTTTGATGACAGCCCATTGAAGGCCTAGGATACAGTTCTTGCACATGGTGTGGCCACACCATAGCACATAAGGCACGTTCTCCACTATGTTAAAAGACTCCCAACATATTGGGCATTCTAGGCCTTCTTCCCTGCTTGTGCATGAGGATGCCTCGTCATCAGAACAAGCAGCACTGGAAGAGGCGCAATTTGGAGGGCTCCTCTTCCCCAGCCCAGATGCCCAAGCATTTGATGCAAAACCCCACATTTCAGTAAGCTACCTTAAATACCCTGATTTCACTTGCATAAAAAAATTCACTTGGGGATAGACCTGTAGATCAAGTGAGTCATGTATGAGAACAATGCTAATAAAAAATCAAACCAAATACCAAAATAAAAATATATATAGCTGATATTAGCATTTTACTAAGTGGGGAGATGGAAAGTTGTCGGAAGTAAGGAAAATGCAAGTAAATGGAAGATTGAAGCAGATCAACATGTATATGATAATCAAAGGGTTTTACAACAAGGAGACTGATGCCAAACAGCTACTAGCCCATTTACCCTAATCCCACACACCCTCATTAAAGGAGAGTAGAGAAACAAATCAGTATTCAGAGATAACAAACATATTGTGGTTTCGGCTTTGACATAATACTAAAACAAACACTTCGAAAAAATTGTGGTTTTTGTATCTAATGAACACATTGCTAGGCAAGACTAGATGAGCAGCTGCTGGCAAAGGAACTAAGCATGTCCAAGTTTACCTGCAAATCACTAAGCAAATTTTACTAAAGAAAGGGTGACTGCACAAAAAACCTTCTGCCCTTCATAGATATATATGTGAACTTAATGAACAATGTGATCGGTCAAACTGGAATTTTATAAGGCACTAAGGCAGTAGGTTTAATATAGAGGGGGGGGGGGGGGGGGGGGGGGTATTCAAAGCACATACCATAGAAACAATTTAAACATCTGAGCTCTTGGTTAGCTTGAAAGCTAATAAAAGTTAGACATGGATGAGAGTTATGCTCTGTTTCATACCACTTACCTGTGTATCCTTGTTACAAGTTTTTTATGTGTAATAAAGATTGTGGAGTTGACTTGAAACTCAGGTTATAAATTCACTAGTTGCACATAACATTCACATATGGCATGATTGTATAGCTACACTGAAATCATTCACAGGGAACCCAAAAGAAACAGGTGATGTTCCCTAAAGAAACTGTGCATGCAAACAGTATTTACATTTATCAGGCAATATTGGCACTCTGCTTCATTTTTGTTAACTTGAAATCAAGTAGCATAATACGAAACAATATTTCCAGCAGGTCCATAAAAATTGGCATATATAACATAAGTACCTCCATTGTATGAATGAAAAGACCAGGACACTAATATGCAACAGCTCCCAGATACATAAGCCAAGGTAAGCTTAGGTACTTGACTAAACTGTTATGCATTCAGGAGTCAGGACACTTTTTTTTCACTGTTAGCATCTGGACCAAGGTGTGAATGTAACTCCCTAATGTATATTTCCTGGATACAGTGTAACAGATTGTTGCATGGGAGAACTTGTGGCGCTCAGTGGAAACCAAACCAAGCCGAATTTTAAAAGATGTTATAATCTGACTACATCTAGAAAAAATCAGTCATATGTTATTAAATTGATAAATCTAAGCAACCAAACAACTTGTTGGAAGTTGGAACTCCATGATGACAATCAAGACGCTCTGGTAGAACTATATGTGAAGTAGGTTCCTAATACCTGCGGACTCTACCAAAAGCAATTCAGCTGCTTACGGACGCTACTTGCCAGAGCATCAATGCTGGACACGGTGCTAATATGTATCGGACGAATTTTTGTCCGTGAAAATTAGCAATTCGATCCCTTCTTCCACTTATGTGCTATCTGCCTTATTAACTACTAATAAAAAAGGAATTCGGTGCCAGGAGTCCAGGACACGCTTATGCAGAACAGGCTTCTTGATCTCCATCTGTGCTTATGTGTGTAACCACATTCTAACTCTCTCGATGCCGTCCAACACGCTGGTAGCCTAAGAACACCCACCATGGACACCTTTTTTCTACATCTTTCTACCCACAAATCAAAGCTTTGCATACTCCAATTGGAAAAATTTATCCAGCAGTCCACAACCAATGAACCATGCTTCTTCATCATATATTGGAAAAGCGACCGCTGGACAACGGATCGAACAGCCGAATCAAATTCGGCGCAGCAAGAATCAGAGGACGCATGCACGCCGCGCCTAAACTGAACCGCTAATTTCATACCGACTCTATCAACACGGAGCGAGAGAGACGGGCGGGCGCAGGATGCGTACCAGTTTCGCCGAACTCCGCAGCGCCGACGGCCTCGACCTTGATACCGGCGACGTCGGCGCTGTTAGCCGGAGAAGAAGCGTTCGCCCCAATCTGCTCGTCGGAACTCGGAAGCAAAGGAGAGCTGGGGCAGAAACGTTGTGAGGTGAGGGGAAGCGCTTGAAATCACCAGAAAGGCGAGAGGCTCTCGCGTCGGGGTTACCTGCTGCGGCGGGACGGAGGGAGGGAGGGAGGGAGACGCCGCGGCCACCGTCGTCGCAGCTCGGCTCGCGGAGGAGACGAATTGGGGATCTGCGGTGGCTGGCGGGGGGCGGGGGTGTGGATGGCCAGTGGCAGATGGAAAAGAGGGCTGAGTTTGGAGGGTTGGCCGGCCGCCATGTGGATGTGGTCCACAGGTGTGCTTGGGCGTGGGACCTCCATGTCTCGGCCCACGTGTCCGTGACGTGGGTGCCACCTTGATTTTTTTAAGAGCCGTCAAGCAGCCATGACGACCTGGAGGCTGGAGTATCTCTGACAGTTCTCTTTCCTTTTTTTCCCTTTGTCATCTCCAACAATTTCCCTTTTTTTTTTCCTTTTCTCGCTCTGTAGAGGAATCTCCTTTCACATTTTCACCATTTAAAAGAGATATGGTAAAATTTGTTCTACTTTTCTCTTTCCATTCACCTGACACGCGAGACCTACTTGTCAATGACTAAACGTGCCTTCTTCTTTCTTACCCTACCTTCCCCTTTCCCCTCCCCATCCTTTCTCTCTTCTCAAGCACAGAGCAGCCCACACCCAGCACGGAGGGAGGATGGCGGCCCGAGACGACGCTCGACGGTGGCCCGCATGCCCATGGCCGGGCGGGCGGCCATCCTCGATGTCCGCCTCCTCCAGCCCAAGTCCCGACGGGCGGCAGCCATGGTAGGGCGCGAGGGCCGACCGGAGCTCGCTTGACGTGGCGGGCGGTGCGGATGGCGAGTGGCGGCCGGCAACAGCGTGACCACGACACGGACGGCGAGTAGCGACCGGCGATGGCGCGGACAACAAGCTGTCGCGGCGAAGGACAGGCGCGAAGGGCAGGGCGACAGCGGTGGAGGCACGGTCGGCGCCTGGCCGTCGGCGACAGCGGTAGGTGGATCGAACGGGATCGAGCAGGATCGAGCGGTTCAGAAAAGGATCATCGTGTGGTTGAGATGAAAAGGGGGAAACGGAGAGGAAAGGGAGGAGGAGGAGATTGATAAAAGAAAGAGGAGATGAAGGGAAAATAAAGGGAAAAGGAAAAAAGTGGAACGGTTAGAGATGGTTTTTCGGTTTCAATTCCTCTATATGGCTGAAAAGTGTAAAGGGGATAAGTGAAATGTTGGAGATGCTCATATACCATACTCTACCGTCAAAAAAACAAGTCGTTCTGTGATTTAAATTTTGTCCCATAAAATAAGTCGTTTTACATGATTTGGCAGGTTTGCATGTGCATGCAGACATGCAACAGTCGGATAACAACAAATGTGGACTAAAAGATAGAGGCAATCAAAATCATTATCATTTTACATTTTTTAATCTGTTTTAAAACATCTAGAATGACTTTTTTTTGCGATAGAGGGAGTAGGTTTCAATGTTATGCTAACATTTCAAGAGGCCTAACACTAAGACCATGTTTAGTTATCCTCATTTTGCATAAAGTTTTCACCTAGAGAACTGTGTCTCTCTCTGTACACGCGACATAATACATAAAGTTTTCTCTTTATACACGCTTCCAAATGCATAAACTTTCTCCATTCTTCAGTAACTAAACATGGCCTAATTTTAGTTACACAATCTAAAATCATCAAGTTCTCCTCCTTCATCTTCATTCATGTCTCATTTTCCTCATACAAATCTAAACGTCTTCCACTCGCACGCGAGTTTCTATTCGATCCTGCCTCACCCTCTGCCTTAAGCCTTGAGAGTTGAGAGTTGAGGAATACATCGTCACTTTCCACCGCCGCACTAATCTTCTCTGTCTTGATGCTCCTGCCTAGCCCTGTCCAACTACCTTCCTCATCATCCTAGCCTATTGTGCCACCACCGTCTTGCCTCACCACCCTCTTACTATAGCGTCCCCAGTTAAGTGATACAAATATCAGTCCCAAGTATACCTGATCATGGGTCGCCCTGACCCGATAAACCCGACCGAAAAAAAACCTGACCCGACCTGAGCACGTGGCGGGTCAGGGCGCGAACCAATTTTTTAACCCGAAACACCAAAAAAACCGAACCAACCCTGACGCGACCTAAAAAATTACACGTGAAACCCGAAACCCGACACGAACCTGACACAACCCGACCATGCCGCGGGCCGGGTGCGGGTCAACAATTTTGACCCACCAACCCAACATGACCCGACACGACCTGACCTATGATCAGGTATAAACCCAGGAGGCTGATAATCATTTATTCAGCAGATAGTTCAGTCGTCGTGCAAATCCTGAGGGGGATGGCACTTATTACAAGCTAAAACGATAAACAACACGACAACGATGTACAACCAGAGTGTGACCCAGGCTGGCTCCATGCCATACTCAGAGAGAGTCGATAGCGGAAGCATCTCGAAAGGGGTCACACCACAAGCAGCGTTGGGTGCGTACACGACATCTACTCGTACTCCTCTGTAGAAACAAAAATAGGGGTGAGTACAAAAGTACTCAACAAGTCCAATCACGTCCACAGAAGGGGATATAAAGAATATGCGCAGTATAAATCAAGGATATGGTTAAGTTTATTTTGCGGAAAAGCGAGATTTTAACACATACAAGGTTTATTTTAAAAGGAGTTTGCAAAAACAGTTTTAATAACAAGTGGGGTTGATCCTCTACAAAGGATCTCATTTTTATGCTACCGGACTCCCCGTCCGCCGTAGCCCACGGCACAATTGTCGGATACTTTCCAAAACAACTCACACCATTTGATCCAACCCATTTCCCAAAGCTAGTTTCAGGCCCAAGCCATGACTCATCCAATACCATGGATACGGCTATTCGAATATATTTTAACTCTGCAGAGGTTGTACACTTAACCCACTCAAACGGTTTCCACAACACGAACACCAAAATGCTGGTGCGGACCTGTCAAATCCATTACCACACCTTAGCTAAGCGGACCAGCCAATATGGAAGCAACCAAGGGGTTCATATCCTACCGCCGAGGCATGACCGGGACGTAACTCACAAAGATCGTACTACTGATCCTTGTTCTCCCATTGCTTACAGCTCACCCATTGGCTAACCAACCAGCTAGTGAGATTTATGCTAAGCCGTTGCCACATACAACGGTAGGACGGTAACACTAAACTGGGCCAGGCTAGATGACAATCAACTCGGTACTTAACAATTGACAAGACGGATATCTCCACAACCTGCTAAACCACAAAGGTACGAGCTCACCAATAAGGCATTTCACACAAGAAACACCATCCATCTCATCGGCTTCACTTTTACTTTATTTTCACCGAAAACCCACCATTTGCTTTTAAACACGCACACTTAACTTTCTTTATTTTAAAACACATGAGCATCATTATTATTATAGAGGTGAAAGCAAAGTCTTAAGCATATCTAGCAATGGCTATCATCCAAACAGAGCAAGTCATATTTAATGATAACCTAGGTACATCCCTCGCCGTTACAGGCTTCTTCTCACGCATCGCGCTCGGGAGCTCAAGGATAAATCAAGGAAGGGGAGCAAGCAAAACAAACGACGGTGGCAGACCGAAGTCAATGGAAAGAAAAAAGCAATTCCTTCGCCAAGTGAAAAGTAAAAACCCTAAAGAGTCACCTTTATAGCCAAAGACACGGAAACCTAGTAAAAATACTTATTTGGATAATAGACATTGTCCAACTTTTAAAAGAGGGACAGATGTTATCCAGATCTTTATTTTTAGAAGACCACCTAAATTTAAAGATCTATTTAATACTCTTAGCCTACTTTAATTTTTGGATCTTTCATTATCCATCTAACCCTAAACCACGAGTACTTTTTGATCTCCTCACCACACCGAGGCATGGTTCGAGGCTTAGGGCCAGAGGGGACAAGGGTCGTGAAGTTTTTTTTTCAAATTTCCATCTAAGATTCAAGATTTTTCAGGACCTTCAGCTTGAGTCATCGATTCAACCTAAAGCTCGGGGGCTACTTTATATGAAGTGCGATTTTAAATCGCACTCCAAAGATTTCAAGAACAACTCGGAGCTTGAGCACTCCACAGCCTCATCTTCAAAGCCAAAGCCTACGGACCAAAGAAGTACTCGAAAATCCTCAAGGAGGCTCAGGTAGTACTCGAATCAAAGGACCAAGCACTCCCAAGACAAGGAAGAACTCGACTATGAAGTGCTCGGGGGCTTGTCAGACATGGAGGCCTAGGGCCTACACGGACGCAGAAAGACTCCAAGGAAGAATATGGCAACGAGTAGAGACCGTGACACAGGATGGCGCATGACTCTACAATATAAGGGAACTAGTCATTAAATAAAGAAAGTACTCGCGGAGCGAGATTTGTACGAGTTACTACTCAAACTAGACTAGGATTCCGTTCTTTCCATCCACTAACCCTTCTCGCCAGTATATAAGACCGGGCAGGGACCCTTTCAAAAGAAGACTAAGAGACAAAGGTTCATAGATAATCTCATCGCCCCAAGGCAAACTTGTACTCTTATTCACTCTACGTAATACAAGTCCAAGGCAAACTTGTACTCTTATTCACTCTACGTAATACAAGATCAGCAACATGACGTAAGGTATTACGCTTAGTCGGTGGTCCGAACCTGTATAAATCTCGTGTCACGTAATCATCGAATTCCAGATTCTGCGAACACCCCCACCAAAACTCTACTACGTAGGGATACCTCTCGGTGGGATTGCCGGTAGAGCACCGACAGCTAGTTATTTCATTAAAAGAGAAACAAAATAAAAAAATGAGTATAAACAAGTCAGTGAACCCAACTAGGGTTCACACTCACACCAACATATCCTTTCGCAACAGGGTCAGAACAAGGCGATCTAAAAACTTTATATAAAAAATTCACAATTTTTTATACGAACTCGAATGAAGACAAACTTTATATCAAAATTGTAGCCCTCGACGCGATCTACAACTTTGTAGTTGAAAGGTTTTTGGACTAAAACTGTTTAAGGTCCTAAAATATTGTCGTATGTTTATAGATTTTGAAATTTAAAATTATCAAACAATCGACATGGTCTATATGAAAGTTATAGTGCTCAATACGATCTACACCTTTATAGTTGAATTTTTTTATTTAAAGTCATTTTGTGTCTCAAAATTTAATTTTAGATTTTAAATTTCAAAAGCTATAAACATACAAAAATATTTTGGGACACTAAACAGTTTTAATTCAAAAAAGTTTCAGCTACAAAGTTGTAGATCGCGTCGAGGGTTACAATTTTGATATAAAGTTTGTTTTCATTCGAGTTCGTATGAAAAAATTATGAATTTTTTTAATATAAAGTTTTTAGATCGCCATGTGTTAACTCAGATGAGACTCAAAGGTAAGTTTGGGGCCGAGATGACACAACGGAACAAGTTTGAGGACCTAAATGGAGGATTTGCATGTTTTTAGGGACCTAAACAGTTGATTTGAGACTTTATGGGCCGGGATGACACACCCGCGATAGTTTATTGACCAGCCGTACCCTTTACTCTGTTTTTTTTGAAGAACAGTGTTGCACCGAAGATGACCTGACAGTTTTCCAGCAGCTCCTCCCATGCGAAGATTTTCCTTGTAAATATCTTTGCGTGACACTCCTGATCAGGATACCGCAGTCACTGCCAGTCTTTGCGCAGGCAGGCTTCAGCAGACCATTGCTGCTTCAGACTGCATTTTTTGAACTTGCGTCCCCGGACAGATCCTCGGTGGCTCTATAGTTTTGTATGCTAAACTTGAAGCTTTTGTCCTTTTTAGTGCATTTCTCTTGTCAACTGTATGTAAATGAATGATCCCTATGAAATCAGCATAGCAGAATTTTGATACGGTTCAGCTTGATAACCATCAGTTGTAATGAATTAGGGGTCTCAATGAATTATGACCGTTCTTGCAAAATAAACGGTGTGCAGTAAAGTGAAGGAATTCTCGTTCCATTATAGCATGGATGGATGTTTTCCCAGCTGCATTTCAATCAGAATCATGTTTTGGTATCAAGGGTGGCTGGGTGGGAGAGCACGAGCAGAGACGCAGAGTCGATGGAGCAGAAACCGAGCACTGATGTGCCTATTCTGGAACTATTTTGTTCCATGGACGCGACTCGTGACCAGAATACGAGTCCCATTCGCGTGTCTATGAGTTCGTAGATCGTAGACGGCAAAAGCGGAAAACAGAAAGAAGATAGGAATTGTATTCGAAAACCGTATGTATACGCAATATAAATATAACTGTAATCCCTCCATACTCGTAAAGGAAGTCGTTTAGGACAGCGACACGGTCTCCAAAGCATAAGTTTGACTTCTTATTTTAACAAAAATATTTATTGAAAATTGATATATTTATTTTTTAAAAATTATTTTCAAGACAAATATGTTCATATGGTTTTCACATTTTAAAACTCAATAACTTAAAAGATATTAATGATTTATATTTTCAATGTATGACTCAAATCTTGTCTAAAACGACTTCTTTTACGAGTATGGAGGGAGTACAACTGCAATGCAGCTGGATAACGGGGTATACGATTCTACCAGTCTACCCTGGCTTGGCCCCCTTGAACAATGGGATATTTAAATTTTTGCCATCCTAAGAAAAGCCACCTCTTCAAAAGCCATCCTTAGAATGGCTCCTACACATTTGCCACAGGAAGAGAAGCTTAGGTAACATATTTGCCACTTTCGCTGACGTGGCAAGCCAGGGCGTCGTGACAGCGTGGCTTGAACACGCGAAATGACCATTTTGCCCTTTTCTTACATGTGTGGCCCACCCGTCATCTTCTTCTTCCCCTCCATCTTCCCTTTCTCCCCCACGCACGGCACAACAGCGCCACCGTCTCCCCTTTCTCTGCCTCTTCCCCTCACCACCGCTGCTGCTCGCCCCTCCCTGCCTCGCCCTGTGCCGCGCCGCCACTCGCCGCGCCCCCTCCAATCCGGCCGGTCGTCCGCTCCTGCCCGCGCTCCAATCCGGTCGCCACCTGCGCTACCTGCGCGACTGTGCCTGCTCGATCCACGCTGAGGGAAGTCGAGCGCGCACGCCGCTGTATCCCCCTGCTGGAGCAAGAGCACCGCCCGCCGCGATTCGAGCCTGATGATTTTGCCATTTGGCGCGGCGGCGGCGGTGACAGTGCACAAAGGGGGCGAATGGGGTGGCAGCGACCTGCGCGGCGGCGGACGGCCGCGGTGCGCAGAGAGGGGTGGGCTGCTGCTGCCGTGTGTAGAGGGGCAGAGGGGGCGGCGGCGGCCTGCGTGAAGGCCAAGGATGGCAATGGGACGGTTTAGGGTCGGATATCAGCGGGTTTCGGGTCTAGCGGGTTTGGTTTTGGTTTGAATTTCTTCGGTTTCGGGTTTGGGTTTTCACCCGTGGATACCCAATGGATAACCGAAATAAATCATTAGGAATTAAAACACATGTTTTTTAATATACTAATAATAACTTGTTTACTTATATACTACTCTAAGTTGACTCAGGCAATTATTTACCATTTGTTGCCTCTTGTTTAGTTGTTTATACATGTGAATATGTCATATATCATGCATATGTTTATAAAAAGTCATCATTGTTCTTAATATTTTGCCATACAAAACAAGTTTCGGATATCCAATCGGGTTTTGGGTATCTCGGTTTCGGGGATGGATTTTCACCCGAATCGGTGTTCGTGCGGTTTCGGGTTTTAAGTTCGGGTTTCGGTTTTGGGTGCCCAGACACTCCACCCGATCCGAACCCGACCCGTTGCCATCTCTAGTGAAGGCGGGCGGGCGCAGCCTTGCGCAGAGGATCGTCCACGCTATCGCTCGGCCGTCCGGCGGCCGGCTGTTTCAAGGCCATGCCCCTACACCGCTAGTCGCCGAGCGCCCGCCGCCTCACGCTCCACCCCACCGAGGTCCCCGTCGGAAGAAATCCAGTTCACATCGAAGGGAAGATGGAGGGGAAGAAATCGAAGGGAAGATGGAGGGGAAGAAGAAGATGACAGGTAGGCCCCGCATGTAAGGGAGGGTAAAATGGTCATTTCACATGCCATATGCACGCTATCACGACGCCCTGGCTTGCCACGTCAGTGAAAGTACAAATATGATACCTAAGCTTCTCTCTCGATGGCAAATGTGTATAAGCCATTCTAAGGATGACTTTTGAAGAGGTGGCTTTTCTTTGGATGGCAAAAAAAAAAAAAAAAAAAAAAAAATAAATATCCCTTGAACAACACCACCGCAAACCCCAAAGTCCAGGGCTCTCTCGACTCCCCCGCAACACGCGATTCCCCAAGCAGGAGCGAGCAGTAGCAGCAGCAGCCGGACCCGCCGCCGATGGCGTCCCCGTCGCCGGCTTCGGCGCGGCCGCAGCGCTCGCCGGACGAGGTGGAGGACATCATCCTCCGCAAGATCCTGCTCGTCGCCCTCACGCCCCCGGCCAACCCCAGCCCCGCCATCGCCTACCTCGAGCTCACTGCCGCCGAGCTCCTCTCCGAGTCGCGCCCGCTCCTCGCCCTGCGCGACGCTGCCGAGCGCCTCCTCATCGACCGCCTCTCGCTCCCGGACCCGCCCGCCGCCTCCCCGCCCCCCTTCACCTTCCTCGTCGCCGCCTTCGGCCGCGCCGCCGACGAGGCCCGCAAGATCTCCACCATCCGCGACGCCGGCCTCCGGGCGAGGCTCGCCCAATCCATCGCGCACCTCCGGGGCCTCATCCTCTCCTACGCGCGCATCGTGGCGGGTAACCCCGACACCTTCCCCACGCCGCCCGGCGCGCCCCACCCCGCTGCCGAGCTCCTCGTCTTCCTACTCGCCGAAGCCGCCGACCCGCTCGACCCCACCCCGGCGCCCGGCGCCCCGCCGCCCCCGGGCTTCATCGACGAGTTCTTGGGCGGTGCGGACTACGAGTCCATCGAGCCGGCCATGGGGGAGCTGTACGAGCGCCTCAGGCAGAGCGTCGAGAAGGTCTCGGCGCTCGGCGATTTCCAGCGCCCGCTGCGGGTGCTTAGGCGGCTCGTGGGGATCCCCAACTGTGCCAAGGCTCTGGTGAACCATCCTAAGTGGATACCAAAAAATCAGATCATGCTCATCGGGGAAGGAAGGGTCATGGAGATTTCCAGTGTGCTTGGGGCCTTCTTCCACGTAAGCGCCATCCGAGACCGCGAGTTTGCCAGCAAGCCTGACATTGGGTGAGTCTTTTTCTCTTTCTCTTTTCTCTTGATTGATTGTTTTGGGCATGCGGTGCTATAATGCTATGTTTATTTAGATGTGTAAAACTCGCATTTTGGATACTGTACCTTGGTGTGTGTTTTGCTGACTATGACTACAGCTCAACTGCCAATATATATATGTTCTTGTAGATTTTGAAGTTCAAAGCTTGACTATTGCTTGTGTATACAATCTTTAATTCTGAATTTTCAAGTATGCTCTAGCTTCCAAACAACCTTTGTATAGTTCAATGACTCGGTTAAGCTGTGAACTAGCTCTACTGTTGATAGATGCAAATGCTTGGGCATTTGGAAAAAAATCCTTTGAGATAAAGAGAGTTGGCCAAGAAAGTTGAGCTTTCTTTCTGCTGCTTTGGTCTTAAAGTTAGCATCTTTGTTATTGAGCTAGATAGGGAAGCTTAGATTTGCATCTTGTGTGTTGTTCGTCAGTTGATAATCTTTTGACATCCTTGATTCTGTCTTAGAACTTAGTAACAGCAACCTTCAATTGGAAAATATTATATAAGCAAGCTTTCAACTAAGGATGCATGTATATTAACTAATTATAAGGATTATTTCTTTTTCTGCCATGACTGGGCATGGCAAACATTGGCTCTTATATAAGGAATTTTCCTATCAATGAACCTTCATCACTATAAGATTTAGGATGTCAATGGAAGTCTTCATGTACCTTCTCTGGATTTAATAACAAAATATGTCCTTTTCTGATGGGCTTGTCTGCTGCAAAGGACATTTCTTGAGCAGAAGATATTTCATCGTTTTCCTTTTATGTTTGGTCCCAAGTAGATATGAACTAAATTGGATCTTCGTAATCAAGCTTTTAATTTTCCATTTTTTATGTTCTCTAATCTCCTACTACTTCAAGACTTTCAATGCAAGCCTACTACTTAATTTTGTTCAGATAATCATATTGTCTTATGTTTTTCTTTTCATTTTTTTAACTTTTGTTCAGGCAACAGTGTTTCTCAGAGGCATCTTCACGGCGGCCAGCTGATTTGTTGTCATCTTTCACAACAATCAAGAGTGTTATGAATGGCTTGTATGATGGCCTTAAGGATGTTCTTCTAATCCTCCTAAAAAATTTGGATACTCGAGAAAAGGTTCTTGAGTATATAGCAGAAGTGATAAATAAGAATGCATCCAGATCTGGCATGCAGGTAAATCAACTAAAGTTTCTTCCATTAGACTAATTTTCCTTACCTTGTACCATCTTTCATTTAAATCACAGACTGTGATCAGCATTTAACACTAAAGGCTTGTGTAATCAAATTTGTTTCACTTTACTGTATTGAACTGTTTATCACTAAGGACCTTGTGGTTGATGTACCAGGTGTGTTGCAAAGTGGAATCTAGCTAGGAAAATTTTAAATAATACTTGTAAGATTTTACTGTTATATCTCCATAAAAGATGCTTTCAATTTGCCGCTAAATACAAACTAGAAATAAACAATAATTGCTCTGTGTGATAAATTGCTCTATATTCTCCTTAGTGCAAAAAAACAGAGCCTAATTGGAGGAAAAGAAATTTTCATTTATGGTCTGTACTCTGAACGTGAACACAGCATTGACATGGTACCATCTTGAAATTATTTATTCTGTGGATAGCATCGTCCCACCTAACATGGGGAAATAATACCTTCATATATTTCGGATCTTAAAAAAATGCAATATATGCAAACCGTGTAATACATGACAACCTATATGGCATAATCTCCTTTGTCGTGGGGATCAACTATACCTAAAGCTGTAAAAGTCTATAGTAAACTCTTCCTGTGTCATGTAACAGGTAGACCCTTTAAAATGTGCAAGTTCAGGTATGTTTGTGAATCTTAGTGCTGTGATGCTCCGCCTATGTGAGCCCTTTTTGGATAACATGGAGTCAAAGAAGGACAAGATTGATGTCAATTACCTCTTCTGCAACACTAGAGTTGATTTCAAGTGAGTTTCTTTCGGAACAATGTGACTGAAATGTTTTATGTGCTGAGTATAATGCATATTCTGCATTATTTTACTAACTGATACAATGCTTTGCGATTGTAGAGATTTGACAGCCATAAATGCTTCTTCAGATGAAGTCGCATCTTTGGTAGAGAGCATAAACAATGAGCGTGATCAAAATAATGCCAGTGGAGAGGCTCGCTTTATGGAATCACAGGAAGCCACAAGCTCTGGAAAAAATAGCACAACTTTAGCTAGATGCTCAAAGAAGGAGAATTTCTCATTTATTTGCGAATGTTTCTTCATGACTGCAAGGGTACTTAATCTGGGGTTGATGAAAGCTATATCAGACTTCAAACATATTTCTCAGGTTTGGAGACATCTTACTTCATTTCACATCCTTTTCTTCTTACTTTATTTACATATGTCCTTCTGTTATCTTTAATTTTAAATAGCATACTCTTGTATGCTGTCTGTTGAAAAATATGGGCACATACTTTGAATGGCCTTGTCCATAATTCCGGCCACATTTCATAATTCAGTGCAATATGTTTCCGTTAGATATCCAGTTTAAATAACATATTCTGGTATGTTGTCGTCGAAAAATACAGGGCATGTATTTAGAATTGACTTGTCCGTAATTCAGGCCACATTTCATATTCCGGTGCAAAATGTTTCATTCAGATGTCCATTTTTTTACTCTCTGTGTGTTTCATATTGCCCTTGAAGATATAAGGGGTAATCTAGGCATTTTGATTGTCCTTTCTCTATGTGCTAGATAAAATGCGCTATATATATTTATATATCCTAGGACGTAGGTTGGTATACTTTTGGTGCATGCAACAACACGTGATGCATCCCTAGTTCTGTTAAGATGAACACATTCTTATTGCAAATTACATGTACTCAACTCTCTACTGAACACATACCATGTATGTTACAAATTCAGCAACTCGCAAGGTTTGAGGATGACTTGGAATCAAATAGAGCAATGAGAGATCAAGGAGGGGGCTCACCGCAGCTGGAGCAAGATATAAATCGCTTGGAGAAGATCGTCGAGATTTTAACACAGGACAAATTCTGTTATGAAGCTCAGATATTACGAGTATGGTCACAAACTCAGATCAGTTCTCTGCTATTAATGTGAATCTTCTTTGATCAAAATTTGGGACTGTACAGCCTATTTCTACTCTTTTTTCCTGTTATATCATTGAATGGATGTTGAGCACTTAGGAAGTTAAGAGGGTTTGTTCAAACAATGCAATATGCACCTCTTTGCTCCATTTTTTTTTGTTACTATTTGCAATCCTCTCTTGATCAAGCTCAGTATCACTACAAGAAATTTTGATCTGTTGTTTTTACTTTTTTATAACCATTGGCAAAAGTACATGTTACTTGGAATTTGTTTCTTGTTAATGATATTTATCTTTTTTGTGGTGCTTGATGTTTCTTATATAAGAGGAGGCTTTGTGCCAGTTCCTGATTTCATACATGATCAATTGTGAAGGTGCCAATACACCCCTTGCGGAATGCTTTTTAAGATTTTTTTTGTCAGAAGTGTTGTAGATTTCCTTCGAGTATAACGGTTTACTGTTATGAAGTGCCCTTAGTTTGATTGCTTTTTGTTTTAAACTGTGTGATTTACTAATGATTTATCCTTTGTCAGGATGGTGCATTCCTTCAACGTGCATTATCTTTCTACAGATTGATGATATTGTGGTCAGTAAACCTGGTTGGTGGATTCAAGATGCCTTTGCCTTCACAATGCCCCAAGGAATTTTCTTGCATTCCGGAGCATTTTCTTGATGATGCAATGGATTTACTTGTTCTGACCTCTAGAATTCCAAAGGCACTGGAAAGCTTTGTACTGGTGAGTATCCTCCTTGCCCGCTGTGCAATGCCCTAATGCTAACTGATTTTGTGATTGCTAGACTTAGCTATATAGTTACTTATGTGTTTTTTGTTGTTGCAATGTTTATGTTTTCTTTGACAGGATGACTTTCTCAGTTTCATCATTATGTTTATGGGAAGCACATCATACATTAAGAATCCTTACCTAAAAGCAAAGATGGTTGAAGTTCTGAATTGCTGGATGCCGCAAAGAAGGTTCATAATTTTGCACACTCCATTATAATAAATCTATAATGTATGATTTATAACCGTAAGGTTGTGTACTAAAAGATCCTGCAATGTTATTTGTGCAGTGGCTTGAGTTCGACAGCCTCGCTATTTGAAGGGCACCAACTATGTCTTGACTACCTTGTCAGAAATCTTCTAAAGCTTTATGTGGATATTGAATTCACTGGCTCCCATACACAGGTGAGTGGCATGTTTAGTCTGACAGTTTCCTATGCATTATGCTAATCACTTCAAATCTTGGCAGACTCGTGTGATTACGTTGTTTTATATTTTTGCAGTTTTTTGACAAGTTTAATATTCGACATAATATTGCTGAGCTTTTGGAGTATTTATGGGATGTTCCCAGTCATCGAAATGCATGGAGACAAGTGAGTAATTTTTCCTGCACGCATATATTCTGCAATCACTTTGTACTGAAACATTTCCCATAATTTTTGTGTGACAGATAGCTAAAGAGGAGGAGAAGGGTGTATATTTAAACTTTCTGAACTTCCTTATCAATGATAGCATCTATCTTCTTGATGAGAGCTTGAACAAAATTCTCGAACTGAAAGAAATAGAAGCTGAAATGGCTAACACCGTTGAGTGGGAGCGCAGGCCTGCTCAAGAAAGAGAGGAGCGGCTGCGTGTATTTCATCAGTGGGAGAATGTTAGTCTTGATTACCAGCATTTACAATTCATATGTCTACTTGAATATTTTTTTATTGACTTTTTGACCTACCATGTATTTTTCACTTTCCAGATTGTTCGGTTTGACATGAAGCTGGCCAATGAGGATGTTGGGATGCTTGCATTCACTTCAGAACAAATTCCAGCACCTTTCCTTCTCCCCGAAATGGTAAGGCCATGAAACTATCTTTGTTTCCGTTAGTATGTCATCATGCAGTGTTAATTTTAAACTTTGTTATAGCATGGCTTAAGCTTGGGATTTTTGTACTAAGGCCCTGTTTGGCATGGCTCCAACTCCACATAATGTTGCTCCACTCTACAACTCTAGGTGGAGCTAACTCTGTGTGGAGTTGGAGTTGTCTGTAAGAGGTGTTTGGCTAGGAGGATGTCCACAACTCCAAAAAGTAGGAATTTTAAGATGAATTGCCATTAGTACCCCCAACTCGTGGCCCCACATGTCATCCATTGTTCCTTATCTTCTTCCTCATGGAGCTCACGTGGCACAACAGGAAGGACAAAGGGGCCGAGCTACGGCTGTGGTTGGCTCCTGCGGCGGCGCGGCGAGGAGGAAGGAGAGGGGGGCCGACGGAGTCCTCACGCCGGTCCTCGCGCTAGCTACGGCCATGGTTGGCTCCTGCGGCGTTGGCGTGGGGGCGGTAGGCGACGGGCGGCACGAGATCTAGGTGGAGGCCAGGGGCGGCGGCCGGCGGCCTAGACCACCGCCGACCTGGGGACGACGACTCCTCTGCGGTGGAGATGGGGGACGGTGGCGGCAATCTCGTGGGGGACGGCGACAGCTCTGCTTCAGGAGCCCATCGACGGAGGACAGCGGAGGGAGGGCAGCGGGTGGAGGCGGGAGGGCAGGGCGGCGGCGGAGGGAGAGCAGAGGGCGGCGGCGGGGTAGGCAGCGTGACGTAGTCGGGAGGACGAGGCTCGGATAAGGCGTCGATGGTGGGAATAGAAAAGAGAACTAACCGTTTTTTCGTGTAACCAGTGGCAGAGGTGGGTAATTACCCCAAACTCCACGACTAGGTTCATATTTGCGGTTGTTGGAGTTCCAAAAGAGGTACTCCACCAAAATGAACTAGAACTTCATAAACTCCATGGAGTTGGGCTGCTCCACAAATTGGTGGAGCTGAGGTGTTTGGCTAGAAAATTGGTTGGAGTTGGTGGAGTTTAGCTCTAGAGCTATGCCAAACAGGGCCTAAATTACTATTATTTCTCACAGAACAAAATATTACTCCCTCCATACTCGTAAAGGAAGCCGTTTAGGACAGTGACACGGTCTCCAAAGCATAACTTTGACTTCTTATTTTAACAAAAGTATTTATTGAAAATTGATATATTTATACTTTTTAAAATTATTTTTCAAGACAAATATATTCATATTTTTTTCACATTTTAAAACTTAAAAGGTATTCATGATTTATATTCCCAATGTTTGACTCAAACCTTGTCCAAAACGACTTCTTTTACGAGTATGCAGGGAGTACTTGTCATGTCCAAATGGGGGTCATGTTAGACTATCCATTTTATGCTAAGCAGTTTGATAATCATTTATTCTTATTCAGGTGGAAAGGGTTGCGAGCATGCTTAATTACTTCCTCTTGCAACTTGCTGGTCCCCAGAGGAAATCTTTAACTGTTAAGGATCCAGAGAAGTATGAGTTCAAGCCGAAGCAGCTATTGAAACAGGTTCCATGAATAGATTTATCTTCTCTTCTGGCACATTATGAGTTGGTCGGTTCTTTTTTGTTGTCTTTACTGTCTTTCTATTGTAGATTGCCACTATCTATGTCCATATCTCAAGGGGAGATAAGGAAGCTGTCTTCCCAGCTGCAATCTCGAAAGATGGCAGAGCTTACAATGACCAGGTAATTTTTTCTTTGTTTATACAGTTTGAGATCGCTCCTGTACTTGTAGTCTGACATTTGTCTTGTCCATTGCAGTTGTTTGCTAGTGCAGCTAGTATTCTATGGAGGATTGGGGGTGATCCCCAAATCATAAAGGAGTTTATGCATCTTGCTGGTAAGGCAAAAGCTGCTGCTTCTGAGGCTTTGGATGCTGAGGCCATCCTTGGGGACATACCAGATGAATTTCTTGATCCAATTCAGGTACTATGGTCGGTTCTTCAATTTACTATAAATGCTGGCGAGCTGCTCACTTAGAATGGCAGTTACCTGCAACTCAATTTATTCCCACTCTTAACCACACTATTTTTGTCTGGGGTATTCTGAATTTGACCATACTTCTTGAACTTCATCATGATATGTGTTGTCCATAAAATATTGTACGCATTGGCATCAGAGCTCCATCCTAAACATTAGAAAATTGCTACTTCTGCTAAACATGTGCAATTTTGTCATGCAGTATACTCTGATGAAAGATCCTGTGATACTGCCATCATCGAAGGTCACAATAGATCGGCCCGTTATTATCAGGCATCTGTTGAGTGATTCTGTAAGTACTGGTTTCCTAAAGTCATTGGTCTCCCACAACTGTTGACACAAAGGCACTAGTCTGACATGCACACTTTTTTTGTGCAGACGGATCCATTCAACCGATCCCACCTCACTCAAGACATGCTGATACCAAATACAGAGTTGAAGATGCAGATCGAGGAGTTTGTCCGGTCCCAGCAGTCGAGAAAGCGAACAGCTGCCGAATCGGAGATTGGTGAAGCGGATGGTGCTGCTGATATGGTCGAATGAAGTTTGCCAGGAGCAGGGAATTGTTTTGGGAGTTTGCCAGGAGCAGGGAATTGTTTTGGGAGGAAGGGGGTGATTAATTTACACGATATTTTATCGGTGTACATCTAGTTGGTTTCCCAGCTTATGTCCCCACTGTCTCGATTCTTTGTAAATGTTGTAAGTGCACAGTGTCCTAAGTTGATCCATACAAATGAACAAATCTAATTATACAGTGTCCGGCAGCGCACGAGCAAGGTGTCGTTGGAAGCTTAGAATGCATGATGTTCTGGATTCGCGGTGATAATGCCGCTACACACGGTATCCATAGCTCGTGTTCTTTGCCGTGTTCTATCATTTCATTAATTCTCTCTGTGCATAGTTTATGCTAAATGCAAGCCAAACTTGCTGTTTGAAAGACTGAAACGTCAAATAAAGGTGAGTGGAGATGGTATGTACTACATGCAGTTGGGGCAAGACAAATCAGCATTAGCGAACACTATACTCAGCCCAGCTGCTGGCATGGTGACATAATGTTCATTTTCACGGCTGGCAGCTGCTTGGCCATGCTTCTGCCAAGTCCATGGAACCACCACGTCATCAGCAACCTCCATCAAACTATCACTTTCAAATTTGAATCGAAGCGATCAAAAAAACTCATAGTGATGTAATAGTGTTGTGAGGACAACAGCAGCACATTTGATAATCCCCCTCAATTGTCCCATTATCATATAGTAGGTGATAATTAGGATACACGCTGAAAATAATAGGGACAACATTAATACTCTTTTTTTTTTTGAGAATGACAACATTAATACATAACTATTTACAGAAAGTAACAACTAGCTCGCACATGTAAGAACAAGAACCGTAGCATCAAGCTTCAAACAACAACCATAAGCCAAAGAACAGTGAAATGAGCTATAGTAACTAAAGGTGGAATAACAAATTTGGTTTTACATCACAGATGCATTTTGTAGTTGTGAGGGAAAAGTTCTTAGGATGACACCCTAGCTAGCTAGAAGATAATTGGTTCATCAAGCAACATGTATATCCATTTTTTCAGTATTTTCGAATCCGTGTATCCATCAATGTTCTTGTACATTGTCTCCATCATTCGTGCAAGGTTAATCACTCGAATAAGAAGTGTTGATGGTATTAAGGTTGAAGAAAGGTATTCATGATTCATACTTTTCCATGCATTCTCAACTTCATTCCAAAGCACCTCACTTGCCTCTTCCTTTGATGTCTTATGCTCCTCCATGTAGCAAGTTACAGCAGTAGCGACGTTGTTTCTTTCTGTTTCAAACTACAATCAGTGCGTTGTTAGACTCTTTGGAAAAGAAGAAATCCTGATTCTACTTTTTTTTCCCGCACAATTGAATATTTTGAAAATAATATTCAAGCGGGACATTTTAGAGGACACAAATGCAGATATATAAGACAAAATTAAATAAGCAGTATATTGTTTCACAGTAAAAAGAGCTGAATATGTTCCTAGAGTCCAGGGGAAAATATTGATCAATTTCAAGTATAAAATTACCGCGTGAGCAACAATGTCATCCATCAGCCGAGATATAATACATGAATCCTTGACAATTTGAGGAAATTTTGACATCCATTTTATAATTTCTTCCGCAATGTTCTCTTCAAAGACAACAAAAGCTGTGCAATTTATCCCCCAGTAAAAGCATGTAATGAGTGTGACCTTCAGATGCTCCTCTAAAGAAGGAATGTATTTGTTATCTCTCCAACCAATTTCGGTAACATAACCCTTGCAGACTTCATTGATCTATTAAAAACAGATTAAAGCATGGTAAGAAAAAATACAATGAAATTTTTTTAGGAGTTGTATCACAAAAAGTAAACACTTTTCTTTCTAATTTTTTTTCTAGAATCTATGTTTGCTTTGAGAATTTACTTATTTGCTAGATGATGAATATGTGTAACTAAGTTTTTATGAGAAACGGGGACTTACTTTGATTTACATTTGTCAAATATGTTTTTGGGCCGTATCAATCAATTATATTTGGCTATGCATTGCAAGATTTTAGCAGCTTAATATTCTGCAAAACTGCCTCACATTACTATGTCAATTATCTGGTCACAGTTTAGATAATGAACTAGCAAATATACACGGTAGAAAACCTTAAATTAACTGAAGACAGTCAATTGAGTAAGATAGAACCCAGAAATAAATTTAGTCGATAAACACCAAATTAAACATATGCATGCAAGGAAATTAAATTTATGAAAAGTGCGAATTGACTAAGAGAGAGTTGAACGCTACAATATCTCTGATGGTATCAACATTTCTCCTTGCTATGTCTTCTGGAAGTGCATTTTCGATTTCAATCATTGTACTGAACATAAAGCGGGCATAGTCCCTGTAACATTCCCCGAGTTGCTCTACTTCCTCCATATTCCACCTACACTTATTCAAAAAATATTAATTCATGATAGCGTAATGTTTCATAGATTACACAAAATACATTCAAGGTTGACTCATTTCTCAAAATTGCACAAAAATAATTCATGATAGCGTAATGTTTCATAGAACTGACTCATTGGTACACTATCAGGTTAACCCGAAGCTGGTTGAAGGCCCTGCCGAACTGACCATAATTTATCTACTTTATATGTGCTTCCAAACATTGGCAAGAAGAATGCAGTCTCATGACATTAATCCACTTTGCGTATTGACAGAAGTAAAAATAACAAACCTTTGCATCACATTAGCAAATGGTTCTAGTTCTTCCCATATTCCGTAGTTGTCAAAAGTGTCATCATACGGTGTAATTGTTGCTATAAATTTGGCTAGCAACATTCTAGCCTTGGCGTATTGTGGCTCATAGTACACTCCCAATGCCCAAAAATATGCTTCTGTGGGCCTATGCCTTGCATAGAATAATTTGCGTGGGGACTCCAACCCGTGGTACCACCTTCATGAGGAGTAAACATTTTCATTATTTCTTTTCTTGATTCAACTAAGCAAATTAGATAGAGGTATATGCAATCACCTGATCAGTGTTAAAACGTAAAGTATCTTTTAACTTTTAAATGTGCTAGATAGTTTTCCACTAAGTTTGTATTGAGGTCGACATTCTACTTCATGGTGCACTTATTCGAGAAAAAACTTCATGGTGAATAACTTACTCGCATATTTCCTTTACTTCTTCTCGGTGAATACGCTGGAGCAAATAAAAATCTATTGTTGCAAGCTCAAGTACCAATTCATTGCACTCCTCTTTATCTTCTTCATATAGAGGGATATATAGACGGGCCTCCAATCTCTTCATTCTGCGGAAAGATGGTGTCTGAAGAGCATGTCGTACTTTATTTGCGAGTGGCCTTTCGAGATGGTCAACCATTGATGTTAGAAGACTTATAGTTTGCTTTTGAGCCTTTGTAAGGAATTGTTCTTTTGGAGTGCCAAGATGAGCTGCCTCATAAAGTGCAAGCAATGCCCGTACATCAGCATCCAAGGTATCCTTTAAGTTTCCTTGGTTGTCCCTGAAGCTTTGGAATACATCTGAAAATATTCGAGTGTTACATAATCACTTCTACATACTTATCTCATATTGATGTGTATATGTACCAAACTAATCATTTGGTAATATAAGATATGCAACATGTAGCAGAACATATCATGGTGTAATACACATTGAGATGTCAAATATCAAATATTAGCCAAAGCATTCTAGATGGCTCAGAAATTGATACTATGTTACTTCCACGAAGTGTGAGTACCGTTAGCAAGTTCAACTTTAAGAATTTGGCAAACTGAATTTAATTGAAGTACATTATCTCATCAATTCACTGATGATGAACACTGGACAAAATAAAATCACGGGCATTTGTCAGAACTCAGAACACACGTTAACTATTAAGATGTTATTAGTTATTCCTGAATTTGGGAAAGAGAAATTAAAATATGCAAAGGGGATGCAAGCTATGATTATGCCATGGAGACAGTATATTCACCATGGAGACAGTATATCCTGTGCAGTATATACTGCACAAGTCCTGCAATTTCTTAGATACAGGAGGGAGGGAGGGAGGGGGGGGGGGGGGGGGGGGGGGGGGGGGGGGGGTTACCACAGGATATGTAGTGCCGTTCTTGCCTTAACAACCTGAATTGTAGGGAGATCTCGTGGAAGCTTTCATTGTTAAACTCCACTGAGCTAAGTTTTTCCAGTGATGCATGGATTTCTTCTTGAAAGTGGTAAGAGATCCCAAGACGCTGAAGTGCATCGATCAGCTTCATTTCGCATAGCAGATCAGGCATGCCGACGAACATCTTCCTTGCTTCCTTAACAAGTACATCACGCCTTTCAACCATCCATTCCAGTGATTTCTGTATAATTAGTTTGGAACCAAGTGGATGCGATCATTACAGTTACAGGTATAGATTACTATATACATCTTTAAAAAGAGTAGGTCATTATACATTTAGTTGTCCTCCCGCTACCTTAGGCCTGATACGGGAGACCGGTGTGGAGGTGGTCAAAATATACCAATCGAATCCACTTCTATTGCAAAATTTGTCTTGCTAGATGACAGGTTGTCTTGCAGTGCTCCAATCTTCTAATCTAATAATTATGGTCTATTATTATGACATGTTGAGTTCCATACTTCCATCTAAATATATGTGCTTGGCAGTTGGCATACTGATCCTCTAGTGAGGTTATTCGATCCGCAATGCAAATTGAACCTCAAGGACCTCTGCTGAATTTATGGATCCCCTAAACTGCATGTCATTTTAGTTTCGAAACTTCAGTCCCGGTTGCGGAACCGGTACTAAACCGGCTTCCCAACCGGGCCGAGATTGAAAGTCGTTTTTTCTTGTAGTGCTATGAGCTATGGCAAATTTATTTAATTATCCCCTAAAAAATCCACATGCCGTGTGTACAGCGTGTAGGTCTAGCATATACACAAGGAGAGTAAGCTCAATGTGTGGTGTGGTGTGGTGTGAATAGATCTGTTCAACTCCAGTTTAATTAGTATAGGTTTAGGCCCTTTTTTTTCAAACCAGCCCATATCATGGCGGATTAATTAACTGGTGGTTTGTTAGGTTTAGGGTCTATTTGGATGCAGGGGCTAAATTTTAGACAGCTAAAAGAATTGATAAAAAAAAGACAGCTAAAAATTAGCACCCGATGATGACCCAGACAGGAGGCTTAAGGTGAGCTAAAAATTAGCCAATCCTCAACTAAACTTCAGTTCATTAGCTCTCCAAACTCAGAGATATATGAGCTAAAACTATCCCTAGATTATTCAAACAGGACATAATTAATTTTAGCTAGCTAAAGTTTAGATATCTAGATTTTAGTAAACAAGTTTTAGTTCATCCAAAGAGTCGTGTGGTTTAAACCGAGACGTGTCAAGAGACGACAACATACATGCGCGCAGGTTGAGCACAGCGCGCATGCTTCTGATCGAAGTCGTCATCCTCGCTGGCGAATCAAGATCCTGGAAGTTGTCGCCATCAGAGGCAGCGAATCGATCGAATGAAATCGTGGAGATGGTGTCTCGTCGTGGAAGGTTTTCGCCAGCGACGGCGCGTGTTCAAAAAGGTATGCTGTCAAACCATCCAGACCAATTGCATACGTCAGTTTAAATTTGGTCACTTTGGAAAGCCCCTTAATATCAGGTGGTTACACCAAACAGTGCATATCGTTTAGTACCAGTTGGCTATTACCACTTCATACTAATAAAGCTTGCAGGAGCATTAGCTACAATAAAAAGTCCTTCGCGTGTAACTTCAAAATTAAAAGCATCTCTCATCTAGTCAAAAGGATACACATATACACAAGGTGTGATATGAACCCAAGACCTCTTGCTTCACGATAACGCCTTCAAATGTAGATTTTTTACTATCTCACCTACACGGTATATTATACCTACACGGTATATTATGTTCACCGATAAAGCGTGACACCTTTAGTACCAAATTGGCGGCAACGATTGTGAATCCGTACTAACAGAGAGTGAGGGTCAGAAACCTTCTCTAGTACTAGTGTTAGTGTGTGTATATTATGTTCATTGGTATACAAGCATGCGGCATGTAGTTCGACATAACCGTACGGATAGTACCTCATGAGGATGGGGCAGTGTAGGGTTCTTGATAAAATAATCTCCCCAGACGCTCGGCCGGTAGTCCACCGCGTGCCGTTCCTCGTCAAGCACCCTGTAACCTTGGGCGATGACTCTGCAGCTCCTATGGCTCTCTCCCTCGTCTCTCACAGCCATTCTCTCGCTCTTGTACGGATACACGCGCGATTATCTGTGACAGAAGCTGGGTGCTTCTCAATGTCCAAGGCAGTTGGCTAGTTGCGTCTTATATATAGAAACAAGTGGAGACACATTTTATAAGAAATACTACTTTTAATTTAGACCAAAGATGACCTCGCGGTCCAGCTTTTTATTGAACTAGCAGCTCCCAATACAGTTCAAACTTTAATTTCCTCTCCTACCCAACACAGACTACAGACCACAAACCCACTGGACACCGCTACAACGAAAGGAAAATAATGAACAAAACACAAAAGAAAACATACTAGTTGGCGAGAGAATAATCCTCCACCTGCTCCCGGTCCTCTCGCTTACTCCGAGTCGCTTCCAATGCTGAAGGAAACCAAAAGCTCCATGAGCTATAGTTTTTGGGGGCGTTCACCAAATTGTTAGAGAACTCCAGCCACCAGGCATTGGAATATCAAGTATCAACCGTTTCCATCATGCGTCATATTAGGTTGTGGACTTGTGGTTCACTGAACCTTCCCAATTTCCCTGACCTAGGGGTCAAGCTGACAAGCTGCCATGGCTTTTCAATTTCCACATCGCCTTATCATCGTTGGCACTTATTAGTTACACATTGTTCAGACTTTCTTACGGGCTCTCCCATTATTCCACTGCTGAACCGAAATTCCTCCTAAAAGGAGTTAGACTTAAAAATAGGGATAATCATGCGCAATTGTCCCTTCCATTCACATGGAGCCAGATTGAACAGATTGACATGCGACACTACGGGAAAACCTGTAGATGCCGAGTGTCAAATCTTTGCCGAGTGTTACACTCGGAGAAGGCTTTGCCGAGTGTTTTCGGGCCTTCGTCGAGTGTACGGGACACTCGGCAACCTCCACGGCTCCCGTAGTGCGAATATTAAGAGGTTCATTTCTGTGGAACAAATCACCAGTGGAGATGCAACATGCAGCTACTCTCCTAATAATGGAACATGAACCAACAATCCATTCAGTCCGTGCAGCATGTAAGGTAAGCAGTTTCGTCCATATTTCACCAAAATTTACAAGCTAAAAATAAAATATGAAGGAAAAAGTCTATTTTTGGCCGTTGAACTATCGCCTCGGTTTGGTTTTGACCATCCAACTCAAAACCAGAAATTTGTAGTCATCAAACTTTCAAAACCGTTCAGATTTGGCCATTGAATGGTTTTGCTGACATGGACGCCACATGGTAGTGGGGCCCACTTGTCATACCTCCTCACTCCTCTCTCTCCCTTCTCTTCTCTTCTCCCTGTCCTCTCTGTTTCTTCTCTCTCCTCCGCCGGCTGCCTACATCTCCCCTCGGAGCGGCACGCCTCTCGCTGGAATCCACGCGGTCGACGAGATCGCCACTCTTCAACTTCTTGGGCCGCCACTCTCCAACTCCTTGGACCGCCGCGAGCTCCTCGAGCCGCCTGCCGCGCCCAACTCGTCGGAATCCACGCGGTCGACACGGGTGCTATGGCACCGAGCGCGCTCGTGCTCGTGCTAGCAGGGGCAGTGACGGCTTCCCAGCGACGGCTGACCCGAGCTCCCTCGGGCGTGTCCTCTCCTTCCCCGACCCTGAATCAGGTGCGGCAATGCACAACTCGGGACGAATCACGGCAGAATCCAACACGTGCGATCAAGGATCAACGCACGGCGGCTCGATTCGGCCGATTTCTTGCGACAATGACCTGCACGGACTCCGGCAGGCTCCTTTCTCCCACACGGTGGCTTCCTAGCAAAGGCGGGAGCCGACAACTTGGGCGCGGCAGGCGGCTCATGGAGCTCGCGGCGGTGCATCCTCGATCTTCCCCCGTCCGCCGCTGGAGGCGCAAGGGATGGCCGGCGTCGGAGAGAGAGGGGGAGGGAGAGGAAAGAAGCCATCGTCCTCCCGTGTGTGGCGCCGCCATCGTCCCCGGTTGCTCTCGTCTGCAGGGCCGCCGCCCCAGTCCTCCCTTGCAAGACCGCCATCATCGCCGCCGCTTAGCAGAAAGGGGAAGAACCTGACTTGACATGTGGGCCCCATCTGACTCGGCATGGTGACATGGCGTCCTAATCCAACGTGGCAGTCAAAACCACCACAATCCAGTCAAAACAGGGCCCGATGGCTATTTGTGCACTGGTTTAGAGAGTTGAGTGGTCAATGATTCCTGGTTTTGAAGTTGGGTGGCCGAAACCAAACTCAAACGATAGTTCGATTGTTAAAAATAGACTTCTTCCAAAGATGAATACATGTCCAGCTCGAACGACCAGCTGAAGGATATCTTAAGGTTGATATCAAGCAAGAAGATCATTTCCATGCCATAATTATCCCTGATAATTGCTAGAGAACGAAAAAAAAAGGATCAATCGATTGAAAAATGGACACTTGATAGAACAAGCCCTAGAACAACGTTGCATACAATGGGGAAAAACGTATCAAACGCAATTATGATCACTATAATCTAGTAGTGGAACGATGACTATTTTTGTCAATGGAATTACTTGCAATGGCACATTAATGGCTGCACAAATAGAAACCATATTATGGTAAAACAAAACCAACTTCTATCAATTTGTAGCTGTACTTCAGATCAATCAATCACAGTGAACATAGATGAATATAAATATATGATGGGCGTTGCTGCTTTCAATGTATCAGTGAAAATCGAGGACATGGTTCCATTAATTGTATATTACATAAATTTAGGGCAGCAAAAATGGAACACCAATGTGGAGTAAGATATAAATGTACCCCCAAATATGTTAAGAATCATCTACTATATACAGTTGATCATTTTCCTTCTATGGACAAAACTATACAGAACCAAGTACATACTATAACTAACTTCTCAGTCACAGTTCATTTGGAAGTTGCATGTAAGTGCTCGAATTAGGTAGGCACCCTCCAACAATCATCCGACCATAGGCAGCATATGCATTTTCAGTACTGCCAGAAACACTGTAACCTCTGATAAGGGCATTATATGTGAAAACATTAGGTTTCCATCCTTTCATCAGTAGTTCTTCATACATTTGACCAGCTTCAGCAGCCTTCCCTGCTTTCCCCAAGTGAAGAATCAGTGAATTGTACGTGTACAAGTTCGCCTCAATTCCTTTTTCCTTCATCTCATTGAAGAGAGAGATTGCTTCCTGTATTCTTTCAGATTTGCCAAGGCCGTCAATTAGCAAATTATAGGTGATAAGATCCGGCTCAAGTCCTAATTCCACTAATTGTCTAAAATAAGACAAACCCTCATTTAATCTTCCTGCTGTACAGAGGGTGTCAATAAGAACTGTATAGGATTTTATATCTGGGTTTATTCCCTGCTCGATCATCTTCTCAAAGAGCTCACAAACATTTTCTGTGTTACCAGCTATTCGATGTCCATTCAGTAAAATATTGTAGATGGTGCAATTAGGTTTGCAACCATACTCTAGCATCTCATTGAAAAGATTCTCTGCCTCTTCTATCTTCCCAGCTTTTAACAACCCATCAAGAAGAGGACCGTATGTACATGGTGTTGGGGAGAAGCCTTCGCTCACCAGATTGTAGTACAAGTCTATAGCCTGGTCCAACCTCTTTGATTTTACAAGACCTGAAATGATTGTGTTATAAGTAACATAAGTTGATTCAAATCCCTTGCGATGCATCTCCTCTTGAATTTTTAACATTTCCTCAATCCGCATCGACTTTCCCATGGCATCAAGAATCAAATTGTAAGTGAACTCATCTGGGCCACATCCTAATCTTTTCATTTCAGCAAACAAGCCTTCAGCGACATCAATCAAGTTTTCATCCACAAGTCCACGAATAAGAGAATTATATGAGCTAGTTTTTAGTGAAACACCGAGACTCTTAAACTTTTGGGAGAGTTCATGTGCTTCAAGAGCTTTCTTGTGCTTACAGAGATGTCTAATCAATGGGCATAAAAAGAAATCATTCAGGAGAATTCCCCTTGATGCTATATTTTCAGCAAATTCGATTGACTTTTCCACACCTGCCCTCTTCAGTATCCCTTCCATAAGTGAATGGAGTGAAGACTTATCCATATTAGAATCAGGCATAGCAATGTATTCCTTAACAGCATGCAGAGCTTCCTCCATTAATCCCATTTTAACAAAACTTGGGAGGATAGTACACAATGTTGCATAATCTGGAGGAAGAACCTTCTTCATTTGACAAAACATTCTGAATGCCTCTTTAAATCTGTCCTCTTTAACAAGGCCATAAATGACAGTGTTATAAGATGAAAGGTCAGGTGTGCAACCTTTCACAGTCATACTGTACAGCATATCTATTGCACAGTTTACCTCCCCATTTTTGCAGAGACAATCAAGAACTGTGTTGTATGTAATTAAATTAGGTGCATAAATACTAGAGCTCATTTCTTCGAGCATATGCATAACCTCCTTAACTTTGCCTTCTCTTCCTAATCCTGACAGAAGTGTGTTGTACGTACCATCAGTGGGCTTGATTTTCATTTCTTTTAATTGATGAAAAAGTTGCCACGCTTCATTTCCCCTGCCTCCCTTGTAGAGGGTATCAATCAAAGAATTCACTGCAAGAACATCAGGAACACATCCATTTTCCACCATTTCAGAAAACATCTTCACAGCTTCATCAGGTTTTGATGCTTTGCTGCAACATTTGATCATCATGGTATAAGTGATAGTGTCTGGAGAAACTCCCATGGCTTTTAATTCATAGAAGACCCTTTTTGCCATTCCAAGTCTGCCAGATCTAGCAAGGCTATACAAAACAGCATTGCCAGCCACTACATCTGGAACAATCCCGTTGTTTTTCATGTGCTCATATCTTTGGATTGCTTTCAGAGATTGGCCAGATTTTCCATAGTAATTAATGAAAAGCACATGTGTGTAGCCATTTGGACTAGGGCCATGAACATTCATATGGTTCAAGAGCTCCAGAGCACGGTCAAACATATCAGCTTTCAGAAACCCAGATATTAAGGAGTTATATGAATACTGTTCAGGCGATATACCCTTTTGCTTCATCTCCTCAAATACAGCAAAAGCTTCATCAACCCTCCCAACTTGGCATAATGCATCCACAACTGCAGTATAAGCAACAATATTGTCATTATACCCATCAGCTAACATTGCATTCCAAATTTCTATCACTGATTGTGTGTCACCACTGTCACCACACTTGTCTAAGAGAGTAATGTAAGTAACACGATCAGGTTTCTGATCACTTGTTTTCATCTTCCAAAACACGTCCTTGGCATCACTAAGCCGACCAGCGTCGCAGAGAACCTGTATCAGCACAGTATGTGTAACAACATCTGGTTTGCACCCTGCATCCTCCATCTTCCTAAGAATCCGATATGCCTCCTCAAACCTTGCAGCCTGCCCAAGAACCCGAATGCAGATGGTGTAGCTATACACATTTGGCTTGACGCCGCGAGCCTCCATCTCGCTCAACAGCCAGAGAACCGTGTCAACATCCCTCTTCTTCCCGAACGCCACCATTAGCACGGAGTAGGTCCTCACGCTCGGCACCATGCTGTCCTCCACCATTGCCTTATAAACCTCCATGGCCTCCCTGTCACAGCCGGACTTGACAAGGAAGTAAATCAAGCCGTTGTACGAGTAGGTGTTCAGGGACATCCCGGACTCCCTCATCACCGGCAGTGCCGCTGGCGCGCTCCGGAGCCCGCCTTCGACACCAACGCCGCTGAAGATGGTGGTGAAGGTGCCGATGTTGGTCTTGACGATCTGCCTCTGCATTAGGTCGAACACCTGCGCCATGTCCCCGACGCGGCCGTGCACGCGCATCAGCTCCAGCATGTAGTTGCAGGACTCCGTGGTGTGGGCTGCCGTGGGCTGCCGCGCCGATGCCGTGAAGAGCTCCAGGGCCTCGGCAGGTCCGGGCGCCGACCGGAGCAAGTGGACGACGCTCTCGGCGCCGGCGGCCCGGCGCTCGTCCCTGGGCGGCGCGGGCGGGGCCGACTGGCGGCAGCCGACGCGACCGCTTCGCCGCCGGTTCGGTGGAGCCACGAGGAGCCCGGTGGACGGAGCGCCCACCTTCCCGGGCCGGTTCCTCGGTGGCGGAGCTCGCGCGGCGCCACCGCCGGCGCCGCTGAGGACGCCCGAGCAGCAGAGCTCCATGGGCGTTCCAGGCGGCAGCAACGGCAAGAGGAGCAGCACCTGAAAGTTTTCCAACAAACGCGAGAGAGCGAGGAAGCTCAGCTGCGAAATCCGGAATCGAGTAGCTGCTCTTGCTTCGCCATTAGCCCACCTCACTCTCGCCGCGGTGGTGGCTGAAGGAAGTGGAGAGGGGATGTGCGTTCTTGGTTTCTCGTGGGGATAATGTGGAGATACTTTCGGCCCTGAGCCACTGAACCCCTCGGCTTTAGGATCAAAGGTTTATGTCATCCGGGAAGTGCACGATCTTTGCCTTTTTTTTTTTTTTTTTTTTTTTTGTTGATGAGTTGTTCGACGAATTGACAGGTCGTGGCTTGTGGCATCGGCCAGATAGGATCGGTTTTGCTATACACCGCACATGCGGTGTACAGGACACTGCCGCACACCTCCCGAGAGCAGACAAGCTACATGCAGCATGCGGGTCAGTGGCTGGGCCGAGCGCATGCGCTTCCCTTAAACCCTTAAAAGCATGACACACAGCGAGCAACATGCAAGTTTAGATGGTGGTGGGCCCCATACATAGTGGATGCAAAAAGAATTTATATCTCCTAAATTAAACGTCCAAATCAAATTCCGATTGCATCATCTGTATTCTTTACGATGAGATCTTCGAAACTAGACCACACTCAACTATGTTTGGATACTCTTTTGCTGGAACAATTTTTTTATGAAGTTGGAACATTTTATCGTGAAGTTGGAACAATTGCACTCTGTTCATGGTGAATTTGTTCCAAACCTTAACGAAATTGTTCCGTCTTCGTGAAAATATGTTCCAGAAAAAATATAATCCAAAGATAGTCAAGTGTGGTCTAATTTTGTAGATCTCATCATAAGAAATATAGTGGTGCAATCGAAATTTAATTTGGATACTCGGTTTAGGAAATACGAATTGTTTTCCAACTTTTCTCTCGTAGGCCCCGAGCATCTGGACAGTTGGGGAGAGGAGCTGCGCTTGCGGCTGGGACGCCGCACATGCGGCTCCCAGTCGCTCCCAGATAGGATACCACAGCCCGTTCGGTTGTTTGGGAGTCGCTCCCAGATAGGATACCACAGCCCGTTCGGTTGTTTGGGCTGGAAGTCTGGAAATGGTCCTAACCTATACACAACTAGGTAGGTAGGTGGGCGCTAACGCCGCGCCAGATGGGTTCTCTGTATAAAACATCATGGATAATGATGGTATTATGCTAGCATGACTCCTAAGCAAACTCGATGGCAGCAAAACAGATGCTCTCGACCACGAAGAGCATGGTCGTGTTAACATAGAGTATGCATTTAAGAGAACCTTCTGCCACTACAGCGCCAGAGCTCGTGGGAACTCAGGACTGGAGCAGCGGCGCGACGTGACGTTGTTGGCCTGCTGGCCGACGAATAACCAAGAGATGGGAGAGAACAACCTGAGGGCAGGAACTACGGTTCGACGAACTCGTCTCACAAAACACGGTGGTCGTGGGCTTCACATGTGAGGTCAGTAAGCCCGGGGTGGATGGTATCTCCCTTCGAGGTAGTTGCACCACATCTGATCTAAACTGGGGCTCGAGAGCAAGAAAATAGGAGGTGAATTGACACGTGATGCGAGAGATTGGACGAGCAGGCGAGGAGCACAATATTTGTGTCATGTTCTAAACTTCATGGGGAGGCAACGACGGCTCTGGTGTGTGAAGGGCACCACAATTTCATTTGACAACAATGCACAGCTGTAACATTCGACGAGAGATAAATTGTGTTACAGCACAACGTTGGAATCACGTGGCGAGAACGTACCGAATCTGGCTGGACGCACTTTTTTACCAGTATAGATGCATGCATTTATTCTGGAGATAATACCGAGGTACCACCAGACGTGACACTCGTGTGGGGAAAAACAGATATAATGTAGCGAAAGAAGCATGTCGTAGAAAAATCAGCATATTGTGCAACAAATCAATAGACGCAGCTGGTCCATAATTGGTTTCGAAGGGGAAAAAATTATAAAAAAAGGGAAAAAAAAAACAAAAAAAAAAGCTACAGTAGTCAAATCGCTAGGAGGGCGTGAATCCTCCCAGTGATATAGAGGAGAGTATATATATTAAGAAATTTACGATAGATAAAATAAGAGATCAAGATTTATTTAGAACCGAGAACTAATTTATTCACGATAGAACAAATAAGAGATCGGTAATAAATCCACTAGTCAGTGGAGCTGAGGGAGTAATATCGCTGGTTAGGCTACCTTTGCGATATTTTTTAATCTTCGTTAGACTCGTGTTATTTTTAAATTTCTGTTGCTATATGAAACTCTGGTTTGTAATAACTAAAAACCTAATACTTGTGTTGTAATTTAAGTTGTGAACCTGTGATTGTAAAACTGGTGACTTGTTTAATCATCTGTGCTCATCTTTGAGTGAGACTTGCCATGTATTGGTTTCGACAATAAGATCAGTGGTGTAATCGGGAGCTACCCGACAGCAACTACACGGTTATGTCAGTTGAAGTGCGAGTGTGATGTACTGCTTACATTAGCTAAGAGACAATGCACTTGAGCTGACATAATTTGGAGTGGTTCTGCCACAGCTGATTATGTCAGCTCAAGTGCATTGTCCCTTAGCTAATGCAAGCAGTACATCACACTCTCACTTCAACTGACATAATCGTGTAGTTGCTGTCAGGTAGCTCCCGATTACACCACTGATCTCATTGTCGAAACCAATACATGGCAAGTCTCACTCAAAGATGAGCACAGATGATTAAACAAGTCACCAGTTTTACAATCACAGGTTCACAACTTAAATTACAACACAAGTATTAGGTTTCTAGTTATTACAAACCAGAGTTTCATATAGCAGCGAAAATTTAAAAACAACACGAGTCTAACGAAGATACATAAATATCGGAAAGGTAGCCCAACCAGCGATATTACTCCCTCGGCTCCACACCTCCAACCTCTTGTTCTATCTATCATGAATAAATTAGTATAAATTAAATTTCAATCTCTTGTTATATTTATCACAAATTTTATGCTATATCCATGACTGGAACCGTTCCGACCGGAAACTGGAACAGAACTAGGCCTTAGGCCTCATTCGGTTCTTCTAGAACCGTTCCCGGTTCCTAGTATATTGATTTGTTCTATATTTTCATATTTTCTTTGTATATTGATTTGTTCGTCATGTGTGTATATTTTGTTCGCCGTGTGTATATTTTTGTTCGCTTTTAAGAATGATTTGTTCACGATGTTAGATGCATTTGTTCTCTAGGTAGAAGTATTTTGTTCAACATATGTATATTTTTGTTCGGAAAAATTGGTTTTGTAGCATCGAAATATCGCGACTTCCGAAAATACCATTAAAACAAGTTGGCACTGTAAAATACCACCGAAAGATGAGAAAACTCATTGAAAGTAGCACTCTGTTAGTTTTTACCATTGACGGTGTTAACTGGACCAAAATGCCCCTCTGTCTTTCCCAGGAAGATGGAGAGAGCCACCACCGAGTCGGAAGCCCTTGAGGGTGCGCGCCATGGCCAAGGAGCTCGAGGGCAGCGGCCGGCTAGGGAAGAAAAAGGCTTGCGCGTCATCATAATCCATGGCCGAGGTACCCACCTGGGTGCTGTTCCACTTACCTGGACGAATGGGAAGGGAAAACCATCACCCCCGCCTTCTCACAATCTTCGTCGAGAAACTCTGCCAGTGGGGCAGCGGCCACCTAGGGGAGGGCGGCACGACGGCGTCCATCGGGGTAGGGGTGGTGCGGCAGGCCGACCAGGGGACGGGCGGGGCGGTGGCAACCGACGAGGCAGGCGTGGCGCGACGGCGGCGGGTTTGGGAGAAGGGCGCGACGGGGGAGGTGGGAGACGCGACGGCGGGCAGCGGGAGACAGAGCCGTAGCGCGGCCGGCGACCGGCTAGGGGACAAGCGTCGCAGCGGTATTCCCATGAAGACGAAGACGGTTGGCGCTGCTTGTCTGGATGAGAGTCTGGTAGGGACTTGTCTCCTATTGTGTTGGCTAGGGGCAAAATAGTCATTTTAAGTCTGGTTTTTGTGCTTAAAGAAGACAGAAAAAATGTTTTTTGCGCAAAAAGCTAACGGAACGTTTACATCTTTCAATGTATTTTACGGGGCCGACTGACTTCAATGGTATTTTGCGGAAATCGCGATCTTTCGATGCTATAGAACCAATTTTTCCCTTTTTCAATTTCGCATATTGTTTTGTTCTCGATGATAAAATTATTTATTCATTTTATAAATTAAATTGTTCGAGTATAAGAATATCTTGTTCGCGATGTGACCGCCATTGTAGAGTAAAAGTCCGCTTATACACCCATTCTATGGTTTTAGACTAATTTATTCATAATTAAAATTATCTTTTCATTTTATGGATTAAAAAGGTATTTATTAATTTAGTCAGCTTTTCATCAAACTATAATATGCTAAAATATTCTATATAATCAATGGTAGAGTTCCAGAATGTGGAGTTAGTTCTGTGTGGTTCAAATCCTGTCATCTACGTTTTTTCATTTTATATTTCTATATAGGAAAACGTCTACATAACCCCCTGAAGTATGAAGGGTGGTCTACTTCACCCCATAACCTTTAAAACTGGTTGTTTAACCCCTTCAACTATACGATACCGTTTAAATAACCCCATTGAGTGGTTTTAGAGGTGGTTTTGCCACTGTGGCAGCTGACGTGGCGTTGAGGTAGACTGAGCTGGATCAACTGATGTGTGGGGGTCCTTTCCTTCCCGCTTCCCAGCTGATGAGCCGTCGGTCCCTGAGAGGCTGAGATGCAAGGCGCGCGGCAGCAGGAGCCTGAGGAGCTCGCGGCCATGGTGGGGCAAGCGTCGCACTGGCCCGCAAGCAAGGTCTCGGCAGTAGTGAGGCGCGCGGCGGTGGGAGCATGTGCGGCGGAGGCAAAGCTCACAGCAGTAGATGTGCAGTGGCGGTAGATGCACGAAAGAGGAGCTCGCGGCCACGGCAGGTCCAGGACCGCGCTCTGACAATGGCCGGATTGGCCGCTGGCGGCTTCTTCCCCTTGGGATGCATGCGTGCAGCCGCGCAGGATAGGAACGGCTCAGGAGCATGCCTCGACTAGTAGCCGTAGACGCGTGCTGGTCAATCTTGCTAGCTGCCGTACGAGATGAACTCCAAGCCGTTGGGCACCCATCTCTTGCATTTCCCTACACTTGCTATTCCTCACACGAATCAATTTCTTACCGATCCATCGAGTTCCACACCAATGAATTAGCTTTTCCCCATATGTTCCATGGGCTGAGCTCACCCTCATACAAATCGAGATCCAAGCCAATGAATTTCAGATTATCCCCCATCTAAATGAGTTTCCTCGATTGAAGTCGTCAGCCATAGCAGCTGCAATTTGGGAGAAGGGAGAGAGTCTTGCCATGTTGTCCGTTGAAGATTGACCCCGTCACCAATCGAATCATCTCTCTTACACCGGCAGCACACGTTGACGGTTGACCCCGCCGTGGAAGCAGAGGCTTCAGCACCGCCGTCACACAGGGCTAGGCGTGCGGCGAGCCTGCAGCATTGCTGCCAAGCGCAAGCCGCGCGACCTGCAGATGCGGAACCGGTGATGCCCAAAGCTCTGCTTGGTTCTGCCAAGGAGTGCATGCGACGCTCTGTGGGATTCCTCGAGCACTGCGAGCTCTGCTGGTGCGAGCTCCTGCTGCCGCGCGCCTTGCCCCTCCCCAATGTCGCGGGCCTCGCTCCGCCGTGCGGGCGATCGTGTATCTCAGGGACGGGCGGCTCAGCGGGAAGTGGGAAGGAAAGGACCCCACACGTCAGTTGATCTAGCTCAACAGCTTAGTCCACCTCAAGCCACGTTAGCTGCCAAAGTGGCAAAACCACCACTAAAACCACTCAAGGGGGTTATTTGAACGGTATTGTATAGTTGAGGGGGTTAAACAACCAGTTTTAAAGGTTAGGGAGTGAAGTAGACCACCCTTCATACTTCAGGAGGGACATGTAGACTTTTTCCTTCTATATAGCGGTCTCCGAAGGGGCAATGCTAATTTGCGGCCGCGCGCGAGTAGGCCGCCGTGCGGTCACGCGTCAGTCCAAAAGCATTCATTCCGTTCACACAGGCTGACGGTATTATTCATTCTGTTCACACGAGCGAGGGCGCTACAATTCATTCTCTTTCCGGTTTCTTTTCTCGTCGCATGCGGCGACCCGTTTGAACCCCATTTTCCCTTTTAGAAGCCAAGATCATTCGGGGCTGGGAAAATGGGTATAAAATTGGGTGGGGTCAGGAAATAAAAGTAACCTTTAATGTTATTAAATAAATATTTCCTAAGCATATCTGGACAAAAACTTGAACACTTCAATGTAAACACACCAAACAGCCAATAAAAAAATAATTTAGAAGTTTTCGTCCTGCCTTGCCAATGATGAATCAGTCTCGGTTGTACCTGCGATACGAAAATAAATAATTGTTAAAAATATTGAAGGGAGTTAGAATAAAAAATTGAAGCAAAATTGTTTTGATAAGAAACTGGTACATTCATCTAAATTTTTTAAAAAATCCATCTATTTGTGTACAAAGTTTTTTGGTAAAACTTTTGAACCAAAACTTTGTACATAAAATATTGTAGCAAAATTTAGAAGAAAAACATTGCAAAAAACATGTAACAAAATTTGTTCAAACAAACTTTTTAACAAAATTTGGAAGCAAAGCTTTATAAAAAAGTTTCTAAAAGAATGTTATGATAAAAATTGTAAAATAATTGTTTAACAAAAGTTTTGAAGTAAAAGTTTGTACAAAAAATTGTGTAGCAAAATTCTGAAACAAAAAACTTTACCAAACGTTGTCTCAAAAAATTAAATCAAAAGTTTAGGTATCTACAAATTTGCTTTGTAAAATGTTTGAAGCAGACTTTTGTACATCCAAAAACTTTTGTCAAAAAAGGTGCAACGATATTTTCAATCTAAAGGTTAAAAAATGAATAATAACATTTCGCAGCAAACATTGTAGAAAGAATTTTGAATTAAGACTTTGTATATAAAACATTGTGTGACAAAAGTTTGAAGGCAAACTTTGTAAACAAATTGTGTGACAAAACTTTCAAGAAAAAAATTGTACAAAAGATTTTGCAACAATTCTGCATCCATTTTTTTTACAAATTGTGCTAAGGAAATTTGAAGGCCAAAACTTATATCACCTTTCATGAGCATTAACAATGACACACCGTATTCAAGCATGCCTATCTACTACGTTCTCATCAGCATGATTAACCATATCACCTTTCATGAGAAGACAAAAAGATAACAAGTGTTGCACAGACTACTGAATCAAAGTTCTCACCTGGTGATGTATTGGTACAAAACGATCTCCACGGCCTGCTCATTGGCAGGGATGTTGATGGGTCAGCTGCCCATGGGAGCCAAACGGCGCGCAAGTATACAATCATATGCCACACACTCGACGTGGAACTATTGAAATGGAACAATGGTGTTTTAGGAATTAATACAAGCAGCTCATTAACACCAGTAGCTGAATTAAAAAATCTAACACATGTTGTAAGATTACAATATGTTCAGACCACCTAGATATCCTAGGCAAGCAGATAATAATAAGAAATGCACTGCTGGCAGATATAAATTCATTAAAAATCATACACATAAAAAAATCATAGTTGTTAAGCATTAAGTGGGGGCAGTGTGCAAGAATGATGACAAGTAGTCGAAAATATTATCTGGAGACAATGTGCATTGACATTTTAGATAAAAAGTTTACAACATAATTCATGATAAATATATAATATCATCATCGAAAAACATTGAAGCAAAACTTTGTAAAAGAAAATTGTGAAGCAAAACTTTTTACAGTTTAACAAAATCTTTGTAAAAAATGTGTAACAAAATTTTGACGCAAAACATTGTACAACACGTTGTGCAGTAAAATTTTCAAGTTAAAAGTTCCTACAAAATTGTGTAATAAATCTTTTCAGAAAACATTATGTAATAAATTTGTAGAGAAAACTTTTGTGTAATAAAATTTTTGAAAAACATTGTGCAATAAATTTTGAGATAAAAACTTTGTACAAATACCTAGCAAAAAGATCGTGTAACATTTTTTTTAGAGAAAAACTTTGCAGAAAAAGTCATAAAAAAATCTAGTGGAAAAGTGTATGGAAAACTTTGTAGCAAAATTTTGAAGAAAAACTTTACGGACAATTTGCTTACACAAAGATTAAAACAAAAAAGGGTAAAGTTTTTAGATAAAATTTTTCATGAAAACTTATCATTTGCAAGTGCTTTGGATAAACTTACATCATTTTAAAGAAACCCTTTTAATTTTAAGATGCAAGTGTTTGAAAAATTATGTACAAAATATTGAAAAATAAACATTGTGCAGAAAAGCTGTGCCGCAAAGTTTTGAAGAAGAACTTGTAAGAAAAGCTTTGAATTGAATATTTAAAAAGTATTGTAACAAAAAATACGAAGTTCAACTTGATAGTGAATAATTGGGTATCAAAAAATAAAGTACAAGTGTTGTACAAACTGATTGCATAACAAAAAGATTGAAGTAAAAGTTCGCATAAGAAACTGTGTAACAAAACTTTGTAAAAAAATAAAGTAAAAGTATGAACAAAAAATTGGTGAAATGAATGTTGTGAACAAAAAAACTGTGTAACAAAACTATAAAAGTTATCTATATAGCTTTATTTGCATGAATTATTTTTTTCTTACAATTGATAACTTTTATTTTACATACTCTACTACCAAACAAAATGATAATGGCATATTAATATACGTTAATGCTAGTGTAGTCATGTGGACACTTACTTGTGAGATTTCATTTTATAAACAATTCAGGACTCCATATCCTTGACTGCAAATCATACTCCATATCCTTGATGGTTTGTTGCTGAAACTAAAATAAAAATGAGAAGAACTGAAATAAGTGGTTCTAAAATATATTGCAGCATAAGCATATCCTTGATCCACATGGATTCCAAGTTAGAACATGTAAAGGCCCTCCTTCTGAAGATCGACCATTCAAAAAAGTGAACAAAATGGTGTGATGAAAACATCTGTAAAAAGGACAATTGTTGAGATAATTTCACACATGCATTTATGCATATAACTTTTTATATGGTTTTGCAGAAAACTTTTGTAAAAACTTCATCCATGTAACTATATTGCATAACTTATCTGAAAAAAAAACTTCATTAATATAACTTTTCTTAGAAGAATTTCTATACAGTACATACAACATGGTATAAAAGCAAGCACCGAAAACAAAAATGATGGTCAGTTGGGCATATACTTGTGATATTTGACTTGTGAATTGTCCAGAACTCCGGATGCATGTCACATCCCATAATCAATATCCTTGCTACCTTGGTATGGATCTGAAATAAAAAAACTGAGGTAAGTAAATGTACAGTATATTCTAGCATAAGCATACCCATACAGTCACACAAAAAAGCTTTTCTTAGCAGTCACACTACAAGTCTGATAGTGAGCCATATATGGAAATGGTCCAGTGACCGTTCATACAAACAAACAGGTTTAGACCAAGAAAATAACATCTATCCCCTACCTCCATTTGCAAATAACTCAATATCAACAGTATTGATAATTAAGCAAGGTTGCTATAATTATCCCAAATGTAGGTAGTTCCTACTTATTCAATAACGAGACACGTAAATAATTTGTCGACAATGGAGGCTCAGTCACCAGAATGAATGTCACAATATAAGCACAAGTGAATTAAGAGCTAGAGCTTGGCTTAGTCAAAGCTCGAGTAGACTCAAGCTCATCACGCTGGTTATGCATTGGTAAGGAAAAAAGGCTACTGCAAAATACAGTAATGGGCAATGTTTGCTAGCCCCTGGTGGCATTTAGCTATCGCAATCTAATTTGAAATAAGCATGAGGATGGTAACTGGCGATGGACTTGTAAAAGGTGTACAGGTGGTTATGTCTTTAATTTTTCATTTCTGCATAGCAAGCAAAAGCATATTAGAGAGCTGCTGCCTACAATATGTTGCAAAGAGATTCGTAACACCGTTACCGACAATTTTGATCTCCAAGGTAGGGCTGTTCCAAACACACTTAGAATTCTTCCAGTTAGCAACAAACAAATGACATTTCGGCTAGGCATTGTGTGAAATAAGATGATAGCAGCAGATCAAATCTAAGGAAACAGAGGAAAATGCAGATATGCATAGATCCAACTAACAGAAGCAGAGGAGGGACTCGAAGGAACATTGAGCGACATGTGGGAGATGAGCTCACGGTTCTCCAAAGGCTGACGCTGGCTACAGTGGGATGCGTCCGGCTGTCGCTCCCTGAGCTGCGCGCCTGGGTCGATGTCCTTGATCCGCGGCGACCCGGCTTGATTTGTCGCCGTACACCTCGATCCTTCGGCACGCTGTATTGGGGAAAAACAGCCCCGCCGCCGGCCTCGCCGCACCCCTCACCGCTCCGCGCTCGGCATCCCGTGGTCGCTGCTAAGGTTGCATCGTCGCTACCTTGATAGGTCTTCGCCTCCCGCGGCCGCGATGCGAGGAGCACAGGAGCTCCGAGTGCGTGCACGCGAGGTCGGGGGCACGCCGCTCCCTGAGGTGGCGTCGTGATGAGGTTAGGGCTCCTGGAGGCGGCGGCATGGTTGCCGTGAAGACTGGAGGATATGGGGAGGGAGAGAGAAAGGAAAAGAGAAATGAATGGTCACCGGTGCGTGGGACGGTGGAAGCCGAAAGGAAATGTTGGACCGAGCGCGAGTTTGGAACCATGCGGTCGCACGCAAAGTTGGGATCGCGTCTCCGAAGCTTGCTAGCCCACTCTTGGAACCTTAGCTCAGTCATAATGAAGTCGAGCTGCAATACATGCGGGCCGTAGCAAAACTCTGGTGCCCCAAGTCCACGTTACGCGGCAGGCTGCTTTTCTCTAGAGTGGCTGCGCGAGCTGGGCCGATTCTTCATGCGACGGGTTGTGAATTCGTCGTCTCAAGCGACGTAAAACCGCCGGAATTCCTATATACCTTCCGCAAGATTTTTTTCTCCCCCACATTTCAACGTTGGAGATTCGTGCAAGCAATCTAGGCCGTTGGATCTCCATGACCTAAAACAGCAGCTCTCCTTTCTCCACGCGCTGACACCTCCTTCCCCATGCCGAGCACCGACGGTGGCCAACCGTCGCCACCCCGCCTCGGGCGTGCTCCTCAGGCCCCCGCCCCACCGGCCCCAATGTCCATCCGCGGACGTGTTTCTCCTAGCGGGCTCCCGAACCCTGCGGCTGCCGTAGGCCCTCCGCGACGCACTCGCGCCTATGGCCGTCACCGGCTCCGCACGCGCGGCCACCACCAAGCGCCCCGCCCCGTGCGTTTCACGCGGCCGCCGTCGAAGCTCCGCCGTCATCGCAGCCATGCTCGCCGCCGCTTGCTAGCATGCTCCCGTACAGGCCCCATGCGTTGGGGCGGCGCCGCCGGCGGCTGGAGAAGAAGGCCCATGCGTTGGGGGGCTTCCAGAAAGATAAAATGTTGATCAACATTTTTCCATTCAAAAGTGGAATGGCCCACCAACTGGTCCTTGGTGGGCTTTATAGATGAGTTGATAAAAATCTTTCACAGGTCATGAGCCCCCTATAACCGCACCCGTCGACAAAGGTTGGTTGGGAATTGGGATAGGCAGGAACACAAAAACATGACGAGAATTAACAAGCAAGAGAAGACTTTAATTTAAGTCGAATGACCTTTAGCTTCTCTCTTGTTTTATCAACTAATCAAGTACATTTTTAGACGATGAATAACTAAATACATTTATGTATTGTACTGAAGTTCGCTGAGATTGGACGAACACCAACAGATGGCAGACGTGCCTTATGTTGTCCATTTCTCTGCTGTAGAGTTTCCATTCAACTAGCCACTGATCAATCGACTGTAAAAGATAACCTCACCTAGTAGTAGGCTAGGCTCGCAGTTCTCTGTTGCAAATGATAGATGCCAACGTTTTCTCGCATGGTTAAGGTGGTGGATTCCGTTGCTCGCGGTCTTGTCCTCTCCTCTCGCCACAACATATATTCAGGTGACAGCGACAAGTGATGATGGCTCTGCGGCATTTACCAAGGACTCTGCGTCTCTGCCGGAACCAGCTAGCCATGGACGAGCTCTCCTACGGCAGCTGCGTGTCTCTAGCCGCTCTAGCCACGATCCTCCTCTGTCTCCTCTCCTTGCACATCATCAGCCGGGCGTTGGCCACCAGAGGAAAAACGGCCGGCGCCGCCGCCACCAGGCTTCCTCCGGGCCCATGGAACCTCCCGGTCATCGGCAGCCTCCACCACCTCGCCGGCAGCGCGCCCCCGCACCGCGCGCTGCTCTGCCTGGCGCGCCGGCACGGCCCGCTGATGCTGCTCCGGCTCGGCGAGGTGCCGGCCGTCGTCATCTCATCCCCAGAGGCCGCCGAAGAGGTGATGAGGGCGCGCGACCCGGCCTTCGCCGGCCGGCCGCGCGGCGCGACGGCGGACGTCGTCGGCTTCGGCGGCAGGGGCCTCATCTTCGCGCCCCACGGCGAGCACTGGCGGCAGATGCGCAAGGTCTGCGTGCTCGAGCTGCTCGGCGCCCGGCAGGTCCGTCGCATGCAGCGCGTCCGGCATGCCGAGGTGTCGCGCCTCGTCGACTCAGTCTCCGCCGCCGCCGCGTCGCCGGCCGGCGACGCCGCGGTCGTCGACCTCGGCCGGGGGCTGACGGCGCTCGCCAACAACGTCATCGCGAGGGCGGCGTTCGGTGGCGAGTGCCGGCGGCGGGAGGCGTACCTCCGGGAGATCGAGGCGGTGGCGACGCTGGCGGGAGGGTTTAGCCTGCCGGACCTGTTCCCGTCGTCGCGGCTGGCGAGGTGGCTGAGCGGCGCCGCGCGTGACCTGAGGAGGAGACACGCCAGGGTCGAGCGCATCATCGCCGGCATCGTCCAGGAGCGCATGGAGAAGCGGAGTGCCTCTCCAGACGGTGACGGCGGTGCCGACGTTGAAGACGAGGACCTGCTTGACGTGCTTCTCCGGCTGAAGGAGGAAGGATCCCTCACCTTCCCCCTCACGACCGAGATCATCGGCGCCGTCATCTCCGTAAGTGCAATCAAAGACAGAATGTAGTGCCCAACTGAAACCTACTCTTTCCCAGTTCAGAACTTGATCAGCAATTATAATCCAGTAATTTCTCAAAAAGTAATGTTATTGCATTAATAATCACCTGCTAATAATTTTAATAATCACTTGTTAATAATTATAATTCTATATCTATTAATTAAATATCATACGAAAGTGTTAAGCTCACTTATCGATTTTGTACTCAAACTATGCCTTATAGACAGAGTGGCCAGTGGGTATTCCATAAGATCAAACAGTAATAAAAACAGAAGTGTAATTAGACAATTACCATTTCCCATCAATTCGACTGCTCCTTCACTTGCACATGTTCAAAACCTGATTTCTTCCATTGTTTGCAAATGTAGGTATCCTCTGTTCATGCTTACAATTATTGAACTTGCTATAATTCCAGGACATATTTGGAGCAGCCACAGACACCACGGCCACTACAGTAGAATGGGCCATGGCAGAGCTCATCAGGAATCCACAGGCAATGTCACGGGCAGCATACGAAGTTCGACAAAAGCTAGGGCAGGGAAGAGTTACAGTTACCGACGCAGACCTTGGCGACCTCTGCTACCTACGGATGGTCATCAAAGAGACTCTAAGGTTACATCCAGCTGCTCCATTGATTCTTCGTGCAAGCCAAGAGAATTGCCAGATCATGGGTTACAACATACCCAAGGGTTACTCAGTCTTCATCAACGCATTTGCAGTTGCGAGGGACCCAAGGCACTGGGACAATGCTGAGGAGTTCAGGCCGGAAAGGTTTGAGAGTAGCAAACTAGACTACAAGTGGACAGATTTTGAGTTCATCCCATTTGGAGCTGGACGCAGGCAATGTCCAGGAGCTTTATTCGCGACCACAACCATTGAGCTTGCATTGGCAAATCTCCTGTACTATTTCAACTGGGCGCTTCCTGATGGCACCGACCCAAAGGCGCTAGACATGAGCGAGGTGTTCGGAATCACAGTGCGCCGAAGGTCCAACCTCCGTGTGCTGGCATCCTTGCATTTGGGTCACTGATTATACCACTCAAGTGGAGGAGGAGACGTTGAGCTGCAGGCTACACCCAACAATACTTGGTTTCAGCAGAACAAACACCATGAGGTTGCTAACAGCAACCTCTGCTGCGATTTCTCATGTCTTATCCAGTTAGCAGTTATATTTCCTTCAAATCGAAGTTTCATATAGTAGCTCCATCCACTTGCCATCTAGGAGTACTTCGGTTCAGCAGAACAGACATAGGGACTGAAATTGAAAGAAAATAAACTGTAGCATTACATGACTCTACAATGAAACACTAATATTGAATTTTCAATCAAGATATTGCAAGGTAATCATAAGATCTCGCTAGCAGCAAATTTTGCACTAGGCCATGGACTGAAATGGCGAAATGCTAGCAGCAAATTTTGCACATGGCCCACCCTAAGATTCAGCCCAAAGAGTTATCACCCTTTATTTTTTTCTCAAAAAAGTCTAGTTTATGTCCCTATGGCTCTCCACACTCGTGGTACTCTATCTCCATCCTTTAAACGGAATATTCTGTCCTGATCAGCAAGATTCTTCCCTTTATATCTACTTCTTCCGCACTCGTCATACTTTATATCTCATACTCTATACCAACTACCACCACGCGGGACGCACACGTCAGTTTTTTTAACCTTTACTTTTACCCCCACCGGCCCACCGACGCCTCCCCTCCCCTCCCGTCTCTCTCTCCCCCCCTCCCTCCTCGATCCCTCCACCTCCTCCCCGGCGACCACCGCCCCTCCTCTCCGGCGAGCAGGGGAGAGATCCATGAGGCTCCCGCCGGCCTCCTTTGCTCCGGCCGCCGGCCTAGCCTCGCGCTCGAGGTGCGCGGCGGAGGCGAGGTCGAGCCGGCCTACCCCTGCTCCCGAGCGGCGCGGGCGCCAGAGCCCGCACGCGGCGCGGCAGGACATGGCGGCGGCGGGCTCGGCGAGGAAGGTCAAATCCGGCGCTCCGCCCCTCCTCCACGCGCTGGATCAGGCGGCCCGCGGCGTGAGCAGCGGCTCGTCGGAGCAGAGGCAGCCCCCCCCCCCCCCCCCTCCGCGCATCTTGGAGGCAGGGGCTCGAGCGCGCCCGTCCCTCCCTGGAGCTCGTGGTGCGGGCCCTAGAGGAGCTCTCCTCCGCCTCGGCGCCATGGAGCTCGCGGGGAAGTCGAGAAGCAGGATCTCGCCCTCGTCGTCGGCCTCCTCGTCGCGGCCGTCCTCGATCTTCTCCTCCACCTTTGGCTTCCATTCCCCAACTCCGGCACGGCCCTAGTCGGCTTCCTTCCCCAACTCCGGTCCCAACAGTAAGGCGCGCGCAAGAGGTCTTTGCCCGGTGCGGCGGCGCGAGCGCGGAGCAGAGGCGGCGACCGGAGCTCCCGCCGTCTCTCCCCTCTCCTGCTCTCGAGCTCGGCCTGCGCGCGGCGGCCTCCATCTCCCGCGCGCCGTCGCCGAGGAGAAGCGCGGCGGTGGGATCTCGACGGCGTGGTGGGGGCTCCGGCGCTCCAGGCTGGACCGAGCTCGCGCGCAGGCGGTTGGAGAACCGCGCGGAGGCGCAGCCCCGTGCCACCGTGGCTCTTATCGAGAGGCCCGGGAACGCGCTGGGAGTAGCGTGTCCGGGAGCCGCACGGTAAGTACCGTGTTGTTTACCGTCCCCCAGTGCAGCGTCAAAAACGGGAAAGACGCACGGTAAAACGCCACGGTGGCGTTTACCGTGTGGCTCCCCGTGCCCAGTGCGGGCAGCCTAACTATCACGAAAGTTCAACTTTGCTACTCCAACTATGAAACCAGATATATAACATACCTGTACTCGCAAAAAATCCAATTTTGCTCCTCCAACCCTGCAGCTACTGTAGATGAAGGGAAAAAAATTGGCTCTTGGCCCACCCTAGGCCCTAGCTTCGAATACTAGATTCGCCACTGGCCCTGGCCAACAATGATTCCTACCACTGCACCACCTGCCTCTGATTGAGTAGTTCTGGTGGCACTACCGACAGTACGCCACCCTGCAGGCTCAGATATCACCCCTGACCTCGTACGAGTATGTCGTATCTCTGTAAACCTGGAGATCTTCTGCAGCCTCTGCCACCAGCCCTGTATCCCAATCCCACTAAAAGCCTGGAGGTCTTATTGGAGAGCTCGGCAATGACCCAAACTCCGAATCAAGCGCCGCGCCTCCAGAGCAAGGAGGCAATGAAGCATGACATGAAGGAACAGGCGCCTGGTGAGTACAGCAGAGCAAGGAGGCAATGAATAACTGATTTTGATTTTGTCACTGTGATAGCGGGATCAGGCAGGAAGACAGTTGGCTCACGGAGCTTATCTGTTTCCTTGTGCCTAATTCGTGGGTTCTGTTGCTCGGGTTGCTGTCATTTCCTGTTTGAAGCAGACAGTATACTTAAGTCAGCAACTTCACACTTTTCTTGCTTCTCATAACTCACTGCATGTGTTAATGGTCCCCAAGAACGAAGCAAGGACACGACTCATCAGCTGCCATGGATCTCTCTATTGGCAGCTTGTCCCTAGCCGCCCTAGCGACGATTCTCCTCTCCTTGCTCATCAGGAATGCTTTGCCCACCAGGAGGGAAACCAGGGCCAGGCTTCCTCCAGGCCCATGGAACCTCCCCATCGTTGGCAGCCTCCACCATCTCGTTGGCTCGCCCCCGCACCGCGCGCTGCTCCATCTGGCACGCCGGCACGGCCCACTGATGCTGCTCCAGCTCGGCGAGGTGCCCACCGTCATCTTCTCCTCCCCAGAGGCTGCCATGGAGGTGATGAAGATCAATGACCCCATCTTCGCCAGCCGTCCACGGGGTGCGATGCTGGACGTGGTCAGCTTTGGCGGCAAGGGGCTCATCCTCGCGCCCTACGGGGCGCACTGGCGGCAGATGCGCAAGGTCTGCATGGTTGAGCTGCTCAGCACCAGGCAGGTGCGGCGCATGGAGCGCATAAGACAGTCCCAGGTGTTGAGCCTCATAGAGTCCATCTTCATTGCTGCGACATCAGCTTTGCCAACTGCTGTTGTCAACCTCAGCCAGGGGCTCACAGAGCTCACCAACAACGTCATCGCGAGGGCGGTGTTCAGCGGAAAGTGCCAGCAGCAGCAGGAGTACCTCCTGGAGCTTGCTGTTGGAACGATGTTGGTAGGAGGGTTCAGCCTGGCGGACCTGTTCCCATCATCAAGACTGGCACAGTGGCTGAGTGGCACCATGTGCAATCTGAGGAGGAGCCACAATCGGATCCAGGACATAATAAGCGGCATCATCCTAGAGCGCAAGGAGAAACAGAGTCCCTCTGCCTTTCCTGGCTTTGAAGATGAGGACCTGCTTGACGTGCTTCTCCGGCTGCAAGAGGAAGATTCCCTTGCCTTCCCTCTCACAGCGGAGATCATCAGTGCTGTCATCTACGTAAGTGCATTAAAACACTGGATCAACCATAAGCCCGAACTGAAATATACGGAGTACTAAACAAAATCAAAGTGTACTAACTAGTGTAATTAGACAATTACCATTTCCCTGAGAAGACTCCCTTTGCCTTCCCTCTCGTGGTGGAGATCATTAGCACCATCATCTATTTAAGTGCATTAAAACAATGGATCAACCATAAGTCTGAACTGAAATTAGACAGGATCACAGTACTAAATAGTGTAATTAAACAAGTACCATTTCCACACAATTGTATGCTCCTTTGTTTGTACACGTATAAGACCCAGTCTGGTAGACACCCACTTTTGATTTCCTCCACTGTTTGCACATATACAGGGCAGTCTGCTAGCTAGCTACCCGCTGTTACTGTAGTCATGCTTACAACTAATGAACTTCACTTCACATGGTTCCAGGACATATTTGGAGCTGCAACAGACACCACAGCTGCTACGCTAGAATGGGCCATGGCAGAGCTCATAAGGAATCCACAGGCAATGTCCAGGGCAACGTCCGAAATTCGAGAAAGACTAGGCCAGGGAATAGCTATGATTACCAGCACAGACCTTGGAGACCTCCGCTACCTACGAATGGTCATCAAGGAGACACTAAGGTTACATCCAGTCGTTCCGCTGATTCTTCGTGCAAGCCAAGAAAAATGCAAAATCATGGGTTACGAGATACCCAAGGGTACCTCAGTCTTCATAAACACATTCGCAGTGGCGAGTGACCCAAGCTATTGGGACAACACTGAGGAGTTCAAGCCAGAAAGGTTTGAGAACAGCACACTGGACTATAACTGGACACGGTTCGAGTTCATTCCGTTTGGAGCTGGGCGTAGGCAATGTCCAGGAGCTTTATTTGCAACCATGACAATTGAGCTCACACTGGCAAATCTCTTGTACCACTTTGATTGGGCACTTCCTGATGGCGCAGACCCAAAGGCACTAGACATGGGGGAGGTGTTCGGGGTAACTGTACGCCGGAGATCCAACCTCTGTATGCTGCCAGCCTTGCATTTGCCTCACTGATCATGACACTCATGTAGAGAAGGTATTTGCTTGACTGGCTCGCATGCATCCTTACAATATTTAGTTCAGTAGAGCAATATATGGTTATAGTAACCTCTGGCCTCCACTTGATTTCCTCCATTCAGTACTTCTGGTTCCTCATTTCCTCCAAAGTACAAGCAAAGCTTCCTATAGTAGCTCTGCTTATTATCTAGAAGCTCCTCGCAAATGTACTGGGTACCATCTACCATGACATGAATAAAAATGAAAGGGAAACAAAAATCAATGAGGGACTGGCAATTGAAAGAAAAGAAACTTTATCCTACATGACTCTCCACAACCAGACATTAATCAAAGATATCGCAAGGCAGTATAAGATTAGGATCTACTGATCTAGTGTTAGCAGGAAAAGTTGGCCTGGAGCCTGGAAGATTGGCCCAAATGTGCAGGAATATAAAGCATTAGTCAACGATCATTCTTGGCATTGCTATATTTCACACTCGCAAATTCTTGCTAAATTGGAGCCTGGGGGAAAATCTGCTTGCGTCCAATTGGATATTCCACAGACTGATTATTTCATCTGCTTACATATGGTGCCAAGCTGCTAACTGCAAATGAGTGTGGCCCAGCCTGATCAGTGTGACCCCACTTGACGAAGTGGCCACTAACTAGGAGTGCCACTAAACAAGACGGCAGATCAAGACATGTGTTTGAAAAGATTCCTCCCACAATAAGAATAGATGGAACAGGCAGTAGTTCTTCAGAGTTCAGATTCATATTAGTGGAAAGTTTAGAACTTCTAAGAAGATGGTGGTGAGCCTCAGCCAACGTTCGGGATAAGGATTCAGATCATACTTTGTAGTGTTGCTTTTAAATTGGCTTTTCGAGCCTGTGGCTCTTTTGTTGAGCTTTCTTTCACACCTCTTGTACATAATTTAATTTTGTATTTATAAATCATTGCCATACTATGCCATGAAGAGTTACCGATGGTGTGGTCAGATTAATCTATTTGCTTTTAAGTAGCCAATGCATTACTGAGTTAGATACTTTAATAACTTATCGAATTTAGTTAGTGACAACAATGCACTGAATTGAATGACAACTGAAATTCTAACTAAGTAAGCAAATCTAGATGGTTGGGCCTTTCTAACATTATCAAGAAAATCAACATATCTTTAGTCCTGTTGATAGCAATTAATTCTTGGTTGAGGCTCATACCCTAGCAAGTAATTCTTGGTGACTCATACATGTACACGCAGAATATGAGTGGCCTTCACGTGAAACTTGACAAGCTCACAACTCATGGTAAAGATGTAAAGCAGTTATGGGTGGCAAAGCTGCACGAACCTCTTCAGAAAGCCAAAAAAAGCCACATCTAGTTCTTCATACCCTCCATTGCAAAGCACATAGTTTTTGTGTGATCCAGTAGGGCATTTATATAAACCTTGCTTATGGATGATACATCCAGCTAGAACCCCTTCCCTTTTCTGTGACAGTTCAAGAAAAGTGTGCCCAGTGCTCCTACACATGAAGAAATTTATTAGAAACACATGGCATGAAACATGAACTAAAATTCAGGGCATCAGACATTTCATACATTCGGTAGTAAGTAATCATATAACAAGAATAAAGCTTTAAGCCCCAAGTTACTTAGGTAGGCCAACTGGCTAACCAATCAGAAATTGCAAAGAGCAATTTTCTACAACCAATATAAGTTTAAATCAGAAGAAAAACAAGATGTTTTAACTTGGTCACTTCAAGATTTGTATTTGTCAAATAATTTTTTAGAAAATGCTCAATTTTCTGGAACCAACGTAGCTGTTCTGACCTTCAAATAAGACTCAACAAGAGAAATAATAAGCACAAAAATCAAGCCAAGCCTGTGCTATCGTACCATTGTCTGCTACTTGTGCTTTTGAAATATCCAGCTTGCTTCTTGAAGGAATGAAAGAATAAGCACGTCCAAGCATGATGATTCATCTCATTTTTCCTAGTAAGAAGTAGATAGAGCACCTGTGTGCATATTCAGTGAAGGAACTGCAAACCTTGTATTTTTCTACTAGAATGGTTCAAGCTTTCAGCACATAACATAATTTCGCTCCATATCGAGATTGAATGGTGTTTCAAGTGCATGATAAAAGTACCATTTATATGTGATGTCCATGCACCTCTTTAACGCAGAGTGTTAGCTTGCTCCGCTGATTCAATCAAACTAGAACCAGGAAGTTTTCTCAACCCACTTTCTTTTGCTCTATTCCTTATGTTAGCTGATTTATTCCATTGCCCTTTCTGAGCAAATACTTCCGAAATTAAAGCATAAGCACCTGGATTCTGTTTTCTCAGCTCAAGGAGCTCGTTGCTAATAATCTGCCCAAGCATTGTATTTCCATGAGTTCTGCATGCAGAGAGCAAAGCACAAAGTACACTAGATCTGTCATTTAAGGTAGATAACTTTATGAGCTTGTATCCTTCTTCGAGATGCCCAGCTCGACTCAATAAATCAACAATACAACCATAATGCTCTTCCTGTGGAAGAACAGAATATATTGAGGCCATCGACTGAAAAATACGCAAACCCTCCTTAACTAGACCAGCATGACTGCATGCAGAAAGCACTGAAGAAAATGTTAACCCATCAGGATTAACGTTTTCTTCTTCCATTAGCTTAAACATTTCAAGCATCTTAATATGAAATCCATGCATCCCATAAGCACTGATCATAGAATTCCAAGAATCTAGGTCTCTGTGTTCCAAACTTAAGAACAAACCTACAGATAAATCCAATCTTCCACATTTGGCATATGCAGTTATTAAAGAATTTGTGGTCTTTGTATCTTTTTCCAACATGGCACGATAGACAAAACAATGAATTTGTTTTACACATTTCAAATGCCCAAGCTCAGAAACAGCCTGAGCTGCAGTCATAACAGTGACAGAATCAGGCTTTTCACCATGTTGCTGCATTAATTGACATAATCGAACTGTTTCACCTCCATGTCCACAGGATAAGCATCCCATCATCATGGCTGTCCATGAAACCAAATTTTTCTTTTCCAATGAAGCAAATAAAATCCTTGCTGCTGCAATCTTTCCACAATTGGAATACATACGTATAATTTGATTCGCAATGTCAACATCTGAACAATAGCCATGCCTAATTGCAAATCCGTGAATACACCTTCCTCTAACTAAATCTCTGTGATCAGCAATAGCTGCAAGCAGACTAAGAACGGTCACAGAATTTGGTGCGATGCACTCTGCCATCATTTCTTTGAGTAATGCAATAGCTTCATTGTCCATGCCACTTTGGAGATAACCATAGATCATAGTGTTATAGGAGACGACATCTTTAACCATCAATTGATCAAAAAGACTCCTGGATCTCATAATTCTAGTGCATTTGAAGTATACCTCGATAAGAGCTGTGACCAAAACCACATCTAAAGGAATAGATCTTCTAATTAGGTAGGCATGAACGCTAGCAGCACAGGCAGAATTGCGAAGCTCCGCACAAGCAGAAATTACATTTGCATAGGTTACAGAATCTGGAATTACCTTATGCTCATGTATCATGACAGAGAAATGGTGGATTGCATTTCCACTCTGTCCAGTTTGAGCAAGACCAGCGAGAATTGCATTCCAGGAAGCCACAGATTGCATAGAATTCTTCAAGACAGCAGATGCTAATTGGTAAGCTCCACATCGAGTGTACATGTGAACAAGGCTGGTCTCTAGAACTTCATCTGAGACACCAATTCCCCTCCTTACGGAATAGCAATGTACCGATTTACCTTCTCTAGTTGCTCCCAAATTACCAGCAACTTGCAGTAAGCCAACCAGAGTCACACGGTTTACTTCCAAGTTGCTCCGCAGCATGTCACTGACAATTTCAAATGCCTTCCATGATGTAGAATCCATATTTTCAGAATAACCAGTGATCATCGAGGTGTAAGAAACAACATCCTTGTCCAGAATCTCTTCAAACACCTTCTGCGAATCATCCATCAAGGCAAGCTTAGAGTATAAGCCAACAAGAGAAGAACCAACAAATTTATCCCTACTGAGGCCAAGCTTCAGTGAGTCTGCATGCACTCCTTTACCCAATAACAAATTTCGGAGCTGAGTGCAGCTTTTCAAGCCAAAAGTAACGGTTTTCTCATCCAAGCCAATCTGAGGCAGCTTCAATTCCCTGTACAAAAGAATAACTTCCTCTGGATGACCAGCTCTAAAAATGTCAACCATGGCCGAATTCCACTGGGCAAGATCATCATTTAAAAAGCCTTGGAAACAAAGCCTTGTCTTGGGCAGGACACCTAGACTGGAGTAAGCAATCAGAATTTCAGAGCCAAGAGTAGCATCCCTGCCAAGTCCAAGCGTCAGAACGCGAGCATGGAGCTTCTTGAGACACCTCACATCTTCGCAGTTTCGGAACAACACGGCAAACTTATCAACACCACATGGCCTACTATATCCAGAATTAGCACCAGCAACAAATCCCGATAGCCTCCTGCATAGCTTCAGCGCTGCAATCTTATCCGCCTTTGCAGCAACAGTCCTGGATAAATCTCTTATTGCTACCATCGTCGTTATTGCACACAGAAGAAAACAGGTAACTAGCAATTGCCCTCAAATTGAACAACGTTGATATGGCTTATGGCGCAGCTCCAGTGATAGAGCATTCACCTGAGGACCCACCGGCGAAGCTACCCATACAGCAGGGTGGGGCAGCTGCCCCAGCTACTGCCGGAGTAAAACTCCACCCCACATGGAGTTTTCAGCCGGCCGGAGGCGAGCAGGAGGTCAGATGCGAGCGGCGGCGGCGTTCTGGCGCATCTGAAAGCTGGAGGAAGAAGGAAACAGAAGAGCCGTTTTGGGCCGGTCCTGGTGGTTAAGTGGAGAAGGCCCAATTAGTTTTGGCCCAGCAGCATCCCCCACCAGCGCGGTTGGTTCATCCTTGGAGGAGGAGAGCGCGTGTAATCGTAGTGGGCCGGTAAATGGGCCAAAATGGACCTCCGAACCAAAGAAACACAGCGGGGCGTTGCCTATTTGATTTTCCCAATTTTCTTTGTTTTTTATTTTTTTTAGGGCTTCCCGATTTTCTTTGTTGGGTGTGGCACGCATGACACAAGAAAGTCATATTAATTTGGCCTCACCTGTTCATATTAATTTTTCCCGTCCGTCTCAAAAGAAAAACGTTTGAATTTTTCAAACGTCGGGTAGTCACTATTATACTTTTGTAACGTGTTTGGTCGATAAGTTGAAAGTGAAGACATATGGTTAGAGATACACATTTTTAATTGACAGGAAAATATTTAAAATTGGTAGGAAATAAAATTAAAAGAATTGACAGAAATGATTAAAAATTCAAAAGGCCAAAATAGTTGTGCTAGCGGCGTCCAACACAGATAGGCTGGCGGACGTTAAAGCGAGCCACTATACGGAGTAGTATACAGTACGGAAATACCGCCAGCAAAAACCTTTTTTTTACCTCGTGCACTAGGCCGGCTGCACAAGCAGCGAGGTGGCGCGAGCACGTGGCGGTTGAGATAGAGCCATAGAGGCGTCGCTGTGGGCGTGATCCCGACCGCAGATCCCGACCGCCACCTCGCCGCATCGGTCTTTTTTCCTGCAGATCTGCCATCCCGCCTCACTCAACCACACAGCTGTGATGGCCGGCATGGAGATGACGGATCTAACCTGGTTCAAGGTGGAGACGACTTCCTGTCTCAGCAAGGAGCTTCGTACCCCGCGTTCAGCTTCGACCGTGCTTCTGTTCAGGGGATCCAAGGCCTGGATCTCAACTCTCAGGCGGAGGAGGCCGCAAATCCGGTGGAGTTTGCCAACCTTGCTGAGTACTCCGCGTACATCTCCGGTCAATCCACCCGCCGCAACTTGAGATTCCGGCCGCCTCGCTTTGGAGCAGATGCTGGTGGTTCCGACAAGGCGATGAGCACACCCATGGGGCCACCTCGACGCAGGCCGGGCCCATTGTCGGCATGAGGCGTCGTTGACCTGGCAAGGAGAAGGCTGCTGCGGACGGAGCAGGAGGTGGATGCACCACTCGTCGACCTCGGCAATGTAACACGCAGCAAGAGCAGTCCACCAATGATGAACAAGGAAATGAGGACGCTGCTACTCTACCATTTGAGAAGGTAATCCTAACTAAGCTCAACTTGTTCATGCTTGTTCATGTCTGTTCATGCTTGTGCATGTCTGTTCATGCTTGTAAGCAAAGGTTGTAGTTGTGAATTTGCTTTTAGTCTATGATTTTTTTTGTTAGTTGAGCCGTGACAAGGCAAACTGGACAGAACGGAATACCAATCTATTCTGTGAATTTTGGGTAGAACAAATAGATGCTGGGAATTGTTTAAGTCCACCTGGGCAAAAAAAAAAACCAAGAACCGAACCGAAAGAACCGGAACCGAGAAATTCGGTTCCTGTTTTTCAGGAACCGAATTCCCTCGGTTTCTGCGGTTCGGTTCTCGGTTAACCGAGAGAACTGAACCTGGCCCAATAATAGCCCACTCAATAATAGCCCACTCAGTAAAGGCCCAATAGCAAACCCTAGAATTTCTCCTCTTCCCATCCTCCCAGCCGCCTCCCTCCCTGCGACCCCTTCTCAGCCTCCTCTCCCCCACCGTCCGCTTCCCACGCCGGCCGCCTCCCCAGCCGGCGACCCCTCCTCTCCCCAGCGGCCGGCGGCGCGCCTCTCCTCCGCGGCGGCCGACACGCCCTCTCCTCACCCCGACGGTCGGCGCCGCGCCTCCTCTCCCCAGCGGCCGGCGGCGCGCCTCCCCTCTGCGGCGGCCGACGCGCCCGTTCCTCACCCCAACCGTCGGTGCTGAGCCTCCTCTCCCCAGTGGCCGACGACGTGCCTCCCCTCTGCGGCGGCCGACGCGCCCGCTTCTCACCCCCGCGCCTCCTGTCCACAGGCCCCGGCGGCCGGCGACACGCCTCCTCACCCCGGCGGCCGGCGCCCCCCCTCCCCTCTCCCCAACAGCTGGCAGCACGCCCCCTCCTCTCCCCGTCCTAGCGCCCATCATCGGCAGCCAGCCTCCTCGGTTACTCCCGAACCGAACCGAAAAGAACCGAACCGAAATTCCTCGGTTCTTACCTGTGAAAAGAACCGAACGGTTCCTATTTTCTAGGAACCGAAATTGCTAAAGAACCGAGGAACCGTCGGTTCGGTTCGAACCGAATGCCCAGGGCGAGTTTCAGGTGCCAGATGAAAAAGCGTGGCTTCGATAACCTTGGACAGAAGTTTTATCATGCAACTGGTATGTACCATGACTGCTCACATTGGTCTCCTTAGCTGGTATGTACCATGACTCTTACATGGTCAAAGGACCAAGGAGAATCCCAGCTGAAACTGGTATGAAATGGGTTGAAACCACACTAGTAGATAAAACAGAATGTTACAACATGTTTAGGATGAGTAGAAAATTATTTTTTCAACTTCATTCCCAATTAGTGGAGAAGTATGGGCTGAGGTCAACTAGCAAGATGACATCTCTTGAGGCTTTAGCACTGTTTCTATGGGTAGTTGGTGCTCCTTAGTCAGTTAGGCAAGCTCATAGCATATTCAAAAGGTCATTGGAGACAATACACAGAAAGTTTGATGAGGTCTTGACTTGTGTTGTGAAGCTAGCAGAGGATATTATTAGGCCAACAGATCCACAATTTACAGCAGTACACAAAAAAGTTAGTAGTCCAAAATTTGCTCCTTATTTCAACAATTGTATAGGGCAATTGATGGAACTCATGTCAAAGTAGTGGTGCCAAATAAAATGGTAGTCCAACATACAGGGAGAAGTGGCTCTACATCACAAAATGTCCTGGCCATTTGTGACTTCCACATGAAGTTTACATTTGTTTGTGCTGGATGGCCTGGTTCTGCCCATGACATGAGGGTGCTCACTGAGGCCATGAACAAATATGCTCACAAATTCCCCTTCCCACCTGAAGATACTTATCTATTACTTGGATCATGCCTCTTTCTTTGTGGTTGCTAATTCATTAAGCTCAATCACATAGACTTGTGCCTTCCTTTTTCAGGAAAGTTTTATCTTGTCGACTCAGGGTACCCAAATAGGCCAGGATTTCTAGCACCATACAGGGGCACCAAGTATCATGTCCCTGAGTTTAGAGATAGGCCGGCAGCAAAAGGTATGAAAGAAACCTTTAACCATGCACATTCACAACTTAGAAATGTCATTGAGAGAGCATTTGAATTGCTGAAGATGAAATGGAGAATACTGTTGGACTTACCTAGTTATCCTATGCGCAAGCAAAGCAAGATCATAACAGCATGCATGGCAGTCCAGAACTTCATTAGACAGTCAGCATTGCCTGATATAGATTTTTGATCTTTCTGATACTCATGACAACATTGTGCTTATGGCCCGAGCATCAACCTCTCAAGCTAGCACTCAATATAGAACAGTAGGAGATGAAGACCGTGACATGAATGCATTCCATGATCAAATAGCTCAGGGATTGTACAGTAGGTCATGAAAATTTTTGTTGATGTATGCATGAGTTGTATGCCCCAATAACATGTACTTGTACCATTTGTGTGCGTATTTGCTTGCAAAAGGACCATAAAACTTGTATGTTCTTGTGAGTTGTAACACTTGAAACTGGTTGTGAGTTATACCATTTGAGTTATTGATGCTGATTGTGATATTGATCTTTGGTTAAATTATGTGCTTGTGATGTTGCTGTTGAGATCGTGTGCAAGGAAAAGAAGAAAGAACATAGGCAGGGCGCGCGCGCCTGGGAACAGAGCGAGGGAGCGAGCGCGGGAAAGAATTGGCGCCAGGGGGGACGCGCGCGCCCTGGGGCAGGGGCAGGGAGAAGAGAGAGATTGGCATTTATTAGGGGTAAAAGGGTCTTTAGTACAACTCTTTAGCAAGGGAAACAAACACCACCAGCTAAAGTTTAGCAACCTGCTAAAGGGGTTGCTAAAGTTTATCACTAGAGGATCCAAACAGGGCCTAAGATAACTAGAAGCACATAGCTTGCCGCTACTGAACGAACACCGACCGCAATAACCAATGATATAAGGTATAACTATTTTGGGATGAATTTATATTCTAATATTGATCAATTAAATTTTTAATTATTTTAATTGATTTCTTGATTTAATAATCAATACAATGTTACTACTAACACAATACAAGCAATATATGTTATTTTATTAATATTTCAGAACATAAAAAATTTTATAGTAGCGCGCTAGCTCCAAGAATTGGAGCAATCCTAGGCTAGGTGCTACTATTCATGGGTCCCACGGGACCCACCATGCGTGGGACCCACGTGACACGCGTGTGTGGGGCCCACATGACCCGCTATGTGGGACCCGCATACCCGTACGTGGGACCCACGGACCACTATATGTGGGGCCCACCATTTTTTTTTTTTGCAAAACAGGACTTACAATTTTTGAAAAATATTATATCGTGCTTAAAGAACCAATACAACATAAATGCCTAATAATTATCAAATTCTCAATCACGAAAATTATTGTATGGCGCTCGGACTCAAATATATTGTCTACATGGACATAGCATATACTCTACCACGCTGCATCATTATGATTCCGAAACGGAGGCATGCCGCATGCTATGCCATTTCTTGTCCCTGTGCTTTGGGAGTGGCATGTCTCCCTGGTTCGCCGCGATGGGTGCACCAGCAAGGATCATCCGGCGGCCTGTGAGCGAGCGAAAAGTGTTAGCCTGCCATTGGTCGACTCCAACGGCATTGCACGCCGCCGCGCCGGGGGGCGGGGCACTCCCCACTGGCCCCAAGACCCAGAGGCCACAGCTCGTCAGTTCCTGCCTCCCCTGGCTCCCTGCACTCGCTGATCTGGCCAACGACGAAAGTTGGTCGAATCAGGCTAATCCAAACTGATACTCCCTCCGTCCCACCATATAATAATTTTTCGACTTTTGTGCATTACCCGTTTGACTATCCGTCTTATTCAATTTTTTTAATATATTATATTATTTATTTTATTATGACTTGTTTTATCATTATGTATACTTTAAGTATGACTTATTTATTTTTATATTTTTTTGAATAAAATGAATGATCAAACCATTCAAACGTGATGTCTAAAAATCAACAAATACTTATATATTTTAAGACGGAGAGAGTGGTTTTTATACTGCTAAGTTATCAAGATACTGCATTTGGAAACTGTATCACCCAAGGTACATGGTTTCTTTTGTGTTTATACTCCTATATGGCACGGCCCGTGCTATGATAAAAAAAGGAGAAAAGTATTGCATGTCTTCTTCATCCATCCTCTCCCCCGAGCCAACGACCGAAGCAGAAACAAGAAAAAAATGATGGATGAGAGGACAATCAGACGGAGGAGAAGCCGCCCGTGCAGCTTGAGGTTAGAATGAAGTGGAGGGACTAGGAAAGAGAGGACAATAAGAAGGAGCGGAAAATCCTTTCCATGACAGAGGTTGATCCAGCCGGCAAGGAGCCAGGGGCTCCATTTCAACCATGGCGAGCTCGACCTAGTGAATTCTTATCCCTAGTGCCTGATTGCTTTTTCTTTTTGCCTTTTGGTTTGATAGCTCTTGTGACGAAATCGGGTTCCGTTCTCCAAGAGCAACAAGGATTTTGGGATGGGTTGGTGAAGTTTTTTTGTATTGGTTTTTTTTTTTGTTACGGCTAAAAGGATTTTGGATCGATTCTACTTCTCATGTTCATCTTATTTTTATTTGGCTGCCAATAGGAAGCTTTCTTGGTCGGGGAGACCTGGAGGTGAGATAAGCTCACCGGAACAGGTGGCTACACGACTGTGAGGTCCAGGCGGCAGCGAACGCGTGTGCGTCATTGTCACCGAGCTCAGGACCCCGCCGCGAATGGAGGTGTGATGGTTCCGCCCTTACACAAGGGTGGCGGCGACACGGCGGCCATGCATGAGCGAAGCTCCGGCGGTCATGCGAGGCTGGATGAGGGGCGTAGCGAGGTGCATGAAGGTCCGACAATGGGTTCCACAAATTGTGTTGGGAAGAAACCGTCTGGATCGCACGACCCACGCGGAGCAGTTTCTTGCTACCTTGGAGATTGAATCAACTTGTTTCTCGTATGAGAAACGTTTTTTTTACAATTTCTTTCTCTTTTTCATTAATTGTTATGACATCTCAGCGTTTCTACCACGTACTACCTCCGTTTCAAATTATAGGTCGTTTTGGCTTTTATAGAATCATCATCTTTGTTATGCACCTAGATAAACGTTATGTCTAGATTCATAGCAAACTCTATAAATATAGAAAAACCAAAACGAGCTATAATTTATACTCTCTCCGTATCGAAATACTTGTCGCCGTTGACTTTTTTTTGCAAACTTTGACCATTCGTCTTATTCAAAAAATTATTGTAAATATACGAAAAGATAAGTCAAACTTAAAATTCATTTGATGATAAAGTAGGTCATAAATAAAATAAAAGATATTTGTATAATCTTTTGAATAAGACGAATGGTCAAACGTTGCAAAAAAATCAATGGCGACAAATATTTCGATAGGAAGGTAGTAATTTAGAACGGACACAGTAGTAGCGTATTTAGTACCGTGAAAGTGTAATCAACGCTCACCGGCCGGACAGCGGATCGGAGCTCGAGGCGTGAAGGTCTGCCACATCTTTGCCCGCACGCAGCAGCAGCAGGCTTTGATCCCCCGAGATCTTTGGCCAGGCTTTTTGGTTGGGTCTCTCCACTCCAAGTCTCCAAACCCACGCAGAACGGGAGTTGTCCAGGCGTCGAGCTGAGGACTGAGACCGACTTTGGCGTTGTTGTCACTGCACAAGCACAGCCAGTTTGCCAGTGGCTCCCCGGCGAGCTTTTTGAACAACAGCCAGCGCTTGCAATAATGCAGTCTGGTAGTTTCAGGCTTTTAGCCCGAGCACCGCAGCTAGCTGGCCGAAAACCTTGTTTATTGGTATATGATGATTGCTGCCACATGCTGCTTCACGTTGATTCACGGCATCTCAATTTTTTTGTTTGCCTTAAAATACCAACCAGTATATATATTTATATAACGCAACTAACGTTATGTTGAGCTGGGTTTAATTTCTCTCCCTCCCTCCCTCAACAACAAAAAGAATGTATAGCATTCGGACGTGCAGTTGGGCTGAAAACAAAGCTATATTTATGTTTTCTCTTAATGAAATACAGAACCATGCCAGCATAATTGATCAGCCCTATACGAAACACACTTGCTAAGCCTCCGTTCCAAATTATAGGTCTTTTTGCTTTTTTAGGTTCATAGATTTAGCTATATAGACATAACGTTTGTCTAAGTACATAACAAAGACGATAAATCTAGAAAAGCTAAAACGACCTATAATTTAGAACGGATGTAGTACATGTTAAGGGTATCATCATGTGATATATATATATATATTTTAAAAAGTAATGTTTTTCTCAAAGTCAAAGGATAGAAACGGAAAGGAAGTGGCATGCACAGGTAAGGGGACAAGCAAAAGGCCCAAACGATGCAGAAAATAGAATAATGCACAAAAAGGGAAAAGAATGAACTTTTAAGGAAGAGGACCCATTTAGCCAGCCGAATGGGAATGCATTACTACATGAGCTACCTTCCGAGGGTAATGTAGTACACTGTCCTGTCGATTCTATTTCCGAGGGTAATGTTGAGCATCATTATTTGTTTTCAGCTGAACACGCAGGCAAATTTCATCTTATAAAAAAAGCAAATTACACCTATCATACAACAACTTGTACTGTTGTATCATTTCAGCCCAACAAATTGCAAACCATGCAAATGGCTACATAAACTTGTTAGTTGTGTGCATGTACGGTCATATGTATGCCACTTAAAGTATTTTACTACATTGATATGTTATTCGACTGTAATTTGGATCAGTAAATTTAATTTTGAGGAGATAGATGGCAAAAATACAAGATTTTCAAAAACAATTTTTTAGTCGATCACCACTAATAAGCGGTATCTGGGCACCAATGAAAAATTTCAGTGACACATACTTATGGCCTAAGTTAAGGTCATGCAAGCCGGAAAAAATAAGCCACGGTGTAGAATATTAAATTAACTCATGACATAAATATAGAAAAATATGATCACCCAAGTCAGGCTCCACTACAAAGAACCTAACCATCCTAGCTAAGCTCTATTCTTTACCTAATAATAAAGCAAGGATTGCTTCTGCCTGATTTTTGGTACGTCGCGGGCTTGTATTGCCTTGAACCGGTGAAAACCGTGCCAAAACTGGGCTTGTATTGCCTTGAACCGGTGAAAACCGTGCCAAAACCGGGCTTGTATTGCCTTGAACTGGTAAAAACCGTGCCAAACCGCGAACCAAAACCGGGCTTGTATTGCCTTGAACCGGTGAAAACCGTGCCAAACCCGGGTGCCCGCGAACCAAAACCGGGTTTGTATTGCCTTGAACCGGTGAAAACCGTGCCAAAACCGGGCTTGTATTGCCTTGAACTGGTAAAAACCGTGCCAAACCGAGAAAAACCGCCCGGGTGCCCGTGAACCAAAAATAGCCGCCGCCTGACCGGAAACCAACTGCTGTGAAAAACCAAAAAAATCCAAAACACAAGTGCTGAACACACAGGGTTAGAACCGCCGGCCTCCCTCTTTACCGTGGAGGGCATCACCACTTGAGCTAGGGTGAACTTCTGTTTAATGGTAACACTGAAATATAAATATACATGCTATAGTTTCGATAGATTCAGATAATCCTACTCTATCTCTGTGTTTTGGAATTACGTACAAAAGTATAACTTCAATTTCGTCAAAATAAGATATTTAATTTACATAATTAGTATATAAACTAAAAAATGTGATTGTGACTATTTTGGTCTTTAGAAAGAAACTCCATCTAAAATAAAAAGCTAGAGATGTAACGAGTATTACCTGAGTAGAAGAAATTACGTAAGTTAAAGCTAAAAATGACGAGTTTTATAAGAAAATGTAGAGATCATTTTGGCTTAATGATAGAAAACCAAAGGACATAAAAAAAGTTCTCAAACCTTGCGTATGGTATCAAAAAATATTAAGTTAATGCTATATATGATGATGATGATGATGTATAGTATTTTAGGGATGTGCGCTCACTGCAATTAACAAATTATTAGCTTTACAGGACTTCAAAATCGCATCGACTGACTTTAACATGCTCTTTAGGTTTATGACATGACTTGAGCCTAGAATTTTGCCTTATGTGTGCATGTTAGCTGATTAGGAGCAAAGGATATGGTTTGTGTTTATAGTTTGCTTTTTTCAATTTATTGTAGATGTAAAAATATAGTAATTTGCTCTGGCGTTGGATGTTACCAGTATCATGACAGATCTTAGCGTATTCACCATGAGTTAAAATTGCATACAATTTATGGCATATGATAGTAGACTTATTACGCTTTCAATTGTAAAAAAATCCATAAATAGTTTATAATATGTCACACCTTTACAAATCACATTTGTCTTTACGGTTTACATTGGTGTTCGCCCGTAGCAACACACGGGCATTTTCGCTAGTTACATTATAATATACAAAATCATAGAGGAAAATGCATATACAAACTTTTAAATTCAAGGTTTATGATGGAAGGCATAAAAGATTCAGGAGACAAAACGTTGACTTTGATTTAATTTTCTACCTTAGTCTACTGCTCAAAATTGACCACAAAAGATCATTACTTCCAATCTTTTGTTTAATAGTGCAGGATCTTTGCTTTTAACCTATATTCTTCAAGATAGTATGTACACATAATATTGTAGCGAGCAAAGCTGAGTCCGAAAGGCTAGCAACACTGTTAATTGCTCAGCCTTTTTATTATGTAATGACTTAATAAACCTCTAATGTAATTAGTAGTAGTATAATTATCGTTTAAACAAAATTTGCGCCGCTGCCCCCTTTGCGCTCCTGAGGTCTCTTAGCCCGTCATTGTAGCAAAATATGTTTGATGGAGTATATATGAACGTACACACACGTTTAACAAGTTTATGTACCCATTTGCATGGTTTGCAACTTGCTGGACCGAAGTGATACAATCATACAAGTTGTTGTATGGTGGGTGCAATTTACTCAAAAAATGTTGTTTGATTCATTGCCTAGAGTGTTAATTAGAAAAGTAAATTAGTGCTGTCTTCCTGATTTTACTAATTAATTTGTTCTAAATGTCATGTATTTAAAAAGTGTTTTTTCTCAATAAAAAGGTAACCATCAATATAAGTATATATGAGAGGGTGTTTGGATACATGGACTAAAGTTTAGGATATGTCACATCAAATCTTCGAATGCTAATTAAGAGAACTAAATATGAGCTGATAATAAAACTAATTACACATATGGAGGCTAATTCGCAAGATAGATCTATTAAGAGTAATTATGTTCAGTGTAACAAATGTTTACTATAGCACGACATTATCAAATCATGGCCTAATTAAGCTTAATAGGTTTGTTTCGTAAATTAGTAGCAATTTGTTTTGTAATTAACCTGCATTTAATGCTCCTAATGAATAACTAAACATTCGGTATGATGATACTAAACTTTCCACTCCTCACATTTTTTTTGTTGGGCATTTTGCGTCACTGCCCCCGTTCTGAGCTTCAACTGCACGTTTGCCCCTCTTTTTTTGACTTTGCATGTTTGCCCCTATTTTTTGAATCCGAATCGATCGTCTGCCCTCGTTTTTCAACACCGTGAGCCATGATCAAATAAACCCAAAAGAAAAAAGAATGAATCAGAAAAAAAGATTGGAAATGACTTTGTTGCCCCTGCCTTATCGTATACACCCTCCTCTCCCAGTTCCGTGACCGACCAATCCACGGCGGCAGTGGCGGCGGCGTACAACCGACGACGGTGGCGGAGCACAAGTGGGAGGGGAATGGCTCGGGATGCAGGCTCCCAGGCCGCCTCGTGGCCGGCGTGAGGCTTTGACGGTCGGCGTGGGAGGCGCGCCCCTAGGTCAGGCGGCCTCCGCAACCTCGGCCTCGCCGGCGAAATTCGCCGCCCTCCGGCCATCTCCCCTTGATTCCTCGCGCCCAGACCTCCTCCACCTCATTCTCCACCTGCCCTGCATCTTCTCACTCCAAGTCCGGCCGCCGCTTGCTGGGGATTTCAAATCCCGCGGCCGGCCTCCATTGGCGCCGCTCAAAGCTCCAAGCCGACGAGCCCTTTCTCCGCCCAAGACAAGCACGTGGTGAGCGTCGTCATGACTGGCCATTGCCTCCCTACCAACGTACGAGCCATCTCCGCCACTACCATCGCCGGAGTAAGCCGCCACCGCCGGTCATGGCTGCCTACCTCGCGCGCCGGCCATGCTCTGGTGCGCATCCGGCCGTTGCAAGCATATGGCTGAGCGCGGCTCGTCATGGTGAGTATGGAGAGCATCTTCTCGTCGCCGGCTGTCACTTGACGGCGGCGCAATCGCCGGTCAAACGCGAGGGGGTCATGGCCTTGACCGGGTTGACCCAGTCTGGGTGAGTTGACCCGTGGGCCCCAGCATAAGTGAACGCAGAGGAGAGCGAGACGCCGGACAGAGTGGCGTAGGTTCAATACAGGCAAGGGTAAAATAGTCTTTTGAGCTTTGACTTCACACCGTGTGCAGCATTTGACAGAACAGGGGCAGCTTCAGCATTCAGATTCCAAAAACGTGGGCAACCATGCAAAGATGAAAAAATGAGGGCAAATCAGCAGTTAGAGAGCAAAATAGGAGCAGTTTTGCAAATGGCCCTTTTTTGTTTATTTGTGAAATGAAATGGCCTGATCCGTCATCACATCACTTCTTCTAAAGCTAACGATTAGTATAAGTATGAGGATTGGATTCATTCAACCAAAATTCATGGGATGGACTACCTCATCTATAATGTGGTGGTTCTTCAAAGCTAGCAAACACTCCTTACATGGTGGCTCAAGCCTCCAAACAAAGACCCAAAGCGATGGTAGTATCGAAGGATCTTTTGTCGAGCTCATCTGCTGATATTGTACATAGCTTGACATACTCGTAGCTGCACGCAAAAATTCTTTGGCTGGTCTGGGCTGGAAAAAGTATGTTGATTTTAGCTGATTCTAGTCTAATTCAATAGCATTCTGTGAGGAAAATAATCTGCTAGATTGGGCTGATAAGCCAATCGAACGGAGCGCTTTGTTGGATGTGTGTGGCGTTGTAGCATTATATTGACCCATAAAGAAGACATACGTGTGCCTGCCTCTACTGCTTGCGTTGCACATGTCACGTGTGTATACGATACGAATGACGGAGTAACTAGAGCTTTCAAGTGCCTAGAAAATGGATGACCACCTCTTCTGATCAGGACCACATGTACACCTACAATACATGTACCAGAGTGGGAGGAGGAGACGTGCAACACGTACGCGTGAGAGGGACGGGTAGTCGAGCTCAATGTCGCAGTCGATTTTCATTGGCTCCTACGAACATAGTTTGTCTATTAATAATTAGACAGACAAAAGCATGTATCCCTATGTGGAGGGATAAAAAGGACGAGGGTAATATATCAATTTGACCACTTTGATTGGCGTCCATTTGAACTCCCATATTTTAAGATTACAACAAGGATTCATATTTGATCAACACTATTGAGCAAGCGAGCGGGCACTCAAAAAACATTTTTTACTTTGAAAATTTTCCACCCCGATACAAAAATTCATATACGAAATCTTTCTATATGTCCAATGCGAGTATTTGTAAAGGTAATGCAAAAGATTCTAAAGTTTAATTTGATGTAACCACTCTGGCACCTCTCACTTAAAACCGGTTTGCATGATATGACAATCTTGCAAACTTAAGCGAAACCTTTTTATCTTGTGATTATGCATTAATCTTAAACTATTTCCTCCACGCATGTAGCCCCGAAGAAAGATCAGGCCTCAAACGTGTATTTTGTCATTGTTACCCCAAGGCAGCCATACATGATCGACTTACCCCATAGATATCACTCAGAAATGTCAAATGTGCATAGTTAATACTAATATACTCAAGATCGACAAGACTAACTTCAATGGGCTTAAGCAAAAATGTGCGGTAAACCTAGTTCTCAACCAAACATAGGACAATTTTATGACACCACTGGCTAAAGCTAGCTCGCGCTATGGTCTCGTTGGAGGGAGACGTTTTTACCTCCACAACGTGATAATGAGGTTGCTATAAAACTTTGCATTCACACCCTCCCGTTCAAAAGATGTCACCTGCGCAGGTACTGCCGTACTAGAAGACGATTTTTTTTTTTTTTGAGAATTTACTAGAAGACGAATTCGCGCCTCTTCCACAGATAGCCACGACCACGCCGCGCGTGGTTAATTAGGGGTTACTAACAATATCTACCAAAGTTAAGGATCTGAGGGGGTGTTTATAATTAGACGGTAAAAACGTGTCGAGACGCGCCAGATCCTGCCGCCAATGAACAATGGCATGGCGCATCAGCAAGAAAACGAAAACGCAGCTCGAGTGGTAGGTGCAGCGGTGCGGGTACCACAGGTGCGGTCCGGACTCCGGAGCGGCCGCGAGAGAGACAAACCGGCGGCAGGCAGCCGGCCGGCCGCGGCCACCCACCCCGCTGCCGCGCCTGCTGCCGGCCGCGGCCGGCGGTTACTTTTTCCTCACCTTCACGGCTACCCAGGTACTTACGGCGCGGTAATTACTCGTAAATCCCCGGTTTCCATTCGGGGGTGGAGGCGGGCCCCGCGAGTCAACGCGGCCTCCCACCTCCCTTTTCACCGCGCTCCCGAAGAAAGAGGTGATACGGCTGGTCCCCAGCCCCACTCGGGGTCGGGCAGAAGCAGCCGCAGCCGCAGCTCCCCAGAACAGAAGAAAAGGAAGCGCTCCCGGAGAGAGCACAGCTCCCTTCCAGCCAGCCTTCCCCTTTCCTCCCCATGGCGGCCCACGAGGCCTCCGCCCCGGCTTCCACCGCCGCCGCGGGCGGCGGAGAAGGGGCGCGCCGCCCGCCCCGGCCCATGCTCTCGCTGCCCCCGCGCTCCGCCGTCGAGTCGCTCTTCGCCGCCGCCGCCGCCGGCGGCTCCTCCTCGGCCGGCGCGGGCGCCGCCGAGACCAGCCCCGGCCCGGTTACCCTCGCCGCCACGCTCTTCCACGACACGCCGTCCCCGGCGTTCCACGGCTCCTTCACCCAGCTCCTCGTCGGCGCCATAGGCTCACCGGCCGCCTCCGCCGCCGCCGCGGCCGTCCCCGCGCCGCCGTCCCCGTTCTCCATGCCTCCGGGGCTCAGCCCCACCGCGTTCCTCGGCTCCCCCGGCCTCTTCTCCCCAACGGTATTCCCTAACCACCCCTCGCTAGCAACCGAAAGTACCTCACTCACCATTGCTTTGCCTACCTTGCTCGCTCGCTCGCCTATCCAGCCATGCTTGTTTTTTTTTAGGCTTGTGACCGTCGTTAGGAGTGCTATTACTTAATTAAATTCGCTGGGAATATGCTACTCCTGTTACTGCTTCAGTGCTTCCTAATAGTGTTACGGATTCGTGAGGGTAATACAGTGTGACGGCGCCTGCCTTGGACCCGCACCGGAAGATCTGCGTGCAGAGCGTGGAAAGGTCAAGCGCGATCGCTAACTAACTCGTGCCATCTCGTGGTCCTGCCTAGTACTTTGGATTGCTGTAGGCTGCTGTACCCAATGCGAGGCTTGGTGTCGAGGGTCGATCTGGACTTTAGCAATTTGTTTCTTGGGATTATGCTGGGATACTTCTGTTGCTGATTTTGTTAATGTCAGGGGAAAAGTCCTGTTCTTTTCTTGACTGCAGCATCAGTTACCCTGATTGACATTAGAATTATGATATCTCATTCAGATGCTCTTTTGGAAAAGGGTCTCCGACTCCGTAGTTTTTCTTCGTTAGTTTGCAGTGATAGGGCTGGAATGGTAATTGGTTACATTGATCAGTCATGTTTGCCTGCTCCTCCATGCATTCATAGTTCATGCTGTGAGTTGCTTGTGCACAATCAGAATCAGGTTATGCCATTCTAACATTCTTTCAGATAAGCTGAATTGTACCTCAGCAACTTACTATTCAGTCACAGCAAAAGCTTTATGGATTTTTACGTGTGGTTCCATCTTCTGGTGACATGATAAATGGTGTCATCTGTGGTGAGCGAGTGGTCATCTCCTGGACTACAGTAGAAAAAGGTGCTCATGTGGCTTTTTAAATGGATCATCCATATATCGAAACAAATAAAATCACAGCACGTAACTTCCAATCTCTGTCCTTAATTGAATCCTTTTAAAGTTTCTATAATTGATTCAATGATGCAACATTGTAAGGTATTAGATGTATATGCTTTAAGCTAGTCCATAAAAGCAGGGAATAGAATGAAGATTGCCAAATGTTACTGGCATTATCAGACCAGCTTATGGCTTATGCAGCCAACATCCTTTTCGTCTACTACTTATGAGGACAAAACTAACTGTACTTAAAACTAACTTTTAGAATCAAATTAACAAAAGAGCGGGCTTCTTAGTCTGGGGCTAGGGCCCTATTGGGTAAAACCAAATCTTAGTGCAATTATGTCTGCATTCTGTAAGAATAGACTTGTGTTGCTCAGTACACTGCATTTAAAACATGCAATATGTAGGAGATAGGAAATGTGTTGCACGCGTCAATTTGTTTTATAATTTAATTCAGAATTGTTACTGGACTTGAAGGAAAAAAAGATTCTGGCGACTCGAGACATTTTGTGCATGGAACCAAAGGTGCGGTCCTCTAGCCGGTTTGGTTAGATGGTCTTAGTGGCACTCCTTGGGTCCTGGGTCTGATTCCCCGTGGGAGTGAATTTCAGGCTGGGGATTTACCTCATTTGTCACCACGCCAAAGCACAGGCCAAAGCCTGGCCCAGGTCGTAATTTGGTTGGTTTGGGCCCTCCTATATGGGGTAGTTGCAATGGTCGCCTAGCCCAATGGTTGTCTCACAAAGGGTTATGGGCCCTTGTGTAAGGGTGGGGTAGAGGTTCGGGGGGTTTTCTTGGCCTGCATGAGAAGGTCTTCTCTTAGTCTTAGCAAATGCCTTGGGGTCGTTTTACAAGTCCACATGCTTTACGTACATTCATTTTGTGGCGCCACAATATCTTTATATGTATACGTTTTAGAGTTGCGGAATCAAACACAATGGATGGCTAATAGTTTTGTTTGCTAATATCAAGGAAAGAATACTTGAGCTTGGGGAGAAAACTAAAATTTTAGAGTAGAGTAAATTTCACTGGGGGTCCATTAATTTCTACCCCTGTCCCGTCTAGGTCCGTTAACTAAAAAGTGGGTTATCTTGGTCCACAATCTATTAAACCGTCTCATCTAGGTCCAAAGTTGTCCACGGAGGCGGTATTAGTCTACGTGGCGCTGTCAGCGTGTTATTTTTGCAAAACACCCCCTCATCTCTCGTTTCTTCTCCACTCAACACCCCTATCTCCCCTTCTCTAGTCAAGGCCAGCCTGCCGCCGTTGACTGGTGGCACGCCAGCTCCGGCGACCCTCCTCCGGCCGGGACGTCGTCGCCCTCGCTCGCCCGTGCGCCGCTCTATCCCATGCTTGTGCCATGCCCGCCGCATCACTGCTCCACCCCTATGCTCCGCACGCTCGGTGCGCTCGCCTTCTCCCCTGTCCTCCCCTCCTCTCCCCGCAGCAAGACGCAACTCCTGCAGTGGCCTGGCCATGGCGACCTCACCCGCGGCTCCCTGTCCTCTCCTTCCTCTGTCCATGGTGAAGGCGCCACCATGGTGGAGGTCAACGAACGAGATGAGGCGCGCCTTGGGTCCGCAGAGGGGACGTCGCGGAGCGTGCGCCGTGGCCGAGGGTCGGCTGCGAAGCCACTCCTCCCCCACTGTGCGCCGCCATCTCCTGTGCTTGCTCTGACGCCCACCGGGCCGGTCTCGCCCACCCCGTGTGCCGCTCTCTCCCGTGCTTGTCCTCCAGCATCACCCCGCATAGGAGGTCGGAGCCACCAGCAGCGCGCATCCATGGCGGCGGTGCCTCGAGCTCTGGCGGCGGCTATGGAGGACAAGCGAGCGGGGAATCTCTGATTCCTGGCGTCCCATGGCTCGGCTATGGCTCCATTTAGGTCAGGGTCCGTGGGGATGTGGTAGAGGTTTGGGCGCCGATGATTTGGAAGGGAGGGAGCAGTGCCGGAGTATTTGGCCGGCGGCCTGCTGCCCTGCTTAGCTCGGTGGTGAAGAGCAGAGCAGGGAGGAAAAAGAAATGAACACGAGTTGTCACTTGTCAGGGGCCTTTTGCAAAAAAAATTGACAGGTTTATGTTATGGATTATAAGTGTTACTTTTTTCTGCAGGGGAGTTTTGAGATGTCCCATCAACAAGCCTTAGCACAAGTAACAGCACAAGCAGTCCACTCTCAGTACAATATGATAAATAACTCGGATTACTTGATCCCTTTTTCGTCAACAACAAGACCAGCTGGCAATGTGAAATTACAGCATGTCAACCCTGCCAGTGTGACATCAACACAGGAGATATCAACTCTGCCATCACATACATGTAACAACAAGACTGAACCTAATGAGGTTTCAAAAGGACTCCAAAATTCTGCACCCACTTTTGATAAACCTGCTGATGATGGATACAACTGGCGGAAGTATGGCCAGAAAGCGGTTAAGGGTGGGGAGTATCCAAGGAGTTACTACAAATGTACCCATGCAAGTTGTCCAGTTAAGAAAAAAGTGGAGCGCTCAGGAGAAGGACACATCACTCAAATAATTTATAGAGGACAGCACAACCATCAACGTCCACCAAAAAGGAGGTCCAAAGATGGCGGTGGTCTACTAAATGAAGAAGATGATTTCCATGACAATGAAGATGCTTCAACTAGATCAGAACCAGGCTCTCAAGATCACTCTGGAAAACATGGGGGGTCAAATGATGGCATGGCAAGGCCTTCAGTGTCAAGGAGGAGAGAAGAAGATGAGCAATCGCCAGGCTCAAGTGATAGTGAAGAGGAGGCAGATGATGAAAGGGTTGGCAATGGAGATGCTGGTCGTGCAAATGCAAACAGAAGGTATTTCTATAATACTGTAGACATTTTTTTTCTCTCTCTCTCTCTTCAAGCTCCAGTATATGATTGCTGGTTTTATTGAGCAGACATGTACCGACTCCAGCACAAAGGATAATTGTGCAGACAACTAGTGAAGTTGATCTTCTGGATGATGGTTACCGATGGCGTAAGTATGGACAGAAAGTGGTAAAAGGGAATCCCTACCCGAGGTAATTCCTTTGCGTTTTGACTTGTTCCCCATCTTTTTGAATGCATGCACTCCGCTGTGATTTTACATGTACCTTTGGGAACAACACGTTTAATTGGAATAAATCTGAATGACACCATTTATCCAGTGGTACTATCTATTTTGTATGAGGACTTGCCTCTTCTTGAAAAAAAGATTAGTACATCTCAAAGTATTATTAGCTTTCTTAATCAGCAGGTTTCAATATGTACTGTAGTTATTAGTTGGTGTATTTAACAACTCCTGTACATGATCCACAAGATATGAATTGTATAACAGTTAACAGCCTTTTATGATGTTGAACTGTTCTGTTGATCTGATCTACATATTGTTTAAGTAGGGAAATAGTATCATTTGTTACTCCAGCAAATCCAAATCATTGACCTCACCTGTCTATGTTGTGGACTCTTAGGGTCTGGCACATTGTTGGATCAAGTCTGCATGTTTTGAAAGTTAAGCTCAATAACCCTGGAAAGTCCTATGCAATATTGAACAGGGATCAACAACAACACAGCCTTTTGTCCCAAGCAAGGGACCAGATAAATTCTATTGAACAGGGACCAGATGAACTAGGTTTATGGACTTAGTGACCGGCTCAAACTGTTGATTTTAACAGCCACTGATCCCCTCATATGGACAAACTTTAGGTTTGTGTATTAAATCAGGCTATCAGCATAAACAATTCTGATAAGAATATTTGTTAGTGTACTTCTGTAACTACTCTATATAAGGATGAATTTCATGTCCAAATTCATCACCAATTGGGAGTTACGGACATGTTAAATTCCTGACGAGTAACAAAACAAAACAAGAATTTGGTTTTGTGACTATTAGGCCAAATCAATGGTCATGTGGTAGACACATTGCCGTAAAGCCTGCTTTATTTTATACTTTACACATGCTTGTTAGCAATAACAACGAACAATTGAAAGGTACACACACACACCCCACCCCTCCAACTTACCTGGAGTATCAATTTGAATTCTATTTGCACTATGCAGGAGTTACTACAAATGCACGTACCAAGGATGTGATGTGAAGAAGCATATCGAAAGGTCATCACAAGACCCAAAGGCTGTCATAACGACATACGAAGGGAAGCACAGCCATGATGTCCCAGCAGCCAGGAACAGCAGCCATGCTGCCGCTGCTAATGCCAACGCTTCATCCTCCAACAGCTTACCACACAGGGGACAGAAGTCAGTATCCAGTAGTCGCAGAGGAGCAGACGTGTCATCGGCTTCTTCTATGCTACTGAAAGAGGAAAATGAAATAACATAAAGTTTTGGACAGTCTAGCAGCCTGAATTATTTTGTTCTATCGGTCCGTTCCCTGGGTGTGCTGCCTCACGCTTTGTGCTGGAGCAAATTGGCATTGCAAGTCCGCATGATTTTAGCGGAGGAGATCCTTTTGTTCGTGCACTTACAAGAGCTTGCGCCTCCTGTTTTGCAGCACTGTGTTATGTTGTTACCCCATTGTTTGTAAATGCCATTAGTCTTACCCATGGAGAACTATAGTGGATGACAGCTTTCGTCAGCCAATTGTATATGCTCGATTTGGAACTTTTAACTGAGATGATTTGTAGATACACGGCTCCACCCTGGTCCCTGTAAGTGTTATTTAGACAGGATATATAAAGTTATAGTTGCTGATGATTGTTTGACGTGGGCCTGTGACCTCCCTCCCGGTTTTACAGGCATCCAGTCTCGAATTAGTCGATGTTGTTGACCAGCATCCAGCAACGAACTTGGTAAGTATTTTAGGATAGGTCTTGTATTATAAGTCTCATGTAACTTCTATGTGACAAGTGGTGGGCTACACTAATGTACTGGTTATCAGTTTTCAAAGGGCAACTATGCTACAAATTTGAAAGAGGACTAAACGTCTAATTTTAACCTCTAACTCCAACACCATTTAGTTATGGTACGCCAACATTCAATATTTTAGTTTCGGCCACTAAGCCTAGTCAAAAGTGGTTTATGGTTGATGCCGGTAGCCATATTTAATTTAAATTAGGGAGAAATGCTAAAAAAAAGGCTCTAAAAGTTTCAGAAAAAAATCCTGAACTTATTTTATGACATGATGAATCGACAGAACTAACTGATCTCGTGAAACAAGTTCAACAAGCTTGAAATAAAATATTAAAAAAATATATGTAAATTTGGTATAGACCCGTCATCAATAACAAGTCTTCTTTTCACGCCCTCCGTGATGGTTATGGCCATCGAGATATTGCGTCGTAACTAAAGTGTGACTGCACTAAAAAAATTTTATACAGATTTATGAATCTCAGCTTGTAAGAGCGACTCCGAGAGACTCTCTAAATTCTTTCTAGATGCTAGTTTTAGAGATTTTGATTAAAAAGGTACCTTTAACAGCTTCTCTATCTGGTTATTCAAACATAGTCATTGTTTATTCCGGATTTCTCGCTAGTCAAATATAGAAAAGAGAATAGCTCTCCAGAGTGCACGCTGTTAAAAAAGGAAAGATATAGAAAACGATTTTTATGCAAATAACTCTCTAAACAATGATTTAAAGAGTAAGGTTAGAATTTTTGAGGTGTTTGAGTATTTTGAGTATTCTACTCATAACTTAAAAATTGTTGCCACGTCAGCTCTAAACGATTTGAGTGGGCCTCAAAGACCTCAACTAACAAAATTGAAAATTAGCATATCCAAACTAAAGGGTATTGAAGTTATGGGTTAAAATTAAGGAAAAAAAAATAGAGAGAGAGGTCAGATATGGACTTTACTTCTTTAAAAAGTGAAGGGAGTATTGTATTTCGTATAACCTAACTCATGTGCAAATTCAAACGTTTGCATTGGTCCGTGTGAGTTTCAACATTGTATTGTTACACATTAGTTTTTACTGGTGCAAGACTGCAAGTTTAACCTCCAACTCTAATACCATTTAGAGGCGGGGACGAGAAAATGAACTATTCAGCAAACAAACCATCTCTCAGCAACCTTTTATAGCATTATTATAATAAGTGAGAGATTTTTTTATAAAAAGAAATTTATATTCCGGTCTCTGTAAGAGTTTTGCACCCCAACCATTCATTATTACAGTTCCCTCAGGCTGATTATAGCAAGCTTTCAAAAAACAACGAAAAAGGAGACATGTTCAAACTCAAACAGCCAACTAAGTTCTAAGCCTATTACTGGACAATCACCCATGCTTGGCAAAGATCTCCATTGTTGTTGTCTCCAATGCGCGACATGCCCATTTCATCCTTGGACTGTCTCCCTTCTTCTGAAGGATGGACCAAAACTGCGCTCAATGTGTGGCCCTGAAAATAACCTGTAGGTAAGGATATAGTCGTTTTCCATCAAAGATCGCATTATTTCTGCTTAACCATATAGCCCAAAAAATTGCACACATTCCCATACAAACTTGAGATCGCAAAGTTGGGTCTATTTGTTGTGACCAGACATTGAATATATATGTTGTATTTTTTGGTGTTTGTAGGCAAAATGCAACATGTACAACTCTCCAGACAAATCGTGCAGCATGACAATCAAAGAATAGGTGTTGTATGGTCTTGCTGTTACAAAAACAACAAATGTCATCACCCTTCCAATTTTTCTTTAACATGTTGTCTTTGTTAAGATAACACCCTTCAGTAAGAGCCAAACAAAGATCGTAATTTTTAAGGGTAGCTTTAACTTCCACAAAGATTTGTTTAGAGGCATAGCGGATTGGTTTACTAAATGTTTATACATTGACTGCACTGTAAATCCTCCATTTTTAGTGAGACTCCATTTGATCGAGTCTTGTTGGTCATCTAGTTGTACAAATGCAACTGTTGTGACTAGATCATACCATTTATTTAACTTATCCCCAACTAACGCTCTACGGAAGGTTATATTGAAGGGTCTAGATATAAAAACATTAGCAACCGATATATGTTTCTTTCTGGCAATATTATATAGAGACGGATCTTTTTCTTTGAGGGTGAAGTTGCCAAGCCACTTGTTCTCCCAAAATCTAGCTTTAGAGCCATTATGGAGGTTGAAAGAAGACAAATCTAAGAAGCAGTCTTTAACCTTCATAAGGCCTGACCAAAAATGTGAATCTCCTGACTTCTACTGGACTTCACCAATGGTTTTGTTTTTTAAGTACTTCTTCCTAAGAAGCTCTTGCCAAACATCGTCTTCATTAATTAGTTTGTGTAACCATTTGTTAAGCAGGCAAGCATTTTGCTTTTCTAAATTTATGATTCCCAATCCACCTTGATCTTTTGGTGAACACAAAATTCCTTGCCAGAAAAAATTGGATCCGTAGAAGTCTAGATTCTTCAATATACCTTTTGGAACTTCATAAAAGGACATCATGTACATAGCAAGACTGCTCAACATTTATCAAAACTAACCTACCACCACATGACAAAAGTTTTCCTTTCCAGCTACTCAGCTTTTTTTAAACGCTCCTCGGCTGCTTTCCAATCGTTGTTACTAAGTTTTCTATCCCAAGGTATCTGAAAGGGAAGTGGTCCATTTCACATCCAAAGATCTGTGAATACTGGTCCACAAAGTTTTTGGCTTCTCCGTAACAAAATAATTCACTCTTATGAAAGTTAAATTTTTAACCCTGAGAGTTGTTCAAAAGCACATAACAGGATTTTCATATTTTTTTGCTTGTTCGATGTCATGCTCCATAAAAAGGATTGTGTCATCAGCATATTGTAATATTGAGAGGCCATCGTCTACCAAGTGTGGAATCAGTCCTTGTATTTGCCCATCCCCTTTGGCTCTGGATACGAATACAGCCAACATATCCACCACCAGATTAAAAAGGATTGGTGACATAGGATCTCCTTGCCTTACTCTCTTTTTGTTTGAAAATAACGACCCACATCATGAAGCGTCCCCACATAAGCAGAGACTAAATGTGATACAAATATCAGTCCCAAGAGGCTGATATACATTTATTCCACAGATGGTTCAGTCACCGTGCGACCTCATAGAGTCACGATACTCGATACAAATTATGATAGTAACAAAAGGTACAACAATACATAACCAGAAAAGGACTAAGACTGGATCTAGCCCTATCTCGGTGAGGAACGACAGCGGAAGCATCTTGAAAGGGATCACACCACAGGCAACGTCGGGTGCGGACACGACCTCTACTCGAACTCCTCAGCGACAAAGTCCAGATCCTCCTCTGTTGCAACAAAATAGGGGTGAGTACAAAAGTACTCAACAAGTCCAACCACGTCCACGGAGGGGGATACAAAGATTATGCACAGAGTAATTCAAGGACACGGCTAAGGTTTAATTTGCAGTAAAAGCTAGGTTTTCACATGTAAGGGTTTATTTTGAATAGATTTTCGGCAAAACAGTTTTAATATAAAGTGGGTTGATCCTCCACAAAGGATCCACATTTTATGCTACCGGACTCCCCGTCCGCCGTAGCTCACGGCACACCTACCGGACACTTTCCAAAACAACTCACACCAAAAAGACAACCATTCCCCAACGCTAGTTTCAGGCCCAAGCCGTGACTCATCCAATACCGTGGATACGGCTATTCGAATAGATTTTAACTCTGCAGAGGTTGTACACTTAACCCACCCCAACGGTTTCTGCAACACGAACACCGAAATGCCGGCGCGGACCTGTCAAAGCCATTACCACACCTTAGCTAAGCCGGACTAGCCAATATGGAAGCAACCAAGGGGTCCATGTCCTCTCAACGAGGCATGACCGGGACGTAACTCACATAGATCGTACTCCTGCTCCTTGTTCTCCCATTGCTCACAGCTCACCCATTGGCTAACCAACCACCTAGTGAGATTTATGCTAAGCCGTTGCCACATACAACGGTAGGGCGGTAGCACTAAACGGGGCCAGACTAGATGACAATCAACTCGGTCCTTAAAACAAAGACAAGACGGATATCTCCACATCCCGCTCAGCCACACAGGCACGAGCTCACTAACTTGGTGTTTCACAAAGAACACACCATCCGTCTCATCGTTTTCACCATTACTTCATTTTCACCAAAAGCCACCCTTTTCTTTTAAACACTCACACCATTCTTTATTTTAAAACACATGAGTATTTGTAATATGATAGTGGTAAGAGTAACAGGCCCTAAGCGTTTCTAGCAATGGCTATCATACAAACAGAGCAAGTCATATTTAATGATAACCTAGGTGATCAAGGAATAGTCATAGCAATCAAGGAGTGGCTATCCAACCGGGTCTTGCAATAAAACAATGCATTTTATAAACAGGCCAATAGGTTGTGTTCGTAAAACATAGGATAAGTGAGCATCAAAGGACGGGATTGAACTTGCCGTCTTCGAAGTCGTCCGGAAGCGCCTGCTCGCGGTACGGGTCCTCGGTTTCCGGCTCGCGGTACTCGCCTGCGTACTCCGGCTCGCGGTACGGTCCTCCGAACTCCTCGCCGGGCTGCTCCTCGGTCACTCCGTGGTCTACGGTACACACAAGCAAACATACATCAAAATAAAAGAAAAGAAAAATGAAAAGGGTTTTTTGGTTGAGCTCGGGAAAGAGAAATAAGAAATAAATTATAGAAAAATTATTTTTGAGAGATTTTTGTATGGCGCGGCCGGAATATATGTGAAAAGACCGTGGTCGAATTTTGGGAGAAATGGGTGAAGTTCGGCGCATGAAATGACGCACTGAAGGATAATTAGGGGCTAGTTTAAAAGAAAAGGACTTGTTTATGAATAATTATAAAGGGCTAAGGGTCGTTTTGGAGGAGTTTAGGGTGGCAGGGGGTTTTCTGGAAAACGGTAGAGAGGTGGGAGGGTTCTTTTGGAATTTTGGGAAAGTAGAGGGGGTTATGGGCTAAATCGCCCTTCTTCTTTCTCTCCTCTGCCCGAAGCAGAGGAAGAAGGGGGGAGCTCGGCCGGCGGCCTGGCCGGCGGCGGCGCCGGCGCTCTGGGGCGCGGCGGCGGTCGGGGAGAGCGGGAAAAGGGAGAGGGGAGTGAGGGGGTCCCGTTCCCTCCTTCACCTCGGGCTGGGGTGGCGCGTGGAGGTGGATCGGCGGCGGCGGACAGTGGGTGGCGGCGGTGACTGGGGCGGCGGCGCAAGGGTTGGAGGGAGAGGTGGCCGAGGTGGTGGTGGTGAAGGAGTGAGGGCAGAGCTGACCCCTATTTATAGGCGGCGTGGGGAGCACGACCGATGGCCGCGGGGCCGGCGCTGGCCGCGGGTCGTCGGCGGCCCTATGCACGGGTCGCTCTTCACAGTAGGGCGTGGACCTGTGGCAGAGGCGGAGGAGAGCGGCGGCGTTGGCGTGGTGGGGTCATGGCGCGGGGCGGCACGGCGGAGGCGGGGCGGCGCGTTGGGCGGCACGGCGTCGCCGGCGGCAGAGGGAGCAGGGCGGCGTGCGACAGATGGCGGCGCGGGCGGTGGCGTTGACGTGGTGGGGCCGGCGGCGCGGGCGGCATGGCAGCGGCGGCAGAGGGAGTAGCGCGGCTGGTGGCGTGCGGCGGTGGAGTGGGCGCGCGCACGACAGAGGAGGAGGAGGCTGGTGGCGTGCGGGAGAAGAAGGAGGAGGAAGAAGGAGAAGGAAGGAGGAGAAAAGAAAAAAAAAAGAAAAGGAAAGGAAAAAGGGGAAGAAAAAGGAGAAAAGAGAGGGAAGAGAGAGAAAGAGGGAGAGGCCCGCGGAGATCGCGGCGACGGTCGGGCACGCGTGCACAGAGACCGAGATGAACATTTGGATGCCGGCTTCGGTGTCGGGACAACGGATTTAAACGGGAAGGATTTTTCTGAGCTCGACGGAAAAGGTTTTGAAAAGGATTTTTATCGCGTGATTTTATCCGGGTAAATTTTTGGGGTGTTACACATCATTATTCACTTCTACTGCAACATTACCCCAGAAACAAATTGGTCAACCCCTTAACACCACAAAGGTGAGAAACCCTTCGTCCTGAGGGTCTATTGGAGGAAGGGCCATTTAACTTTATCATAGGCCTTTTCAAATCAACTTTAAATATGAACCCATTTAACTTCTTTTTATGTAGTCATGGATGGTTTCATGTAAAATTGTAACTCCTTCTAGAATATATCTTCCTGGTAAAAAGTTTGTCTGTGATGGTCGAATGACCTTCTTTGCCACCTTATTAATCCTATTTGTCCTATTTGTTGCAACCTTTGTAAAATTTTTGTAACTCACATTTAGGAGACAAATTGGCCTATATTGCTGGATCTTGATAGCCTCCTGACATTTTGGGAGCAGAGTAATAATCCCAAAGTTGAGGCTAAAGAGGGGTAGTTCTCCTTTATAGAAGTTACAAAATATGGCCATCAAATAAGCCTTTATGGTTTTTGAGAACACTTGATAAAATTCTTCTGGAAAACCATCCGGTCCAGACACATTGTTGTTGTTGTGTTCCATTTAAAAAATAGACTCCTTACATCACAAATTCACAACACTAATTTTTTATTAAACCAAATTTGTGATCAAATTTATATTGACATTTATGATACCAATAAATGCACTTACAAGATTTACTCTACGTGTGAATTTAAAACATGGTAGAGCGAATGCCGCTGCGGGCACCGGGCAGAAACGAAGCGCTCCGAGCTAGCTCCAACTCCCAGCGTTCCCCCTTTCTCCGAGAGCTCTCCCGTTTCCGGCCCCCTCTCTCGTCTCCTCCGGCGAGCTTGCCGGTGGCGACAGAGAGGAGGGCCGGCCCTCCCGTTTTCTAGTTTACTTTCCAGTTAAGATTAGATTGTTAAGTTTGTCCTTGATGGACGGTGTGTCGAGGGCGGTTGTCCTCCTCTCTCTTGTCCTGGCGGTGGTGCTCATCGGCGTGGTTGCCGACAGTAGCCTCCACTGGCATGACAAGGTGAGTGTTCCAATAAAGCCCTTTATCCTTCCCCATCATCCTCTCTTCGTGCTCGGTGCTCGTTGGGGCAGCATGGTGCTGCTCAAGCGAATGCTGCGGCGAGAGTTTGTCAGCTTTGCTCCTCCCCGCCGGCAGCTGTGGCCTGCTTCGCCGACTGCATCTCCACCTTCTTGGATGAAAAGTGCTTCTGTTCATTGGCATGAGTGGGCACAAGGAGCTTGCCCCACGCCCAGGGCTTGGCCGGCGGCGCATTCAGCGCTCAAGGCTCGTCGGCGTTTCCCTTGGTCAGAGTTCAGGCAGCTGCTATGGGCCCTACCTTGTTCTGATCTTGTCAGGCTGATTTATTTGGACGGTGGAATTTTCAGTGGTGTTGGACCCGTATGCACACGTGTTGGCCATGCAGCCTCAAGCTCCAATTGCAGTCAACGCAGGGATACTTCACGGCAACTTCTTGCTGACAACGGACACAGCTTCAGTACGGGTATTGATTTCAACATTTTACCCTTTTTTGGCACCAAGTATGGAAGTGGCCATGCTACTCTCAACGTTCATGATGACCTCCGACTTCGGTCAATGCTGGTCCTCAGATTTAATGTCAAGAGTAGTAGAGTCAATATTTTGAGTATAGTGAAGGCTATACCATATCTACGGCTCAAGAATCAAAATCCTCATCGACACAGGCAGGTCAGACAGCCGAGGAGAGCACCGGTTGTACTATTGGAGTGCATCAAAGAGCACCTCAGATGTCTTTAGCGTGGCCATTCGGCCCAGCGCCCTCGTCAGAGATGTCACCTATGCTTGTTCCACTCAAAGTGCAGATTTCTAGTTTTTGGACCTTTCAGTACCCAGAATTTCGAGCGTTTTCACTTGAGTCATTCTACTGACTCCTTTGTATGACTCCTATGTAGTACTACCTCCGTCCCAGAAAGAATGCATGTCTGGGATGCGTGCCCGTCAATGTTTTAAATAGCTGGCTAAACCTACAGCTATAGCCGGATATAGCCGTTTCGAAAGCATTGCAGCTAAGATATCACACTTTTAGCCACATCCTTAGCTTTAGGGCTAATAGCCGCTATTAGCCGGCTATATCCGCTAAACGGGCCTCCTTTTAGCCGCGACTAAATCAATCCGCGAGCCAAAATCAAACGCGGGCTCTCCGAATTCCATGTTCTAGTAACTTTGTGTCTTGGACTAGAGCCATGTTCTAATAACTTTGTGTCTTGTAGGCTGAGATGTATTCTTGTGTATTGTGTTGTTGTTGGTGGTGGTCTAATGAACTGTGTTGTTGTGCCTTGATGGTGGTCTAATGAAGTAATGATCTGTTATTTTATAAATTTATAGCGTATCATTCTTAGCTGCGGCTAAATGGCTTAGCCGCGGCTATAGCTAAGCTATAGCTGTCCTTAGCATTTTTAGATAGCAACGGCTAAGAGGCTTAGCCAGCTATTTAAAACATTGGTGCCAGTTAGAGTGATTCATGTTTGACCAAATTTCTAACGAACTATATTCATATTTATGGCTCTAAATAAATTTGTTAAAAAACTACATTTAGAAACGAATCTAATGATATATATTTCATATCATAAATATTTGTATTTTTTATTTATAATTGGTCAAACTTAAGATTCTGAAATTTCTCGGAAAGCAAGAAGTGCATTCTTTCTATGACGGGAGAGTACCTCAGAAGCTACACCTCTTTTGGGATGGCTGATTCCAAAACTCTGTACTCCTGTTTTATTATCTTAATATAAGCGAGTCCTTAAGTATAAAAAAAACGTGGTAGATGTTGATATTTTTTTCTATAATTGGTTTAAATAAAACTAAAACGACATCAATTTTTGAAATGGAGGGATCCCTACACTATCATTTTTTTTTAGAAAAGTAGGAGGATTTTATGAGTCGAATGACGCGCTTCGTTTTCGTTCCCGTCATGCTAGCCTTTTGCGCGCGCCGGCGCTCCCCCCCCTTCTGCCCACTACTTGTTCGACAGAATGCCTCGCCGGGGCAGCGGCCTCCGCCTCGCTAGCCATCGCCGAACCCGGGCAGACACGTCTGCCAGCGCTCTCCTGCAGCAGCGGCGCCCTCTACACCCATGGTCTGCCGCTTGCCTCCCTTGCGCCCGTAAGTCCGTCCGTGCATCCGCTCCCCGCCCGTTTGTCAAGACCACGGCCACGGCGTGCTCCGCCGCTTCGAGTGAGACATGCAGGTGTGTTCGTGATCCGTGGCTTCCGCGGGGCACTGGCTAGTCTGCACTTATGGGTCGTGGAGGCTGCAGGTCCGCGAATAGGACGAGGTACGCCCCCCTTCGATTTCTGTACTCGCAGAGTCGCAGTGCCGTTCAATGTTGTGCACACTGTCACCTGGATACAGTTAAGCGCGGTATTGATGTCATGCTGCAATAGATGGCCATGTGATTGCAAATTGCAGTTCTGGTTAACACACACATACACGCAGCTGAGGATAAATTCGGCAGCCAATTTCTTTTAGGCTGAAAGCTAGGAGTGGTGGTTCACCTCCATGGTTTCACTGCATACAACCTGCTCGGAGTGTAAGCCGGCAAGTGGATAAGAAAATCAGTTAGAAACTAGGTTTGGCTATTCCTGATTTCTGTCAGCATCTTATCATGGAATGTTCATGTCAATCTGATAGCCATTTAATCTTGTCAAGTATAATGTTTATCTGCGTTCGAAAGTGACATTGCAACCATGGTTTTAAAGGTGTTAAGGCGTCCTCCAAAATTTTGGAGCGCCTTATCGCCTAGGCGCCCAAGGCGGCCTAACTTCTAAGGTGAGCTGGGACCGCCCGGACGCCTAGGCGACGCCTTTTAAACCATGATTGCAACTGGCAACTCGAGTGGAAAAGGTTAGATAACCGTTAGATAATGACCAACACCGGAAGGGTCGTATCGGCTTGTATATACATTATTACGATTACAGAAAAAACTTTCGTGCTTAAAAGCAGACAGAAGGGCCAGCATTTTAAGCAGAAACTAAGATGTGGGGTCATTAGTTTTTTTCCTCTCTCTTTTTTATCTCATCAATTGAATAGGTCTAGCCTTCCGACAGCTTGCATATGCAATCACTATGATCAAACGCGTCACTTTTCATCAACTGTGACTATTGTTGGAACTTGCCCATGGTTAGTGAATTCAATCTTGTTCAGCCTAACGCAGCAGAGGACCTGCTCAGGGAGCTCCTCTTGCTTCTGGGCCTGCAAATCATAGTAAATTAATTACAATTAAGATGGAATGAGTATCAAGAGTACTTCCAAATAAACTGCAATGTTAGTTGTTCTTGCTTATGATGTTGTCTTTTATGAAAATTATGTATGCAAAACCATGGTGAACTTTATAGTTAACAAGTTAACAGTATTCGAAATCTGAAATTTGTCTCACACCCAAAGAAACACAAAAGGACACATTGATTGTCTGCAAATAAGTAGGAGAAGCTGAAGAAGATTGATAGATGCATTTTTTATGGAGGACCTAAAGGGAAACTTACCTGAATTGTCAGACCCAAATCAAGGATGCCATTCTTTAGGCGTTCCCTAAATGAGTCCAGTCCCTTCCTAGCAATGTAGCTGAACCGGTGTATATCAAGGTCTACCTCAAAGTAGTTCTCTCCCTGGGGAGGTAAGAGATGAAACATTAACTGGTGGTTTCTCAGAATACCACATATCTTACAATCTGATACCACGTAACAACATTATGTTACTTTATAATTCAAACAAGGACATCAGCTTACCTCATAGAAATTATGTTGGGGCCGTGAGAGGACTGGCTTCTCATTGTATGCTTGGACAAGCTTCTTCTCTGTGGAACCCAACTGGAGGTCATCTGGGTTGACCAATCCAGCCATGATTTTCAGTCGATCTCTGTACATGATGGTAGATTCTGATGTAAACCCTTTTACCTTCTCAGATTCGTTCTCAAAAAATCTCTGTTGATAGAAAGATTCTCTTAGCTCACAGAAAATAATTCTGTTTGGGAAGTACATATGATGAAATTGGAGAAGGCTAACCATGATAGAATCCTTGAAATGTTCCGAAACCTCTTTGTCGTAGTATTCAGATATCCTGAAGTACAAGACGAGGCTAAAGCCTTCCCCGTCGCTGTCACCGAGGAACATAGCAGCAGGATAGGTAGGCATCTGTGATTGAAACAAAAACAAAGCTTGTAACATTATAACTTCACATGATAGTCAAGCTATACCCACTCCCATGCAATATGCAGGGGAATACCTGGATGTTCACAATCAAAAGTGACGGGAGCTTGGGGTGTGTTCTGATCTGTGGAAGATCAAGGTGCTGAGCAATGTGATGAACCTTCTTGGGGCAAGGCAAACAAGTCCACTCCTATCGGATAATAAGCAGCATAATTTGGAGCTGCACATTTTTTCTTATCTCTGAAATATTGAAATCAAATGTTCAGTTTGTACAACTCATTTCATGCTTAGATAAACACATTTGACAGCATTATTTCTGAGTTTTTCGTCATACTTCAGGAAGGTCTCACTCCTCAACTTGAAGAGAGAGGGATCAATCCGTGACCAGCATCCTGTTGTCGGCTTCTCTCCTCCACATGGGATTGTCTGTCCTACCTTTGGACGGACAACGTATTTCTTAGATTTACCTACAGTGAGAGTCTGAACATTAGCTAGATTGAGAGGGGTGTCAAACTGAAACAACACTGGACTTACCTAATTCACTGCTGTCTTCATAGTCGTCGCATGATGTTGTCTTGTATGAGACCCGGATGACTGTTGACTTCTTTTTTGCTGGGCTTCCACCAGTCAACTGCTGCATCTTGTCATTGAAGCTGATAGAGTGCAGCAGCTTCCGTAAGCGGGATGGGGTAGGGCTCTCCTTGTTATCATCCTCTGTATCATTTTTATCCTTCAAGCCCTTGAAGCTAAAGGAGGCTGGTAAGCACTTGGTGGCACACACGGACAGGCTTTGTCTCCTATGTCCAGGGTCATCGCCTTTCAATGTAAGAATATTAGATAATGCTTTAGATGTTGAATATTTGTAATTCATATTCCTTTGAGGCGTAACTGTTCATACCATTATCTCTTTTCAGGTACTGTTCAACGGATAATGTCATAGGCGCACCACGGCATATCTCTCCAATACGAGAGAGTGCGTCGGCAAAACGGGAAGCACTGTCATATTGCTTCTTTTGGTCCTCATCTTCGTCTGAGGATGGTGAACTATCTGCAGGGGAATGCAAACCTTCAGCATTACAGTTAAACCTCCCTGAGATATCATAGTTGTTAAGTTTCTAATGTTCTTACCTCCATCTACACTCTTGAATTCGTCATCAGAATCATCTTCAAGAATACTGACAGAGTCAAACCAGGCATCTTCGTTGCTGCAACCTACAACGGTATGAGAGACTCTAGTTGATCCATTGCCTCGTACTTATCAGCTTAAATGAACTTTTACCTTTAGAGTCCCTCTGGCTGTGGTGCCACTGCATCTGCGTAAGGTGGTATGTCTTGGAATGCTCCGACTTGCCACGGTTTGCCGTCTCGACATGGACAATCTCGCTCATCGAGAAGCCAGTCATGCGTCCTCTGGAATCACTCAACTGTTGTGACTGGGGTGCCTCTGGCATGATGGATCGGGAACGGCTGCGGACTCTTCGTCCTCTGGTGTAATACCTCGCTGGCCTCCTATGCTCTAGGGCAGCCTTGGAAGTGCAAGAACCCATGGTGATGGATACTAGTGTGCGTATTCTGTTTCTGGTATCTTCAGTACTATTCACCTTCAGTGACTGTACACACTGTGGAGGTAGAGATAAAGGCCTAACCTGCAAAATCAAGAACATAAGTTGATGGTGCGAGTGGAGTGATGTCTATGGTACACCCAAGACTGAGTATTCTCAACTAGGCAGGCAAACGTGAGGGGAATGTAACAAGAAACTGGATGAACAGAATGGAGAACTACCAGAGTGAATCCAAGAAACCCAAATGGTTTCGAAAAAGCAAGCGACTTGGCAAGATAGGGCGAGGTTTGGAGAAACCTGCAGCCGTTCTGCTATATATTGTTCTAGGTTCTTGATTGATTGACTAGTTTGGAGAGCATGTGCTCGTTGGTAGGTTGGCGCTTTGCATTATATTATAGGCATTATTCTGGACGAATCATATCAACTATCCCTGGACAAATAGTTGGCCACATCGAACTTCAGGGAAGGTTCTTGTTCAGTTTGCATAATGAAGAAAGATCTTTCAGTTGAACAGAAATATGGTTAAGCAGATTGCCTTGTACTGTCGGTAGGGGTTTCGGATTTATGCAATGATCAGATGGATGCCGCGTTTGCAGGGGTATCTGCATTTCTTGCAAGATTTTCAAGGTCAGAGAGAAGCAAATATTCGAGAATCATCAGTCGGACAACCAGCTATGAGCTGGAAAGAACTGATATCTGAACAAATCAATTATATGATGGGCAAGGGCAATTGAGGCCCTGTTTAGATCAAAAAAAGTGTTACCTTTTCACGAAAAATTATCCACCTAAAAAACCGTGTCAGTTCATTTCTATCTTTATGCACGCATCTATAAGTGTTTTTCTGTACTTCTCGCCCCTTTTCTTTGATCTAAACACGCCCTGAATCAGGGAATGGAGGAATAAATGGTCGGGACAGTGCATGCCTTCAAGAATAACTGTTGTCGTTGGGGTTTCATTCGTTATTGCTATTATTATTATTTGTCAGAGAGAGTAAACCATATTTTATCTCTGTTCCTTTTTCGAGTTTTCAACTTTGTTTTGAGATGAGTTATTCATCTATTCAGGAAAACAACATTTGGGTGCAATGGTTATTGTTATCTTGGGTTTTAAGAACAGAAATATGCTGAAAAGTATTAGTCCTCTGTAGAAATGAGTAGAAAACTGAGTAGCTGTTAGATTTGTTGGGATGGAGGTAACAATCTACGAACTTGCCTTGCTCTTAACGTAGATCCTCGTTTATTATTTTAATTGTATGCACATGCACGGGCCGCATCTGATTTTTGTCTCCAACTACGTCAGTACAATGGGCCTAATGCTGACACATGGGCATTCATATCATATAAAGAAGAGTAGAACATATACTGTCTTTTCTCCGCCTCTCTAAAGTGGGCTCTCTGTCCCAAATATAAGTATTTTCAAGTTTATTATAAATCAAATCGTCTTAGTTTTCACCGGGGAAAAGCACGCAGGCCAAGAAAACCCTCCGAACCTCTGCCCCACCTTTACATAGGGGTTCGTAACCCTTTGTGAGACATCCACTGGGCTAGCGACCGCTGCAACTACCCCATGTAGGAGTGGCCCAAACTAACCACAGTTACGACCTGGGCCGGACCTATGGCCTGTGCTTTGGCGTGGTGACAGACGAGGGGATTTTTTAACCCTAGCCTGAAATTCGCTCCCAAGGGGAGTCGAACCCAGGACCTGAGGAGTGCTACTCAGTGCATCTAACCAATCCAGCTAGAGGCCCTTTCGCAATTCCTAAAATATAATTAGATCCATTATAAAGGATATTTTTTCATAGTTTATTTCTTTGATGTGTTGATACTCCTCCCTTGATGATAACAAACTAAGAAATACTTATATTTTGTGAAAGTGCATGTAGCCTAATGGTTACAAGAGGCTCAGTATCACCTTTTTGTGGGAGCGAATTTTTCAGAATTTAACGGTGTTATGCTTCTAGTGGTAAGCGACCCTCCCATCGATGGGGAGGCATCGACAACGAGGCGCTTGTGCCATGTGGTGACTACGCCAATCTCAAAGATGTGTCGATCAGTCTTTAAAGATGCTCATAGGGGTAGGTTTGCGTGCGTGCGCTCATAAGGGTGAGAATGCATGCGTTGTGAGTGTCTCTGTTGTACTGTGTAATTCTCAAAAGAAAAAAATACTTATATTTTTGGAATGACAATACAAACTACATAGAAACATGGAACAAATCTTTTTTATTTTTTTCCTAGACCGTGTTGGTTCAAAAAAAAATCTTCTTGGTTCAGCAAATAAGGTTCATAGTGATTTTTTTTTCTGGGAAAGACATGACAACAGTTTTTCAGAGTATAAATTTTTTTTATAAAAAACAGCGTAGTAACATTTTTTTCTGAATAACGATTGCATAAGGAGTCAATACAATAACATTTAAATCAAATTGAAGTAGTACAGCATAGAGCACCACGCCCCAATGTATACCAAATAAAGGGGAAATTATATATAGCATTCAAATAACACAATGCCAGTTTTCACAGCCCAAACAAATTAACAGAATTACTCAGTGAAAAGTGAAAACAAAACAAGGCACGATTCAGGGTGAAAGAGGAAGACGACGAACCTCTCAAGTCTTGAAAGGGAAAACGAAATGGCGCGTGCATGCAATCTACGAAAATGTACTAGGCCAAGAGGCTGACGGTGTGCGGGCCCCGCACCTCTCCCTTTCGCACGGTCGACGTCGAAACCGCCGCCGGCCGGTGAGGGGAGGTAGCTAGGGGGAGCAAGGAGCCCCTCTCTTGCGTAAAAGAAGCTGGACGACAGCCCCTGAGAAAATAACCCACCGCTTGTAAATTAGCAATACCCATATATAGCATTTTTCCTTGTTTGGTGTCGTCATCGCTCGTATCGTAATCTTTTAAGACCGGAAACGAGAAAAGTGTGTGCCGTATTGTCGTCGTGGGCCGAAATGTCAGCCCAGCCGGCGTGCATCACTACATACACCAGTACACATTGCTAGCTAATGAAGGGGCATCCATTCATTTATTTCTTCTTCCTTCAATTTCTCTTTTCTCTTTGGAGTAGATCTGAAAAGTAGAGGGGTAGCTTCTTTTTTGAAATAAAGAGGGGTAGCTTCTTCACAGAGAGACTCCCTAGCCAACCACACCCTCTTCTTCAATTCCTCTCTTTTCTCCTGTTAGATTTTCGATGGAACTTCACTTCTCCACCTCTCTCTCTTCACCTCCATGGCTCATCTTCCTCTACAGGCAATAGGACCATCAGCACCACAACACCCAGCCGGCGACACCACCCTCAGTTCGCCGCCAACCTTGGGCACCGGCAGCCATGCGGGATGCCTAAGGATGGCTGCCGGTGCCCAGCCATGGAGCCCTCCTTGACAACCATACCCCTAAACCCATCTCTCCTTCGACCACGGTGATCTTCTCATGCTCCGAAGCAAGACAACACGTGCTAAGGAGTTCTGTGCCACCATCGCTTGCAACCGTATGCTCCTTGCTTCCTTCACCCGGGCAAGAAAGAAAAAGGCAGAGTAGCAGTTCTTGTAGATACCCATTGCCCTAGACTTGGTATATTTTAAAACAGAGGAAGTATATACACGGCTATCTTCAGCGAGTAAAATAAATCAAAGACCCAAAAGCCACCAATGCATAAAATCAGATAAGCAGTGACTAGTGGAACATATTCCAGAGGCAGCTCTGCAGCAGCAATCTACATAGCAAAATATCAAACAAGTGCAAAAACAACTTTTGCTCTTTACAATAACATAAGGATTATTTTTGTACTTGCCAATGAAGTAATATAATCCTATTAACACAACAATGAGCAGGACCACTACATCTACATGCTCAATGTTTATCGCTAAGATAAGATTGGTTCCCAATTGAATTTCAGGTCGTTTGCTTGCTGTTCATTATCTTTACTGCACCAACGGCCGTGAGAACTGAGAGGCTAATAATCTGGTATGGATGCAAAGGTGTACCCTGGTGCTCCTCGCCATGAGTAGTACGCAACTCGAGTCTCATAAAAGCCTGCAATTATACCAAAACCATTTAAATGTTCAGCTTTCCACAATCATAGCAAAAGCACATACTTTTCAACAACTGCAAAAGGAGATGCAAAAAAATGAGTAACCAGATTCATTTTGCAATAATAGCAATTGCAGTACCAGTTGACCATAAAGCCAACTGATTCCCTAGTTTCCGAGAAATATAATAGGAGTCCACTATCAGCAACGGTTACAGAACAACAATGTGCAGTGCCTTATTTAGTATGAATTGTGTGTGACAATAAATTTCTCTCTAAAGTCACAACATATAACGAAGAGGAACTTCCAAAGCTAAAGAGTGAATGACAGAATAAACAATAAGGGAAAAAATTCAATCATGTTGAGGAAATAACTGCATAGGACTTCAGTATTCTAAATTAACATACCAGGCAGGAAGGCAAGGAAACCCAGGAACAAGAGACCATATGCCTGAGAGCTATCTCCCTCCATGTGACCAGTGAATATGAAGTACGAAAGGAAAAGAAGTGAACTTCCTAGGAGGAGGAGGAACAATGCCAAGGCAATTGACTTCCAGGGGATCCTCCTGTAGGATTTTGGAGTGTAAGTGAACCGAAGATCGACTTCTTCTTTAGTAAAATTGTTATCGTCCCCATCCTCTACTGGAAGAGCTGAATAACGAACGTTGCGTCTCGACGCCATACTTCAGTATCTGCTCTAGAATGTTTCCTGCAAAATATGGATTCAGACATGAGAAAAACAGAAATACCATATGATTTGAATTATGAAAGTCATTGTGCACCATATCACACATATAAAGCTGTCATACATCAAAAAAATTTCATATCATCCAAATTGGAAGCACTTTGGTTTTGCCCAAATGGTCACTTAAATCATTTTTTCCTGTGTTTGCCTAGTCAGCCGGTATGCTTGTGTTGGCTGGACTTCTACTGTGCATAATGATACATGTTTCATTAACTAAGTGCACTAGTGCTGTACTCCCTCCGGTGCAGTAAAAGAAGACGTTTAGGACCAGATTACGCATACCAAGGAGTCATTTAGTGGGGTTAATTTTTCCCTGTTTGCCCCTAATAAATAAGGCGACGGGTGCATGGTAAACATCAAAGACGCAACGGCGGATTGGCTAGCCCAGTGCGCCGCAATTCCGCTTGCGCTCCAGGTGGTAGATCGCCGGTTCGATTCCCTAAAGCTGCATTATTTTTGCCGTTTTGAATCAAAGCGCAGCGCAATTAACAGGGGCAGCGGCGTCCAAAACAGCTCGTCAAGCGCGGAACGACTTCTATTTCCGCAATCGACGACCCGCGCAGGACGTCATCCTTTACTGCACCGGAGGGAGTAAGCATGTTTATTTGAGGCCTGGGACCAAGACCACTGCTATAACTTATGTTCCACCCAGAAACATGATAATATTAAAAAATTCATATTAAGACATTAAGTACAGATCTGTATTAGTTAGAGTGCTTATCACAAGAAAGCTCAACTTGTGGATGCACTGCAAAGCCTCAAGGGATCACCACATTTTCTGGATGGAAATGCAATGCAATAGTCTAGTGAGGACTGAGGAGGCTCTGGCAGGAGATGACAAGAAGGGATGCAGCTGCAGCTAGGGTTATCAATCGTAGGATCAGAAAGCAGGAGTTACCGCAGCAAAGGAAACAGATATAAGTTTTTGCTACTATTTTAACAGAACCTAGATCGGAGAGAAGGGGAGGAAAAACCTATCCCTGGTTGAAGTATATGAGACAAGTTAAAACTCAAAACTATGTTCATACACAGCTAATAAAAGATAAAGGTTTATCAAAGCCGCAAGAAATTTCAGATTCTTTGCTGAGAAATAAACAATGTCTGTCATACCAGGACAGAGAGCACACATAAAAGTGAAAGAGGAAACACCATGATTCCATCATAAACAATAATTGGTTCCTGGTACATGTGAGTATTAAAGAATAAACATTGGTTAACAAGTACCATATTAATGTCCTCATCTTAGGCAGTAGAATAGTGAAGTGACTTCATATAGAGACTAAATGAAATCTGAAACAATTTTTTGTTCTTACACAAAGTTCATTGGACAATAACATGTACATAATTTATAATGCTTGAATGAATACTACGGTCCAAAAAAACCCTCAATTGTATAACAAGAATGATAAACCATCATCCAGCATGAGATGCCACCCCACAATTCACTCAAAAATATGCATTTTCATTCCAATTATTTAATGCGCTAATCTTTAAACAAGAGGTGCATCTTTTAAGGGGAAGGAAACCTGCCAAAAATGCATGCTACACGGGACGAAAACAAGTTGGTCGATTTAAGTTCCAGTTGTGTTCAAATGGCACAAGTACAACACTACAAATGTGACATGCGGGAAAACCATTTCATAATCCAAATAATTACTGCACAGAAGGACATAATGTGGGAGCATAGGGCTTCAGTCTTAACTCAGAAATCTATTACTCTAATCAACCCTACGACGCAGCAAACGAATTCCAAATTTACTCGTTTGGCACCATATTCGAGCGGGCTAAAAGCAAGTTCCCGACCTCAACATTGGCCACCAGATAGAGCTCGTGACCTCTCCCAATCAACCTTCGGGCCATCAAATTGAGCACCCAGATAGTCAAATCTAACCTACATCCCGGCGAATCAGGCAACTCTCCACCCAAATCAAGCCCGCAACCCACGAAACAAGGGGTGGTGAAAGGTGGTGCGGTGAAGGAAAGTCTCTCTCGACCCCTCCTAAAGTGATACGGATCTAGCATCTAGCGCGAACGCGGCGGGTTAAGTTGAGGGGATAGGAGCACGTACCCGGTACAGCTTCGCTGCTGACCCGGCCGGAGATGGGAAAGACGACGGCGGTGGAGAGAAGAGGCGGAGAGGGTGGACCGGTGGTGGAGGCGTCGCGAGGTTCCGTTCGGCCGGTCAGTCATCGAGCCTCGCTGGTCGTGTAAGGCCTTGTAGCAGGCCGTGGGCCATGGGCCGTGAGCTCCTCAAACTTGGCCTGTTTTATGGATCCAAATTGGACCTATGCTCTCTCCGATTCAATTTCTTCTTATTGCTGAATTCCGATATCAAAAACGAAAAAAAAGCCAAATAAAATGGGGGGCTTTTATATACCTTGTGTAAGATTTTTATCAACTCATCTATAAAGCCCAAGGCTTAGTTGGTGATGGACCATTCAACTTTTCAATGGAAAAATGTTGAATACAAAAATGTTGATCAACATTTATCTTTTCAGAAATGTTGATCTCAACATTTTTTTTAAAAAAAATGTTAACAATATTTTCGAGAAATGTTGAACCTCAACTTTTCTTCGCCGAGATTTTTGAAAAATGTTGAGTCTCAACTTTTTTCGGCAACATTTTTTTTTGAAAATGATGAGTCTTAACCTTTTTTCGCTAGCATTTTTGAAAAAAAAAAGTTGAATCTCAACTTTTTTCGCCAAAACTTTTGGTTGTCAACTTTTCTTCGTCAGTGTTTTTGGAAAATGTTGATCCCAAACTTTTCTTCGCTAACACTTTTTTTTCGAAAATGTAGAAGGCCAACATATTTTTCCTCGGAGTCAACATTTTTTTCAAAAAAGGTTGGAGCTCATCTTCTTCGTCTCCGGCGTCGGGCCATGGGCGGCGGCCCTGGCCGCAGCGAGTCCACACAGGGCCGTGATGGTGGCGAGCCCGGCCGGGGTGCGCGAGCTCGGGGACGAGGGGCGCCGGCGAGCTCGGGCATGGCGAGGGCGGACGCGGCGCCGACGAGCTCAGGAATGCACGGCGAGCTCAAAGCCTAGGGCGGGTGCGGCGGCGAGCTCGAGACCGGCCATGGCCGGCGACTGGCGCGCCGGCGAGCCCACATGATGTGCGGTGGCGGCGCACAGTTGAGGCGACGACGGGACATGCACGAGGTTGGGGGATGATGGGTTAGGGTTAGGATGAGGATCCAACGGCTATGAATAGTTGCACGAATCTCAAACAGTGGAAGATGGTGGAGAAAAATTCTTCCGAAAGGTATATAGGATTTCTAAATAAATTGGCTGATGTGTATACTAGCAAGCCATAAGAGAGAATTAGTGTGCACGGCAAGGAAACCTAACCATAATAATCCACAGTTCCACACATCCAATGCCTTGTGAAGGAGGACGTATTTGGCAGTACAACAAAGCCGAGGAAGAAAATCTAGCTTGTTACCATTCCTACGCTACGTGCTGCCACAGCCAGCAGGCGCGTTCTGTATGCACGCTTGCATTCCCTCTCCCGCCCAATAGTCGCGATCTTATAGCCGTAGATCGCATTCCCACTTGACTCGACAGTAGCTAAAGACATGCCGTTTCGCTCTAGGAATACTCCAAATCCTCCAACCACATGATCAGACTTCACAAGGCAGCAGATAGTATATAAACACATGCCAACCTGCATGCTCAAGGCACAAAGCCAAACGAAAATACATCGATCGTACGACGATCGCAGAAGCGGCGAGCATATGGCGTTGTCCTCCGGAGCCATGTCGTCGGCCTTGGGACGTCGACTGATCCTCTTCACGTGCTGTCTCGCGTTGTCCGCCGCCGCCGCCTCTTCAGCCGCTGCGGTGGTCGGCGACGTCGCCGGCGGTGACAACAAGCTGATGATGGGGCGGTTCCTGCGGTGGCAGGCGGCGTACAACCGCTCGTACGCGACCGCGGAGGAGCGGGAGCGGCGGTTCCAGGTGTACCGCCGCAACATCGAGCACATCGAGGCCACCAACCGGGCCGGCAACCTCACCTACACGCTCGGCGAGAACCAGTTCGCCGACCTCACCGAGCAGGAGTTCCTCGACCTCTACGCCATGAAGGCGATGCCGTCGTCCCTCCGCCGCGACGCCGGCAGGAAGCAGGCCAACTTCTCCGCCGTCGACGCCCCCACCAGCGTCGACTGGAGGGCCAAGGGCGCCGTCACGCCCATCAAGAACCAGGGCCCCTCCTGCTGTAAGTCCATGTTGATCCAATTCATTTCTACTTAGCTTTCCCTGCCCAAGTATTTATATAATGTATATATATAAATATGTGCATGCAGCAAGCTGCTGGGCGTTCGTGACGGCGGCGACGATCGAGAGCATAACGAAGATCAAGACAGGGAAGCTAGTGTCGCTGTCCGAGCAGGAGCTGATCGACTGCGACCCGTACGACGGCGGCTGCAACCTGGGCTACTTCGTGAACGGGTACAAGTGGGTGATCGAGAACGGCGGGCTGACGACGGAGGCCAACTACCCGTACCAGGCGCGCCGCAACTACTGCAGCCGGTCCAAGGCGGCGCAGCGCGCCGCCAGGATCTCCGACTACGTGCAGGTGCCCGCCGGCGAGTCCCAGCTGCAGCAGGCGGTGGCGCAGCAGCCCATCGCGGCGGCCATCGAGATGGGAGGGAGCCTCCAGTTCTACAGCGGCGGCGTCTTCTCGGGGCAGTGCGGGACGAGGATGAACCACGCCATCACCGTCGTCGGCTACGGCGCCGACGCGAACACGGGGCTCAAGTACTGGCTCGTCAAGAACTCGTGGGGGACCAGCTGGGGGGAGCGCGGGTACCTCAGGATGCGCCGCGACTTCACCCGGTCGGGGCTCTGCGGCATCGCGCTCGACCTCGCATACCCGGTCGTGTAAGCAAGACTCTTTATATATATATACATATATATAGCTCGATCTGCGGCCCATGACGCGGTGACGACGTATATATACACTAAACTGTGATGAAGTACACAAGGAAACTATGTATATGTATACTTGTGTGTATACCTGGCATCATATACTACGTACTGCCATGTAAAATTGTAAATGCAACGGCCGGTCGAAAGCCAAATTACCATGATTATTAATGTAAATGATGGGCCTTAATGCAGTGCAGTCATGCATAAACTAGCCATATATATGGCCTTATTCAGTTCAAGAAGAATGCGTATTTTGTTATTGTTTTACGAGAGAATGAGGAATTATAATGCAAGTTATCATTTGCGCTGTAAGGCATCGTACCATCCACCAAACAACAACAACAACATCAACTGCTACAAAGCAACAAATTTCTTTTTGTGATGCTGACAACTTTAAAATTTGCTTTGGTGCTAACTGCGTGGGGACGACGGTGGGAGGCCTTCGTACCGAAAGAAATTTAGTTTTGGGCTCGTCGGCTTTTCTGTCTAGCCACTAGCATTTTCAGGCCCAGCGTAATTGGGCCTGCCTTTCACACCAACAGTCTCACAGTCTCAGGTCCTTTGAATCGATTGAAGTGCTCCCCCAGTTTCGCTCTTTGTAGTCTGTACCGTTGCTCAGTACAATGCACGACCAGTCGACCATGCTGTCACTGAACCAACATTTCGCAGCAGTGAGCACGCAGTGCAACCGGACAAGCTGTCAAATTCTGGCACCATCCATATTCCAGAGACGCCCTTGGACGTTTTTGGTTTCTGTTGGCTAACAAAATTTTCCACTGTTCAGCTAGTTTATTTCCCACTGCTCTCTCTAAAAAAAAATGCTGAAACCATTCCTCACCAGTTTTAAGAAAACTGTGGTATGTTGTTCTGAACGACAGGTTATATTTGGAAAACTAAGTTGGTCTCAGAAGCATATCGGTGGCAATCCTACTTTTCAGCATACATGAATTGGAGAGAAAATACACCATATCAGTTGTCGTTTAGAAGAGTTAAATTTCCCTTTTTGAAGTTCTTAGTAAAAGTTGGATATCACGAATTATAATACTCTTGCATGTGCTGGGAGTAAAGAATAAATAAAAAATTGACCATATACTCCCTCCACACTAAAATACTACAAGGCATTATGGGTTTGCCTTATGTCAAACTATCTGAAGTTTGAACAAATTTATAGAATAGAGAAATAATACTTATGACATCCAATGAGTATCATTAAATTCACTATGAAATATATTTTTGTCATTTTAATTCCTTGATGTGATAAATGTTAATATTAATATATTATTCTCTATAAATTTGGTCAAACTTAGAAGAGTTTGACTTAAGACAAATTCATAATGTGTTGTATTTCAAGACGGATGGAGTAGATGCTATAATAACATCTATTTGGAGACCGAAGTAGTATATCCATTTGGACCCTGATGGAAAGAATTAAATCCCCACAAAAAAAGAGGAAAAGTTAATAATATATACTCATCTGCAATTTTGCATAAAACACAGAGACTCGGAGGTAGTCAATGTCTCACAAGTCTTGGCATCAAAGATAATGCAAAATAAGAATCATGAGGGGTTCCCTATACTGTTTATAAATTTAAGAAGGAAACAAGTCAAACTTATTAGGAGACAAAAAAAAGGGAAACAAAAAGGAGCAAACTAAAAACTGCTATTAGAACTAACATCCATATAGTAACAATGCTAGGGAAGGACTCTTTGCTCCGTGCAACAGCAGAGCAAATTCTTTTCTAAAGATGTCCATGCAATGGGCTACGTTTGAGTGTTTCTGAAGATGATCATTTCACGACATCTAAATACTTCAACTTAGCAAAATTATAATCTCCTTGAAGAAAGTAGCCCTCAGTTGTTGTTTGAAGGCATCAAAGTCTGAAATGAATCCATGTCTAATGGTATCACAATCTGTAGGGGAGAGTGAGAGAGACCAACAGTCCTGTGCATAGTCACTCACAATGGAGTAATTAAGTGTTCGACCGTTTCTTCAACAGCATCAAAGACATAAGACACTAATCAAGCAGGTTTGTGCTTTTCCTACTCAGGATTTTTTTTTGTGCGGATGAGACGATATTTTAAAAGCAAACAATTGATTACGATCGAGTATATTATCATGTAATCTGTGCACATTGGCCGCAGCGGGGCACGCCATTGAAGATCCAGACTCGATCCAGAGGGCCCCTCTGCCGAGTATCCTCTCATCTCAGCTCAGCGAGGGGGACACTGGCGCCCCGCTGTGACAACTCAATGCTGCAGCAGGACGGTGCCCACACGCCACAGCTCGCCTCTCGTGCAGTTGCTTTGCTGCCACTCTCATCTCAACTCCTTTCTGTCTCCCTCATCCCATCTCTCTCCTTCCTGCATGGCAGCATGGCTGCATCCAAAGCAAACTGTGCAGTGGTCTCTCCCCTCGCTCCCCTGTCCACGCAGAAATATTGAAATCGGTCGCTTTTTGCAATTTGCAGGCTTCCTTTCGGAATGCATGCAGATGCAGACCACAAAGGAAGAATGAATGAATTGATATAAAGATAGAGTTGTTGCATGAACTTAATAATCTGTAACACAGATGGACTGATGGATGGAGGCCGGGGCCGCAAGAAGGATGAGTGGCCACTGGCCACACGGAGACGATCATGCAAAGTGCACAGTGCCAGCTGCAGTGCATGTCTGCATGTACGCCACAAGATACAAAGATCGTCGACGTGATACCTGCTGCAATGCAAGGGTAGTATGGGTCCTAGCTAACTGTGCATGTGTCACATATTGTGCTCCAAACCATAAAAAGAACGGCAGATAGAATCGGTCATTATATTGAGCGTACGCTCTTTGTAAGTCGCAGAGGCCGGAATTTTTACTTTTTCTAAAAAAATAATTGAGCGTACACTACTACTCCTACTCTTGAAGGCCAAGGGCCCGGGGCCGACCAGCCAGGCAGCAGATGGGAAGCATACATGTCACATGTCAGCCAGAAACCTGATGCCACAGCTTGCTGATCACGAGCCGTGATGGTGATCACGCGGGCAGGATCACATAAAATCACATGCGCCCCGGCAGCACCAGCAGGCAGCAGCTGATGACCCGGGAGAGCACCGGAGTGCCTAGGAGGCATGTCCTGCTGGATATAGCCATGCTCGTGGCTGGCCAACTCCTGTTCTAGCACCGGCACGCCTATAGCTTGGCGTTGTAGTATTGTACCGGCGCACAGCGAGACGCAACAAATGCAACGCGTGGACGTACTCCATGTGTGTGTGCACACAGTGCGTGTCCATTGTCTTGCAGGCAGATCGAGTCACCAGGCACATTTGCAGGTCGCAGCTACGCAGCTGTATGCAGCAGGCCGACCTTCAATGCTATGCCTCCTTTCTTGCCTGCAGGTTTTCAATGCTCTCATTTTAAACTTTCTTCTCTACATGATCGATGCGCTCCTCCATGTCGATTGCCATCGGATCCTGAGATCTTGCGTCTGCAAGCCACGAGGATTTTGTTCCCTGTAAACAACGAAAGTATAGCCATGTGATTAGCTTGTGAAGGCTATATAGACAAGGGAGAAGTGGGTTCAGGCGACCTCTACATTAATTAGCTGCTCTACTGCTGCGCCGAACAGAAGTGCTATACGCCGGGGACAGGAGACGCAGTAAATTTCGTTCTGCCCACCGTAAACTTTGGAGTTACATGAGGTAATGCATGCATGGCGGTGGAACAGAATGCCAGTAGTCTTCGAGCGAGCTCACATTTTGCCCCCCCAGCGATGTGAAACTTCATTTGCATGCATTCTGCGATCTGAACCTGTGTATCTCTCTGTGTACGCAAACTCGGGTTTCGTGTGCAGGCGAGCTTCACATGTCAACGCTGTCCTCGCTTCACAAACTTGGACGAAGACTAGCCACCTGGAAAGGAAGGCTGCTAAACAAGGCTGGTCGGTTAAAGCTAGTCAAGACAGTTCTTTCTGCCATGCCTACATACTTTCTCACAGCATTTGTGCCGAGGAAGTGGATGATCAAGAAGCTGGACAAATACAGGAGAGGTTTCCTGTGGGCTGGGACTGATGAAGCGCATGGTGGCCAGTGCTTAGTGCAATGGGCAAAAGTTAAAAAACCAAAGCATCTAGGAGGATTGGGAGTGTTGGATTTGGAATTATTTAGCCGAGCACTAAGGTTGAGATGGCTATGGTATGAATGGACAGAACCTCAACGGCCGTGGGTAGGCACAGATGTGCCTTGCAACGACATCGATCGGCAATTGTTCAGAGCAAGCACTATAGTGCAACTTGGTAACGGGCGTCAAGCAAAATTTTGGGAGTCCACTTGGCTGAATGGGAGGGCACCAAGAGATATCGCACCAAGCTTATATAAGCTTGCCTGGAGGAAGAATTTACGTGTCAATGAAGAGCTACAGAATGCTAATTGGACGAGATGATTATGGAGGATGACATCGGCTCAAGAAATGGCAGAGATGGTATGCCTCTGGGCAGAAATCGGCAGGATACAGCTAACTGACGCTGAAGACACCATTACATGGAAATGGACAGCAGATGGACGATACTCTTCAAAGTCTGCATACAAAGCCCAACTCCAAGGATGCTTCTCTACCTTTGACACCAAGGCGATTTGGAGTGACAAAACAGAGGGGAAACATAGGTTCTTCACATGGCTTCTAATTCACCAGAAAATCATAACGGCAGACAGGCTAAGGGAAAGGAGATTTCAGTGTGACCCATGGTGCCGGCTATGTGATCAAGTGTATGAAACAGCCCAACACATTTGCCTGCAGTGCGTCTTCGCGCAGCAGGTCTGGGTCTTGGTGGCGCAGTGGTGTGACGGATTGGTGCAAGTGCCTGGGAGAGACAGAAGCATTGAAGAATGGTGGAATGAATCGTTAGCTGGCATACCGAAGAAGACGAAGCAATCCAAAGCAGCGATAATGATCTACACAACATGGAATGTCTGGAAGGAAAGGAATCGAAGGGTTTTTGAAGGCGTCACGGCAACTCCACAGCGTGTGTTGGCTTTGATCAAGGAAGAGATGAGCCTGCGGGATAGCTCCTGGGCTAGTAGCGAGCCACTTGTAGTTACTTAATGATTAGCCACTTACCAGAGTACCGAGTACATCATCATTTATGTAATATCAGACATTGTAAGGATCCGCTTGCTTCTCCTTCTTATATGATATAGCAGTGCTCCTGCTTCCTTTTAAAAAAAAAACTTCTTTCTATGAACGAAGAGTGAAATTTTAAGGTAATTTTGCAAGAGTTATCACTCAAGCCCCTGAGCTGATCGCTAGTCTTCGGCCGTTAGGCCGGGCATCCGGATTCCGGAGTGTATGAAAAATGGGGTAGTAAGAGCATTTCCAACCCACCTCTTATTTTTCACCCCCTACTTCCCTTGAATGAGAGTCTCTCATCTCTTTTCTCTCTCCTACTTTACAATCATCTCCAAGACTCCAACCCACCTCTCATACTTGCATGCAAATGAGAGTCTCTCATCTCTTTCCTAGATTTAGGAGAAAGAAGCTCATGGATGAGAGGCCTCTCAAATCTAGGTTTTTGGTTTTCTCTCTCCTAAATGAAGAGTAGGAGGATAGATGAGGCGTTGATTGGAGATGCTCTAAAGGAGGTCTTAAGGAAAACAAAAGCTTGAGATCGGTCTCAAGCTTACGACATCCGGCAGGGGATAGGAAGGCCCGACATGGGGTGGGGAATAGGAGCCTAGAAAATCTCCACCTAGGAGCACTCGAGGCAAAAAAAAGTACTGTAAAATATTAAGGAACAAGTGCCACAAATTGAAACGGCCAAAGTTGAACGGAATTGGATAATGCTCCTAGAAAATATAATAGCCCATAAGTAGCAAAGATAGTAATTTTCCAGGTAGGTAGGACGGAGTCAACGACACTTGAGCAAAACCCATAACTTTACTAAACTTACCTCATGAAGCAAGTATCCAAAATGTTTTTTGTCTCTCTTAGAAATGTCAAAAAATTATCGGCTTTGCTAGCGCCCAGACGTCCGATCCGGACGCTAGCGTCGGACGGTACAACATCTGGGAAATTCCCGCCGCAACATAGGTTTCATGTTGCATGCAACATTGGGTTTTAGTACAAAAAAAATTCCACCGCAACATGAGTGCAACATTCAGTCTACAAAAATTCCACTATGATAATTTATCTATACCTTGCAACATATTTTTTGTACAAGTCCTTGCAACATCAAAAATTACAAGCTGAAACATCTAAAGAAACAAACAACAACATGGAAGAAAAAAGTTAATTCCAACAATAATCGGTTATAATATCATAAGAAATTATTACAACATCGTAGGGCAGTCGTTGTAACATCCAAAACAACTGTTTGCAACATGAACTGTTGTAACAGGGATGAAACATCTCATATCGTTGCTACATCAAAAACATCTTAGGGTAACATTTTGATTGAACTATTGCAACACCTCAAAAAATCATGAAACATCTCAGATCAAAATCTTGCAACATCAAAAACATCGTAGGGGAAGGTTCCATCAAAACATCTCAAAAGACCTATTGCAACAAGTAAGAAGTGCTCTTGCAACAAATTTATACAACTAAATCAACATGACCAGCATGTTTCTCGGCGACTTCCACCAGCACCGACCGCTTGAGCTCAACATTCGACGACGTAGAGGAGTGAGGCGAGGTCGGAGTGCCCGTCCGCATCTACCACGTGGAGGAGCGTGTTGCCTCCCACCGTGGCGGCTGATTTGAGGTCCGGGGCGGCCTTGTCCAATAGGGGCGCCTTGATGAGCCGGCGCTCGTCGCCGATGCGTGCTGCGCCGGAGCGGCGCAGGGCCCATGGTCGGCGGCGCAGCGACGGCAGCAACCAGTGGGCACGGGGTCAAGCAAGGGAGCGCAGTTGTGGTGGGCATGGACGGCGGAGCGTCAGCCACAGCAGCTAGCAGGCACAGAGTCTGGCAGGTGGGCACAACAGTGGTGGGCATGGACGGCGCCACGGCGGCAAGGCCTCCACCACCGTCTCCGACGAGGCCATCCTGCGAGAGAGGGGAAAGTAGAGAGAGCTGCGGTGGTTGGCAGCATAGAGAGAGGAACGATGGATCTATATCTATACCCCTTAATAAACCACCAGTTTGAATTAATCTACAGCCACCCCAACAATCGTCCCCCGCAGACATGGGTTACCCTCCATGTACCAAAACAAGTGCACCCAGAAAATCAACTCATTAGAAATAAACGGACGAGATCTCACTCTAACTCCTCCTTTCTCTTACTGACTCAAATCCAACGGCTGATGTTCTTTGGATCATCCCTTCATCACTCATCCTCTCCTCCACACGCACTCCCTCCGCCCCCAGCCCCCAACGCCCCACGCCACGACCCACCCCATCGGCCACGGTTCGATCCTGCAGGGTATCGTTTTTTCTAAAAAAAACATTGAACCGTCATCTCATCTCTCCTCTCCCTACCATCCTGTGTCGATCCCGCTTCTTCCAATCTCCCCAACCCTCCTCTCTCTTCCAGATCGGCGCGGAGGCGCTGGCTTGTCGGCTGTAGGCGGACTTACCGGCCATGGATCCCGTTGCTTGGCTCCAGCGAGGAGCCGGATCGGGGCCGAGAGCAGGTTCGCATGGGGTCGTCGGCCGCCGGACCGGGCACAAGGCCGCTGGCGCCGCCGCGGCGCGCAGGCTCAGAGCGCATGCGACCAACAGCGAGCAAGCGGCGGCAGCAAGGGCTCACGCGTGGGTCGTGGGCCATGGCTCGGAGGCCGCACGGGGCTGTCGGCTCCTGCTGCTTGCGCAGTGAGGCCAGGCAGGGTCGAAACAGGGGACGCGGGACTGCGGACTCGGGCGCGAGGCCTGGGATGCCGCCGGCCGCTGCGTGCAAGGCACAGGCTTGGGACTGCCAACCGCGGTCGCGGAGCAGGTGGCCTCAGCCTCCCTCCTCGGTTGGTCACACACGCCCGGAGAGGAGGCGCTTGATCTCGCCCCGCCTCCTGCTTGTCGTCGAACGGAGTCGGACAAGTCACCATCATGGGGAAGAAGGTGAGCGTTGCCACCGGCCACCACAAAGTAGCTACGCTGCACCCTAGCATCTGCTAGGGACGGAGCGCACTGCGTGCTCGATGAAATGGCCACGAGATTTGGCTCTCTCCAGCAGACAGTTCATACTTTGCATATGTAGGTATTCTTATTCGTATGAACAAGATTTTTATTTGATTACTTGCATATAATAAATTTTCAATGGTTTGTCGTGATGAAATGCCTCATACTGATTTTTACCAATGGGCCATGTCTTTTCATGTGTTCTCATGCTAATGAAGGGGCGGTGGGCTTAATGAATGTAGTACGACAATAGCAAGATCTGTTGCGAAGAATGTGTTTGACAAAATGCCAAAAAGGTACAGATAATCGATTTTTCTTCAAATCTTTTGATTGGTCTGACAAATTAATCAAGCAGATTAGTTGAAAAACATTCTTGTAGAGGGACTTCTTAGGTTTGTATCAGTGAGGGGCTGAGAGCAGAGGCATTTCAATTGTTAAGGAGAGAACCAGTTCAGGTATCATAACTTGTACTTACAGTGATCACCTTCATCAGAATTGAAATGCTTCCTGTAACAGAATGAGATGCTTCCAGTAGGAATTTTTTTGCCATGACTACTTGAAACACTTAACTGTAGGAATTGAAATGCTTCCTGTAGATTTTTTTTTTGTTCAGGTTTATAAAAACTTCTGCATTCCAAAACTGAACCAAGTTATTAGGTTTATGTTAGCTGAATCATTACTGTCTTGACAGTGAACCTGCCTGCCTAATTGTTGGACTGTGTGGGGAGGCAAGCCATTGATCTTAAACAGAGCTGAGTTAGTGAGTTTCTGCCACCAAGAAATGCATGTGACGTCAACCGGAAGAGTAAGAAGCAGCACTGGCCATGTGGGTTCTATTTTTATCAGCGAACCTGACTGCCTAATTGTTGGATTGTATGTGGAGACAAATGCAGGTGCAATGCCTTTTGCTTGTTCATAGAACATGACTCTTATTATGTGTCCCTTTTTTCAGAGTTCTTTTGTTGGTGCTATGTTCTGAAAATTATTATGTAGATGTATCATAGCTTTCTTGGTTCAGGATGAGCACATACCCAGTTTTCTGAAAAATGTTTTTTTAATATTTAGGGATATATTGTGAAGAGCACAACTTTTAGGCTTTGGGGACACACAATGCGTTTCTGCTTGGCTGCTCCTCTGTCGGTCTGATTCTGGTATGTCAAGAGAGACAACAAGGGAAGTGAACGAATATTGATGCCGCTTTTATCCTGTGTGCAATCCAAGATAATATTTTCCCTTATTGTCTCTGTTAAAATTACTAGCAGGTGCTTGGTTTGTCTATGGTACGTGGTTAGGTGTTGATCATATGCTTTCTGGTGGTTTCAGTTCAGTAGAGTTATTCTTTCAACTTGTGCTTATTTTCAGAGTTAACAAACTGTGGCGGGATGTTAGATAAAGGTTATTTATCACTATTTAAAATGGTATTGTTGTCGTTAGTCTATTACTGGATTGATTGAAGAGAAATCAAAATGCTGAGGTAATATATATCTAGAATTGTGCTCGCATCTTATATCCTCGAGTCAGTGCGTTCATGGTTGGGATGGGCTCTCATTTATGTGGAGCTAAGTAGCTAACTGACTTTCAGTTTTCTATTAGTTTGTTCTAAGACCTGGTTAATACTAAGAATATCTTTTTATTGCTTTATAGGTAAGACGCTTTGTCTCTTTTGTACATCCTATTGGGGTCACAAGCTTCAAGATTCAAGATAGTATTGCTGAAGAGATTCCTGGACCAGTAATAAACATGGACACCTTAATTGGGCTCTTTTTAATGTACACTCTTTTATTGAATTGGACTGGCTGAAAGCTACATTGACTGCTATAAGTTTGTTTAAGTAACAACATTATAATTTTGCAATTGCGAGTATGGTTATGTCTATAAATGAAATGATGTTTTCATATGAGCCCTGCAGTTTTATATATGTATGGAGCTTTCCTCTGTAGAGGCACTCCATTGAGTGTAATGTACATACTTGGGAATTATATTTGTGAAAATTATGTTTGTATGTGTCGAAGTGTAAGTGTGGCATGAATTTAGCATATTTGTGATTTTAAGGACTGCGGAGTCATACAAGATATAATTCTTCTCTTTTTTGTTTTTTGTTTTGGAACACATAATTATTATCTCGTTTTCTCACTGTACGGATATATTTTGGTTGTTTGCAATTATAAAATGTCTGTAATTTAATCAGTGTTATTAAATTAGGCCGTAGCATTAGCACGGGCATTATACTAGTAAAGAAGAAAGAAAAGTAGTGGTTGCTGACCATCTAAAATACATGGAAAGGAATATGCCACGTAATCGTCCGGAGAAGAGACATTACGGAAAAATTATTGGTCAAGGTTTTGTCTTAGACCGTGTGGATCTCCTAAAACACCTATATTCTTTATTGGATGCGAATATGTTTAAGATCTGTTGCCACGAAGTAAAGATTATATTGAAAGTAAAGACAAGTACTATATGGTAGGACTTTTTTTTAGCACGCATATGATGGACTTGATTAAAGCTAGCTAGTTAAGCCTAAAATGTATCTTATTGTATGATTAACCTAGAGTTGAATCAGGTGAGCAGTCCATTTCTTTCGGTGAGTGCTGGTATCTAAATGGTACAGTAGTGAAACTGCAAGATTCTTTAATCAGTTTGTGGAGTAGTCAGTTGTTCATTTTTAAGTGGCATGCACAGCGTACCCGGCCGGGTGATCAAATGCACTCACAAGTCACAATGGATAATAATAGCTCCCTGTGATCACCATATAAGTCATCTCGCTCTCAAATAGCGACGTGGTCTGCGTGATAAAGCTTTTAAGAACAACTATATTGAGAAAAGATAATTACCTATTATGAAAACTATTTTTATTATATATGAATCTATCGGCATCAATAATCTTAAGTTGCAATTTGCCTAATTGGATAATTTTGTATGTATACACATAGTTTGACTGCTAGAACCTTAGATCGGATTATATTTTATTTTTGGTTGGAGGAAGGCCCACACTATGACAGAAAATCAGAACATAATAGAAATAAATATTGTATTTTAGAAAGTCTAAAAAGGATATTTAATAGAGTACAATATCATGGAGGATTTAGAAATAAACTTGCAGGAAAACACAATTAAAAATGATCCTCAGGAAAAATAAAAATCTACCGGTTGATTTTTTTAAAAAAAAATCTGCTCAAGAAAAGAAAATGTCCCCACAGTTTGAATTTCTCAATATTAAGTTAAAGAATAAATATGTTGTGCTCAAGAAAAAAAAGTAGCGTATCTTCTTAAAAAATTATTCTGAGAATGAAACGATTTTTTTTTAAAATTTGCCAGTAGCCCGTCATGTAAGAACTCAGTTGGGCACCTACACAAGTCTGAGCGCGACACCCGCACTCTTCCCGACAGGGAATCGAACGCGGGTGGGCAGCGCTCCACCGAGCGACTTGCCTCGACGCCACTAGCCAACCGGCCAGCAAGTCGTTCGCTGAACCGGAAATTGGCTAGAGGAAAGTTGAGGCTTTCGACGATCAACATCCATTAGCCGGAAACATCGTTGGGATAAGCTAATTGTTGTCAAGGAGACTGGACCTATGACATTCTAGTAACTCTCTAGAAAAGGGAAGGAATTATTTTTAGGACACACCCATTTTAAAATAAATTAGGTAAGGATCCATGGACACCATTGGACCGACCCATTTTCTTCACTCTGCATGTGCAGGAACTCTTGATGATCACCAGTCAGGCAGTCACCACTCACCACCAAAGAGTCATTCAACACCCAGAGAACATGAATGGGCCATATAGACCCTATTCAAGATAAAAAAGAGATGATAATTCAAACGTGTCAAACATTGGAGACGTCGACGCTGCAATTTTTCGCTTTCTACGGATGACCTTTTAGCCTGTGTATTAGCTTTTTAAGGTTCTTGTTTACAAAACTCTATTTAATATCGTGTAGTTTTATCTACTATGTGTAACAAATTATGGACTGATTCTCTCTCACTGAGGGGGTTGAAGCTGGATTTTCTATCTACGGAGTATTATCTAAAAAAAGTCCCTATTCAAGATAAGATATGATGGTATAATGCATCACTTTCTCCTGCATCCGTTGGCTAATAGTTTGACCATACCGATGGGCAGAAAAGTGAAGGCAATTTCAGATATACACGTTGGCCATGGAAAACCTGGGAATCCAATTATCGACATGAGGAAGATATTTTCATGTCACATGGTCAAGGCGGCCGACAACGTTGTCCGGAAGACGCGACGACAGCCAGGGAGGAGGTTGGCAAGAGTTCAAGGTCAAGAACATTGTGGGTGCCAACAGAGCAAAGTGAGGGTGCGGCCATGTTTAGTTCCTTCCTTTTTATAAAAAATTTTTCATCCTAAAATATCGTGTCAGTTTATTTCTATCTCTATGTATGCTTTTCTAGCAACAGTACTTTTAACTCTTTTTCTTCGAACTAAACATCCCCGCCTACTACTATAAGAGATGTCATTAATTTTTAGAATATAGTTTGAGAAATATAAACACGACTCAGATTACGTGGAGGAGAAAGAATACACATGCCCAAATTTGCCGTATCTTTGGGGTCACGAGAAAACAAAATGGTGGGGGAAGTTCACACATGCAGTGAATTGATATTGGCCCCCTGCAGTGCATTCCAAACAGAGAGCAGTACTCTACCCCACATGATGTTGCGTTGAAAGTACAGGTCATGCACATCAAACCACATCTTTTCCGGGACAAACAGCCTGTCCCCCTCGTTTGGTTTAACCTTGTCACCCTACAGCCTAGGATGCCAACACACATGCGACGTTTTATTCTATTCTCTTCTGCTCTGCCTGAAGTGAAAGAGGGCAAATCATTCCCTCTCCTTCGTGAATTTGACCAGCTGGCCTCTGATTATTCTGAATTTCTTTTGTAACTGTATAATGCTCTTCATTTGTGCAGGAAAGAAGAATCAGGTTTGAGCAACGTATATCAAGCAGTGGTCCACTCCAGACACGATCAGAATGTACTAGTATTTACTGCCACTACAAAACGATGAGGCCAGCCGTGTTTAGGTTCCCCTAAATTTTTTCCACCCATCACATTAAAGAGAATCTTACATGCACGAAGTACTAAATGTAGACGAAAAAAATAATCCATTACATGGATGGAGTGTATGTCGCGAGACGAGTCTAACGAGCATACTTAATCCACGATTTGCAACAGTAATGCTACAGTAACCGTCCGCTAAATCTTAATTAATTACCCTCTAATTACCCATCATTAGATTTGTCTCGCGATTTGCTGGCTAGATTTGTAATTAGTTTTACCAATAGTTTACATTTACTACTCCTCAATGGTAAATTTCCTTTGATGTGACGTCCAAAAAATTTTCACTCCCCCGTCTAAACACCACCCACGAGACGACGGCAAACAGTATCTTCAATTCGAGGACCAGCGTCACCAGCCAGGCAATACAGAATGCGAAGCCCCACCCCACCAACACCGGTACACCACCCATGGGAGCGCTAACAGTTAGGCATCAGAGCTTTGCATACCAAAGTACCAGATGCCTGCTGTCTGGAAACAGTATTACACGTTTCCAAAATAATACAGGGCGCTCTACATAAAACACAGGCAATATATGGCGACGAAAATGAAAGAAATGCTATTTATAACCACGAGAAATCAGAGGATCAGCAGTAGAACATTAGCCCCTTAACACTATCTCTGAGCTTCGGGAGCGGCGCAGTCTGCAATGGCGTTGCTCTGTACAGAGTTGTCCGGCTGGTGTCCGATGAGTCTGATCTCTCAAGATACAACCTTCCTCTATATGCGGCGAGGTGGGCATAGTACGCCGGTGGGACGAGGGAGACAGGCTTGGTGCACCGCGCAAAGGTGTAGCAAAGATTGTGTATCAGCTGCTGCATCTCGTCAGACTTGAAGTTGTTCTCATCCCACAGAACACGGTAGTGCGTGGGCCTGCTCGTCCCCTTTGTGCCCCAATGGCTGCACAGGTAGAAATCAAACTCCCTCGGGTGCGTGATCACGGTGTCGACCACCGTCCCCGGTGGCACATTCTGGTCAGAGTAGTGTGTCGAGCCACCATTCTTCTCCCTGTGGAAGAGCCTGGTGTGATGCCTCTTCTGAACCACAACGAATGTGATCAATGGCTTGTAGCCTGGGTACCTTGAACATGTCAAACGCACTGCCTGCAACTCCTCTGTCAGTACCTTGTAGAACTGCGTCTCGCTCACACCGTCCCTGAAGAATACGATTCTACTTGGGAGCTTGCCGACTTCTTTCACGAACTCCTCAAGCAGTTCACCAGTCATCACATCAAGGCGCTCAATGATTTCTTTGCGGTGTGTCTGTGACCTCATCCTGGAGGTGTACTTATTTGCTGAGGGCCAATTCATGCTTGCAACTACGGCAACCACTGATGGGCTTGAGTCATCTAGGGGATGTGGGTGTGTCACATCAGCACCCATGAACATCACTGGTTCCTTGTCCGAAAATATTCTAGGAATTTGGCATGGCAAGCTGTTGTAGAGGGCAACATTGCATCCCCCGAGCTTCGCATTTATCTTCAGTGCTAGATTGGCCAAGAACTGAAAGCTCAGCTTGCTTATGTTGGAGTACAGGCAACACTGTGTCACGACACCAATGGATGTTTCTGCAATGCGCTTCAAATCAGCATACCCCCGATGCTTCCGCTCCATGACACAGATTAGCAACTGTAAATTGCCTGAGGCAGCTTCCTGAATTTTCTTCAGCTTGCTCTCCAAAATGCCAACATTGTTCAGGAGATGAATGCGCTCAAACAAAGGGCTAACAACAGTTTTCTTGTTTAGTAGAATCCCAAGTTGCTCACATCGGCTTGATATCTGGTTGATAAACTTTGGAACAAATGATTGATGCTCTGGGCTGCCACCAAAGCTTATCAAAGCCCACATATTGATCTTGGAACCCTCAGCAACATGGCTGTCCACAAAATTCCATTGCCGATCATATCTGTCTGGTGTTATATCCTTGATGCGCCCTCCATTTCCGAGCTTCAGTTTTGGTGGCAAGAGAATCCTTCCCGAGAGCTGTGTCATGTCCTTGGACACTTGCAGGCTGAATTGATCAGCGTATGAATTGCTGAAAGAAAAAAAGGTGTAGCTCTAATCACACAGGTACGATCTAAACTAATTTTGAATCAGAAAAACAAACTTGAAAGTTTACAATGGCTACAGAACATAAAGATGACTAGAAAACCATACCTTCTTGCAGAAAATGCTCGTTCAACAACACCTTTTATGAGTCCCTTTCTTTCACTTGGCCTTTGGCAACCCATCTTGAGCATCTTGGAGGTCTGTTCATCTGAGAGCTTGCCAAGAAACTTCTGTCCTTCACAAACCATGCAAAGCTCCATTGGCACATAGCACGGCTTGCTCCTACCAATCTGCAAGCAGGGCAGCTTCCTGAATTTGATATCATGGTTGTAGTGCTCCTTGAAATAACCCAGCACCGTATAATCCTTCCCACTGCGATCTCGAAACTTGAGGTTCTCTGTTGTCTCTTCAGTCAAGCCATGCACATGGTACCTTTGGTCAGTTTCACGGTGGCACACAAAAACTCGAATATTCTTCAATGCTTTCTCCACCTCCCTCCTCTCATCTTCTGCCAAAGCCCTAGTCTTCATCTGTGAAAGGTCCTTCATGAAGTCACAGCACTTCTGCAAGTATGCAAGTATGCCAATGTTTTCATGGAAAGCTGTAAGGGAGAGGTCAACATTGAGGGCAAGACCTTGCTTTGTTGGCCTCAAGCTCTGGAAGAAACCTCGCAATACAACAGCCCCACCACCAATTTCCTTTGCTTCTCCCATGGAGTGTGAATACAAAGACCGGCCTATGGGAATAGAATCTTCCATAGCACCTTCCCGCAGGATGACATCCAATGCATGAAGATAATCTTGAGGAAGAGGAATGCCGTCCTTCTCTTCATTCAAATACTTGTTCAAGTCGTCACCACTTAGCTTCGAAACCAATCGAAGGTTCACCCTGAAAACCTTATGATTCTGCTTGACAAGCATGTGGCCATTCTCTTTAGCTGCTATAAATCGTGTAGATGCAGCTGCTGGAAGACTAACAAAGAACTCAAGCCTGTCCTGTTTAAACTCAATGGGACTAAACAGATTCTTGCGGCCATCAAAGGCTGGCAGGGCCCCTGAGAGGACATTTGAATTTTCTTCAACTAGCTTGTTCTTGATCATTCTTGCTGTTTCTTTCGAAGGGTGTGGGGATATGTCAACATCGTAATGAAAAATCTTCTTTTCAGGATCAAAACACACAAGGAAATGGTTTGCATAGAGAGGAATGATAGTCCCCTTAACACCACCTTCATCAGGTCTGGTTGCAATGGTAACTCCAGGCATGGCGATAGATGAATTCTGATAGGTGCCCATATGATTTGCTTTCATGTCAGACGTTTGGTTCTCACGAATGAAGCACTTTTTGTGCTGTAACCGCTGGGTATCTGTTAATAAATTGATACTGTAAGCCATGAAAGGAACAGAACAAATTTACATCTAGTGATTTAAATAAAATTATTGCAAGTCAAAAAGATCAGGTACATCTTTTCCCTGAAATTTATCACACTTTAAAACAAGTGAGGTGAAAGTATATAGCACAAACACCAAGATTATGGAACATCATTGTCCCAAAGACAAAGAAGAAAAAGGTACCACTGACTGGCGCATTAGTTGAACACAAATCCTCCCAAAAAGACAGCCATATGCACCCTTTTTGAGATGGGCGAAAGGGGACTAACCGTCAAAACAAGAAAGGCGTCATCCACAGTACCACAAATAGAACTTTGTCTGTGTCTCATACTAACCGTCTTTTTTGTTTTATGGCCCATTTTGCGAAAGAAGTTCACAAATGGACCCTTGACAGAAAGATTTGCAAAAATGGACCCTGATCTCGGCGCCAAAGATCATGGCGCCGAGGTAACACGTCTCGGCGCCATGACCTTTGGCGCCGAGGTCCATCCCCGTGACATCACGTTTGGCAGACGTGGCGCTGACATGGCGTCTGGAGCTCGGCGCCGTAGTTTACGGCGCCGAGCTCGGCGCCGTAGCTTTTGGCGCCGAGCTTCGTGGCCTTTGGCACTAAGACGGATGGATGCGAAATTTTTTTCTGATCAAAAAACATATATAATTTGTCCAAATCGGAGTTCGTATGTGAAAATTATGACTATTTAAAGAATGGACTGCGAACTAGCGAAGTATTTTTCAAACAGTCGTAATTTTCACATACGAACTCCGATTTGGACAAATTATATATGTTTTTTGATCAGAAAAAAATTTTGCATCCATCTATTGTGGTGTCAAAGGCCACGGAGCTCGGCGCCGTAGTCTACGGCGCCGAGCTCGGCGCCGTAGACTACGGCGCCGAGCTCCAGACGCCATGTCAGCGCCACGTCTGCCAAAAGTGATGTCACGGGGATGGACCTCGGCGCCAAAGGTCATGGCGCCGAGATGTGTTACCTCGGCGCCGTGATCTTTGGCGCCGAGGTCAGGGTCCATTTTTGCAAATCTTTCCGTCAAGGGTCCATTTATGAACTTGTTTTCCAAAAAGGGCTAGAAAATAAAAAAGACGGCTCATACTAAACATTCTTGTACCCTCCTTTTTCTCAAGAACAGCTGATCAGTCCAAATTTGTGGCCAAAACAAGTGGAAGAGGAAAAAAAGGTACATAATCCTAAGCATGAATCCCATGAAATCACAAGCCTCAACAGGGAACAAAATGACAGAGACTCATGAACTTGTTTGGCCATCCGGTACAGTAAAATTGCACCTAAAGTTACTGTGTCACGTTATCTTGGCATGACAAGCCATTAGACACCAAACGTAGAGCAAGAAACTATATTCTTTGATACTATCTAAGTACCATCACTATCAGATGGGGAAAAAAATGAGAGCCATGGACAGTAGCACGCATTGATCAAGAAAGCAACAGCACTAACAACTAGCAGTAGCATGGAGTGGCATTAAGCATATAAAAACACACACGTTGAGACTGGTGTAGCCAGGACAGGAAGAAATCAAGCAAGGAAGAAGGAAAGGAGGGCGCTTTATTACCGTGCGGGAGCGGCAGCAGCGCGGCGGTGACGGCGTGCGGCGGCGGCGGCGGCTTCCTCGATCTCCACGCTGCGCCCCTCTGCGGCGGCGGGGCGCCGTGGGGCTTCCCGTAGCACGCCGCCGCCTTGGGGAACAGCAGCGGCGGCGGCGGCTGGTGCAGGTAGACCAGCACGGGCGGCGGCAGCGGCAGCGCGACGGCGCCGTTGCGGTGCGCGTGTATCGGCAGCGGCAGGAGCGCCGGGTAGGCCTGGACGATCGGGTGCTGCCTGCCGCCGCCGCCCTTCCACCTCCTCCTCCCGTTTGCGCCGCCGCCGCCGCCATTGCTAACCCCTCCTCCGCCGCCGCCGCCCACCTTCCCCTCGTTCTTGGCCACCGCCTCCCCCTCCATGGTCAAGCAACCACCACCACCACCGGGCGGCCGCAGCAAGCAAGCACGCAGCAACCCAATCCGATTTGTTCGTACTTGGTACTGGTGCGCAGCTTCTTTCCGGGGGCAGCAGGATCGCAGCTTCTTGGGCTCCTTTTGGCGTGGCGCGGCGTGGGCTGGCTTTGTGGGGGTTTCTTGGATGGTTGGAAGGTAGGGGGGCAAAAAGGAGGAAGCTGGGGAGGGGAAAGAGTGGGGCGGAAGGGGATGGCTGCCTCTCTCTGCCTCTGGAGAGAGAGAGAGAGCGGGTGATGAGGAGAGAGAGGGGGGGAGGGGTATTAATGGGGTTGCAGACGCAGAGGTGGGGGACAGGAGAGAAGCCGAGGGAAGAGGAGGACGAGAGGAGCATGAGCATCTACGCCAACGCTGAGCACCGCAACGCTGTAGCTGTGGCTGTGCCCCCCTGTTGTGCCTGAGCTGTGCCATCCATGGCTTGGCTCCTCTCCCTCTCTCCCTGCTTGCTGCCGCTTTAAAAGTTTCTTCCTCCTTTCTGCATTGCTGCTGCGCCCCTGCTGCCCCGACTCCCCAAATTCTCAATGTTGGAGAGGGGATAATTTATGGCTGCACTAAAGACAGGGCTCTACCGCTCCACCACCTCTCCTCGTATCCGTTTCTCTTCTTGCTAGGTTGGTAACCGGAAAATATGGGAAGGGTCTCACACTCGAAGATACTAGTAGTGTTTCAATGGGGATTTTGTATAGTTTGAATGCATAACTCTCTACGTGGCTCTTTGAAACAAAGAATGGAATGCCATGTAAAATCCCTACAAAATGAAGAGAAGCAAAAGGAAAATGAGGTCAAAGATGAGAAAAGGAGGAAGAAGAAGGGGGAAGATGAGCCCATTTACTTTAAGTCCTAGATTCGCCCCCTGTTTCAAGGGAAATCTAAAGGAAAAAAAAACTGCACAAACTCACCGGCAAGCCAACCCAAACAGCTAACGAGGCTTCTCAAAAATCCACTAGGGAGTTACTTTTTATTGTCTTGTCTAACACCTGCAAAGTTTTATATATTTTCAAATATCTTTTAGAGCAAGGTTAATAATACAGCCCGCTGCTGGCTAAGGATTCATATAGTGGTTAAGCCTTCACCGTTAATACATGACCCACTTGTCTCTCTCTTAAAGTTTTTCTGGTTCTTGTGCATAAATAGGCCGCAAGCTTACAACTCACTTCTCTTCTATTTTCTCTTTCCACTCCACCACCTCAACATTTAGTCCATTTACAACCTACTATAGTACCTCTTACGCGGATTGACTATGCGACGTGGTTGTCCTACAGCCTACGACGAGTTTTGACATGATTATTCATGTATGAAGCATCTCTAGCACCTTCTTATGATACGCGGGACGAGTTAGAGCCAGGCTTATAATACAGCCAGCTGCTGGCTGTAAGGATTCTTTTTAGTCTTCTCTTAGCCCACTCGTATAATGATTTAGCTCTTCACAATTAATGCATGACCCACTTGTCTCTCTCATAAAGTTTTTTCTTGTGCATAAGCGGGTTGTAAGCTTACATCTCACTTCTCTTCTATCTCCTTTTCTCTCTCCTCCACCTCACATTTAGCCAACTTACAGCTCACTATAATATAATACTTGCTCTTATGTGATGCTAAAAGCATATGACAATTGCAACGACTATTCAAATGGGCATAAGAGGGAGCTGAGAATAAATAAATAAAACTTATATATTTATTATTCCCTTCGTCTAAAAAAGAATGCACTTCTCACTTTCTGAAAAGTTTTAATATCTCAAGTTTGACCAATTGTAGATAAAAATATCAATATTTATGATATCAAATATATATAATTAGATTAATTACAAAATATATTTTTATAATAAATTTGTTTAGAGCCGTAAATATGTATACGATTCACTCGAAACTTGGTCAAACATGAACCACTTTAACTGACACGTAATCTAAACGAGCATTCTTTTAGGATAGATGTATATTGTAAGAGAAAATGACTCTCAAGAGCATTTGAAAACCATAATTACTTGTAGGGTAGTTTTTTCGACCCTAATATGATGTCCGACCTCCTGAAAAAAATCTCCTTGTCCATTTATATGGCCCTTTAAAGCCATATTAGGTTGGAGAAATTTTATTTCATCGCCAACATTATGGTTTTGAAAAAAAATGTCATATGTTTATTTATTTAGTTACTTCCCTTTAAGGCTACATGAGGGGTTTGACCTCATTAAGTGGTTTTCTAATTCATGTGTTCTTTTTTTTGTCGCATTTTGTCTCTCTTAACGTAAACTTTCTTACATCCTCAATTCCACATGATTAGGTGACTTAAATATAGTGTTTGGGTAACTCAATTTTTTAAGTAATTAGATCTTATATCCAACGGTCTAGAGAAACTCCACATTTTGTCTTAACTCGCCCTTTCATCAATAGCCCGCTTACTTGGCTCATCGAGATAGTCATCTCATAAAAAGTGGAGTTTAGCTATATATCTTCCAAATGCATTTCTAAAATTTCAGTTTAACTTCAAAGAATATATATGCTGCCTATAGATTTAAAAAATGCAAATTATGCATTCATATCTGTATGTCATAAGCATACCTTTTGACGTCCACAATGAAAAAAATTATAATTAAAACCAATAATTTTGAACTCATAAGAAAACATACTCATGATTATTATTTTTTCAAAATTAAAAAAAGTGTTCTGACACTTTGTAATATGTGATCTACGACAGCTAATTCACTTAACCATATTCTCTTAGTTTTGGATCACTTTTTCTTTGTAATGGTTATTACATGAAAATGTGGTGAGTCTCGGTAGAGCTTTGCATATTGGTAGTAATTGATAGCCAATAATTCAATGGTTATTTTACACATTCTATAAACAAACTAGTAGAGATGTGGAGGTAAATTTTCGGTGCAAAGGCCACGTCTCTTTTTGCTTGCCTCCTCAAAACTTTTACAAAGAAAAGGAAAGGCGTATGTCGCTCGAATGATGATATCCTCTTTGGTAGGTTTCTTGCTTCTCATCAGTCATCACTTTCTTGAGCTCGCCCCGCTTTGTGCTGATGCGGCCCCCCTTCTGTGATTCTACCTTGCCTTGTAGGTTGTAGCTTAGAGTCAGCTCATAGATTAGCCCATCTCCATCAATGTACTGAAGCCACATAGGGATTTGTTGAGAATCTTTTTCACTCTCTCGGGGCAAACCTTGCAATTAAAATGACGATGTGCATGTAAAAAGGTGTACTCCTCTCATCGCTGCCACAGTTTCATATTTTGCCACAGCCGTCAGTATTGTGTTGACTGTTGACTGTCCTTTTCTATTGGTGCACCAACCAAATGGTGGAGAGCTGCATAATGGCAAGATTATTTTTTCTAGAGGAGTTCAGTGAGATCATTGTGCGTAACGGCCGAGTGGTGACCTACTAGTCTCCTTATATTATACAAAGACATCAATATGCACTGCACAGTGTACGTATAGACCAAAATTTCCTAAAATTCTCCCACCTGTCTGGTCCTTGACCTGAAGAACAGAGAAAATCAGAAAAGTGATGAAGGTTGCACCGAAAGGTGAAAATTCCCATTGTTTACTTTTACTGAAACGGTGTTGTGTGTCGTGTGTGTGAGACAGTGAGAGAACTGAGGGACCATTGCCCATTGGTGAGCATATAAAACTTGCTTCTCTGCATTGAATGGAATGGCTTGCCCCTACAGTAGCATAGGGGCAGCTGCTCTACTGAATGCAGCTTTGCCTTCCCCAAACTGCCCATACAGACCAGGGCATGTTTCGCGAAATTTTTTTCGAGTATGTCGGGCACACATTTGAAGTATTAAATATAGACTAATTACAAAACTAATTACAGAGTCTGTCAGTAAATCGCAAGACGAACCTAATGAGTCTAATTAATCCGTCATTAGCACATGTTTACTGCAGCAATTTATTGTCTAATTACGACCTAACTAGGCTCATTAGGTTCGTCTCGCGAAGTACACTCCATCCATATACTCCCTCCGGTTTGGCAAAAGAAGTCGTTTTGGACAAGATTTGAGTCAAACATTGAGAATATAAATCGTGAATAACTTTTCAGTCGTTGAGTTTGAAAATGTCAAAACAACATGAATATATTTGTCTTGCAAAATAATTTCATTAAAGTATACATATGTTAGTTATTAATAAATATCTTTATAAAAATAAGAAGTCAAAGTTGTACTTTGGAGACCGTGCCGCTGTCCTAAATGACTTATTTTGCCAAACCAGAGGGAGTAATGGATTATTTTTTTCGACTACATTTAATATGCCATGCATGTGAGGGAACGTACTAAAAAATTTCGTGAAACATCTAAACAGGGCCCAGAGGAAGGAAAAAAGCTCTCATCTCCACCCCTGCTTCACTTCCCCATCACGCCACAGCCACAAGATTTTTTTTTTCTTTTCAAAAGAGGCATACCAGAACTCTTTTTTTGAATAAAGCATAGCAGAACTCGCAAAGTAACTTTTTGTTTTCCATTGGAGGGTTGATAGTTGACATTGCCGCAAGGATTTTCCATGTATTGCAATGATAACATATGCAAAGTCATGATCACAACCACAAGATGGGGCTCCTTTTTCTATTACATAGCTCATGGATTTCAAAAGAGATTATGGCTCAGTTTAGTTCCAAAATGATATCTTTTCACCCATCACATCAAAGAGTATTTTAGATGTATGTAGTATTAAATGTAGATGGAAAAGGTGAAAAGTTACATGGATAGGCTGTAAATTGCGAGACGAATCTAATGAGCCTACCTAATCCATAATTTGCAACAGTAATGCTACAGTAACCATCTGCTAATTATGGATTAATTATCTTCTAATTACCATCGTTAGATTCGTCTCGAGATTTCCAACCTATCCATATAAGTTTCCACCTTTTTCGTCTATATTTACTACTCCTAAATCGGTAAAATCAAAACCCAAAATTTTTTCACTGAAAACATTTCGGAAACTAAACACGGGCTATATTGGAGCGGATTCGTTAGGGAATTCAAGTAATCACAATAAAATCAAAATGAAACAGTGTGGCAATACATACGACTGATTGCTGCAATTTATAGATTTTTTTACGGTAATGCAATTTTATAGATATTGTACTCTCTACATTTAAAGATATGAAATACTGTATAAAGATGCAACAAAGTAAGAAATTATTGCGCTGTTGCATTGTATTGCTGCAGTTTATATCTTGGCGAATACAGTCCTATGCCAACATGACTCATAATGCGAACGAAAGCGAAATTCATTGTATTAATAATTTTTTTGATTTTTTTTTGTAAAAGTAGTTTTTGTCAAAGTTGCCCACATAAAGTTGAAGTTAATTACATCTCTAATTTAAAGAATATGACGTTGAAAGGAATCACGTTCTATAGTATCACCATTTTGTCTCGGTGTGGCATCGAGTTCGATCGGTCTTGCCTCCAAAATGAGATTGGTCCCGTCCCGTCGAGTGATTGTGTCTACTCTATAGGATGGGCCGCAGCCCACTAGCATTAGTTACAACCTTGTGGTCCTAATTCCAAAAATGTACAGTACTTTTCTACTTTTAAATAAGATTGTTGTTGTAGTATTTTTTTTTTCTGAACGAGCGTTGTTGTTGTATTTTTAACTATCTAAAAGATCATATGTTGGCAACTAGATCGATTTAATTGAAGAAAACTTTATGATGACTTACATAAGGAGCAAACTCGTGCTAAAACCTTATATCGCCTAAAGAGAGTCGTGTTGCTGCCTGCAATATATTATCAATTGAAAAAAAACTGAAATTGACACACATGAAATAAATCACAGTGAAGTCACTGTAATTTATTTCAGTTTTTTTAGAATGTGTAAAATAACCATTGAATTCTTGGCGAGCAGCGTATTACCAAAATAAAAAATGTGCGTGAAATCCTTTATTTCTAGGAATGTACACAGTTGAATCACGTGGAGTGAAGTGTTGTGTTCAGTCAGTTGAAGAATGGGAGGAAGTAGAGGAAACATCTCAATTCTCAAGACCTTGCGTTGGCCCTCCCTTGCTGGGCTTCGTAGGCAATCTGCATGGACAAGGCAGGTTACCAGGTTCTCTTCTCTATCATGTCGACGCAACAAGGTTCGTTTGTACCTGCCACTGTTTGCATACAGCAACCCTGCTCTCTGCGCAAGCACTTGAGCAAATCCCTGACCGAAAATCCTTCCAGCTCGGCATGTGCACGGCTATTTTTAGCCGGAACGGTCCTAACTCAAGGCAGGCATTACATGTAAGATGAAGCAGGCAAAATGCATTCAGCATACACAAGAACCCTAGCAGACTCCCAAGGTTCCACCTCAGTCCCACAAGAACACACCAGTCTCAAATGGCATTACGTGAAGCGGATTGACACAAGGGCAAGGGCATAACGATACAAGAAAAAGGAAAATACGATATACCTTTTCCATTGACAGTTCGTACATGAGGAAATTATACCGCACAGAATCAATTAAATAACAGATATGAGAAATCTATACTGTAAATGGATATACATTGGAGATGCTCAGTATATATACCACTAGATGAATAAATTGGCCTGTGGAAACAATTCTTGTGCTATAGTTTTGTTACTGTACACGGCAACCTTGTTCGGCGGCATCACTCAGCAACCTGATGCTACTAGAAATTCTCTGCAGTGGCAACAACAATGCAAACTTAAAAATCTGGCTGCTGCCGTAAAAACAGAAGCTGGTCCTAATGAGCTTACCTCCCGAGTGTCACGGAGGCGTAACAGATCTAATCTATCTGAGGGCCTCAAACTTATCAAGTTGACTAGCTGCAAAATGGAGTAGCAAATAAATTAAATACAGCACCAGGAACATTGTTTTAAATTTAGCAAAAGCAAACATGCTGCATACCCAGAAGCTAAATTTTTCAGGATCCTGGGGTCCAGGCATGCTCTCAAGATCTAAATGTCTTGCCCGCCTTGCTGCATTCAATGGATGTTAAAATTAAACACTGTGCAGAAGTATATAATCCCAAAATATTAGCATCCCAGACAGTCCTTGTTCTGTCCCATTGCACACCAATTAATCTTAAGGGCTTGATACACTCAGACATCACAAAACTTTGGCAGCCCAAAGCTTCCAATCAAATCAAACAATTATGTTCATATGTAATTTGAGTTTTATTTACTTTGTTATTCCAAAATCAATTGACGGAGCCAATGTTTCATGCAAGATTTTTACCTTTCTATAACCATTTCTAACTATAAAAAATAACTAGTTCAATATGTGAAGTACTTGAAAAACTGATAATGAGCATACCAGTCCGTACGGTTTCTCTAGCACGCCTAATATATGCCCTTGCCAGCTCTGAAGCACCATTGGCAAGTTCAATTAGCTGCAAAGAATTAAACCAATAGACTTACAGACTCAATCAAGGCAAATGGCAGACATAGCATTATTATTCTGATGCGATGTAACACGTCCCTTTTAATTTTCACTCAGCCAATACTATTACTACATACCATTGACAAAATCATAAGAAAGGAGATGCACATACTTTGTTATAAACAATTCAACTGGATATACTGATATAAACGTGTGATGCATTTGGATTTGGACATAATTATTATCAAAGTTCAACAAAAGCATAAAAGGTACAAAGACTTTACTTCTCTTCTCTCTTGTGATCCTTCTGGCAGAGGTATATCTTGCAACCATTCAACTTCAGCAACTCTATATCTACAATTTAAAAACAAAATCAAAAGTAAGAATTTTACGAAAATGTTGATCTAGCATTCTCTCCCAGACAGATTCTGTAGTGACGCATGCCAGACTTACCCATCTTGATCCCATGATCGTAAGATACGAAACCGGCGAGAGCCTTCCACCTATGACAGAAAATATTATTTTTTATCATCTGAAAATAACTCCAGAATTTCACAATTCAATTTGTTGTACTGGTTCAATATAAAAAGGAATAAAATCTATCCTAATTTGGGATTTACACTCCTTTGCACTAAACAATGGTGGCTGTAGAGAAAAAGAAAAGGCAAACAAAACTACGGGAGGAGTGATACTATGCAAGGCACTCTTGCTGCAGCTGACTGGAAAAATACTGTCTTTATGTTCAGTTCTCCTGTGTGCATGAAATTTCTATCAATGTAATAAGAGTTAAGGACTCAGTTTGAGAAACAAAGAAAAATATTCCAAGAACATTTGAAAATAGTACAAAATCTTCTATCGAAGTTCCAAAACAATGTTGAGTCTAGCATATATGACAATCGGTTTAGACAGGTCAATACTAAGAATATAATATTTGACTTCTGCAGCAACACAATCAAGGATCTGTAGGCTCACTGCCTCACAGGGATGCAGATTGTGCATTTGCTCAACAGAAAGCAGTTTGAAAACTAATACAGAATGTAAGTACGCTGTTATTTTAAAATTTGGTAATAATAAATTACCTCTAAATAAAAACGCCCATCTGGAAGTGGTTCACACCTAGAGATTTATGAAGAGATTTGAAAAAAATAACTCAAAATATTGTCAGAAATTTAAAGGCAAATAATAAAAGACTGGACTCACTCCAAAATTTCCACCTCACAGCCACAATCAGCCACAGTACCCGTTGCCGAATCAATAGCGACCTACAGTATTCGAGCCAATAATGAATGAAATAACTCTTTCAGAATAAACAAAGCAATCCTTTGATAAGTTCCTAACCATTCCCATTCGATGGTTCCCTTCCATTATCCTCCGTACCTATTTCAAATGAAAAGCATTAAAAGATAATTCATAAATGAAACAAACACTTAATTGCATGGCTTCCTTTTCTCAAGGCAAAGAAATAATGATGCATGTGTATTTTTTCCTAGCGTTATTAAGGTGCATGAGAGTCGGTCAAGAGAGATCTTAGAGAGTGGAATATCTCCAAGGAATTAGCTATAGATAGAAGCGCTTGGAGACTAGCAATCAACGTGCATGAACCGTGATCTTTGTTTCTTCTTTTGTTTACCTCTAACCTTACCTCTAGTCTTGTGCCGTTCTTTGTTTTTTTTATCCTTGTTTCTTTTGGGTTTCATCTCTAGCCTACCCCAACTTGCTTGGGACAAAAGGCTATGTTGTTGTTGTTATTAAGGTGCATGACTAATGAATGCAGAATCCAATGGAAAATAAATTTCAGACTAGCCATGCATCAACTGCAAAAGGTGATAAAAAGGTCCTACGCTTTTTTCTATTCACCACAACCAAGATGATACTTAGCTTTTTCCGTGCTTTGAAGAAAAGCATCTAAGTTTAGGACTTATGCAAATATTTGAAGAAGAAATTCTGCTTGAACATGTTTAAATTTCAAGTACCAACACATCATTGAGAAAGGAACTTGCAAGGTTATATCTGCAAGCTGGATACGCGTGTGCAGATAGATCTGTGATCTTCTTGATAAATAGGGAGTATATATTATATCAATAAATGCATCTGACAAAAGCGTATCTAATTTTTGTGATAGTTGTACCATCAGTCTGTAGCGAGGCTCAAATATGTTCAATGCCATCTTTTGGCATGGAAGTACAACATCCATAACAAAGAGAGGCATCAAATCAACACCGGCATATGTCATAGTCTCATGTTCTGACCTCCTCTCAGCATATTCTTCTGGGAAATTTCTCTGAATTATGTTGCTCAACGTTACACTGAAACATTTAACCATAACTGCCATCAGAAATATCAAATATGGACGTTTGGAGATGCAATGACAATTTGAAGTAAAGAAATCTAGATTCAGTATCTTCAGTTACCTTATAGGGTATGTTCTTGGACCAATAAATAGCACTGTCCGACACATGGGACACTTGTTTCCTATTGGAAATAGCACATAGCAGGAAGTTCAGAATTAAACAAAAACAGATAATTGGGCATGTGAATATTTTATTAAGCTCACCATGATCCATTGACTGATGTAGACAAGAACGACAAAATGAATGCCCACATGGTGTAGTGACAGGTTCATACAATAGCTTAAAGCATAATGTGCACTCAAAATCATCAGTCCTATCTAACCTTGCACGCCTTGCCCCAGCTGCAATGTTTGTATTACTATCCAGATCACTCAGACAGGTTTGCAAGACATGGCTGTATATATAGAAAATGGGTGTCATAAAATGTGCCAGAGGATCATAATTAGCTTAACAGATATCTGCGAGCAATGAAGTCAGTTATGGCTATGCCTATGCACTAATAATCATACCTGAGGGGATCAACTTGAAGACCAGCAAGAAGAGCCTCACGTGCCTCATGGTAATGCTCCATCTTCATATCAAGGAGTTATTCCAATTAGATAAGCATGCATTCAAGGGAAAACAAACTCCAATATAACATGTACACAATAATGCTCTTCAAGTTCTGTTGTATCACCTTGATGTAACGTTACTTGAAATTAATAAATCTTCCCATTTTGAAAAAATAATGATAGTTCCAAAAGATTCTAGTAAAGATGCAGCTTGTGAATGGTTTCTTGATGGTGTAAACAGAGCATGATAAAAAAGGATAATCAGAATGACAATAGCGAGGTGAATTGCTGAGAAGGATACTAGTGATTACGTGTAGCCTTATGCACATGCAAATTTTCGTGCTCCAATCGAATCATGTGGAAAGGGAAAAAGATTGGCAAGCAGTGTACGAACTAGTACTTGTCTTTTTTCTGTACCCAAGGTAGTGAATTTGACCATGAAATTTGGTAGTCATACACTCATACTTCATCCATGATTCTCTTAAGATTTCTTCTATATTGTGAACTTGTATTTATTTTGGCTAACCACCCAAAGTGTTCTGAAACTTCACAATGTGCTACTTTTAGTTACAAATTTTGCATATTGACATGTACCACCTGATATTTTTTGGATCAGGTGAACATTAAAGTCATGTGAAACAAAGTGAGAAATAGAAGTGGTACTACATCGCACAAAGTTCATCCAGGAATTTGCAACAGTAGATATGTATTATTCATCCAATATTCTCATAGTTTAAACGTGACAAGGCCAAATGACCACAGTTAAATAGAAAGCTCTACCAAAAGATCCTAGTGGGCTAAATTGAGTAATCATATAGAGGGAAAAATACTTAGAGTATAGGCTCTAATAAAATAATATTGGATCTAAGATATTCTAATGTGCTCAAGTTACAAAACATTACCAGAATTAGCGCATATGCCTTGAGGAGGTATGGTCTAGGGGAATTACTGTTGATAGATACGATCTTCTCCGCATCCTTCAGAGCTAACTGTAACAATGAATCAAATATAAGAAGGTTTTTTCTTAGAAAGAGAGAAAGCCTAATGTGCTGCAAATTTACTTAATTAACATCAGAATCCAACAATTGTGTAAACTACTCATACCTCTGCATGGGTTGTAGGATCAAGGCCATTCAAGGGCTGATATTCAGAGTCAGCTGCTGATCTCTCCCTCAATCGTTGACTTATCCTGTCCATAATGGTAGCCACACCATAGTGTGAATCTAAATAGTACAAATGGGATCCGTGCAGCAAAACTATGCAAAAACATTGCCAGGAGACTCACCGACTGAAAGCCAAACTTCGGTTGCTAAGTATAATCGGATCTCCTGGTCTCAAATTTAGAGCTTTAGAGTAATAGGATATTGCCTGAAACAGAATCATGTCAAGTATCACAGACATTAAGGTCAATAAAGTATATTTGTACATGTGAAAATAACCTAAACACACAGTAATTAAACAAAAACACAAAATGGTAAAATTAGCGCCAATGCTACATATGTAATTAGTAAGATTAGTAGAGATGGTGCCTGCATAAGTAGGCCCACATAGCACAATATTCCACCCTTGCTGGCACTCTAGCAGGCCCATCTTGTTAACTAGTTTAGGCTTTCCTTTAGGTAAAAATTTGGGAATCGCTAGGACCACAAACCTTTTGTTACACCCACAGATATCTCGGGCTTTCTGCTGCTATGATCACAAAAATGTGTGCGTACTTATGTATCTTTTCATGAATAGAATACAACAAAACAAAGAAAGGTGTAGAAGGGAAACTAATGGAAACTAGTCCAACATAGCCTCCAACATAAAGCTAATAATAATAATAAACACAAATCTGTATTTAACTGTTTAAAAAGGTTTTTTGAATCTATAAATGAATCTAGGGAGGCTGTGAAAAATTTCAACACAACCACAAAGAAAATACTTATGAATATTTAAGAAACATACTTAAATATCCAAAATAAAATATCTAAATCAGTAAGTTGTACAACATAGACAGAATGGGAAAAAAAGGATATTGAACAGGAAAAAAGAAATTACTTCAACCTTGAAACTAAGTCACAATGTATCTTCTTCGTAGCCTTTTACATCAGTTTGATATTAGATATCATTGACATCAAAACATTTTAGCACAGTAATCTAGGATTATCTAGTCTATAGAATGTGCTAACAAATCTGATAAAAAGAGATCCTGGTAAGAAAAGTTAAAATGGATCCACTGGGAGCACTGTTAGCGTATTCTTTTAGCGCTGTGACTGCCAATGCAATAAGATGTATTTCCTTTTGGTGGTTTGTGAAAAGAAAGTAGAAAGCCATCAATGTCAAATGAATTAGGCATGGTAGACCAGAAATGAATTTCTTTCTTCCAATTTATCCAAGTGATACACCTCACTAGAGTTTAAAGAATGTGTGGCAAATATCGGCGAGCATTGTTGAGGTAAAATTCCAGTCGCAGGGGTGCCAAACTAAAAACAAGATATTTCCTTTGCGAAATTGACTACAGTAAGTCACATTGTCTGCTGTCAATATTATCAGAGGCAGAACAAGAGAAAGAGATGAGTCATTCGTTGATAACTTGGACACAATGTCCTGTTTCCTCACTTCTGAATACTGTCTGCAAAATCGCAGTGGCTGGTACCAGGCGTTCTCTGCATAAGCTGGATCACCTCTTGAGGAAATGAACGCCCATAAAGTCAACTCCATTGTGCCGCGTCAGCCTATTTTATTTGCATAGGCCGTCGTTGATCCTATCGCGTGGAGTTATTACTGAAAAAAAAAGGCAGTGACTCCTCATCTACCGAAGCCAGGCACACTCGACTCCACGCCTTAAGGGGTTACCTGTGTTACCCATCCTTCTTCGACTACTTACTGAAGCATATATATATCCAATCAAACGATCAGACGCCCTCATGGTATGATACTCTGATGGCCCTCCGTAAGCTAAACGCGAACATCCCTGACTCGGAACACACTGACACCGCGCAAACGGAACACGGTGGAGGAAGGGATGGGCTGAGGGCTCAACAGCTCAAGGCGTGTACCTCGTCGAAGCGGCGGTCCCGGAAGGCGCGCGCGCCGCGCTGCGCGAGGTCGAACACCTCGCGGTACTTGTCCGGTGCCATCCCCATCTCCTCCTGGCTCTCCACCTGCACGGCAAACCGCCACCACACAGCAGGTCAGCAGCAGCAAAATTCAGTCCCGCAGCTGGACGGGCACGAGCGACGCACCCACGGGAAGTCCTCGGCGGCGAGCGCGGCGGAGAAGGCGGCGCCCGGCGACGCCATTGGGGGAGGCGAGGCGAAGGAGCAGGATTCAGGTGCGGGGGGAAGGGGAGCGGAGGCTGGGCTGAGCAGCGAGGAGGATTTGGTTGGGGGCTTTGGAGGGAGGGGGAAGCAGGTGGTGGTGGGGGAGCGCGCGGCGTTCGTGCCGCGCCGGTGCCCAGTAGTTTTTGCGCGGCTGCGGCCGCGCAGACGTGTCCCCCCTGCGGGATTCGGCTGGCCCTCTCGGCTCTCGCCCCTCGCTTCGCCTACCCCCCACACCCCGGTTCCGAGACGACGACCAGTCACCAATGTGGACGAGGGCAGGTAGTTTCACCAGACTTCAATGCAGTTGCAGGCCCTGCTTTGTCTATGAACGTTTCCTTAAAAGTCGCTGGTAGTTTACAAGTAGTACCCTCAGTGCATACACATTCCCTCTGTTAATCCTTGTCTTATACTACCTTGTGCCTTGTTTCCATCCTTGGCACTTCACAATTTATTCTCGCCTTCGTCGTGTCACTATAGATGAGGCATCGTTCCTCGTCCTCACCATTTCGCTCCTTACATGGATGTGACAGCACATGGCTTAATAAGTTAATAGAAATGATAGAAGTGCAACTTTTTTTTTTAAGCTTATCTCTAAAGAACTTTGGGGTTAAATGTGATTTTTTTTAGTAAATCGGGGTTAAATGTGATTGACCCAGAGCAATTTAGAGATGGGTGACCGACCGAAAAGTCCTTCCGGGCGCCTACGAGTGAGGATAAAGTGTATAGAAAAGATATGTGTTGGTCTGTGCGGGAATTTTTGAGGTCCTAAAGAGCTATCAGGTGTAAGCGGGCCTGACATCGGGGAGGCGGGACGTTACAGTAGGTTCCTGGTTCTAATGAAAATTTTGTTAAAAAAACTCAAATTAAGTGACTTATGTGGAATTTTGAGCCTGATTGGTTGGGTGCCAAAATGTTGGCATGTCAATGTTCTGGCAAGGCAAAAGTTGCCAATTTTTTGTCATTATTTGGTTTGCTACCAAAGAGGTGCTCACATCTCACATAAATCGGAACTAAATTATGGCAACTTTTTTGCCTAAAATTTGGCATGCCAAGACTAACATACCAAAATTTTGCTCAACTAACCAGGCTGAGCTTTGATAGTTTATCCTTACGTGTTTATAGTCCCTTTCACATGTTGTGATACGTCTAGTATTGATATATAGGAACTTTGCATTGATTTTTTTTGAACTGGACTTTGCATTGATTGAGTTGTGATGAAATATTATTTGTAATTAAGGTGGAAATTATGTTAACAATATCACTCAAGTTTATTAAAAAATCCCCATTAGGTTTATTTAATAGAGACACGATCCTGTGCGTGCATGATCACGTCTGACTTTCTGGTGTGAGGTCGTCGCCTTCATCCAGTCGGGCATACCCCGCGCGGGAGCTCCATCTATCCGGTGCGGCCGAGGCGGCGCCGCGACGGCCGACCCGGCCGGGCCTCGCGGCGTCCGAGACGCTTGGCGCCTGGGGTCGCACCGTGGCCGCGCGCCGCCTCACCCCCGTTGTCCACAAGTGTCCGGCCGGCTCTCGCCGAACCCCTGCCGCGATCCGCGACGGCACGCGTTTATGCTACTAGTACTACCAAACATGTCAATTCCAGTTCAGGGGTGCAGGGTGCTGGCATTTCACCGTGCTCCCCAGCCGAACGCCAACTGCCCTTGGCAGCTATAGCCAAGCCGATCGCAGAACTGCTTCAGGTTTGTCTTTCGAAAAAAAGAGAGAAAGGTTTGGATTCTTGCCGCTTGTCTGCCAGTAATGAGCTTGTCTTTGTTTATCCATAGGATGAATGGGGTTAAATGTTTCTACAGAAAAATAAAAAAAATGAGTGATGCCAGTTGCCGGAGTGACCTTGTGCCTGGTGCTGACAAATGTTGCAAGCGCGCCGCTTCCAAGCAAATGCTGTCAAACGAACTAGCAGTAGCAGCTGGCGCACCTCTCAGGCTCAACTGAGTCGTCCTCTTTTCCTGGAAGGAGGGTGCGCAAACAGACAATTGCATTAGCTGAGATGCTATCCAATATGTCCAATCAAAAGATATCACCAGTTCGCCAAAATTGCATGTGTCGCGCCACTAAAAAAGAGAGCAGAAATGAGTAGTAATAGGAAGAATCGGCATAGATGGGCCTGCAACTAGCATATGGGGCCTATGGGCCCAGCAACGGTAAGGATCTAATCTGATAACGGCCCAAGGTTTGTGAAGTTGTGGTCACACTACACTATTTTAGGGACTCTGAAACTACATTCGAAACCGGGTTGTTCGCTTTGCTTTTCAGAAATCATCTAGCTTTTTTTTCACAGAACACTATTGAACCGGTCGAACGGATCGGTGCGGTCTGTGCGACTGGTAGAAAAGTCGACTAATTTATTCAGCAATGTGTGAATGCAAACCTAACTGCAAAAGAACAACGTTTGCTACTCACTCCATCTTAAATTGCATGTACTATTTTATTTCACTAAGGTATCCTTTGATTGGCAATTACTCCATTCATAATGTCATTTGATACAAAATTTCAGCCATAAATAAATAAGTTTAATACAAATATGAGAACATTGATTTGTGTAAAAAATACTAACAAAGTAATTATTGGTCAATGACCGGAAGAAACAAAATATATCTCGTATAACTTTTAATTTTAAATGGGACGAATATATCTGTTAGGAAAGGTGTTCTAGTTGCCAAAACACGCTAAATTGGCTAGCAAAATTGGCCTACCAAGCTCTTTTTCCGGGAGTGTGAATGCACTTATGTAAATTGGCCTAACATCCAGCTTTTTATTACTTTGGTTGCGAGACTGACCAAAACGTAACTCAAAAAAAAAATTATCCTGCCAGCTTATTGTTATTTGTTAACAAATACAACTAAATGCAAGAATCCTCTGATGTCAAGCATTCTAGACAATTATTTAGGAACATGTGGAATTCTGCATCACAAAAATAATGCTGGATACAATTATATATCTAGGCACACGGAATGAGATAAAAAATAACTAAAAAATGATGGCAACTAAAATCCGTGGCAATAAAGGAGAGGGGAATGACAACACCATGGTCGAGTGCGCAAATGGCTCAGAAATGGGTGTGTCAACATGAAGCAAAGTATGAGCAAATGTGAACGTTGTGGATTTGTTACAATCTTAAAAGGAATAAAGTTTTTTCATGAAAAAAATTAGAAAATATAATCAGTATCACTGCAGAGCTTGAAAAGGTTCGAGCATGTTCTAGAGGAAACTCAACTCATGAAAGCACATTGCTTGTTGACCAAAGCTAGCAATAGATACGGGCATACGGCGGCCTACTGTCAGTCTAACAAATCTGACCATTTGTGTGGCCGCCTCTGGCATGTAGGAACACACACTGCAGGATGCTTGGCTAGCTCACTAACCGGTCGCTTCTAAGACCAGGCATCATGCAGCGATCCGTCCGTATCTTTACTCCATTAGGCAGCCAGCATGCTCAAAAGCAATAACTAATTAAGCAAGCAAATACAACAAACTGAAGCAACTTAGGGACTCAATGAGAAAAGGTATGGTTTGGCAAAGGCTATTAGATTCGATCTGGTATTCTGGTTGGCCGGTGTGCAAAGCCATGTATCTGGATCGTCTCGCTGGCGACCTGTGTATTGTAATGGAAAAGGATATATAAAGTATTGTAATGCATACAATTCATACAGCTAGGTCCGTATATTGTAAAATATTTAATTTTTAAACTTCTTTACCTAAAATGACATATTTAACTAGAAAAGAATGTCAAAGTTTTAGTTATTTATTAAACAAACAGATCATGCTGTGGTGAACTTCCCACATTCCTGTTGGTCAGAAGTTTGTAAACTTTGATGAATATTGTGTCAAAATGAAATGAATCTCGAACTGTTGAGCGTAGGGAGTGTGTAATTAATTTGCAAGAAACCATGACTTAAACAACAAAATCTTACTAGCTTGCTAGACGACAGACCCTTTTTTAATTTAGATGAGAGACAGACACTACATCCGTGCATGGACACTGCCATTGACGACAGTGTTAATAGCTATGCACGCGTATGTCATGCTCGACATTTCCGTAGCCCAAAAGCTACAGCTTTCCCGAATCGGACTGCACGGTTCGGGTAGTTGGATAGACTCTCACGTCGTGTGATTGTACGAGTTGCATACTTGTTTAGCCATAAAACGAATTCTTCAACAATTTTGTTGTTTTTGTCCTAGCTCTAGCCATTGCACGATCTCGTGGCATGCGAATGAGAGGCTTCGAGGCCACATGCAGGGGCGGAGCCAAGGGGAGGCCAGCAGGGGCCATGCCCCCCCCCCCCCCCTAATGCCACATGCAGTCAGTAAGCAAATTTGCTTTGCTATGGCCGAAGTCTGCATAGGAAGTCTCGTGCTGCTGACACAAAGAAGAGAGTGAGCTAAAGCAGGCGTTAACTTGTTGCTAGGTACAGAATGGAATCAATTTGTTGAAATATATGGCATATGCTCTGTAAAGTCTTTGCCCGCCCCCCCTATAATTCCTGGCTCCGCCCCTGGCCACATGCTCCAATATCTGCTTGTGCCAGCGACTTCTACGCCCTACTTTGCATGCCAGTGGGCAGACTGCCAATATCCGACCTCAACTAGGACTATTATGCGTCGAATAAGGTTTGAATTTTTCTTTTGGATTCTTCGCCACAACCGCATGCACACACTATCTACGCACCAACGCCATGGTGCGCTGGACGTCTTGGCTACCCATTCTGCCACATCATCCCTGTAGATGAAGATCACCTCTTTCGCCATGCTCCCACGACTAAGTCTCTCTAGGTGTGACTCCTCTCTGGGCAGGATCCCCCGCAGTTGGCCATGGATTTCGCTAAATCCACCAGCGGCAGTGGCAGATCTAGGATGTGAAGAGAGAAGGGGCTTAGCTTTCCCCCTTCTTCTTCCTTTATCCTCTTTTCTATTCTGCTTCCTCTTTTCTCCATGGACACACTGGATCCGCCCCTGATTAGCGCCTCCTCTTCAAACCCCCGTAGCTATTGCCCATACCAGAGCACTTCCCATATTTGGGGTGCTTTGGAAAGCATGAAACAAGATGATCTTTGACGCTGCCTGCGAATTGACGATGGAGATCACCCGCCAATTTCTTGCTCACCTATCTTTCTGGGCTTGTCGCACTCTCCACCGCCTCAACATCGAGCCTCTGAAGATTTAGTTGTAACTTAGCTTTCCTTTTCACTCCCCTTCCCCCTATACTCTCTCCGTGGGCATCGTTCCACCCCAAAAATTGCCACTTGCTGATGGAATACAGATCAGGTGGGCTCGTGTCCTCTATTACCCCCCACCCCCCTCCCCCAAAAAAACATCTTGTCCCTATACACACCCACCCCTCTCAATTCCTTTCCTAACTCCATTCACTTCTCTAGTTTCTACCACCTCACATTTCTCTAGCATCACACCATTGTGTTGAAGCCGGCACCTACTTCTGCCACCAGACACCACCATTAACCACTATAGCATGTAGTCCCTGCTAGCGTCCTCTTCCTATCTAGACTTTGTCTGCCTCCTCGCCCTCATAACCATCTCCACCGCTGGTCCGGTGATCTCCATCCTCACCTCTCTAGCATCATCTATACCTCCGGGCCTCGTGACCACATGCACTCTCTTTTCGATCCCTCTAGAGTTGGAGGCGCAAAAGGAAATGAAAATTTTCGAATTGAACCTCTAGCCCATGTGTTGCAACATTATTTATTGACTTTTGATTTCTCTTTTTTTTAATTAAATTTGTCTATTATAGGGGTCAACCAATATAAACTATATACTCCCTCCCTCTTTCCATAAGATGCGAATGCAATAAGATATTCAAACTTCAGTTTTACCTACAATTTTTTTACAAAAATTATCTTACAAAAACAATATCTTGTGTTTAAAGTATTTTTATATGGTTATATTTTTCTATAAACATTATTGTGTTTGAGACATTAAGAGCTAATAAATGTTAGTACGATAGGTCTTGCAAGTTTGACCGCGCCTTAGATTTTGGGACAAAAGGAGCAAATAACAATTAGATACTGTCGTAATTTACTCATGCACTAATTCACTTGCTTAGTCTTATACAGACCTAGCAAGGGTGCATCAGCAAAGACGCATCGACAGTTACGTTATTATTCCTCGTACGTTGCCCAGCTAATAATCACACCACCTCGATCTGCAAGCAGACTGCATCTGGTTTCATCAGGCATGCGCGTGCGCGCTCCCGTGGCCTCCAAATCACACATCCCATGGTGGGCGGCATGCTTGGAGTTGGACCTTTGCTCTTGCGTCCACCCCACCGCATCCTCCCTGGACGGCTGGACCTCCCGATCCCGCCCCTCCACCACACCACCGCCTTCTTGGCCGGCTGGCTCACACTCGCATCGCCACCCCGCGCTCTTCTCTTGCCTTCCGGACAATCTCGTCTCCCTCCCTCACGCAACGTAACCGTCCCTCGCTCCACACCACACCCCTGGCGGCCTCACGCCGCCACGCGCATGCACCACTCGCGTATATAAGCACACTGCCGCCGTATCAATCATTGCATCATCATCTCCATCAACATCGAACAAAGCTTGAATCTTGAAAGGGATCATCACACACTGTTCACCAACACGATCGATGGACGTCTCCGACCGGTCGGTGCGGCTGACCATCGAGGCGCAGCCGAGCGACCCGGCGCCGGGGTTCCTGGCGGGGACGCCCTTCGAGCCGCAGCTCTCGGAGGAGGACGGCAACAACGAGGCGTCGTGCAGCGCGCGGGGGGAGGTAGCGGACGGCATGGCCGGTGCCGGCGTGGTGGCGGCAGCGGCGGCGGCGGGTCCGGAGCGGCGGCTGACGCTGCTGGCGCTGCGTCTGGCCGTGCTGGAGAAGGCCGCCAGCGGGCTGGGCGCGCTGGGGTTCATCTGGGCCACCGTGGTGCTCCTCGGCGGGTTCGCCATCACGCTGGAGCGCGTCGACTTCTGGTCCGTCACGGCGATCCTCCTCGTGGAGGGCGCGCGCATCTTCAGCCGCAGCCACGAGCTGGAGTGGCAGCACCAGGCCACGTGGTCCCTCGCCGCCGCCGGCCGCTCCAGTGCCCGCCTCGTCGCGCGCTCCTTCCGCTTCGTCATACACGCCGGCCGCGGCACCGGGACGAAGCCGTCACCGTCGGCAACGGCCGGAAGCCGCCGCCGGCCGTGGCCGTGGAGCTGGAGCTGGAGCTCCCTGTCGGGCTACGCCGGGCGGGCGTTCTACTGGCTGCAGCTGGCGTCGGCGTTAGCGTGCGTGTCGCTCTCGGCGGCGCGGCTCGCCAAACAAGATTTCGGCGACGACGCCGACGCGCGCACGAACCGGGGCCCCGCGCTGGGTATCTTCTACGGCCTGGCGCTCGCCGAGGCGCTGCTGTTCCTGGCGGAGAAGGCAGCGTGGGAGTGGGAGGTCACCCACGGGCGCCTCCTCGAGCGCGTCGCCGCCGAGTGCCGCCTCACCGGCGCGCCGGGGCTCGCTGCCGTCCGCCGCTTCTTCTACGACGCCTACTCGCGCTGCGTCGAGGGGAGCGTCCTCGACGGCCTCCGCATGGACCTTGTCTCCTTCGCCGAGGACCTCCTCGTCGCCGGGTCCATCGACGAGCAGCGCATCGGCGCCCGCATCCTCGCCAGCGTCGTGCGCGACGACGACGCGCTGCGCCGGGTCGGCACGTCGGCTGCCGTCGTGGAGCGGCTCGTGGAGATGATGACCTGGAACGGCGCCGCCGAGCGGGTGGCCGTGGCGTTCGTTGTGTCCAAGCTCGCCGGCAAGAAGCGCAACGCGCTCCGCGTCGCGGCGGTGCCCGGCGCCGTCGAGTCCGTGTCGTCTCTGCTTCACGCCGCCGACGAAGAGTGCAACCTCCTCGGCCTCCTCATCATCAAGAAGCTCGCGCGGGACCACGACAACTGCAGCAGGATCGGCAACGCGCGCGGCCTGCTCGACAAGATCGTCGACTTCTCCGCGCTGTCGCCGGACACGGTCGTCACCGCCTCGCGCGCCAAGGCCGTGCAGCGCTCGCTGCAGGTGATCAGGATGCTGGCCGAGACGACGGGGAGCACGGGGAAGCAGCTCCGGCGGGAGGTGGCCGAGATAGTGTTCACGGTGAACAACATCCGCGCCGTGCTCCGGCACGCGCCCAGCGCCGGGCTGCGGCGGCTTGGCGCCGAGGTGCTGACGCGCCTCGCCATGGACGCCGACGCGCGCGAGCGGATCGGCGCCACGGGCGGTGTGGTGGCCATCCTCCTCGACATGTTCCTCCGCGCCGGGGGCTCCGAGGGAGAGGTTGACGCGGACGCTGGCGCCGCCAGCGCCGAGGCCGGCGACGCGCTTGCAATGCTGGCCCTCGAGAGCCCGCGCAACTGCGAGCGCATCCTTCGAGCCGGCTGCGGCGGCGGCGCAAGCACCGTCGACCGCCTCGTTGACGCGCTCGAGGACGCCGCCGTAGGCGTGGGCGCCGGCAGGATCCTGACCAACCTCTGCGCGTACGCCGGCGGCGGAGAGTGGTTCCCGCAGCTCCGTCGCGCGACGCGCGGCGCGGCGGCGGCACTCCGCGGCGTCATGGCGGTCAACAGCGAGTCCAAGCCGCTGGAGGTGTCGCTGGGGCTCGCGGCGCAGCTGGTGAGGCTGATGGGCCCGGGCGAGCTGGCCCACCACCTGGCCGGCGCGGGCGTGACCGAGGCGGGCCTGGTGGGCCGGCTGGTCGCCGTGCTGGCGGCGCACGCGTGCCCGTCGACCAGGGCGCCGCGGATCCGGCGGTTCGCGGTTGAGCTGGCGATCGCGCTGCTGCGGACGGCGGCGCCGGCGTCAACGGCGGAGCTGATGGTTGAGGCGGGGATGCGGGAGGAGCTGCGGCGCGTGGCGGAGACGACGTCGGAGCTGGAGTGCTTCCACGTGTTCTCCGGCAGCGCGGGGCTGAGCCGGCACGCCGTCGGGCTCGCCGCGCTCGTCGACACGGCGCTGGAGCTCATCGTGGGCGCCGCCGTCACCGAAGCCGAGCCGCCGCATCGCACGTGTGAGTGAGCGCGTCATAACTCGCAAGTGCGTCCGTGTTGCTGTTGCGTACGGGCAAGAGAGCTGAGCCTGAGCGTGTGCATATGATTCTTTGATTAAACAAAGATCATACGATTCACTAACTGATTTGTTGTTATTTGATTCTTTGGAGTTTGGATGTAAATGTTACTCTACGTGACTAATGATTGGGCGAATGGACGAGACGAGTTCTTGCTTATCATTTTTTGTGTGTGTGCAAGTGCCATGTTGCTTTTGCGTTAATGCTGCCCTGCGTCGGCATGAAGTGGCCGGAGACGTACACTAGGAGACGTGCAAGGAAAAATGACAGGGTCTTGAGATGAATAAGATTCAGATGACACGCACGGATTTGCGTCACTAATAAAGATTAAACTCAACTATAACTATATCTAATCTCCTTTTAAGAAGGGACATACGGGTTCGCTGGATTTGCTTTGTGCAAACTTTTGCTTGCAAGGCTCAACAATGTGTGCCTGTTTTTTTGGACCCAATCAATCCCAATATGTGACGCAAGGAGATTAGGTACTTACTGAATGACATTCAGTATTCAGTACGTGCCATCGGCACACCACGCTGTCCCTCACCTGAGTTCTGGGCTTTCGTTCGGCAGATTCAAAATCGGGCCAGGGGAGCACGAAAGCAAGGAGATGTTTGCTCTTTTCAGTTCACATTTCTCTTTTTTTAATATAAAAGAACATCACAGGGCATATCTGGGCATTATTATAAAAAAGAAAGCACACATGTGCTTTGCAAAATAAAAAATGATGGTCATATTAAAAGCAAAGCCTATACCTAAACCGCCTGCCGTTCTTCGCAAATATTTCATAGCTGTAAATTCCAACGTTCTACAAACCCCTAAAATAGTGTTCCGGTCTTCCTTTTTTTTAAAAGTAGAGCCCATAACTTAATTTAATGTATGGCCCTAAAAAAATCTGCAAAGTTTGCCTGTTTATTTTTTCAAAACATCATTTCTGCTAAGTCAAATGGCCCAACAAATGACGCTAACACCAGTTAGAATCAGATGTTTTTTCCTTGCACCAACAACTTGTAGCCATGATCCAAACATATGTGATACGTCACTAGGTTTATATAGCCCCAAGGTGGTGTGGATTATTCTCCAAATAAATCTAACCATATGATAATGAAAAAGAAATGTTTAGTAATTTCTCTGCTGCTAACCTACATTCTGTGCGTACATCGTCCAATCAGCCGAAAGGCGAGTGAAAGTCCGATCAGTCCTCAACTCTCGTCGCCATTAATGGGGACAAGCGGCAGTTCGACCTCATGCGCCCACTCGACGCACCTGGTCTCGAAGTGTCGGCTCCTGACCTCGTTGGGGAGGTAGCTCACCCAAGCCTTGAGCCCGAAGCGCCACCGCAGCGTCCTGCCTTCCATCTCCCTCCCGACCCTCCACGTCATCTCCTCCGGCAGCTCGTCGCCGGCCACCACCAGCCCCCGCATCTTGCTGAACGCCCGCCCGGGCCCGCCGTACCGCCGCCGCATGCCGTTCCGCGGGTCGCCTCCGCCGACGCCAGGGCGCCACGCCGACACCTCCGTGCCGGTGACCGGGTCGTACAGCACGCCCTCGAACACGCCGGCGCCGCCCTCGACCTCCTGCTCCCACCGCCAGCTCCGGCTCCGCGTCCGCGCCGACGACCGCATCTTGGCCTTCACCCTCGGCGCGGCGCCGCCGCCGCAGGCGAGCTTGGCGGCGCCGGCGGAGAAGGTGCCCTTGACGGTGCGCGTCATCTCGACGTCGCGTTCCGGGTTCCCCGTGGACCGGCCGAGGCTCGGGCCCGTGGCGTAGGACGTGCCGAACCGCGGGCCGACCCAGAGCCGGATTCGCGACGGGAAATGGCACTCGCCGTCCATGACGTCGTCGTCCTCGGCGTCGTTGTCCTTCTGGAACGCGAGACGCACGACGCGGACCCGGACGTTATCGACGCGGACGGAGACGGCCAAGAATCTGCCGCCGCCGCGCACCCGCACGGCGTACTCGAGCTGCGCCACGGCCTCCAGCTGCTGGTGCACCAGGCCGTACCGCAGCGCCGGCTCCTCGGGCGCCTCGTGCGGCGACGCCGTGATGGGCGAGGACGACGCGGGCGCGCACGTGACGCGCGCCATGGCGAGCACGGGCGCGTAGCCTTTCAGGACCCAGAGCCCGTGCGCCTCGCCGGCGTGCGACAGGCACGCGTCGGGGAACGCACCGCGGCGGGGGCGCGGGAGCTGCGGCGCCGCCTTGGCCGCCGCTGACGACGCGGCGGCGGCGGAGGTGGCCTGCATCTCCCGCAGCAGGCACCACTTGGCGAGCATGTATCCGAGCGAGCGCATGAAGCGCTCCTCGAGGTCCGGGCCGACGCAACGCAGGAACGCGGCGAGCGCCGGGCGGCACAGGACGAGGGCGCGCTCGAGCCCCGCGCCGAGGTCGCGGAAGAATAGGTAGCCGGCCTCCGCGGGGGCGTCGAGCGCGCACAGCCAGAAGAGCCGCAGGAGGAGTGCCAGCGAGAAGAAGGCCGCGCTGGAGGCGGAGGCGTCGTCATCACCGCCTGCCGCCCCAACGGCGCAGGAGACGACATGCGCGTCCACCCTGATCTCGGTCTCGGACGCCGCGTCTCCGGCTACGATGTCGACGGCGCTCGTGCCCAGGGAAGGCACGTACGGCGAGAGCGCGAGCACCTCGTTGAGCAGCTGGACCAGAAGCTGCAGCCGCAGCGGGACCGGCGACGACGCCGCGAAGCCGCCGGACGTCCACATCGCGCTCGGCGCGCCGGCTCCGTTGATGGCGAGGGAGAAGGCAACGAGCAGCGCGGGCTCGCCGCCGCCATCGCTGTCGGCAGTAGCAGCAGCAGCGTCCGCCTGCAAGACGATGGAGGTGCCGTCGGGTGATGCGGCGAGGTGGAGTGACCACGGCGGCGGCGCGTCGGGCTCCCCCGCGGGAGGAGGGGGCAGTGAGGCCAGCCATGGCCACACGTCGTCCATGGGTTGTGGTCGTATTCTGTGGCCGTGTATTTTCTGCCGTGTTTGGTGGCGGTTTATGGCGCGGAACTGAGGATTGTGGAGGCGTGTTGGCCACAAAGCAGCGGGCGGCCGGCTAGGGAGCCGCGCGTCGTCAACGTGCACAACCAAGTGCCGGCGGCGGCTACTCCAGAGGCCTCAAGAGCCTGAGAAGCACCTGCAGTAACTCAGGGATTTGCATTTGCAAGCTATGAACCGGACCTAGCTTAACTAGAGGCTACTTTGTGTTTGTTGCTCACACTAGTAGTTATACTAATATAACTGGGACAACAGGGTACCTGGCTACCTTCTCCGATCTCCAGTAAACAAAGGTCGCATGCCAACGAGGGTGCGAAGAGATCGAAAACCATGGGCACTGCCGAATGAGTTCCTCTCTTCCTCCTGTATCGGCCTTCATTTCCACCACAGAAGAAATCCACAAGGCCGGAGTTGGTTAGGGATGCGGATGCTGATGTGCACAGTTGAAAGCTGCAGCACACGCTACGGTGTTAGCGGTAGACACGACCATGCATTTCCCACAATTTGTTCATGTATTATTACTATCATCGGTAAGACAATAACATCCCCTCCCAAATCACAAATGGTGATTTTTTGCATGTATTGTTATCGTCGATCATCATCTTCACCCAAATCACTAATGATGTCTATTAGCCTATCTTACGCAAAAAAAAGGTAGGTGGGTTTATATTTCTCAAACCAAAACCAAATATAAATGTAGTAAGTATGTAGGAGCAAAGATGGTAATAAGTCATCCTGTTCCTTTTACAAGAAACACCTATAAGAGCATCTCCAAGAGCTCTTGTATTTTGTTTGTTAAATATGAGAATTGTACCTCTTTGTAAAAATAGAAATCCCCTCTAACTCAATGGCCTAATCCAAGAGATATGCTAAAACGTGGCCTCTATGGCAAACGGACAGCGTTAGGCAAAAATAGCAAATGAGGACGGTAGGATAGCAATCCTCGATTTATAGCAAAGCAGATAGAAAAGCTGTTCGATGGAGGTTTTTGAATCTTTTTTTAGCCAAAGGAAGTCCATATACAAGAACTCTTGGAGATGCTCAGTCGTTGTAGCATTGACTCACTCCATCAGACTACGTGCTGGTTTAGACTATTTACCGGTTTTTTTAGCTAAATTTACCGGTTATTTGGCAGTGCAAAAATAAGTGATTATATTATTTTCGAGACTGGTTCAGGCTCATCGGACTACATTAGATGTATGCATTGGGCAGGTCGAGCTAAAAAAGTCTCGATTTGTTTCAGGTTGGAGAATTGTGCCCATAACCACTCCATGGCATTGTCGAGCTTGTCTTCTCAACCTGGGCCTGAACCATGCTCAGGGTTTTCATTCTTTTTTAGTTGAAAAATAAATAAAATAAATTGCTTCGACGAGCTAGGGCTGGTCCGATTTTTTTCAGATCTAGTTTTCTCTAAAAATGGGCACAGCGGTGGGCAGGCCAAATCATAGCGAGCTTAGACCGGGCCAAATAGGCTCAGGTTTAGGCTAGATGGAAATATCCTTAATGCTACTTTGCCCTATGAGCTTTGACCCAAAGCTTCGACATAACAATACGAATTGAATATAGTTTAGCTATTAAAGTTTTTTTTGGAACCTGATCATCTAGCTTTGAGTCATGGACTTAGCTTGTGTGCTCACAATTTTCTAGATTTCACCTATGTTATTCTTGGTAGACAAGGCACCAATGGTAATTTCATCAATGTCGAAATCAGCTAGCTCGGTCCATCGGAGGTACTCATAGGGAAAGAGTTACATGTGTATTAGGGCGAGTGTGCATACATTTATACTAGGTGATTTCCCGCACGTTACCGCGAGATATTTTGCATAATTTTTATGACTTATTTGATGCATTAGTGTTGAGTAGAGGAGAGAAGAGAAATGAGAGGTTGTCATTAGTGCAAGTATGTTGATATGCCATGGTGAGTAAAGAAGAATAGTCTTTTGATCTGACATGGTGAGTAAAGAGGCTCTTCGGTGCTGCCATTCTAAGTAAATAAGAGAAGAGGTCAAGGTACTAGATGCTGACGTGGCTTAATGAGATTTGAGAGAAATCTTGTAATGAGGTGCTTCTAGTGGGGTGGCTCTATATAGTTATAGAAAATAAGTGTGCTTATATTTCAAAAATAATAAATATAATAAATTATGACAGTCAGTTTTCTGCTCCCATCCTTGATTGATAATGTTTTTAGAGGGACAATTACTTCGATCCGCATGGGAAGCGGTACTTGGAAGAACTACATTATAGAGGTGTTAAATCAAATCTTAAAGGTCTTTTATCTTTTTGACAAAACATGATATATTGTATAGATCCCAAATATAATTTAAATTATTATTAGGTGATTATTGGGATGTGACTCCGCTATATATAGAAGAGAAACACTAGGAATATCCGAAGGTAAAATAAAAAGACAGAAAGATACAAAATAAGAGAGAGTGAGAAGTGTTCAAGTGAGTCCCCTCCTTCTTGATCCTTTGGATGAGGAATTTGCCCTAAGCTCTTGATGGGTATAACATTTACAAATAGGTCATTGGTCCTTACCTCATTTACTACATGATGAGATGAGTCATTCCCCAACAACAACACAACTTTTTTTTAAATGCATTACACACGCACTCTCATATACAAAACTAGTCCTGGGGCAACTTTAGATGCAAATAGAAACTCAACGAAAGACCGAATGTCGGACGTTCTTGAGTTGACTTGGTTAAAAAAAAGAAGATTTAGGAACCGAATATAAACAGAGCAAGCTACCAAGGCAAGCATCGCCAATGTGATGTAGTATATCCTAAAGGGAAAAGCAGGAGTACCAAATGGTTTAACACGCTAGATTATCAGCTTGTCATGTCATACGCTAGTAAATAAATCCATCCAACTACTTTACTGTTTCATGATCTTTTAAATTCTAGTTTTTATGAGACAACATTTTGTTTTTAGAATTTTGAAAAGGGAGGAACGGGAAGGCAATTTATTACCAGCCTCACACAGTAGTATATTTACCTCAGCCACCAAGCGTAGAGTTCCTATCATCCAAAAATAAATAGATGACAGTGAATGACCTACATGTAATTATAATAGATAGAAATCAAATTTTGATATTTCATAACGTTACAAATTAAGAGAAACTTCTAGTATTGGCACAAGTTTACCACCACAAAGGGAGTCATGTTATTCAATCCAGGTGTCGAAATGTCTAGGGCTCAAAATGATTAATATTCATTCAATTTTGGCACGAGTTTACTTTTACTTTTAGGAGTGAAGCCACATGTTCAACTAATCCCACTACAAAAGATGGTTTGGGGGCAATACCATTGTAGTAATTCTCACAAATTTCAAAATGAACAAACACATTTAATTTCATCTACAACTATTTCATAACTATGAAGTATGAACATTGTTGCTGGAGCATCAAGTAATACATAAACAATATGTTAAAGTTTATGGTTTAAATTGTAAAAAACAATATCATGACTAGGAAATTTGGCTTCCTAATCTAAGTAGTATAATACTTTGAATCTAATATAAAAATCTAGGTGCAAAAGAAATATACATTTGTTTCTCACCGTACCTAATCATGAAACCTTAGTTTGTCCTGAATCTAGTTCTAGTCCATCATCGACCACGCTCTACCTCAAGTAATACCTACACATAAACAAACACACCAAATCGTATGAGCACAAATCCACGATTTGACCTAAGATCAGTCCATGTGACATGTGAGTGCATCACATCAATGAAAAAAACATCTACACTACAATAATGTATCCAATCAATATGATAGCACGAGCATATCCAAACACGCTACCAACACCTCAACATATTTGTACACATGCACATCACAGTATGACATTATTATAAACACTTTGAGATATCAATACCAATTTCAATATAAATCAAGTTTTTCATCACACATGATCTCATAAAATTATTTAGATTTACTAGTATTTTTCTTCAACTACTGAATGGAATATCGTAAAAATATTTTAATTAAGATAAGTCAATTATACAATGCGTGTCTATTTGTACTATACGTGGTCATGGTCTAATCAAATCAATTTAACTCATGAAAACCATTCAAACCGAACTAACAAACTAATTTTAAGCAGCTTCCACAATTTTTATTTAAAAGCAACATAAATTAGATATATTAATTTAAAAATAACTAAAAAGCTAAACTTATTGTTTGAGACATCACCACTACTCTTATGATAGTAGGGGTAGCATGAAAACCCTTGAATCATGTCTATATATGCACAAGGGATAAAAAAATGGAGGTTGCACCCAACTATTGAATTAGAAAACATCATAGCTGGCTACAATATTCTTCATAGCACTGCATTGTTGGGTGTGATAGATGTTTCTCCTCTTCATAGAAAGCTTGTCGCCCGGATCATCCATGTCTCTGCTCGACCACCCATATATGTGGCATCTAGCTTGCAAAAAAAAAACATTTTCTTGTCAAGGCATGATGAAGATTCCATTATGAGAAGGTAATTGAAGGACAATGTAAGGTGGAAACATGAAACATCATTACGATAAGCTTTACATGTGAAATACTGGGATCTTGACAATCACATGATGTTCCATCCTCTTCATTCAAGCCTAGCACAGCCACATGATACCCCTATCCTATATTCATGCATGGCTTGCACATTGATACGCATGGCCATGGGGATCATTTGTTGCCCTCTATGGTGGTAACATTTTGAGTGAATTGCACCCACCATACAACAACTTGTATGTGTAACACGCCGTATTTTAAAGCATCTAAAAATATGTCTTTTCTATAATTTTCCATAATTAAATATATTTTCCTTTTCTCTGAACTATTTAAAATGTATTTTCTAAATAAAATCATGCATTTAAATGGACATGAGTGTTGCATATGAATGTTAGAGATCCCTTCAAAGCTTCTAGAATCCAACTAGTAGATTTCTCCAAATCCCATCCTCAAACATTACCCAAATTTGAATTCATATTCAAATTCTAAATCCTTTTAAAACAATTGAAAAACCCTTTATTTGTTAACCGGGCCGACAACCCTCGTTCTGGCCCATCTTTCTCTTTCAACCTGTCGCCTAAGTCTGCAACCGCCCCCCTCTAACTCCCCACCAAATCCATCCATCCCCCTCCCTTCCCCCGACAGGCTTGCACACGGCCCAACCACCGCACCGGCCCAGCCTGCTTCTCCACCCCTTCCACTTCCGCAAAGTCTAGGTTCACCCCCTCAACTCTCCGTGCCAGCCCACGCGCACAGCGCAGCCCACGCGGCCCATCTTCTCCTTCTCCTTCCTCCCGCCTCCCCTCCCGTCTCGCACCCCGCCGCCGCCATCTCCGCCCCACGCCGGCGGCCGGCGCCCGGGCACCGCCATATCCTCTCCCCGCCGCTGGATCCGCATCCATGGCGAGCTCGTCGGCATCCGCACCCGCATGCAAAGCATCCCGTCAATGTCGGTGCAAACGAAGAGGTGCTTGCCGGTGGGGAGGGTGAGCGTCTGGTCCGGCGACGGCAACACGAAGCGGAGCAGGCGGGCACCGTGGGAGAGCGGAGAGCTCCGTTCGGCTGATGAGGCGGCAGCGGACCTTCTCGCGCAGTTTGGAGAGCGCGAAGGGCGCCGGCGACGGCTTCCTTGACTCGGGTGTCCGGGCTGTCGTTGGTGCCGGCGGTGACGAGAAGCTCGTCGATGCGGTACGCATCGAGGAGCGCCTTGGCCTTGTCGGAGTGGGTGGCGTCGAACTCCTCCGTGTGCAGTCGGTACCGGCGTTGATGAGGATGCTGTCGGCGCCGCCCGGGTGGTCCATGAGGTAGTCCGTGCAGTCGTAGACGCCGCCGTGGACGACGATCCGCGCCGAGTCCCGCGACGCGTGCTTGTGCACCTCGGACATGGCGAACTTCTTGTTGGCAACATTATTGGCGGTGGTGTCCGTCACGGTCGCCAACGACACGAGGAGATGAGGACGACGCACGTCCACGGCCTGCGCCCTACAGCTCTTGTATGGACGTCCAGGATGAGCGGCGGCGGCATCGGCAGCGATCCGGGCAGGCGAGAACGAAACAGTCCGTGAGCGATAGGCCGATAGTGGACGTCCTCGTGCCGGCGAGTAGGCGACAACGATCATCTATCGTTGGCATCCTGGTAACCAAGTTGAATTTGACTCCAGGACGTTGTCCATCCGCCATCTGAAATCTGATTTGCACGGGCGGCACGCGTGCGACACTGACATCTCGATCACACGTACGGAGTACTTGACAAAACAATACACTTTGTTTTGCCGCAGCCCACAGCTGTGTGGCTAGCTAAAACCCCATTTTATTTATTCACCGCGGCTAAAATCCTCAACGCTAGGAGCAACCCTAAGAGTTTGCCAAAAAAACCGTCTCCAAAACGATTTAATAGGGGCTATTTAAAAAAATCCTTAAAAACATCTCAACACACAGTAGAACCCTAAAATAGTTATCCCCTAATATCTTAAAACAGGCCACGTCATCATAGTTGGGCTGTCTACCCTAACCCTCACGCATGACGGATCCTCCCCCTCACGACCTCCTGCGCCGCCGCCAGGGGCTCTCTTCGCTCCTGCGCCGCCGCCAAGAGCTCTCTTCGTCCTGTGCACCGCAGGATTTTGTCGCCGCCCCTATCTACAAAAGCAGTCTCTATACGATCTCTAACAATTGGAGATTGGTAAAACGGAAACTTAATGAGTCGAGGAAGCTACTGGTTCTTTAAAATTTCAGAGCAACACTTGATCAGGACTTATGTTTTATTTTTAACAGATCAACAACACATTATCAAATATTTGCATTTACATATCACTAAACATTAGCAAGCTAACTCGAATCAAAGGATGCAGAGGGGGCGTCGCTGCCGGGGTACTGCTCCGCTAGGGGGTCATCATTGTCACCAGCAAGGCCTGCCATTGGAGGACATGGTGGTCGTCGACCCTGCCCCTCACTTCGCATCTCAACTCCACCGGTCTGGGTGTCTGGCCAAGATACTCACCGCTGCTAAAATTTTGGATGCTGCCCTTCCATTGGGCGTATAGAATTCCAAATGGGCCAGGCCCGATCGACGGCACGAGGCACGGCCCTAAAAAGCACGGCCCTAGCCCGGTCTGAGGCCCGATCAATAGTGCCTAGTGCCGGCCCGGCCCGATGGCCTCTTAGTGCCTGGGCCACCACCTCGGCCCATAGTGCCGGCCCGAAGCACGGCACGAAAATGAGCAGCCCGACAGTGGCCCGATAACATTTTTCTCATCTCATATAAATACCTATACAAACCCTAATTTTTCACTTTCATTTCCATCCTTAACCCCCAGCTACAGCCGCCGTTCTCCCTTCACCCCTCTGTGGGGCACGCCCGTGAAACGGAACTCCCCAAGTACCTGCATTAGCCCTGGAAGTCCTAATGCAAGTAGTTCTTCACAAGCGGTATCAAAAACCATCATCGAATAACCTTTTATTGATAATTTACATCAATGTACAGCTTAGAGTCTGTACAAAGCTACAAGCGGACCTCAAAGCCTCCGCTTATTCAGAAAATATAAAACTACCAGTACTATGTAGAGCCTCAGCATCGCGGTGGAGCACGTCACCATTCCGAGCCTTCGTCGCCTGCTCCGTCTTCGGTGAAGTCCTCTGGTATGAAGTGGAAGCAAGGGTGAGCACTCCTGTCAGGGGTACTCAGCAAGTCCCAAAGTAATTTTAAAGTATTAAGTTTGGTCCTGGAGGGGCACAACCTCCCTACCAGTCCCAATTAGTGAACAAAGGTATATCGACCTGCGGTAAGGGGAGTCCGCGGGTCATGCTCATTTTAGTGATCTAATCGACGGGGACTTTTACCAATTGGACTCTTGCCGGAGTCACGGCTATCCGGATAGGTTTATCGCTCTGCAGAGGTCGTACTTTCCTGTCCCGCATTCGGTTAGGCCGTACCGTGTACTTTGGCGGTACTGTCCTTCGAGATCCATTCCCACCAGCGTCTATCTCTAGACAGCCACTCCCTAGCTCTGTCCACGGAAACTGTTGGGGCCTAAGTAGGAGTCGCGCACGTCCACACAGGGACCTTCCCGGGGAAAGATTCTTGATGCATCAAGAAAATATATATCGTGGCACTCTGCCACTGGGTCCTCCCGACCCTGTCACCTGCGACTCGTACCGGCCAGACCCAGCCCTCTGTCGGGGTCTGTCTCCAAGAGTCCCGTTGCCCACCGTGGCCCCTTGGGACAGTTTACTAAAGCTGGCGAGTGGGGTGTGGATCAAGGCCTCACATAAATAAGCATTCCCGAAGGCCATGCTTTTTTGGCATGCGGGACTGTACTAGGCAATGGAAAGATTCTCTCGCGAACCGGTCCTTAGTGGCGACCCGAAGTGGCTCTTAGGACAGAATCCCCTTCCTTGGGATGTTCCTCCCACTTCCCGGTCTAAAGTAAAGACTGTGCAATCAAGTTCTCCAATTTCAATTATCCAGCATGCTTATATATAACAAAAGTAGTTTCCATAATTATTATTATGGGCGGGACTTGCCTTGTCCAGCGTCGGGGTCGTCCCCTGCTTCCTCTTCGTAGTCTGGATCCTCGGCGTTGTTCTCCGGGTCAGAGTCTGTGGTTAGTCACACAGATCAATACATCATTCAAGGGTTAACGGGTAATTTTCTTTAAATGGATTTAAATCCAAAAAGAGGTGACTATTTAATCTAGGGGTTGTGGGTAAGGTTTTTGGGAAAGAAATATATTTCTATGCTTAAGAATTATTCTAGGATTTTTGGTGAATTTTTGGGAATTTTTGGAAAGCTCTAAGGTGGAGAATTAAATTCTTGTGTGCAATTAGCCGGGTGTACTTAGCAATTAATCAGGGGAGGGAGAGACAGACAGGCGGGGCCCGCGGGGTGCGGCCCGCGCTCATCACTGTGCTGTGGGCCGTGGACTGCGGCCCGTGGACCCGCGACCCTCTTGGGTCAGCGGTCCACGAGGACCGGGTGCAGGGAGGAAAGAGAGGGGGAGGTGGCAGTGCGCTGGCGCGGTAGAGCCGCTGGCTTGCGGGCCCGCGGCCAGCGTGGCTGCCACGCGGCTGCCAGCGGGCGACGGCGGAGGCAGGGGCGTTCGCCGGGGTTGAGCGCCCCGGCCATGCTGGGTCACGGGAAAGGCTGCGGCTCGGTGGAGAGGGAGAGGGTGATGCGGCGGCGAGGTTGGGCATGTTCTGGCGGAGCGACGTGGCCCGCGGCGGTGGCGCACGCTCGCCGGAGTTCGGGCGGCGGCCAGCGCAAAGGGGAAAAGGTGCGGGGAGGGGTTCTGGCTTCCGCTAAGCGGCGGGATCGGGGCTGGCGGTGCACTGAGCACGGCGTCGTGCTCAGGCGCGGCGGCGGACGGCCAGGACCCCCCAGCGGGTCGTCGGAGTGCGGCGGCGCGCGGGGTCCGGCGGCGTAGGGCCGACGGCGCAGGAAAAAGGAGCAGCGGCGAGGCAGCGGCGCGGGGTACTTACCAGAGCACGGCGGCGAGGCTCCCGGCGTGTTGCTCGCGGCTGCGGGGCAGCTCGCGCTCGGCCGGCGCCGGCGAGCGGGCGTGTGCTGTGTGGGGGTGATTGTGTGGGGATGGAGCTCCAAGGGAGCGCGCCCGGGGCTATTTATAGCCCGAGGGTGAGCTCCTGGAGCTCCCCCGGCGCCCTCCGTGGCCGGACGCGTGGCGCGCCGGCGAGTGGGGTGGCGACGCGTACCCCCCGGCGGCGAGCTCCCTGCGGAGCTGCGGGGCTCGGTCGGCGCCGCACTTGGGGTGCGGTGGAAAGCCGTGGGGGTGACACGCGTTGCGCGCGTCCCCCTAGGCTCGATCCGCGCCAGTGGAGGTGGATCGAGCGGCCGTGGCGGCGGGGATGGGCACGGCGGCGAGAGGAAGAAGAAGGGGGGATGGATGGTGACGTCAGCGTGACGTCACCAGGGATGTATAACGCGCGCGCGGGAGTTGAGGGAGGTGGAGCAGACTTTGGGGAGAGGGTGGCGGGGCTGGTTTGGGCCGCGGGCGAGCGGAGGAAGAGCTGGGCCGGCGGGGTAAAGCTGGGCCGGCGGGGTGGTTACGGCCCAAGGTGAGGTTTATTCTTTTTCCTTTTTCTGTTTTCCTTTTTCTTTTCTATTTTGAGTTTGAATTTGAATTTGAATTCTATTTCAAATCTAACTTGAATCTTCGGATGGTTTCTAGGGCCCTCCGCCCCTGCCTCTTCCTCACCTGGCGCAGCCAAGCACCTGCCGGCGCCCGCCGCCGTCGGAGGCACGAGATGCAGCCAAGACAGGCTACTGGCGCCGCCCCCTGCTCGTGCGGCCGGGATCTGCGGGCGCGGCCGGCCGTGACCTGCTCGTGCGGCGAGATCTACGGGCGTGGCCGGCACCGCCGCTGCCCTCCGCTGTCAACGGCGCCGCCGCTGCCCTCCGCTGTCAACGGCGCCGCCGCCACTCCTTCCCTACCTTCAGCGCCTCTGCCGGTCTTCCTGGCCGCCGCTCCGGCCGCCGCCGCTCATCGGCGTGGCAGGGCAGGGATGGGCCGGCCGAGCCCGACGGCCCGACCCCAGCCCGTTGGGCCGATCGGGCCATAGTGCCGGCCCGACACTATAAAATGGCCTTAGTGCCTGGCCTGGGCCGCTGGGTCGGCACGGTGGCCCGGCCCCGCACGGCACTAACATCCATCGGGCCTTGATAGGGCCAGGCCGCGTCGGGCCGGGCCAGATCGGACTAGTGCCAGGCTAGGGCCGGGCCGCCCATTTGGAATTCTATAATTGGGCGTTAGGGCCGGCGACGGCCATGACCCGGCACATCTGCTGGCTGCTGCGCTGCTGTTGCCGGATGGGAGCACTTGATATTGGCGGCTGCATCTCCAACCCTTTTGCGCCGCCTCCGCTGCTCAGTTTGCCCCTCCCTCTAACTGGCGCGCAAGGGCTGCTAAATATCACGAGAATGGATCACAAAGCGCGGGAAAGGAAGCAGGGGGTGATTGGGGAAGGATTGGCACCACACAAATATCCAGAGCGAGGAGCTCGCGATTAGGGAGAATTTACACCTTCTTTTGAAGTTGCTCTAATAAGTTATTACCAATATACTAAGAAAACACATACATTTTTCAGTACAAGGTGAACCGCACCAACTCAGTAGAAGTATCAAATTTACATAAATATACAGTACATGTTTACAACAATAACTGCCCATACCAATATCACCTATTTACATGACTAAACCTGAAATTGCATCGTAATAAGCACACTGAAACAACGAGATCGACGACAACAGGAAGCAGACATCAGCCTAATTACCATCCTTCGCAACGATCCCCTTGGCCCCATCTTCTTCAGCCGCCTGTGCCGCCTCCGGCTTGGCAGCTTCCTCCTTGGCCTTTTCCAACGCCTTCACCAGCCTCGCGAGGCACGTTCCGGCGTCGTCATCGACGCTCTTCCTCGTGAGGTGCTCGCCGACGTCGACGGGCACCATGTTCACCTCCTCGAGCAGCACCCGGGCGGCGCCGAACAGCTCGTGCCCCTCGACGTCCTCGTCGAGGTGCATCCTTGCCAGGAACCTGAAGGACTCGAAGTCGCAGTAGGACATCTCGATCTTCTTGTCCATCCTCCCCGTCCTGATCAGCGCCGGGTCGAGCTTGTCGACGTGGTTGGTGGTGAACACGATGAGCCGCTCCTCGCCGCACGCCGACCAGAGCCCGTCTATGAAGTTGAGCAGACCGGACAGCGTGACCTTGCTCTTGGCGTCCTTCTTGCCTCCACGGCGCGGGTCGGCGTCCTTGTCGTCGTCGTCCTCCTTGTCCTCGTCCTCCTTGGTCTTGCGCTTGCCGGTGAGGTCGAGCGAGCAGTCGATGTCCTCGAACACCATGATGGACTTGCTCTTGGTCTCGATGAGCAGCTTCCGGAGCTCCGTGTTGGTCTTCACGGACGTGAGCTCGAAGTCGTAGACGTCGTACTTGAGGTAGTTGGCCATGGCCGCCACCATGGTGGACTTGCCGGTGCCCGGTGGCCCGTACAGGAGGTACCCGCGCTTCCATGGCTTCCCCACGCGGTCGTGGTACTCCTTGCCGTTCCTGAACATGTCGAGGTCGGCGATGATCTCCTTCTTCTTCTCCGGGTCCATGGCCAGCTTGTCGAACGTCTTCGGGTGGTCGAACGGGACATGCGTCCACACGTCTTCGTACCAACTGCAGCCACCAGCATGTTGGACAGCAGTAGTGTCAGAAAGTTAACACATATATATTTATATATATGCTAAATATATATATAAAGGCCGGCCGGCCGGTGCTTATTACCCGTCGTCGTAGCCTTCGCGGCTGATGTTGGTGTAGAGCCTGCGCTGTCGGTTCTGGACCATGATGGCGCGGCCCTGCTTGCGCACATGAGGGATGTACTCCTCGAGCACGAGGTCGCGGTGGCTCTCGTGGAACTCGAGCCGGTAGAAGCGGCGCTCGGCGCGCGACGCGCGGCTCCATGGCACGGCGTCGCGCGGCGGCGGGACGGCGTCGGCCGACCACCACACCGTGGCGCCGCGGAAGGAGTCGGGGACCTCCTCGCCCTTGGCCATGCTGAGCAGGAGCCTGTCGCCGCCGCCGCCGCCGTCCCTCTCGCCGCCGGACTCGGCGCGGAGGTGGCGCACGCCGCGGGTGCTGGCCGTGGTGAGGTAGGACCGGACCTCCTTGAAGGCGTCGCTGCTCTTGATGCGCCCGCCCTCGTACTCCTCGAAGGTGACGGAGAGGAAAGGGTCGACGATGGCGGCCAGGCGGCGCGCGCGGCGGTTGAAGTTGCGCGCGAAGAACTGCTGCAGGCGGATGTGCTCCAGGTTCTGCCACACCATCGTCCAGCACACGGCCACCACGCTCACCACCACCGAGAGCTGCCCGAACCATGAGTACGCGGCGAGGGCGTCCATTTCCTTTTCTGATCTCGGATCTCTCGTAGTGAAATGGATGGCACTTGTTCTTGTGCCGATACACTTGTTACTGATTCTTTGCGATAGGCACGGTAGCCACGGCGCCCTTATATAGTGGAGGAACAACACGCGTGAACACGTCACTGCTTGTGACGTACTAGTACTAGCTCTCTAGGCACAGTTGGAAGGAAGAACAGCCAGAGAATTGCACGACTCTCCTCGAGATTGGCAGTCAAGGCACCGGCTTATTAGTCGTCATTATTTTCTATATCATCTTGCTCTCACGCGTCAAGACGAAATACGGGAGGACAAGGGGTTAGTTCAAAAGTTCTTCAGTTTTTCCAAACCAACGAAAGTGTAGCGATCAATACAATTTGATCTCCTAGCCTTAGGTAAATATGGCGGCAGGCTTTGACAATCTTAGTAGAGACTACGTAGCTAGCTAGACATTATTACCCATGTCTAGTTTAAACCTTCACGTAAAATACCTAGGACATACTAGATTTTCAACATTTTTCAGGTGCCATTTCAGCTACGCCTTCACGATAGAAAATAATAAATTACTTTCGATGTGGAACTCTGAGAAATTGAGGCAGTTAATAACTACTAAATTATTCTAGAGTACTCATTATTCTTTACCAATAAGCAGTTAGATATTCTCTATACTATATAGAACTAAGCAATAGTATAAGACGCCATAAAAGAGTTCACTACGGGAAACCGCCCCTTTACCTTGTGTCATACCCTTTGCCGCGGGCAAAGGCGTTATTTGCCGTGTGCCAGCCCTAAGGCACACGGCAAAGGCTAAAATTGTCCAAACTTTTTATGTGAACTACCTCTATCTGTGGGAATCTTGCATTTGCACAAGCAGGTAAACAACCGCCTGTTTAAATCTTGCATGTATGGTAAAAAAAAGGTCTTCCGCACTTGAAAATGATCTTTTGGAGAATATTAAGTATGAAGATATGATATCTTTTTTCAACAAAAGGATGATGCTTTTTTAGTTGAACATGGGTTGAATTTATTGCTTGGGTATTACCTTTACTATTTTAGCATTACTGTTTGATATCTTTCTATGTAACCTAAGAAATATTTAAATTTTATAATCTAAATTTGCTTTGATTATGCCGTATTATCAAATTTAAGGCCCCAATTAAATTTTGTCTCCTAAACCTAGGTACGACGGCCCTGGTCTTCCACTGGCAGAGAAAAAGGAAGCCATGTGCTTTGAACTCATGGACTGATCGGAATCACTTGATCTCGGTTCATCTCGGCATTGCGAAGTACGTCACCATATTTTGTATCTGGCTGAAAACAATCCTGTCGATCAGTAGCTTTGAGCGCAGCAGAGAAGCTTCGTTAACAATATACAACTACCAAATCTTGTGAAGATTTAGCGTGCTTTTAAATTGCCGCCACAAATCCGATCGCCAACTCGCACTTTGCTTCCTCCCCGACCAATAAAGTTTCTTCATCTTTGACTCAACAGTTTACTGCGTCCCCATTTCGCAGTAACTGCTGCTGGTGCAGTCGCTGTCTGTGTCTTTACCATGTCCTTTGAAGAGTCGCGAGAGGGCGTACTTGTCCTTGCAGTCTGCTTTTTTCGTGAGGACTATCGTGTGATCCAAAACACTGGACTATCGTGTCCACACATGCCAAGGCTTTACTTGCATTACTCGCCGTAGCTCGCTCGTACGTACGTGCTTCTCACGTCAGCGCGAGCAGATCACGAAGCTGACGGCGGCATATGCAAGATGAGACCGACCCTTGGCGTGATTTATTTGTGATTTCGTTGAAATGGTTGCCGCAATTGTTACTTAATTTGGCTTAACTAACGCAAGTTTGTAATCCGTCACGTGTGCGTACCTGTTGGAGAATAGAAGTTTGAATTGTCTCCTGAATCTTTTGGTTTTTTCTTTTCAATCTTTCGATGTCGCTATCTAGCTAGGAATAGGAATGGTAGCGGTAGCCGGGACGGCCGATAAGATACAACTGCTTACTACAAGCAAGGAAGCTGCATGCTGGCGTGACGTGAACACGAAAAGATCGCTATTAGCAGGATCCTTCCGACAGATAAACGTCGTCCGCCTTGTCCTTGTCCTTACGCCCGGCGGATACGTATGTCACGCCCTACTAGTTCTTCGATTCGCACATACAGCAGGGAGCAGTCGCTGTTGATGAAGAGACGGGTCATCCTTGGCCAAGATACATTTTAAGCAACTGCACCTCCATCCAGTTCCCAAATGGCCAAATATAAGGACTGGCATATAATAACAAAAAAAAAAAAAAAACAGCCCATGTTGTGTAGTAACTCCATCCATCAGCTTCTAATTTACGGGCATGCGGTAGTTCCTAATTTACCGGAACACGGTAGTCGTTCCGTTCCGCACGCGCGACCCGACAAACCACATGCGCTGGCCCCACCCACCACGCCGCGACAGGCCCCACTGCCCACCACCCGCCACACCGGGGGCACCGCAGCAGAAAACGTTGTGAACAAAAATTATGGGTCTGTCTATAGGACACCCGGGTGATTCATCCGGGCTCCTCACCCTATCAATTTCAACCATAGAATGGAAATCGGACTGTCCATGGTCATCTTCTACCTTCAGCTTCTCTCCCCGATGGTCATCTTCTACCTCCAGGTTGCCTCACCCGATGCTTGCCTCCCCCGCCGCCGCCGCCTCCCCACCCGGCTCCGGCGGCTCCACGCCGCCTCCGCCGCCGCTGGCCACCCTAACCACTTGGAGATGCCCGTCCCCGCAGCCTCCCCGCCCGGCTCCGGCGAGCTCGTCGCGGATGCCATCCCCGCCCCAGCACCGTCCAACCGCTGTCCCCCACCGCCCGGCCGGCGGCGCCCCCGCCGCCGGCCTCGCCGCCCCCACGCCCGCCTCCTCCGCCGGGCCGGCCTGCCGCCGCCGGCCTCCATTCTAGGTCCGCCGGTGAGCACAACCGCCGGCCGCCCCGCCCACCGCTCACCCCCAACCCCGGCGCCCGGTGAGGAAGAAGAAGGAAGAAAAGAGTCGGCTGAGAGACCCGGGTGTTTCACCAGGGTGCTCTTTAGCTTTACCCAAAATGATAGAAAACTTTTTGAAAAAATATAGAAAACTTTTTTGGATGGAAAAAAATCAAGAACAAAAAATATAGAAAACTTTTTCAAAACAATTAGAAACTTTTTGGTAGAAAAATCATTAACAAAAATTATAGTAAACTTTTTGAAAAATTATAGAAAACTTTTTGGAAGGAAAAATTCAAGAACAAAAATTATAGAAAACTTTTTGAAAACAATTAGAAAACTTGTGGTAGAAAAATCATGAACAAAAATTATAGAAAACTTTTTGAAAACATATAAAAAACTTTGGAAGACTGAAAGAAAAAATCATGAACAAAAATTATAGATTTTTTTTGAAAAAAAAACTCGGATCAGAGAAACAAATCTCCTCCTCTGCCACCTCCGTGAGCTACACTGGTGACGACAGTGGCTACAACTACCTTTCCTCCTCCCGCCGTCGTGCCCTCGTCAAGACTGGTCGCTGCTCCTCGGCTCGCCCACTGCGCCATCGTCCGGCCGTTGGCAGGCGCGAGAAGGGGCTGCAACCCGACGACGAGGGTCGCGGAGAAGGGTGTGCAGCAGGCGACGAGCCCCCCTCCCGACAGTGACATGTGCGGAGGTCGAGCGAGAAAAATGAGGAGCAGAAGAAAGGAGAGAGGATGGCCCCCTCCTGACAGTGACATGCGCGGAGGTTGAGAGAAAAATGAGGAGAAAAAAGGAGAGAGGAGATGCATGCTGGAGAACGAGGAAGGGATCCTTAATTCCTTATCATCTCGTGTGTGCGGGGTTAAAAAGTAGATGGTGGGCCCCTCGAGCATATGGATGACTCATTACGGGGTAAGTTTAGCATTGCGCCTAAATTTTAACTCTTTGTTTATATTAGCAGAAGGGCACGTGCCGCAGGCATGTGTTATAAAAAATTAGCATAAGGGCACTTGCTCCCACTGACACATGTTTTAAAAAATTATTAAATTAATGATGTAGTCAACATGAACTCTTTAGATTAATCTAGAGCGTTCGATCATCATAAAATCCGACTGGTGTAGGAGTAATGTAGTCAACTTGGACTCTTTAGATTAATCTAGAGCGTTCGATCGTCATCATAAAATCCGACGGTGTTGGAGGGGTAAGAGTAACCCTGGTACGAAAATTTTGTCATCCTTTATAGTATAGATATTATACATTAAAAACCATATAGATAAATATATTTTTAGAGGAATGTGGAAAATATATTTGGATTTGGATCTTTGCCCTGTCCTGAGCAGTGAGCACACTGCGTACATGGGCCTTACTGAACTTGTTCCCCAGCCTTTACAACCTCACGGCCCAATATGTGTGGTCCATTCACGCAAGCGCTTGGCAGCCTTGGGCCTGGGTGAAAAGAAGAAGAAGAAGCAAGGCCGCCATAATTTGGAGCTAAATATTTTTGTCCAGAAAAACAAGATATATAGAAGGTTTTCTGTGTTATGAAAAGAGATCGATGTGTCTGTATAAAAATAGAAATAGATCATGCACCGATAATTTTGGTAAAAAGAAGACTCACTCGGTTATTCGTGATCATGTCACCGTGTTGTGCAGAACAGTACTGTGCGCGTGGCAGTGTGCCATCCATGATCGTCCATGAGACTACGGTCCACGGGTATAAATCAGCAAATCAGAGACTCGTTAGTTACTTTTTCCAGGCGAGCAGAACGACTGTAGGACCCCGACCGGCCGGCAACTTGGCATATGAATACAGTGGTGTCGGGAAGAACTGGCCGGAGAAGTGATAATGAGAGGCAAGAAACGAAGAACCCTAATGCAGATGCAGGACCAGGACCAGTACGTGATGGCAGAAAGCGTTGTTGCATGTGGCGTGTCTGGGTTTTTTTCTCTATATAATTCGTTGCTGGCTTGCCCAGTTAACCTATCTGCTTTCTGCATGCATGCATGCATGAACGCGCGCACACGATGGCTCCACAAACTGTGGCCCGTTGTTTGTTTCTTTCTCTCCCTTTTCACGTGCCGAGCCACGAGAAAAGCTGCGTGCTTTCACCCCCACTCTTGTTGGCTTCAATGAGCAAAGCGCCAGGGATGGATATAATGCAAAAGATCACGAGTGGCCATGCGCCAGTACACCCATGCGAGCAACATGCATGCTAGTATATTACCCACATCACATCACAAGCAAGGGTCACCGATCGAGCACACATCGGTAGCAGGAACAACCGTTCATTTCACACAGGATGCATGTTTAGACAAATTCCGGTAGCATGCATGCATATGGCTGCTCAATCCACATCCTTCCAGAGACTCTTGCGCATGCCGGCAATGAGTTTTCTAGAGGACCGAGATCGGAGTACGTTTGCGCGTGATCTCTGTAGATCTGATCCCTGCACTACAAACAGACTTAATTACGCATATGCATCTTAGCTGAACTAAGCAAGCTAAAGTAACTGATCATAAAGAAACGACCCAAGCATGCAAGGAGATTGAGAAAAGTATGCAAGTCCTTCAGTAGCTATATATATAGCTAGGTCGATTCCAATAATCCCGTCTAGGACCATATCTACCTACACCCGTCTCCGTATCTAGCTATATTATTCCTCCAAGTGGTTCCAATTCTAAAGGTGGTGGTGTGGACATCAAATCACCCTTTAGTTTCTTTGTGTTCATCACCAATATTCACTGCCACCAAGACCCACCGTATATGATGAGATGCACAAAAACAAAGTACACGCCACAAAAGACTGTTACGACCTGACAATAAGTTGCGTGTAGCTTTTGTGCTTAGAGAATAAATGGGCCGTAAGTGTGTGGCCCAGCTTCTAGTTATGGGCTACAGTCCATTCACCCATGTATCAACCGGTGGCTGTTATAACACCGAGCGACTCTTGTATCGACTATGACATGAGTAAAATCCTATTACGCCATCTCTTCTCAAGTGCGCTACTCTGTTCTGCCCTTTCGCGACCTATTCTCCTGCTGATCTCCTCTTTCTCCCGAATTCTACCCTAAGTTCCTTCCAGTACCACAACAATTGGTATCCAGAGCCTCGAATCGCCCGACTACATACCTAAAATTTTTTCCGCCACTTCCAATTCAACCTCGATCTGGCGCCGCGCAAGCCGACACAGATTGAACTCACCATGGGCGCAATCGCTCGAGGATTTAGCGGCGCAGCTCGAAGGCCTCAAGGACGATGTCACGAAGAAGCATGATGGATTGGAGGAGCTGTTGCAGAAGCTCTGCAACAAGTTGGACGACTCCAACGCCCGTCTTCACCGGATCGAGACTTCTCCACCGCCGCAGCCGTCGTTGTGGTAGCAGCTCCTCAACATGGTGGATCTCACGGCGGCGAAGGTCCAGCGGCTCGAGGCGGCGCCACCACCAACCTCCCACATACCACTTCGCACGGCATCAGGACCACCTCCGCCGCCGTACAGTTGGGTGAATCCGATCGACCTCAACACAGTTCCTGATCCAGTGACGCGTCCATCTGCGTCAACGGGGGATCGGCCCAGCGGGCACCACTTCGAATCAAGCCACCGGGATGTTGGCGGTGGGATCCTTGGATCCTATCCGCAACACCCAGTCACGGGTATGCTGCCATCCTCATCCGCTCGCCCCCCTGAGAATTCTGTTGATCCTTCTTTGCAGTCGAGTCGTGGGCATAAACCTAAAATGGAGTTTCCTAAATTTGATGACACAAATCCTAGGTTATGGAAAGATAAATGTAAGCTATATTTTGAGGTGTATGTTGTGAGTGAGCCTCTGAAACCCTGTTTTGCTGGACTGAATTTTGAAAAAACTGCTGAAGCCTGGCTTCAGACAACAGAGCTGCGGGGTAGATTCAATTCGTGGGAAGCCTTGCACAAAGTTGTTTGCCTTCGTTTTGATAGGGATCAATATCAGTTACACATGAGACAGTTAGATGGTCTGAAGCAAACTGGGTTGGTTGCTGACTACCATAGTCAGTTTGAACAGTTAGCTCATAATATCATGTTATACAATTCAAGTTACGATGATACCTTCTTTGTTGTTCGTTTTTTGAGTGGGTTAAAAGATGAGATTCGTGCTCCTATAGCATTACATCGTCCCAAAGATGTAGATACTGCTAGTGCTCTTGCATTGTTGCAGGAAGAGGAGTTGGAATCTTGTAGAAGACAAGCTCTATGGAAGGTTGATCATAAAGAATCTAGCAAATCTGGCAGTAAGGTTTTCACTGCTTCAGATAAGTCTAGAAATCCTTACAAGAAAGATGAATTGAAGAAAGGTGACAAGTCTTCCAGTGAGCCGAAATGGGCATCTCTGTTAGCATTTCGCAAGGCCAATGGGTTATGTTTCACTTGTAGTGAGAAATGGACTGGCAAGAACCATAAGTGCCCTGAACAAGTGTCCCTTCATGTTCTACAAGAGCTTATGGACACTCTGCAGTCAGATTCTCTTTCTAATGAAGAATCCTCTGATCATGATGTAATGGCTCAAGAAATCTGTGTAATAGCTGCCACTGATCAAGTCAAGCACCCTCCAATCAAAAGAAAAGGAAGACTATGAGGTTCAGAGGGTTTGTGGGAAAACAAGAGATCTCTATTCTACTGGATTCTGGCAGTGTAGGTACATTTGTCAGTCAACAAGTGGCTGCTTGTGACACCCTCAAAATTAATAAGGATTATTTAACTAATTGATAAATAAATTATTAGATTTATAGGGACTATTATAAGCTAGAATGAGAAATATTAGGAATTATAGAATAGTAACAGAAAAATAAAAATAAAAGTTCTATAACTTGAGTGCTCAATAAGGACTAAATTAGCACCGAAACCCTAGGGTCAAAACCAAAACAGGTTTAGTTCAAATTTGAATTCAAAAACCCCTCCAAAATCCCTTAAAATAAATAGAAAAAGAACTCTATACCTAATGGGCCGTCAGTTCGCAGCCCGTATTGGCAAAGTCCGTCCTGGCCCCCTCAATTCTTCTCTTTGGCTCACCCTCACCACAAGACCCCACCACCACCACTGCCACCACCGCGAGTGCAAGAGCGCCGCCGCGCTGTTCCGGCACCCCGCCGCCGCCACGCTCCTGATTCCCCCTCCGGCCGCCACAACATCGCCCAGAGCACCCCGTGGCGCCCAAGGCACGAAGCAACGTCCCCTAGGGAGCGCTCGTGCACTGGAGGAACGCCGCCCGAGCGCCGCCGCACGCCGACGCCGCCACCCCGGCCATCTCTCGCCTAGCCTCTCTGCGGTAAGCACCCTGCGGCCCTCTACATCCTCCCCAACCCCTCCGTCGCCCTCCACGATGCCCAGCCGAGCCCAGCCAGCGGCCGTGGGCGCCGCCGTGCCCCGGCGAGCCGCCAGCCGGCCCTGGCACCTTTCTTCCGCAACTTCGCGCACCAGTACGCTCCACGCCACCCACTGGTTGCGCACAACCTTAGCCAAAGCCCCAGGACCCCCCTGCCGTGATTCTCCCTTTCCGCCGGCCGCCGCTCGAGCTCCGGCGAGCCCGCACCGCCGCACCAGCTCCCTAACCTCGACGAGAACATCCTCGCCGGGTCCGCCGTGTTCCCCTGAAGCCGTAGGCACCTTCACCGTCGTGAGAGCCGCTCTGTCGCCGCCGGCGGCGAGCTCTCCGGCGAACTCCCCTGCAGCCCCTCCGCGCCGCCGTGAAGCACGGCAGTCGCGCTGGCGCCTGCGTGGCAGCCACGCCAGCGCGGGGCCCGCCTGCCAGCCACCCGCGCGCCACACGCCAGCCGCCACCTCCTCCTCCCCGCCTTGCGTGCACCCGGTCCGGTGGACCGCAGGCTCATAGGCCGCGTGGTCCACGCGCCTACGAGCACAGGTCCACAGCACAGTGGCCTGCGGGCTGGCGCCAGTGCTGGCGTCAGCTGGCCCCACTTGTCAGCCGCACACACACAGAGAAAATGCTAGGTACACCCGACCTAGTGCACCCAAGAAGTTAGTTATCCACTTTAGAAATTCCCAGAAAATATCTAGAAATATTAGGGAAAATAATAAGCTATTTAGTACCATCCAAATTATTTATACCCATTTCTAGGACTTGGAATTAAAAGGATTCTTTTTAGCCTGTAGGAAGCCTCCACTAGCGTACACCGGTTTATGCCTAATTCAAAATAGAGCCCCATAAATAGCCAATAAATTCCTAAAATTACTAGAATATATTCTAAGTTTTTCATAAGGTTAGATTCCCTAGAAGCCTTGCCTAAACTTAGAAATAATTTATTGCCTTCCACCGACATTTCCAAACCCCGCCAAACCCCGCAAAGACCCTGAGATACCCCGTTAAAACCCTAGCAATCCACTATTTACCTTAGAAACCACCCTTATGGCCATTCTCTCTCTAGCCTCTCCCCTTACAAGTAATTCATTCGCTGTGATGATTGATTAGTCATAAATTTGTATTTGCATAGATACTCCGCCAGGAAATCTCCAGACTATAGCCCCTTCGGAGACTACCACCGTATCAGGCAAGTCTTAGCAATTTCCTTGCTCATGATAATCAAATGCATTAACATGCTCTTCTCTTAGCTAAATGTCTGTAGTTGCATGGAGAGTTAGCCACTCAGATATTCCCAGCTACTAAGACACTACCCAGAGCCAGAAACCCTGGATGTGAGAGGCACCCAGGGGGAAGAAGATGCGAGGTAGGGTGGATAGTCTCGGAGGAGCTCCTGTCCAGAGGCCTACCTTGGTCAATTAAGGACCGGTTCTTGGGAAAGTCTTTCCAACGCCATGTACGGCTATACGGGCCAAAAAGGACATAGCCTTCGGGAATGCCCTGTAATGTGAGGCCTCGACTCACACTCCACCAGCTACCTCTGGCCAAGCTACCCCAGGGGCCACGGTGGGCAACGGAAATGCTGGAGACAGCCCCAGACAGAGGGCTGGGACTGGTCGGCACGGGTCGCATGTGACAGGACTGGTAGGGTCCACGGGCGATGCATGCCCTAACTTATATGATGCATCCATACCCGGGTTGATGTCCCTGAGTGGACGTTTATACGATCCCTGTTTAGACCCCAGTAGCATCCGTGGGTAGACCCAGATGGAAGCTGTCCAGAGATGGACGCCAGTGGATACGAGTCCCGTAGGGGGACCCTACCGTTGGCCACGGGAGGGTCGCCTGACCGTATAGTTTCAAGAGTACAAACCTCTGTAGAGTGATCTAATCTATCGATAGCCGTGGCTCTCGGATATGAGCCCGTCTGGTTAAAGCTCCCACAGATTAGCCAAGAATAGCCCATAGGAGTGATAATAATGAGATGAAGGTGATTGCGGGATCGACAGAAGGATCCGGGCCAGAATCACCAGGGGGACTGGTAGGGAGGTTCTTGCCCCTCCAGGACCCAACACCGATTTATTAATCACCGGTCAACTAATAATGCATGTTTATACCTTCAATTGTTCTGTACTTGCTGAGTGCGGTGGTACTCAGACTTGCTTAATCTTGCAGCTCCATCGGAAGGTCTTCCCTCCCTTCACCGGCTCTGCAAGTCGTCTTGATCAGGTCCTAGTTCCGATCTTTACTTTTCAATTCTGATTAGCCGCTGCCAACTCTTATGCAATTAATGTTTTCCTTTACCAGGAAATGACATTATTTCATGCTAGGTGGGCCCGCCGGGCGGCGGGGCCCACAGGGTTGGTATCAGAGCCGCGTTAAGCCGTAAAATACATCCTTAATTCCTACTTTAAACACCCTGAGGGCTAGAATTTGCGAACAAGTAGAATTAATCTGTTTCTCATCCGAATATGGCTCTCTTCTATCTTATTCTGCAAAGGAAGGGAATTCTCTAACCTTCCTTTCTATACTACAGGTAAATGGCAGAGGATCAGCGCTGGGATAGTTGGGACAATTGGGTCGATGAAGAAGGATGGACGCACGGGCACTACATCACGAAGCATGGATTTCCCCGAATTCTGTGGGATACTCTCCAAAGGTTGGGATACGGCCAATACCCAAAGTATTCGGGGAAAGAGACAAAAAGAAATGGAGTAAGGAGTTGCGAGATGTACCTCCGAATGCCCGGCATCCAGGCACATCCAGAATGGGTACCATGGGTAGAGCATGCCGAGGGAACCGAATTTTCAGATACGCTCCAAATTATAGCCTTCCGAACTCTTACCAAAATCCTTTCCCGACATGTGACCGAAACCGAACATACCCCAACCAAATACCTCCCCGTACTAGACCTCACAATCATCGCTGGCTACAACGAATTGAACATCTACAGCTGGTCCAACCCACAGAACTCCACCACGTTCTAGCCACCACAACTCAATATGCAGTCTCCCTATATAACCTTCATACCCAGAAAGAAATGGATGCACAAACTTATCGCCAAGAGGCGGAAGAAGCACGTCACCGAGAAAGAAGTGCCTGATTTCGATTGATGAAGACCAAAGATCAAGCCGCTTATCGGAATACCAGACTGAAACTGCTATGAGGAATATGACCTCTACCATAGACGAGCTCCAACTTACCATTGAAAACCTTACCCAGACCTTAGCTCAACGGCAGGAGGAGATTGAGGCACTTACTGAGGCATTAAATCAGGCCCAGCACGACGCTCAAAACCAGCAAAATCTGATCGAGGAAGAAGAAGAAGTAGAAATAATTGATGAAGAGGAGTCTTCGGAGGAAGAACCCACGGAAGAGGAAGTGTCAGGATTAGACTCTACCTCCACCATCCCCTCCGCTCATTCCCCACTACGTTTCGAATCAGCGGGAGAAAATTCTGATAATCGATCCCCTGACCCCGACACCCCCGACCAAGCTGTTACCTCAAAATCTCACCCAAATCTAGGCAAAACCTACCTAGTAGTGGGACCACGGGATAAGATGCTGGAAGTTCTCCACCGACATGGACTAACAGAAGAAGATGTGGGGCCCTCTCGCTTGGGATCGCCTTCCCCATAGTTTTGAGGGTAATGCTCAGTATAGGCGAAGGGATTACGAGAATAGTAAAAGGAAAAGGAAACGAGTGGGAATATGTACTTATGTACAGGAAATAAGAGTTGTAAAATAGTTTGTGTAATAGGGGATGTTCCAAATCATACAGTATGCTTAAATAAAGGAATGTTTGTGCAGGAAAGATGGACCGTTGGAACGAGGTTCGGTTCTGCGGTGACCACCACCAGGGATTCCCAGCCTTGCTATGCCAATGTCTTCAGGATCTTCGATTCAATTCACAACATACCCAGTTCTATGGAAGTATGTATGGGTTAAATCATGAGCAAGGAACTGGCATGATTACCCATACTGTGCCGGCTGCACCTGAGAATCCGGATCGTCACCCTACCAATGTAATGGTAGTAGAGAACTCACTTGATCTAGCTGTGCAGTCAGCCGCTCAGAAAATGTTGTGTCAACTACACACCGAAAACCCTGACCGCTTCGCAGATTCTCCGTACCGATTACTGCCCAGAATGCTACATGGGCAAGGACCGGAGAACATAACGCGGATAGCCGAAGAAATGGAAGAAGCACCCGGCAACGAAGATGACTCGTGCTGTAAAGTCACAGGGCAATATGTCCTAGCTCAACACAAGTACATCCTGGCTCTAGAAGGACAGCGAAGAGGCTATAATCTGCAGCTTGAGACTAGTGCCAGAATTCTAAAGGAACTAAGGGAAGACATTGGAAAAGGAGAATTTAGGCAGATGGTATTGAAAGGACAGACCGAGACTTATGAAAGAATGCTAGAGCATCAAGGAGAACGATGCCGTCGTTACCAGCAAGAGCGAGACAACTTAAGGAGAGATTACAAGCTTTGCAGACGGAATACAAGCAGCTACAAAACTCCTTCCATGAGCAAATTAGTGCTCTGCAAAGCCAGGTAGAATCTCTAACCAAGACCGACACTGGAAATCAAGCCAAAAGAAACAAGGAGTTGAGATATCGCCTAGGTCATCAACGTAGCCATCTGGCGGACAATCAAATCCATCTTACTACCCTGACTCAAAAGGTGATATACCTGCAAGATAAAGTAAGAAGAATGAAGATGGGATGGCAACAATCAGATACCGGAAGACTTCAAGAGATAGAGCAAATGCTCTACCAAGTACCTATGAAATTCAGGAAGGAAATCAAGCCGACCACTTACACCATCCCTATCACCACCCTGGATTTAGGAGCATGCGATGATGAAATTCACCCTGCACCTCCTCTGACAACGGAGGCACAAATGGCAGCTACCATCGCTCTTTGAATGATTCCAGGATCAAGAACTACATCCGAGAAAGATCGAATCATCCAAGAGATTTACCGTGACCCAGCTGAGGAAAGAGTACCTAGGAGAAAGAGCTGAGACTCCCGATGAAGAGGACCCGCTGCCAGATGAAGACATCTTCTACTCCATCTAGGGTAACTAAACAAGATAATATGTAAAAATGTAAATAGGAAATGCGGACTCTAGGACGCTAGAATAATGTACAGCCTGGGTATATCCCGGATGTATATACGGTTAGCCAGAAATCTGTGTGGAAGGAAATTGTTCAAATGTAAAAATTTCCTTCAATAAAAACTGTTTGATGTTTGAACTAAGGACCAACCCCATACGAATAAATCCACCCCTCGAAACACCTTGAAACCTTGATTCTCCTATTCATACCTACCTTTTAAAAATATACCCTAACCCAGTTACCTTAAGTGGGGTAGCCATAACCCCAAAACCGATCAAAAGAAAATCCTTGACCACCCTTACCCCCCTCCACCAAATTATTTCCTAACCCACATAAACCCTATTCGCCCCAATCTAAAGAAGAAAAATCACTGAATGCTTACAGAGACACTTCTCAAAGTCTCCAAAAGAATCACCATACCAAAACAAAATGAGAAGTGATTTTCCTAAAAGTATCTCGCCCAAAAACCCTCCCTCTAACCAATACCCATCCTCCAATCTCGAGGACGAGATTTCTTTAAGTGGGGTAGATCTGTGACACCCTCAAAATTAATAAGGATTATTTAACTAATTAATAATAAATTATTAATTTATAAGGACTATTATAAGCTAGAATGAGAATATTAGGAATTAATAGAATATAAAATAATAGAGAAATAAAAATAAAGTTCTATAACTTGAGTCCTCAATAAGGACTAAATTAGCACCGAAACCCTAGGGTCAAACCAAAACAGGTTTAGTTCAAATTTGAATTCAAAAACCCCTCCAAAATCCCTTAAAATAAATAGAAAAAGAACTCTATACCTAATGGGCCGTCAGTTCGCAGCCCGTATTGGCAAAGTCCGTCCTGGCCCCCTCAATTCTTCTCTTTGGCTCACCCTCCCGCACGGCCCGGCCCGCCCCTCTCCTTCTCTTCCCCCCCTCCTCTCGCGTCTGTGCGGCCCAGTCGGCCCACCTCCGCCGAGCCGTCGTCTTCCTCCTCCCTCTCCCCCTCCGGTTCCTCCCCCCTCCCTCATTTCTCCGGCGCCGACGCCGCCGCGCTGCCCATCCCGCCACCGCGACGCCTCAGCCCGCGTGGCACCCCAAAATCAACGCCACGCCACCCCTGCCGCTCCCTGCTCGCGTCAGGGAGGCCATCCCGGCACGGGAACCCTCTCCCCCTCCATATCGCCGCGCCCCTGCCACCGCCGTCGCCGCTCGATCCCCCTCCTCCGGCCAGGATAGCCCCGACAAAGACGCGCAGCGCACGTGTCACCACCACGCGAGGCCACCGCACATGAAGTGCGGCGCCGACGCCCCCTCCCCGGCCTTTTGCACGAATTGCCGCGGCGGCACGCGTCGCACGCCGGCGAGCTCGCCGTGCCACGCGTCGTAGCCCTGCCGCCCCGGTGAATCCCCGGGGAGCACCGCCGGGCTATAAATAGCCCCGCGCGCACCCCGGATGGAACTCAACACCACCACACCACCATCACCACTGCCATCACAACGAACGCGGGAGCGCCGCCGCGCTGCTCCGGCACCCCATCGCCGCCAAGTCCTCTGGCTCCTCCTTCGACCGCCGTGACATTGCCTAAAGCACCCCTAGGCGCTTGAGGTGTAGGGCGACGCCACCAAGAGGGTGCCTGCGCCTTGGACGAGCGCCGCCCGAGCGCCGCTGTGCCCGCGACCGCCGCCGCACACCGGAACACCGTCTCGACCACCCTCCGTCGCGGCCACACCACGGTAAGCACGCCCCGCCGCCGCCCTGTCCTCCGCCCTCAATTTCCCTTCCCCGAAGCCTGGCCGAGCCAGAGCCGGCTGTCACGAGCGTCGCCATACTCCGGCGAGCCGCCGGCCACCTCCGGCGCCCCTCCCTCGCGCCTTTGCGCACCGGCATACCCCACGCCACCCAAGGGGTGCACGCCAACCCTGGCTAACACCCCAGAAACCCCCTACCCCGTTTTCCCCTTTCGCACCGCCCCGCCGTCAAGCTCCGGCGAGCTTCCGCCGCCGCGCCAAACCCCACCCCTCGACGAGATCATCCCCATCACGCCCGCCGTGACTTCCTGAACCCGTGGATACCTTCCCCGCCGCGAGTGACGCCCTGACGTCGCCGGCGGCGAGCCCTCCGGCGAGCCTCCCCTGCTGCCCCTCAGCGCCGCCGTGAAGTCCGGCGCCCGCGTGGCGCTTGCGTGGCAGCCACGCAAGCATGGGCCCCGCCTGTCAGCCTCCCCCGCACCCCGCGTCAGCGGCCGCCTCCACCTTCCCGCCCCGCGTGCACGTGGTCCAGTGGACCGCAGGCCCATGAGCCGCGTGGTCCACGCGCCCACGGGCGTCGGTCCACAGCACAGTGACCTGCGGGCTGGCGCCAGTGCTGGCGTCAGCTGGCCCCACTCGTCAGCCGCACAGCCCTAGGAAAAATGCTAGGTACACCCGGCTTAGTGCACCCAAAGAGTTATTTCTCCACTTTAGAAATTCCCAAAAATTCCCAGAAAATACCTAAAAATACTAGGGAAAATAATAAGCCATTTGGTACCATCCAAATTATTTGTACCCATTTCTAGGACTTAGAATTAAAAGGATTCTTTTTCAGCCTATAGGAAGCCTCCGTTAGCGTACCCGGTGTATGCCTAATTCAAAATAGAGCCCCATAAATAGCCAATAAATTCCTAAAATTACTAGAATATGTTCTAAGGTTTTTCATAAGGTTAGATTTCCTAGAAGCCTTCTCTAAACTTAGAAATAATTTATTGCCTTCCACCGACATTTCCAAACCCCGCAAAGACCCTGAGATACCCCGTGAAAACCCCGGCAATCCGCTATTTACCTTAGGAACCACCCTTATGACCACTCTCTCTCTAGCTTCTCCCTTTACAAGTAATTCATTCGCTGTGATGATTGATTAGTCATAAATTTGTATTGGCATGGATACTCCGCCAGAAAATCTCCAGACTATAACCCCGGCGGAGACTACCACCGTATCAGGCAAGTCTTAGCAATTTCCTTGCTCATGATAATCAATTGCATTAACATGCTCTTCTCTTAGCTAAATGTCTGTAGTTGCATGGAGAGTTAGCCACTCAGATATTCCCCAGCTACTAAGACACTACCCAGAGCCAGAAACCCTGGTTGCGAGAGGCACCCAGGGGGAAGAAGATGCGAGGTAGGGTGGATAGTCTCGGAGGAGCTCCTGTCCAGAGGCCTACCTTGGTCGATTAAGGACCGGTTCTTGGGAAAGTCTTTCCAACGCCATGTACGGCTATACGGGCCAAAAAGGACATAGCCTTCGGGAATGCCCTGTAATGTGAGGCCTCGACTCACACTCCACCAGCTACCTCTGGCCAAGCTACCCCAGGGGCCACGGTGGGCAACGGAAATGCTGGAGACAGCCCCAGACAGAGGGCTGGGACTGGTCGGCACGGGTCGCATGTGACAGGGCTGGTAGGGCCCACGGGCGATGCATGCCCTAACTTATATGATGCATCCATACCCGGGTTGATGTCCCTGAGTGGACGTTTATGCGATCCCTGTTTAGACCCCAGTAGCATCCGTGGGTAGACCCAGATGGAAGCTGTCCAGAGATGGACGCCAGTGGATACGAGTCCCGTAGGGGGACCCTACCGTTGGCCACGGGAGGGTCGCCTGACCGTATAGTTTCAAGAGTACAAACCTCTGCAGAGTTATCTAATCTATCGATAGCCGTGGCTCTCGGATATGAGCCCGTCTGGTTAAAGCTCCCACAGATTAGCCAAGAATAGCCCATAGGAGTGATAATAATGAGATGAAGGTGATTGCGGGATCGACAGAAGGATCCGGGCCAGAATCACCAGGGGGACTGGTAGGGAGGTTCTTGCCCCTCCAGGACCCAACACCGATTTATTAATCACCGGTCAACTAATAATGCATGTTTATACCTTCAATTGTTCTGTACTTGCTGAGTGCGGTGGTACTCAGACTTGCTTAATCTTGCAGCTCCATCGGAAGGTCTTCCCTCCCTTCACCGGCTCTGCAAGTCGTCTTGATCAGGTCCTAGTTCCGATCTTTACTTTTCAATTCTGATTAGCCGCTGCCAACTCTTATGCAATTAATGTTTTCCTTTACCAGGAAATGACATTATTTCATGCTAGGTGGGCCCGCCGGGCGGCGGGGCCCACACTGCTCAACTGCAAGATCAAGTTCAAGCTTGTGAGCCCTTGCAGTTTGCAACTGTTGATGGTTCACCATTGCTATCAGAGAAATGTATACCTCAGTTTCAGTGGGCTATTCAGAGTCATAGTTTCTGCTATGAAGCAAGAGTATTACCATTGAAGTGTTTTGACATGATCTTGGGTGCTGACTGGCTGGAAGATCACAGCCCTACTTGGATTCATTGGAAAAAGAGAATAATGAGATTCCCTCTGAAAGGCAAAAGGGTCATGATTCATGGGGTAAAAGATGATACATCTTCTTGCAAACAGATCAGTGCCAGGAAACTGAGGGGCCTCTTGAAGCATAAAGCTGTGGTTCACATGGGAGAGTTAAGAAAAATCACCAGATCTGCTAATACTACTGAGGTAGTAGGTGTTAATGCCTTGTCTCAAGACAATTCTAATCCTATTGTGATCCCTTCTGTGATTCAAGACCTGGTGAAGTAGTATACTCATTTGTTTCAAGAACCATCAGCCCTTCCTCCTCAAAGGATGGATGACCATCACATTCCTTTAATATCAGGAGCTCATCCTGTAAATGTCAGACCATATAGGTACTCTCCTCAGCAGAAAACTGAAATTGAGAGACAAATCAAAGAGATGCTAAAAACTGGGGTTATTCAGCATAGTACCTCTCCATTTGCTTCACCAGTGCTTTTAGTGAAGAAGAAGGATGGCACATGGCGATTTTGTGTCGACTACAGGCACCTTAATGCTATTACAGTGAAAAACAAGCACCCAATGCCCATTATTGTGAGCTTTTAGATGAACTAGCTGGTGCTAAGTGGTTCACCAAGTTAGATTTCAGATCTGGGTATCATCAGATTCGGCTAGCAGTGGGTGATGAAGCAAAAACAGCCTTCAAGACTCATAGTGGATTATATGAGTTCAAAGTTATGCCTTTCGGGTTAACAAATGCTCCTGCTTCATTTCAAGGTATCATGAATAAGATCTTTGAGCCTTTACTACGCAACTGTGTTCTGGTCTTCATGGATGACATCCTAGTGTATAGCTCTTCCTTGGAAGATCATGTGAAGCACTTGAAACAAGTCTTTGATATACTGACAGCTAATCACTTTCTGGTCAAGTTGTCTAAGTGCATGTTTGCCCAACAATAACTTAAATATTTGGGTCACCTGATCTCTTCTGAAGGGGTAGCAACAGAACCATACAAAATCTCAGCTGTGGTAAATTGGCCTACTCCTCTGAATGTTAAGCAGCTAAGGGGATTTCTTGGCCTTACTGGTTATTATAGGCGTTTATCAAGCACTATGCCATGCTTAGTCAGCCTTTAACCCAGTTGCTCAAGAAAAATGTGCAGTTTTTGTGGACATCAGTACACCAGGATGCCTTTGACATTCTTAAGCAAGCTCTATGCCAGTCTCCTGTGCTAGCTGTCCCTGATTTCACTAAAACCTTTGTGATTGAAACTGATGCTAGTGATATTGGTTTGGGAGCTGTTCTAATGCAAGATGGCCATCCAATCTCATATCTGAGCAAATCATTATGTGACAGAAACAAGCCTTGTCAACCTATGAAAAGGAATGCATGGCAGCATTGTTAGCTATTGACAAATGGAGACCATACTTGGCTGACAAAGAATTTGTGATAAGAACAGATCATAGGAGTCTGTTATTCTTAATCAACCAAAAGGCAACTGCCAAGCTGCAGCACAAAGCCTTACTCAAGTTGATGGACTTGAACTTTACAATTCAGTATAAGAAAGGGACTAGTAATATGGCGGCAGATGCCCTATCTCAGTTACCTGAAGAAGGCACTAGTGGTGTGTGTGCACTGTCAACTTGCACTCCATCATGGCTGAAAAGGTTAAAAGCTGGTTATGATGATGACCAAGAAGCTCAGGCATTATTAACAGGGCTCAGCATTGTTCCTGATAACGAGAAAGGTTTTTCATTAAGAGAAGGCATTATCAAGTATAAAGGCAGAGTTTGGGTGGGCAATAATAGACTGGCACAAGACCATATCTTACAAGCTTTACATTCCAGTGGGCTAGGAGGTCATTCAGGAGTACAAACCACATACCAATGAGTTAAGAATCTTTTTGCTTGGCCTAAATTGAAAGCTTCGGTGCAGAATTATGTCAAGGCTTGTTCCATCAGTCAACAAGCTAAAGTGGAACACATCAAACTTCCAGGACCGCTTCAGCCTCTACCTGTTCCAGATAGAGCTTGGAAGGTAGTCAGCCTTGATTTTATTGAGGGATTGCCTAAATCCAACAGTTTTGACACAATTCTAGTGGTAATTGACAAGTTCACTAAATATGCCCACTTTATACCTGTGGCTCATCCATATACTGCTATGTCTATTGCTCAATTGTACTTCAACAACATTTATAAGCTATATGGATTGCCAGAAGCCATTATTTCTGACAGGGACAGAATATTCACTAGCACGCTTTGGCAAGAGTTGTTCAAGCTTTCGGAGACATCGTTGTTGATGAGTTCATCCTACCACCCACAAACAGATGGGCAGACTGAAAGGTTGAATCAATGCTTGGAAGGTTTTCTACGCTGCACAGTGCACTCGTGTCCTAAGCAATGGTCTAAGTGGATTTCATTAGCAGAATTCTGGTACAATACTTCGTATCACACTGCTCTGGGCAGAACACCTTTTGAAGTGCTCTATGGTCACCCTCCTCGTCATCTGGGCATCCATAATCCCCAGGACACTCTGGTCCCTGATCTGGAAGATTGGTTAAAGGAGAGGAATCTGTTGACTAATCTTATTCAATAGCAATTGCTTCGTGCCCAGCAGAGGATGAAACATCAAGCTGATACACATCGATCAGAGAGGGAGTTTCAAGAAGGTGATTTGGTTTATCTGAAATTGCAACCTCACATTCAGTCCTCTGTGGCGCCATGCAGTAACTTCAATTTGTCATTTCGCTTCTATGGGCCATTCAAAATTGCTCAGCGAGTCGGAGCTGTGGCCTATAAGCTGTTACTTCCTGAGAATGCACAGATTCATCCAGTTGTGCATGTTTCTCAACTCAAGCGCCACATTCCACCTGATATTTCAGTGAGTGATGATTTATCTTTAGTTTGCACAGATCCTTCGGTGCAGGTATATCCTATCTCTGTGATTGATCGAGCTCTCAAGTCGAAGGGTGGTTCAACTGCTTCGTGTATCTTGGTGCAATGGAATACGGTGTCTCAGCTTCAATCTTGGGAAGATGAACAAGACTTGAAGTGAAGATTTCCTAAGGCTACAGCTTGGGGTCAACCTGCTTCTCAAGGGGGAGGGAGTGTTATGACCTGACAATCAGTTGCGTGTAGCTTCTGGGCTTAGAGAATAAATGGGCCGCAAGTGTGCGGCCCAGCTTCTAGTTATGGGTTACGGTCCATTCACCCATGTATCAACCGATGGCTGTTATAACACCGAGCGACTCTTGTATCGACTATGACATGAGTAAAATCCTATTACGCCATCTCTTCTCAAGTGCGCTCCTCTGTTCTGCCTCTGTTCTTCCCTTTCGCGACCTATTCTCCTGTTGATCTCCTCTTTCTCCCGAATTCTACCCTAAATTTCTTCCAGTACCACAACAAAGACTCTGGCTGGGCCCCGATCGATCGGGCAGTTACGTCGCCGAGCAAAGCAAAGGAGCCTGTCGACCAGCGCGTACAACGGTGGCAGGCAGGGGAATCAATAACCCAGACCAACGGCAGGCAGGCAGGCATGGCGACTCGTGCGCGCGTCGTTTTCACTTTTCACCGCGTAGAAAGTAGAAACTTGACAAAAGTAAAAAATACATTACAAAAATAAAAAGTTAGTGCGCGCCCATGACGAGATGAGGTGGCAATTAACTCGGATATATGGATGAAGTAGGTAGAAGCAAAATGGCTATATATATATATATATATATATATATATATATATATATATATATATATATATATATATATATATCCACATGCAATGCACCGACGATCGATATGATCCGTCGAGGGCTTTTGCTGGTTGTTGTTCCCATTGTCAAACGGTGCAGCTACCAGCCACGTCCATTTCAGAGCATCTATTATCGTTGCATTGTGCCGAATAATTGACCGCACCACGCACTTATACTGGGCGAGCGAGCTAGCAATAGCATACTATATATATGTATAGTAGTGGCCGGCGGGGGGCAGAGGTAATGTTCTCGACTGTGATGATCGGCCAAGGGATATTGCATCATGCATGTATGTCACTTCTTCAGACAACAAGTGAGTGTGGTTTTGTCAATGCTTCACATCACTGATGCATGTAGCCACACCACACACTGCACGCATGATGCATGCATGGACCTTCATCTTATTAACACATATATATATATATATCATATATATGGCCGCGTCATAGCTAGCTGCACCAATGTTAGTTCATCTTGCAAGCTTCCTTGTCGAGTGATTAACTGATGATACCATCATGATGTTTTTTATGAAGCTGTGGTTAGTTGGCCTTGTATAGGATATTAACCATGTTGCCAAGAATGTTGACGAACAGTGTCAAGTAACCTAAAGAGATCAATACATTAATTATCCACGCAAGGCCTGTGTCGACGTGTGGAAAATTTCAAAAGATATCGGCGGCCTAAAGAAGGATATCACTGCTGCTACCACCAATATCGATGATTGATGAACAACACTTCTTAAAACCAGTACCTAACTCCTGTCATGACACGAGCCGGACAGACGGTACCACCATCACTTGTTTGCAAGTATATGTAGCTGGGGGCCAAGCCGAGATGGCACGCTCCAGGTAAAATACCACGGTGGTGTCAGACTTTGCTTGCCAAACTGACATTTTCAAGTGCAAGCTCGTGTGTCTTTTATGCGTGATCTTCACGAGAATCATGTCATATCATATCACTACCACCACCTACATGCATACACACAAGTCCATTGTAACAATATTACTTCTTCTTTGAGCTATCGGCCATATTAATAAAGTGCCAGCTTGCTAAGTTAAGTATGAGTGTTCCTATAACAGCAATGGTGATCAGCGATTGATTACTCTGCCCTCGCCATTTTCTTTCTGATGCTGGAGTGGAGGGTGCTTTATTAGCTGCGCTTTCTCTCCAAGTAGCACAGAAAGAAGATGCGCTGTCGAGCAATGATACATAAGTTGGAGAAAACAAGAGGATGAATCTCCACAAGTAGAAAGATTGCAAGAAAGACTGCAATCTAACTACGTACTAGTAGGGTGCACGCGCCCAGGCGCGTGTTAAAATTCGAATGAAAATGATTGAAACAATTGTTTGAAACACATCACACTCAAAAGACGTGTTTGCAGTGAACAATCAATGGCAAATTTGTTAACTGCAAAGTGCCAAAAGATAACCATAGATCAAACCAAGCGTCACAAACACAACTGGCGGTTTAACAATGTCACGCAATCTGATACTGAGATAGAAATTTTGTTACTTAAAAGGTAAACATCACCAAGTCCACATAATGATGAGCAAAATACTACTGCCCAGATCACCAAAACACATGAACAATGCAGACACCTACATCTATGTCACGTGGATGTACTCCTCTAGAGCCTGATGCTTGCTAGCCACCTTGTAAGTGTAATTTCTTGGGACTCCCAATGCACGGGCATGGTCACAGAGACTCCCTTATGCTAAAAGTGATTATTGATTACTATCTATAGAAATACAACTTCAGCGATATTTTACAACATCATCGGAAATTTTCCAGCTCAGAAAATAAATAAATAAATAGCTCGTGTGAAAATCCAAAAGCAGTAGGGCAGAGAGCAGCGAACTCTCCAATCTTAGCGGTGGCCCTTCTGGCCTTCTATCCCTGTAGACTCTCCATCTCTGTAGCGGTGAGCACACAAATAGTCATGGCAAGCAAACGTAGCAATCAGGTGATCATGACCTGAAGGTTGCCTCCATTGCTGAGAATCATAAGAAAACTGACTTTACATTCAGAGATTTCATATACATGTAGTGCCTACAAACATTAGCTTGCTGATTGGTCAGAACTCAGAAGACCACCATATCATTTTCTACGTGTCCAATTATGGAAAACACACCTACAATTATTAGCAAACACACTCCTTTTCTTAATGCAAACAGGAAGATAATTTCAAAAGAAAACAATGCATGCACAAAAAACTCAGAAAGTCAGAATGTGGCAACCAAGCCACAATTCAGTTCAACCTTTGCTATCAACAATGCAGTGAACAAAGATAGCAATTGATGTCCCTGCACTGATCTATATCCAGTATCTAATGTAGGTAGGACAAGCTGCATTATTGAAATCAGATTAGAACCGAACCATTTTACAACCGAACCATTTTACAGAGCAGAATATTAACTCAGGTCAAAGTGATGTCACTTCTACAATTAGGAACCCTTAACCTTAAATGAAAATACAAACAGACCATATTGTTTGGAAACAAAGAGAACCAATCTGAATGCACCCTCTTCAGTCTTCACTATATTGTAACTGCATTAAACACTGATAATATGTACAACAATCGAGTCATTACAGGTTAAAGAAAAACACTAATGGGATAAAGTGAAGTAAACACGAATAATATGATAAATGGACTAAAAACTCAAAACCAATACATATTTTAAACAATAATTGAATAACAAGACTGAGATCAAGAGTCCACCCTCACGTATAACTCGACATAGAAACATAAACAGAAAAACATGCTGACAACATAACTCGGCGAGCTTGCTGTAAATTTCTATTGTCCTGGTTAAAACATTTCTCCTGTTTCCGGTCCTAAATTGTGGTAGCCCATAACAACCTGCAACCATCATCCCAAGCCTAGCTTGGTAATTCATGGCTACCAGCCGACTCAATGCATGCCGCCCAAGGAATCCATCAGCGAATTTCAATATGTCAACAACATTTTCCATGAGAACAAATTTAGGCCTCAAATGCTTCACAATATTCGTAAAAATAATCACCTGCTTGTTTCTTTCATCCTTCATCCGTTCCTTCAACGGATACCATGTAGCAACCTGAATACTTTATGAAAATAATAAACAGTAACCAACAGTTCAACTTCCATTGAACTACACACAAAACAAAAACCATTTAATTCACAATTCTAGTAGTATGCTGCCCTTGTATGGTAGCTCAAAAGAATTCACCATTCTCCACCAGTGCTTCAGCAGATATCAGTAAAACTTGCCTTTTTACAAAAGGCTACAGATTATCAGCATGTCAAAATCATTTGGTATATCCTACCAAACAACTAAAACTGCTCAGATTCAGTAGCAGAAATCAAATGCAGGATATATCAGGACGTGAAAACTAAAGGCAACAGCGAAAGTGTCGGGATAGAGACCTCATGGAGCGTGGTGGTTGCAGTTGTTCAATACAGCGCTGGCCTACTCTGCATGCACAAGTTACATACTACATCAGCCCAGGACCGAGCATTGTGTGCTAGATGGAGTTGAATATAAGCAGCATAGGATCACTGAAAGAGATAAGAATTCAGAAGTCTTGGATTTTCATAAGAAATTATTCATGCGCCAAATTTCTAGATATTGATAATACATATTACACCAAATCTCACCCAATTCTCCAAATAGTAGCTCTAGTAATGCTCTTCTAGTCACATTCAGAACAAAAAGCTATTGAACTTAGCACATGCGCCAAATTTTAGAGTGCATTGTTTTGTAAAGACTGAATTTAAATTGCCACAAGTGGACTCAATCTACTAACATAACTCAGGCTAGCAATGGGATGAACAAACTATACAGAATGAGAGTGACATTTCAGAATTGCATACATCTACTGGTACCAGCAGGATGCAAATTGCAATACGGAAGTTGACATGAATTGAACACACAGGAGGGGAAAACATAAATTTTCATGCCAATGTGAGATGATGTCATGTCACATTGGCATGAAAAATTTAGAGGGGAGTGTTTGCATGAGAAATTTGAACTTATACTACAAGCATTCGACTGGTTCAGTGGTTCATAATGCTATTCTGTCGATCAAATAAGGTTGGGTAGCTACCATCACTGTAATAGTCCCCCAAACAAAGAAATACTGAAAATTACAAGGCACCAATGTTATAAAATTTATTGCTAGACATTAATAGGAGTCGGTCAACACATGAACATTTGAAATTTTCTTACCGAGATGACACTGATAGCTCCACATGCAAGGAGCATATGGATGGCAAACTCCTTGAGAACAATCAGACCATTATTTTCAATACTTGGGTATGCCTTTGATAAAAATCAGTGGCACAACCAGAATAAGGAAACTGACATAGGAATATACAGACTGTTCAAGTAAATTGGATGTCATCACCTATATACAAACGGACGAATGGTAAACAGTGATGTCTGTCTTCCTGGGGCACAAAATACAACAAGCTAAACTGGATGGCTCCAGCTACACTGTTTCCAATTATCTATAGCACATCTGATTTGATGATGAACCATACACAATCTATGCTTGAATAAAATTAAACAAATTTTCGGCAAGGTTAGATAAAACTTAATTATCAGACCAAGAAAAATTTCCTCTTTTTCACCTTCATCCGTTTGCATCTCCTCCATCCATCTAAGCCATGAAAATTCAGGAGAATAAAGAATCTCACAATTTTCTTTTTTACCTTTTTCATCTCTCAGCATGTCAGGCAAATCTCGATCTTTCCCTTTTATCCCATGGAGAGCACAAAAGGCTGGAGCTCAACTCTCTCTGGACAATTCTCCATAGCCACCAAACAAAATAAGCAGATGTTCCCTCCCAAATCTGGCATGCCATCCAGTATGCTGAATAATTTTAAAAATTAATGAGAAATGCAAAAGAAAAAAAGTAAATGACTAATAAGTGAGGGATTATGTATAGCTCAAAAAATTGATGCAAACTGTCAAGAATGATACAAGGCCTAGAATGTTAGAAGTGAACTAAATCTACCAGACAACATGCAATTTCTAAAACCCAGAACCCTCCTGACAACGAGGCTCAGAAACAACATTGTAATCTCTTATGGACTGTGCACGATAAATACAATATTATCACCGGAGCAAATGTAGCATCCTCCATGCCCAGCAGCATTTCTCTCTGACAAAATTATAAAAAATGATAATAAGACTTCTTACTTGGATCTCCAGCAGCATTCCCTCCATGTCCCATATGTACAACCACATCATGCTCATCTGCATAATTAAAAGAACAAAAAGAAATGCTCAAGAATTTATCTCTGACAATAAAGAGGTGCAGATGTCTCAAAAATGCATTTACCTTGCTGCCTGACAGCATTAACAGCTAGAGCTACATTTTCCATATCCTCATCTCCTTCTTCTGAAGTAGCTCCATCTCTTTATTGTTCTGCAGGTGCGATATGGAAAATTAAAATAACTGGAGCAATCATATATAGGCAGAAGCATAGACCAGCGGGCTTAACTACAAATAACCTGAGAAACAATAGCAAGGTACTCATATATTAATGCACCGTTGTTTTTTATGACAAGTGTGAAAATAATTATCTAGTTAACAACATCACATCTGCTAGGTTTTTAATTTGAACAACAAAAAGATGATAACTGATCAAAATGTAAACAGCCAAAGTGGAATTGGGCTATCTAAAAAGAACTAAGTGGTTCTCATTGCTGTCAAACTATCACCCGCCGTCATCTAGGACAAATGTGAATTAGGGGGATCGGCAACAGGAGACCAGGATCGAGAACGGAAGTTCAGAAAGGAACATATGTGATGCTTACCAAGGCATGATGCCATCAGATATAACATGGAGGAGGCCATGCGATGCAATGGTCAATCCAGGCAGCCGACGCTTGATCTCTTCATGCATAATTCACCACCAATAACATCAACTGCACAGCTAAATAATGAGACAACAATCAACTCCCAAGGAAGCAAGGATCCAAAACAAGCAGGTTAGGAAACACACCATGAAGTGGACCCTGAGACCCCTGCCAGTCTTGGCTGGTGCATAGATAACAGAAACAACAACTCACGAGCATCACCTCATGAAGAGGAAACATGCTACTGTTTGTGACATTGAACAGACACGGAGGCTGCACGCCTGCACCAGATACAAAAGACATGTTACTTTCTGTTAGCGGGCAACACAGATCTTGACCCATCTATTTTCTCATGTAAATGGCTAAAAAGCAAGCATGATTTGAGCCATAAAAATAAATCTTATGGCAATCTAAAAATGGAGTGAACAAGAGAAATGTTGGTCATGCTTACTTACATCTAGAAACCCTATCATAGGACTCTAGAGACAACCCATAACTGTGTTCACAAAATATCATATAAACAGATGATTTTAACTTATAAATAAATTTACATGGTTCATGTGTAAACATATGAACAAATTATTTTTATCACATGCTCCATATACCATCAGCTTGTGTACACATATAAACATGTTTTAGAGAAATAATCAAATAATCATATATCAGCATGGATAAAAAGGAACCTTTTGTTGAAAATAATCTAATGGTAATGCAACAAAAAATATTTATGCGGATTGTACCTTGAATGAATCAGAAAAGGGGTTCCTTGCTAGCAGATAAAATAATCCAATGGCTAATGGTTCCAAATTTTCCTCACTTGAACCGCCACCTACAACATGCACCCATAAGAAACGCACAAACAACCATTCACCCATAAATAAATGATCCACCTGCTATGTAAAGATTATTCAAGCTCCCAGCAACCGACCACTGCTTCCATTACATGAAGTCGACAAATATGTCATAAAAACAATGAATTTCACAATACGAGAATGTCCATCAATGAATACATGTTGCCGTCAAAAAAAATATTATATGGAACACATGTTCCCTTCAAAGCATACGAACATTACCTACCCGCAAGAAACTGATAAAGGATTATCCTCCGTACCTGCAAGAAAGTCCTTCAACTCCTTGCAGAATTCCTCACTGGCAAAAAATGAATCAAAGACAACAAATCTGCTTCAAGAAGAAGCAGGGCGTCCTTCACCTACTGATGAAACACAAACATAAGATTCCGTCGCATGATACAGTATGGAAATATGTTAGAGTTGTGGATAGATACTTACACAAACAGCAATATCTGAACCAGAAACCCTGTTCGATTTAAGCGTCCCTGGTGGTGATTGAAGCCAAAGAGTCTCCACTCCGATCTGGATCCAAAAAAATCAAATGAATAGGGACAACTTTTATCCAATCATACCTAGAATTGTGCCAACACATGCTCCTCCGCTTGTCCGCCGTGGGAGCTCAGCGCCGCCACGCCCTCGCCGAGGCCAGCCGCGGCTCCTCCTCCCGCCCGCCGCGTCACCGGGCCCACCACCGTTGGGGTTCCCATCGATCCTTTGGGCGGCGCTCGCCGATTCCGGCGAAGGCGAGCCCCTAGCTCGCCGGATCTGACGAAGCCGCGGGCGGAGTTTTCGGGCCCTCGCCGGCAACACACGGGTGGGATGCCACCTTGATGCAGCACTGGGAAGAGAAGAAAAGCGAAAGCGCTTGGGAGACCGGAGGGCACCCACCTCACTGCGTACGGTCGTTGTTCGCATGCCGCCATCGCCGCCTGTGCCCTTCCGCGGAACCTTTGGCGTCGGTGGACGGATTGCCGGGCTCGCCCCATTGCGGCTGCCCCAGCTGAGCGCCGCCGCCGCCACCTGCTGGGCTCGCCCCGTCGTGGCCGCCCCTGCCGCGCCCGCCATGGTTGCCCCACCCAGTCGCTGCGGCCCGAGGAAGCGAAGGGGCGGGGATCGGATAGGTAACCGAGTGGATGCAGATGACGGAAGAGAAGGAAAGCGGGGAGGGGAAGGAAAGAGAGGACGCGTGATTGGCGGGCGGGATTGGTGCGGGTACGCGCGGGCGGGTAAGCCTTAGGCGAGGTAACAAAAACATTTGATTTTTGGCAGAATCATTTTCTAACTCTCAATTTTACACAGTTAGGCTTTGGTCCTCCTTTGGTCGAGCCTGTCAGATGGGTCCTCTGTGAGGGGTACAGAAAGTTTTTTTAGGTAGGAAGTGTTTTCAATTCTCTTGGATCCTTATAGTATAGATATATACCACCACGCTGAGCTGATTAATTATTATATACTTTGCTGATCTCCTTTTAACTCATTCCAGCCCCACAACACTCCATCCTTTTGCGAGATATAACGCACTACAAAGTTCTCCAAAGATATGAACCAAATCAAATCTACAACGGGGAACCGGTACCAGCATATTAGCCCATTCACAGTGTTGACAGTAGTGGGAAAGAGCAAGAAGGGAAGCTTACAAATAGCTGATATCAGCTGATCAACATCATTGTATAGTTCTAAACTTTAGAATAAAATTAAACAGATCAAATAGTATGCGAAGTACTAACTATAGAACGATCATTGGAGAATCTTGCCCTATTTCACATATAACTTACGGAGTATTTGTCTTTATTCCGCTATATATTTCCTTAAAGTTTGTTGTGACGCTCGAAACAAGAATATACCATAAGCACTCAATTTATTAATTTCGAAACATGAAATTATTTCAGAAAACATTAATTAGGATAATATCTTCATTTATGCTTATTTATAGATGGACAAATCTATTTGTTTAATTTTGACCAGAATTTTCACTGTGTATTAACTGTAAAAATCTATTGACATCCGTAATTTTACATGTGTACGTATTTTCTTGAAATTATCAATTGAAAAACAATCATGTCCAAATTACTGATTCTGAAAACATCGATACACACTACTCTGGTATATATTTCCACACAGTTTGTAAATTATCAACTTTAAAATACTCCCTCCGTATCGAAATACTTGTCGCCGTTGACTTTTTTTTGTAAACTTTGACCATTCGTCTTATTCAAAAAATTATTGTAAACATATGAAAAGATAAGTAAAACTTAAAATTCATTTGATGAAGAGTAGTGTGATGCCCATAAGATGTGATGATTCAGAATTGACGGTCATTCAAAACCTGCTACCATGTACTCTATCAGAATTCCCATGCAAATATTTAGGACTGCCTCTATCCCTGAAAAAACTCACCAAAGCTCAAGTGCAACCTATTATTGATCGTATTGCAGACCAGCTTCCATGTTGGAAGGCGGACTTGATGACACGGGCTGGGAGAAGAGTGCAGGTCCAATTTGTCCTTACAGGTATGCTCATATACCTATTCATGGCCTCTGACCATCCATCATGGGCCGTAAAAGAAATCGACAAAATTCGGCGAGGTTTTCTCTAGCGAGGTCGGAAGGATGTAAAAGGAGGGCACTGTCTCGTGGCATGGGTGAAAGTGAGTCGGCCCTTTGAACTAGGAGGACTAGGCATCTCAGATTTGAAAACTCTCGGCTGGGCCCTACGGATGAGATGGCTTTGGCTGCAAAAAACAGAGCCAAACCGTCCGTGGGCTCATCTCCCGGTTCAGGTACCTGATCAGGTGAAAGCCTTTTTTTGCAATGGCCACTATTTCTGAAGTTGGAAATGGGGTGCATACTCTCTTCTGGACGGACAGATGGTTAGATGGTCGCAGTATTGCGGACTTGGCTCCGCGGCGTTTTGCTATTAGACCAAAAAGAAGGGTCAAGCGACGCACTGTCCAAGAAGCCCTTACCAACGATACTTGGATCTCGGATATACAAGGAGCTTTGAATGTTGGGGTAATCATTGAATATCTACAGCTATGGGGTATCCTAACTGGTATACACCTACAACCGGATGTGGAGGATAAACACATATGAAGTTGTCCCCCAATAGCCAATATTCAGCTAAATCAGCCTATGAAGATTCTTCCTAGGTGCTACACTTTTTGAGCCTTGGGAAAAAATTTGGAAGTCTTGGGCTCCACCTAAGTGCCGGTTCTTCATGTGGTTAGCCGCTCATAAGAAATGTTGGACTGCTGATCGACTTGTGCGTTGCGGGTTACCTTGCCTGGCCTCCTGTCCACTTTGTGACCAAGAAGAAGAAACCATTGATCATCTCCTGGTTGGTTGCGTCTTCGCAAGGGAGTTTTGGTTTAAATTGCTAAGACAGGTCAACCTTCAGGCCCTATCCCCGCAGCCTACAGATCATTCCTTTTTTAGTTGGTGGGAAAGAATTAGCAATGCTGCAGCAGCTCCGGTAACACAAGGAGTCAATTCTCTAATCATTCTTGGGGCTTGGACTCTCTGGAACCACAGAAACAAGTGTGTATTTGATGGATTAGCTCCAAGTGTGGTTGGGGCCTTGGTCATCGCTGGAGAGGAGCGTCGGATGTGGTCTATGGAGGGGGCTCGAGGATTATCCCTCTTGACTGCAGCCCTCCCTAGCATTTAATTCACTTGGTAGACCAATCTGTGTACCTAGTTGCAGTTAGGTGTTCGTGTGTCTGCCTTTTTGTGAGTGTGTTGTGTGCGCGCGTGTGTGTTAGTGTGTGTTGTAGGGTTCTTATTCCCTTTATCTTCTTAATATAATGATGCGCAGCTCTCCTGCGTTTTTCGAAAAAAAAATCATTTGATGATAAAGTAGATCATAAATAAAATAAAATATATTTGTATAATTTTTTGAATAAGACGAATGGTCAAACGTTGCGAAAAAAGTCAATCGCGACAAATATTTCGATACGGAGGTAGTAGTGATTATGAGGACAATATAATATATTATTCTAGACATTTTTTGCTAACCATTCTAAATGATGATTCAAAATTTTGGGAGTTGATTTTGAAGAAGAGACTGAAATATATCCTAATAATGTTCTTTTAAAATTTGTAATTTCTTTAGTGGTGAAAGCATCTACCTCTCTATTCACCTATGCTTCATATATATTATCATATATGTATTTCCCCCATTATTTGATCTGGCTATGTCCACTACACGTGTGTGTGGTCCATCGTGTTGAAACTTGATCGATGACAGGGGAAAACAATTAAGTAGTTAAGTTGATAAAATGTACATGCGAGCCACGTGAGAAGTTTTGAGCTTTACGGAGCCGTAATAAGGGACAAGTAATGACAGCGATACATGATGCTGCAAATCAGGTGTGGATAAACATAAAGTATTCGATCAGTAACTGAAAAGCGGTGAAATCCCGTTTGGACTTCCCCCTTTTGGTTCACATGGTGGTCCGAACTCCCAAGGCCAGACTTCGTGTCCCAGAGTTTACCGGCAAGGGGTGAAGCTTCCTGGTAGTAGGGCTGCAGGTATACTGGTGACTAGTCCATGTCTCTCACGTCGGAGGAGCACTACTTGCACATAAGAAAATGTTGGAGAGTGGAGTATACATACGGAGTGTTAGGTTACATACTCCAGGTGTGCGAAGACGTGAAGTGATCAATGAGCTTGCTTAAGATTATATTTCTTCCTGTTGTTTGTGTGATTTTTTACTTGATATTGGTGATTAGCGTTTGTGCTAAAGATATTTGTAAAAAATTAGTTGTGTTGTTCGGTCATACGTGAAAATTTAACTTAGCATTAGTGTACTTAATTGTTTCTGGGTTTTTGAAGTATAATACGTAACTATGCCTGCTTTATTCGCTTGGCTTATCAGTCCAACCCAGTGGATTATTCCTCTTACTGAATACTATTGAATGAGTCAAAATCAATAGACTTTTCAGCCCAGCCCTGCCAAGCGAACAGAGCGACGTGCATTTGTGTTGGTAATGCCGAACTGGTAGTGGTAGTACACTGAATATTTTCAGGCTGGCTGCATGGAGAGGAGGCAAACAAAAACGCGTGCAAAAATGGATTTGCATCATTTAGTCAGCACACATCGGTCACCGTCGAGACATGTCTCCAGAGAGTCGTTGTGTAACATGGCAGAGCATGCAGCACACTGATCTGACAGTGTGGCAGGACAGATTAACTTAGTCTAGCCCTAATGTGTCAAGTCTAACCTGCATTTCCTTCCATGTGCAATTTTGGGTCTAAGTCTAATGTGTCAAGTTCACAAAGCGCCTAAGCGATCATCTAACAGGGCCACTCAAAGGGAACTATAACTCAACTAATAAGCAATAGAGACGATGTTACTGGGAGACGGGCAAGGTGCAACAAGAATTGGGAAAATGGAATCACCGCGAAGAATAATTAAAATCGATTTTAGCAGGGGTTGGCAATAGGTGGTGAGACTCGCCGATCCTCGTACGAAGAGTTGGATATAGAAGAGAGGTGTTGCATAGTTATATGGTTAGGAATTAGATTCGATGGATACATCAGTTCATAAAAAATAACAGATTTTCATCCTTAAATCTTTCTATTAGATATGTACAGAAATACGCCCTCTATTTAAAATTACAAGCCTTTTTATTTCTTTTCGCTAAGGCAAGCCTTTAGCCAATATTTTCTGCATTCATACATACTTTTCATGGCATAAAGTTGTTGATGTCATTATATTTGTATTCAAAATTAGTTTCCTACGAGTATGCTTTTACATCACATAAATGAAGTATTACTAGAGTAATTCTTGATCAAACCCCTTGTCCTGATCAAACAAAATACAACTGATACAGAAAAGGGGTGTATTTGTAAACCAGTAACTAATTGCAGGCTTGCAGTGCTCTATGGACTCTTGCAATTCTTTGAACCGTTCATCGTGAGGGGGTAAAAAGAACTAGAGTGAACTACCAGGCACTAGGGCCATCCGGGCGTTGGTACCTACGGAGTATATCATCATCAGCTATCAACGGCGGTTCAATGGTAAAATGATTGGTCACGCCGACACAGGAAAAAGATAGCGGCGAGCTGTCAAAACTGCAGCAGCAGGATGCAGTATGTGCACAAAGAGACCGCGGCGGGGCCCGGGCCGTTGGTACGCACGTCGTGCATGCAAATGCAGTTCGGTGTGTGTGGCAACAGTGGGACAGTTGACGAGCCGATAGGGATGGGCAAAATGATGCGTGCGCAGGCGCGCAGCGGCGCCCGGCGCGGCGGATGATGAGCAGACAGACCGCCGGTCCAGTGCCTGGGCGGCCGCGCGCGCGGCCGGCGTCGTGGCCGTAGGGTGGGCACTGCCGCCCCCTGCCCGGTCCGGTCAGGGGTTGCCCCTGTCCACTGTCGGGCTGCAGCGCACCAATCATTTATGGGTCGTATACTCGTATGGGGATAATGGGATCACACGAGACAATGATACATTTCGCCGGGCCCCGTCAAGTTAAAAAACCAAATATGCATGTGGTGGCTATGGATGGAAACGGATCGGGTTCGCATGGAATCGAATTCGGATATCAGCTTTTACCACATTTTAACTCGAATACGAATATGGATTCGAATGTTCTCGAATACGAATACAAAACGGATGTCTCGAATTCGAATACGCATCGGATATTTACACCAGCTGGAAAACAATATTTACGTCTCTCTGGCTAGGTAAGAAAAATATGTACATGGTGGTAACTAAAGTGGAAGGGAAGCAGATAGCTAGGTTCAGTGTAACATAATCCTCGGAGGAGGTTGTTCTACACTTCTACAGTTGCAATTTCGGTACGACGAGCATGATGACATTGTACACTGTTCAATTCAAACGTTGAAGGCTGCGTGCAGCAAAGTAGAAAATGAGGCACATTTGAATCCTAAGCATCGGAGATGTGCATATTACGTCTTCCTCTTCCGCATTATTAGCTAGGCTCAGATATTTGCGGCACGAAAAGGTAATAAGAAAATTGCAGAAAAAGGGGAGAAGATCAGAAAATATCTCCATGCAATGTTTATTTGGCACAGTATGGAACTCACCTCCAGCTAATCAATGTGAGAAGGAGGCAAGCGCCCATGGAGTCGACAGGTATGCACTTGAAGTGGCCCTCCACCGATCCATCCATCCATCTGCGCCTCACATTCATGAACCGGCCCGGCCGGCACCTCAGATATATATAGCCCGCAACTGGTCACCCTTTATAATGCATATATATATACCAGTATGCCACACCATGCCCCCAGAACTATTCGATCAGTACACGTGTCATGGATCAGGGAAGGGACACACGAGGCAGCCAGCGAGCGTGCATCCATGAACTGATTGTTCGCTCCAACAAACAGCACGACGCAGGAGCAGGAGGACGGCCGGATGCCACGCCAGCTTTCCCCCCATTACTCCGCACGCGTGGGGCGGTGCGGGGGCGGCGCGCCGGAGGTGTCCGTGCAACGTGCCGGATCCCGCCTCCCGCGCCACGGCCGCGCGCAGGAATCCACCACCTGCCGCAGCGCAGCAGCCGCCGGCGCGCAGCGCAGGGAAATAAAACTCGCTACTAGCTAGCAGAGGCCGGCCGGCCAGCGGTTGAAAACCCCCTCCGATCCTGCATGTTGCAAACTTGCAATATACTAGCCGGGGCCGTCGGTGATTCGAAGCTTCCTCCCTCCCTCCCTCCCTCTCGGCGACGGAGACGGAGCAGAATCGAATCTCTGGCGCGAGCCAGCCAGACCAAGCGGAATTCCCCGGCCCGATCAATCGAGCTAGCCTTTGACTCGGATTATATTTCTGACCGGGGCGGGCAGGGGAATATCTGCCATCCGTGGTCCGGCCAGCCAGCCCCCCGCGCGCCGTCCGTGCATGTTAACCGCAACTTGGGGCACATGCATGCGCCCGGCTCGGGCTTTGTTCAATTTCAATTCAATTCCATTCAACGGCGACGTACTACGCTGTCAGTCTCGCTACTGGCTCATCGCCGTCACATGGCCAGGCTTGCGTAAACCTGAGCTTAATCTTATCTAATAACCGCCCACCTAATCGCAGAATCTAATCTAACATCTCCACAATTAATGACCCGGCCGGACAAGCTCTCGCTCGCACAAACGCCGGCGGCGGTCGTTGCGGGCGTGTTTTCTTTTAATCCCTGTACTGCTCCATAGCCGGCGACGCCATGTGGCGGCGGCGCGGCCGGCACGGGACGGCCGCCCACCGTACCATGCGTCCTGTGCCGCCTGTGCTGTGCGCAAGGGATGCATGACCGGTACGGCCATGCCGTGGCAGGTAGTATAATCCGCGGAACATGGCACGCGACGGGCAACTGCCGCTGCCCCGCCCCCATGCAATGCAACGCGTGCACAAACGCATGCCGCTGTCGTCGGATCCCTCTTTGTGCTCCTCCGATCCGATCCTCTAAAGGATAGACGATGTAGGAGAGGAGCAGAGATCTGCCGGCCGTCGCCTTTGTCGCGCTAAATACGGCCGGGCAAAGCGCATCGCGTCGCCGGGAAAGAAAAAAAGAAAAGCGGAACAGGACGACAAAGGCGGCAGTGGACAGAACACCGGACAGGTGCAGTGGAGAGAGTGGACACGAGCACGACACTGGCAAGAAGGACTCGCTCCCTCCCTCGGTTCGGGCACTTGTGGTCACTGGTGCCGCGCCCGAGGGATTGCCGTGGTGGGCATGCAGACAGGGGGTCTGCGGCTCTGCGCGCGTACGTGTGTCCCGTGTCGTGCTGCTCGGGCCGGAAAAGCGAGCGAGCAAAGCGACGAGACAAGGGGCCGGGGGATCCATTCAGGGGCGTACGCTTCGCCGCGCCAGGGCTTGTCGATCCCTCGTGTCCGGCGGCTTTCTCGCCGCGCTCCGACCGCGGGCGCCTTTTCCTTTCCTTTCCTGCAGCGCGGCGACACGCGCGCGCGCCTTCTGTTCGCCACTGCGCTCCGCCACGACGCGCCGGGCACTAGCTCCTCCGCTGCCGAGCCGGTGAGATCCGTGTCACGGGTGGGTGCTCATGCATCGGTCGGCAGCATAACCAACGGGTAACTGGTACTACGTACTCTATCTCAAAAGCGGCCAAGTTTGGCTCGGTTATAGCCAATGCAATGCGGACGCGAACACGGTCGCGGGCCAACAAGAGGTGGAAGACAACTATGCCGAGGCGCGTCCTGTCGTCGACGGCTTTTGAGGGACCGAAAGACAAGCCGGGGGGGGGGCTTGTCCGTGCTCGCCGTAGCTAGTGCGTATACTACTTGGCAGTACCAGCACCGTAGCAGCAGTGTCTTGGCCTCGTTTGCATTGCACTGATGGGAGAAAAATGCGGAGGAAATAAAGGCCGTGGCCTTTGCACATTCACACGTTCCGTCCACTAATCGATATGACCCACGGAGATAGATAGTAGACGAGATGACCTCCAGCCGTTGATCGTGCTATGCGCGAAAAAACACAATAATTGTGTCGATCTAGAGCAACATGGATGGATGCCCATGCGAGATTCAGTTCGACTGCTACTAAACTAATACCACCACCACTGCTAAAAACCATCGGCTTGGATTTTGGCAGGGGAGATTTTAAAGAGCTTGTCTATCTGGATCAGTAGCTGTGTGGCACGCAAAGAGACAGAGGGGCTGTGTCAGAAGAGTGGACTTGGTGTCTGCTCTTCACTGGCATTCCAAATGTGGCGCTACTCCACCAGCTCTACTGCTCTACCGCTAGTAGTAGTGCAGTAGAAACTACCACACGAGCCGGGCACCGGCAGGGAGTGCTATTTGCGCACACCAGTTGCCATTCCCGGCGAGCAAGCAAAACCTTCAGTCCTCCGCTGTCCGCCGCGCGAGAACCTGCACGCCGCTGCTGTTTCCCCTCTTCTGGAACGCCGATCGCCGGTCGACATTGCTGCACCTACCGTACGCTGCTGTCGATACCATCTCTGCTCGGCAGCTGCACAGCACTAGCGGGCGGCCACTGCTCCTCAGCTCCTGAGTCACGTCCCATGTTATCCGGCACGAGATAAACGCCGAGGAGCAGGGCGCGCGCACTAGGGAGAGGGAGCGACTAGCGAGCGAGCCCCTCCCTCGCTGGCCGGGAAGAGGAAGGAGGAGGAGCCCGCGCCGTGACCTGTCCGGGTCCGACGTGGGCGTGCTTGCCGGGCCTCTGCCCACCTCCCGACGCGACACGGGTCCCCACCCTGCCGCCCCCGGCCCCGACACCCCTCGCCGTCGCCCTCGTGCCCGCCCGCCTATATAAGCCCGCCCTCCTCCGCTCCCACCTCCTCCACACCCAATCTCACACAGGCCACAACGACTCGACTCACTCCCTCTCTCCCTAGTCGTGCCAACAACAACGACGAGGCATTTTCTTTCGTTCCTTCGCGTCGCCACCCATTTCCCGGCGCCCAACCAACTCCCTCTCCCTCCTCTGCTCCTGTTCCATTCCTCGCCCGGCCTCTCCCTCCTGCCGCGTTCCAGCCAGCCGCGCACTAGTAGTATAGCTATAGCCAACCAGAGCCCAGAGCCGTGCCTGCCCATTCCGGATCAACAGATGGCGGTGATGACCGACATGCCCGCGGCGACGGCGCTGCGCGCGCCGGCGCCGATCGCCGCCGCCGCCGCCTCGGCGGGCAGCGAAAAGGACGCGGAGAAGCTGCGGTTCATCGAGGAGATGACGACGAACGTCGACGCCGGTGCAGGAGGGTGTCCTGGCCGAGATCCTGTCCCGGAACGCCGGGACCGAGTACCTGGCGCGGTGCGGGCTCGCCGGCGCCACCGACCGCGCCGCGTTCCGGTCCAGGGTGCCCGTGGTCACCTACGAGGACCTGCAGCCGGACATCCAGCGCATCGCCAACGGCGACCGCTCCCCAATCCTCTCCGCGCACCCCATCTCCGAGTTCCTCACCAGCTCCGGGACGTCCGCCGGGGAGCGCAAGCTCATGCCAACCATCAAGGAGGAGCTCGACAGGCGCCAGCTGCTCTACAGCCTCCTCATGCCCGTCATGAACCTGTAAGTCCATGGTCATGCTCTGATATTCTTTCGTCAGATTACTCTCACGCGCTAGCACTAGCTAGTAATATTTGGAGCACTACTCGATGATTTGACAAACAAAGACAAGTCACTCATAGTAGATAGCTTACGGATCACGGAAAAAGCATGGCATGATGAATCGAATTGGTGTCGTCAAAAGCAACGAGACACGCACACAGTTTTTATTGTACTGATGCGCCGATAATTTGCAGGTACGTGCCGGGGCTGGACAAGGGCAAGGCGCTCTACTTCCTGTTCGTCAAGTCTGAGACGACGACCCCCGGCGGCCTCACGGCGCGGCCCGTGCTGACGAGCTACTACAAGAGCGAGCACTTCAAGAACCGGCCCTACGACCCGTACCACGACTACACCAGCCCGACCGCCGCCATCCTCTGCGCCGACGCGTTCCAGAGCATGTACGCGCAGATGGTGTGCGGGCTGTGCCAGCGCCACGACGTGCTCCGCGTGGGCGCCGTCTTCGCCTCGGGCCTCCTCCGCGCCATCCGCTTCCTCCAGCTCCACTGGGAGCAGCTCGCCGACGACATCGAGCGCGGCTCCCTCACCTCCCGCGTGACCGACCCGTCCGTCCGCGACGCCGTCGCGGGCATCCTCCGCCCGGACGCCGAACTCGCCGCGTTCCTCCGCGCCGAGTGCTCCCGCGGCGACTGGGCCGGCATCGTCACCAAGGTGTGGCCCAACACCAAGTACCTCGACGTCATCGTCACCGGCGCGATGCAGCAGTACATCCCGACGCTCGAGTACTACAGCGGGGGGCTCCCCATGGCGTGCACCATGTACGCCTCCTCCGAGTGCTACTTCGGCCTCAACCTCCGGCCCATGTGCCACCCGTCCGAGGTCACCTACACCATCATGCCCAACATGGGCTACTTCGAGTTCCTCCCCGTCGACGAGGCGACCGGCGAGGCGGCCGCGCGGGGCGACGCGGCGCAGCTGGTTGACCTGGCCCGCGTGGAGCTCGGGCGCGAGTACGAGCTGGTGATCACCACCTACGCGGGGCTCTACCGCTACCGCGTCGGCGACATCCTCCGCGTGGCCGGGTTCCACAACGCCGCGCCGCAGTTCAGGTTCGTGCGCCGCAAGAACGTGCTGCTCTCCATCGAGTCCGACAAGACCGACGAGGCCGAGCTGCAGCGCGCCGTGGACCGCGCGTCGGCGCTGCTCCGCGCGCGCCGCGGGGGAGCGGCGGTGGCGGAGTACACGAGCCACGCGTGCACGCGCAGCATCCCGGGACACTACGTCGTGTACTGGGAGCTGCTGGAGCGGCAGGAGCAGGAGGTGGACGGGGAGACCATGGAGAGGTGCTGCCTGGAGATGGAGGAGGCGCTGAACACGGTGTACAGGCAGAGCCGGGTGGCGGACGGGTCCATCGGGCCCCTGGAGATCCGGGTGGTGCGGCCGGGCACGTTCGAGGAGCTCATGGACTACGCCATCTCGCGGGGCGCCTCCATCAACCAGTACAAGGTGCCACGCTGCGTGTCCTTCCCGCCCATCGTCGAGCTGCTCGACTCCCGCGTCGTGTCGCGCCACTTCAGCCCGTCGCCGCCGCACTGGGAGCCGGCTGCGGCGGCGCCCCGGTCCGACTAGGCAGGCTGCTATGCCGCCGCCGGGCAGCTAAAAGCTTAGAATGCTGCCACTTAATTTCGTCGCAGTAGTACTAGTATTAGTGCCTTGTTTTGCGATTTTTTTTGGCCGTGCCAGGCCAGGTAGTGATGGATGCTTGTGTTGATTAGGCCAGTCGTGTTTCGGAGTTAGAGGAGCGTGTGGAGTACGTGCTTGTAATGTGGGTGGGTGAACGCTCTGCAGGGGCTTTAGCTGTTGCTGGGTGTTGTTAATTGCTAGTAGTGCTTAATTAGTCAATGGTGCCGTTATTAGTGCTGGTTCTATGCCAAGTAGTAACATAATATGAGTATTAACGTGCCAAAACGCTTGCTTTCCCCTCATTGATCAACTATACTAGTAACAGCACCGACCGTTGGATCTTGATGTTGTGATGGGCTTTGGACAAGTTCACGGGCATAGACAGCCTTTTGCAGCCATGGTGCATCCAGATCCAGTCCATGAGTACTCCGTAGCCGGTAATCAGGAGAGAAAGCGGCGGGGAGGCAGCGTACGTAGACCGGAAAGTACAGCACTCTCGAGCACCCTAGTCAAAAAGGCAGCCTGCAACTCTGCAAGCTGCTGCTTGTACCGCCCCCAGTGCTCCAGAAGAAGCGCAGAGAACAGCTCACTCTGCAGCCTGCCTGCAATGCAAGTCAAAAGCGTCTTGCCCTTTCGCCCTGCCTTTTTTTTTAGCACAGCGATTAGCGCGTAATCATTTCGTATCACAGGGACAAAAAGACGGAGAAGTTTTCGGAGTAGCCTTTGATTGCTGCAGCCGCTTGCCTACACAACACAAGTGACAAGTAGTAGGGGAATAGGGTGTTAGAGCAACTCCAAGAGTCTTCTAAAAAATCTTCCCCAAAACTATGTATTAGGGGCTCTGCTAAAACTTTTTTTCCCCAAAATCATATCACCTCACAGCAGATCTCTAATAATAAACTCCCCAATTTTTCAAAACTGTCCACATCAGCACATGTGGGCCCGTGTTGGTCCGCCATCTCCTCCTCACGATCTGTCGTTCGCCGGCCCTCGTAGCGCTGCCTTGTTCATTTGCCTCCGCTCCTACCCGGTGAACATGTACAGATATGCAGCATGTATTGGATGCTCATGCTCCATTCGAGTATGACATTGCATATAAAATAGTATCTACCAGTGTTTCTCATTGCATATAAAACAATATCTACCAGTGTTTCTAAATGTTCCTTTGATAATTATCTACGACTTCCATCAGCAGCCACCAGTTGTTGTGTTGATTGCAATTTGCAAAAGATCCTCACGACATCAAATGAGTTTCTGTTAGCCGCGCGGTCGAAGGTTGCAGAGAGGTCGTCGCTGCAAGGGAACAACACCGCTGGACGGGGATCTGAATCGTCGTCGGCAGGTGCTGCCATCGGAGGACGGGGTGGTCCTCCAGACCTCCACCTTGCAGTTCATCTTGCACGTCGTCACTCGCCACCGCCGGTCCTCTGCAAATTTCGGTCGCCACGCGGTCCATTGAAGGTTGTGGCCGCCGGCGGACACCAGGCCACCTGCCGCCGTGTCTTCTGGACGTCGCGTCGTAGTTGCCCCTGCCGAGCGGGAGCACATGACCGTGCTGGCTGCATTACGGCGCCGCCGTTGCTGCCACTTCCGCCGCCGCCGAGTGCCACATGCATGCACGGCTTGCTTCCTCCAAGAAACTGGCGCGCGTGGGCAAAACTAGTCGTGGGAACAGATCGGCGTGCGGGAAAGGAGTTGTTCGATGGGGCGATTGGGGAAGGGCAAGGTCACGGAAATTTGCAGGGCGATGGAGGATGTTTTCGCGTCCCTGTATTTTTACGTCGTAGACAGGGGAGCTGTTGGAGGCTCATTTTTTTGTTTTTCTCCCTAAAAGGGATATTCGGGCTAATATAAGGGAGCTTTTGGAGTTGCTCTTAGTGGTGATGAGTAGAGTGCAGTACGGCAGGAACGGAACTCCAATCCTGAAACGGACGGGATTCGTCCGGTCGTGGTCGCTGGTCAGGTCCGTGCGCCGCGGCTGGGTTGGCTTTCCTCCGAGCCCCCCCAAAGCCAGATGCCCAAATCCCCTCGTGCCTTTGCCCAAAAGCACGGTCGTTTTCCGTGGGGCGTCTTGCTTGCCCGCCGGCGCGCCGCGGCGTTCCGCTTCCGCCGAGCCGCTTGTGGCCTGTGGGGACGTGCGTGGAGTGGGCGACCGGATGGGATGGCGAATCCCTCGGCCGTGCGCGGGGGGCGGGCGCGAGCCGCGTACGCACCACCGCACGTACGCGGCGCCGATCTTGTTCGGATTTCCTTGGGATTATTTCCCGTCGCGTCGCCGGGGACGACGGCGACGACGACGTGTGACTCGACGCGTGTGCGCGCGGCCGGTGGGCGGTGGGAAACGCCGGGGCTCGGTTCCGTGTGCGAGTCCGTTGGATGGTGGTGGTGCGAGGAAAACGGTGGCGCGGTGAACCTTTCTTTCATTTCACCACCCCGGCTCTGGATGCCTTGCCGGTGAGTTGATGTATCATGCGGCGGGCCGCTAGAATCTCCTGCGAAATAATGGAGAGGTCACTCGTACTCTCGTATTCTTCATCTTTCGAAATAATTGAGGGCCCCCCCTATTCGCTCGCATCATCCGTTTAGTCACACTTTATTAGCAAAGACACAGCGATGCGATGGTTGGGAATAAATGTAATGTGCAGTGCCATGTTATGTTAGCCGCAAAAACTAAGTGCAGTGGCAATGCCTGTAACAAGAGCCACGTTAAGCTCGGAAGAATGTTTCCGTCTGCATAAAACGTATGGCACTCACGATCCATACAAAAAACGAATTCTTCTTCTTCTTCTTCTTCTTTTGCCAGGAAAAAAAAGAATTCTACACCAGCAAATTGAGAACGACCGGACTGTTGGCTCCGGCCTGTAATTCTCGGTGAGTTCCCGATGGCGCGGCTGCCGGAAATGAACACAACCAATCGTTAGGCTAATGGCCGCTCCAGCATCGAAATGTGGGCCTGCCGCATCCTCTCGATCACCAGGAGGAGGATCAAAGGAAGTAAGGAACTATACACAGCACACAGCCCGCGTCAAGCGAAGCCTTTGAGCAAGAGATGTGGGACGAGCTAGTGTATTTCGATATGCAAAAGACCACGCGCGATACGTCGATCGATCGGCCCGGTCTCGGCAGGTAGCCTAGGCTCATGCTCGCAGGAAATTAACTGGCTATATATATATATCTCGCGTGTCAACTACTGCTACTGCCAATCAACCGTGTCGTGACTGGATACGGTAAGAGCTGAGGACGGGACGGGTGGATGAGATCGGTCGATCTACGATCCTGATTGTGTGTGGCGAATTCGATCTCCTACACAATGCACAAGCATTCACGTTTTGGTTAATTAACCAGGGAAACAAGCCAGAGGCAGGCTATTCATGCCTATCATTTCAACTTTTCAAGGTTCATATCCCGCGCGCCAAGTCATGCGCCAATATAATCCGCAGATGACGTGGATCGTGTTCGCAACAAAGTCCTGCCATACGATCTGTAGGAGCAGTACAAGTATACATACAGTATGCGTGAGAGTTACGATATGCCAGGCTGTCCAAGTGCACTTGGCCGGCACAAGTCCACACCCACCCAGCTACAAGTAGCAGGCTAGCAGCACACACGGTAAAGATTAGGCACGTTTCCCTTGTCCTTTCTGTCAAGTACTCCAGTACGTACGACTCCTAGATCGGATCGGATCTCCCCAGAAGCTCAGTAGTGTCCGTACGCGCGCTAGCTTTGCTAGTGTGCCCGGCACTCCGACTAGGCGCAACGCAGCCGACGAATCCGGCACGGAAACGGCCGGGCACATGCATCCATGCCATGCGTGTTCGTACACGCACAAGCGAGTTGTCCTTGTAGTACGTTCGACTGCGGCGGCATTGCCGCCGCGAGACACAGAGGCAGGTTTTCCGTGCCTGGCTTCCGTGCACTGCTAGCCATACCACACCAATTTCTTATAGGTCCTCGTGCAACAAGCCTTTCTTTTTTGAGCCATGACAGCACTCCCCCGTCTTTTGACTAATTGTCCGTGCCTGGCATCAGCTTGGCAAGAGCTGACCCGGCGATGATTAAGTTAGTGCTGCATGATGCCTCTCTCGAGCTGCTCGAGGATTCAGCACTTGATTTCTTTCTCGGTTGCATGCAAGTTATATGCAGGGAGCTGCTAGTAGGTTGCAGCAGCAGCAGCCTGGAAAGCAGGGATGAACCGCCCTCCAACTAATTAACTAAACGTTGTTGACTCCTCAGGTACGGGAGACAGGCGACACTTGGAGTCCCTCCAGGAAGCTGCTTCCTTCCTACAGTATCATGCATCCACGCATGTGCGTGCAGACTATAGTATGTGACTAGCGTGGCCGTGATTCATGTGGGTTCGTACACTATATATTCTAAAAAATTTGGAGGAATACATATTGTAGCCAATATTAATCCATCAAACCATGTCCCTCACGACGAAGAATACACCTCGAGTTCGTATTTTTGAAATAACTTGTTAGAGATGGGTATTTAGAAGCATATATATATATATATATATATATATATAGGAGTACTTTGATATACTTTTCATAATGACATACTGTCGGTGGCTAATTCAGATGTAGATTTTGGAGTTATGGTTATTTTCATAATGATAGAGGTGGATATTAGTATATGTATTTCGGGGCCTTATTTTAAACTATACGGAGTACTAGGTGATTCCCCGCGCGTTGCTGCGGGATTTGAGAACTTTTTGATAAACTATGAACCACTACCAATCCCGATTAATACAAAACAAAAAACACTTAAAAATAAATTCGACGTTATGACATTTGGGATTTAACACCTACGCGTTTATAAAATGACCCTTAGTTATTGGAAGATGACGTGAATATGTTGCATAAAGAAAAATTTGATGGAAAATGATGGATATATAACTTGCATTTTGAAAAAAAAATAGAGTTAATGAAGAAGATGAGAGGCCAGGAGGCTCTTGATATGCCGCGCTGCCATTCTAAATTATATATATGCCTATAAGGACTGTGTTGTTGAGCTATCGTTACAGTATTTAAATATCTGTAATCATGATCAGAATATGTTGTTGCCATCGTACAAACACACAACCTTGATTTACTACAATCACCCATTAATCAGCCGCGCGCATGGGCGCGCACAAATCACTAGTAGGTAAGCAAGCAGGTCATGGCCGCCGGCACGGCCGCACGTTTGCTGCTGCGCACTGCACCTTGGGTGGTGTCCGTGGCTGCGCGGCACCAACATCTGGTGAGCTGATTGAAGACGAGCCAAATCAAGATGGGATTGGCATCAGGCGCCCCTTTTCTGGCTGCGCCAAAGATACCACAGGAACTGGGGTTTTACATTTCATTTCAAATTCGTGTCTACGGATTTCGCCATATCTTCAAAAATCTTCGGCAATATTTTTGAAAAAAAGTTGAACCTCAACGTTTCTTCAACGAGGTTCAACATTTTTTTGAACCAACATTTCTTTTAAAAAAAGTTGAAGAAACATTTTTTGAAAAAAAAAGGTTGAACGACATTCTCCTCTTCTTTCCTCCGGCGCGGGCGTCGGCGAGCGGCAGCCATGGTGTGACGGCCCGGCACGGAGGCCATGGCGCGACGGCCATGGTGTGGCTATGGCGCGGCAGCCGGACACCAGGGCCGGCGCCGCGGAAGGAGGTGGCCGGCCAGTGGCGCATCAGGGCCAGGCGGCGCGCGCACGCCCATAGGGTTGGGAGTCGACGACGCATGCAGGGTGAGGGAGGGAGGTTAGGCTAAAGTTTGAGTGGTGACGATCCAACAGGCCAGGTTGCGCGCACGAAATTCAAAAAAATGGAAGGTGAGTAAGAAAAATCTAGTTGAAGATATATATGATCCTGGCATTGACAGTAGCAAAAGAATAGGCCATCAAAAGCATTAGCTCAAGGAAAAAGTCCTTTCGACCCCTCTCAACTATTGCCCGAGTTCGATTTTCCTTCCTCATCATCAAAATCGGGTATTTGACACCCTGAACTCTAGAATCCATTTGTTTTACACCCCAGCAGCTTTCAAATACGTGGCAGTGGGCCTCACCCGTCATCTTCCTCCCAGCGGCGTTGGCAAAGAGCAGCAGCAAACGCCAGCAGCTCCTCTGTCTTGCCCTCCCTCCGCGCCCGTGCCCCGAGCCAGACCAACGCCGATGAGCCGCCGCACCCAATGGCAGCGGCCTTTCTCGCCTCCCCACCACGAACCGTATCTGGCCGGCAGCAGCCGCGCCCCACAGGTGTCGAGTAAGATCCACCGCTGGCCACCGTTGTCGAGCCTGCACAAGGCGTCCTGGGCTCCACCCGCCCGGATCTAGCAGCTCTGTTGCACGCTAGCCCCGTGCCGCTTAGATCCAGCGGCTGCACAACTCTGACGGCTGCGGTCGTTGCCACGTGTCGTGTGAGCACCTAGTTAGGCAGGTGGCCGCGTCGGCCTAGCTCCTTCGTCCCAGCCCCCCGCACCGTGTCTCGGGGCTACGGCCTGGGTGCCACCGAGGACGGGTCGCCGGCTCACGGCCTTGCCGCTCCCGCGCCCCCTCGTTGCCAGATACCCGAGCCCCCGGCCCTTGCCGCGCCGAATCCGCGGGGACAGCGTCGCACAGGTGTGACGGCGGGCGGAGGGGCTGTAGGGTCAGCCAGGAATGGGGAGGCACGAGGCCAACCAGAGGAGCGACGATGTGTGTGTGGGGGGGGAGGGGGGGGGGGAGAGCGCAGGGGGCCGTTGCAACCACCGCGGGAGCACCTCGTCTCCGGTCATTGCACCGCTGGTGGGGAGGAGAAAGGCTAGGAGAGGGGGAAAGGAGAAGATGGAGGCTGACAGATGGGCCCCTGTGCCACGTATTAATAACCTACCCTCGAAACCGTCGAAGGATGTAAAACGAACGATTAAAGAGTTTGGGGGTGTCAAATGCCTGGTGTTGAAGATAAAGGGGGCAAATCGGACTCGAGCAATAGTTAAGGGTGTCAAAAGGACTTTTTCCTTTGATCAAATCCGAAGTGACCTAAGGAAACTTTCAGCCCAGAGAATGATGAGCTGACTCTGCAAGACCTACCCGGACGGGCCTGGTTGCATACATCTGATTATATCTCAAAGAGTTTGCTGTACTTTCAGTTTCAGCTGCCAACTCGTACTACCCTTTAAAATCTGCAGAGACCAAGTCCTTGAAAATATGAAGGAAAAAACGTGCTTCTTTTAAAGAAAATGGAATTCCTAGCAATTAGTCGAGTCCACGCCACGACTCTAAAATCATGTATTGACCTTTTCTGTAATTTAGAAAAAAAATGGAGAACTTCGAACCAACCAAAACAAGCTCTTAACAAAATACGAAAGTTTTGATTCTTCTATACAATGGATATCTCTAAAAGACGAAACGTGACCCTGCAATCGGGCTGAACTCTAAAAGACGAAACGTGACCCTGCAATCGGGCTGAAATCGAACGCACAGCAGGCCACATCTACGATAAACACCGGCCATTTGATCTTGCATTATTTTGAGAACACAAGCTAGCAAAAGCGTTTTACCCGGTCCTTCCAGAATACCCGCCGCATTGCTCGATCTATCTTGCTGCTCTAGAAATCTCATCAGGCGGCTGCAGCTCCATAAATCTTGGAGATTCTTCCCCTTCCATAACTCGCATCTTCTTTCTCCCGCAGTCCGCATCGCTCACGGCTTTCCATCCGGAATCCCAAATTTAAGGCCGTGCGCCAGGTTCAGAACGTGCGGTCGACGCCCACGCAGATGCTCCTTCCTTCACTGTGGTCTGTGGGCGCGCCCCCCTTCTCACACCCACGTGCGTGGGCCCTGCAGGCTAATTAACTCCACCCATTTACCTTCCCTCTCCTCTCTCACTCGCACCACTCTCGATCTGCAGCCGATTCCCATGTGCTGTCGCCGTCGGGGTCGAAGTCCTCGGGCTGAGGCGCTGAGCGCTCACCGGCCGGCGGCGGCGGCAGCCGGCTCCGCGCTCGTCGGCGGGCCGCAGCCAGCCTTACGCTCGCCGCCGATGGAGGTGCACAGGAAGGTGACCATGGTGGCGAGCGCGATGGAGGGCGGCCGGATCCAGTGGAGCGGGTATCCCTTTTTTCTACTTTTTTTCTTTTTTTTAGGAAAGTTTTCTCTTGCAAACTTTTTTCCTCCAACTTTTTGACTGTTCATTTTTTTCATATAATTTTCTTGTCAAAATTTTTTCTAGAAATTTTGATTGAATTTTTTCACAAATGTTTGCTTGTAAAAAATGTGCAAACTTTTTTCTCTTACATTTTTTTCCACAATCTTTTTGCCTGTTCAAATTTTGTTCATAACTTTTTATCTAATTTTTTATCAAAATTTTTTCAGAAACTTTGATTGAAATTTTTCACAAATGTTTTGCATGGGTAGGCGGAAACTCGGATCCATGCAGAGGGGCCCGCCGGCTTTGTCGCCTAGCGCGAGCGCACGGCGCGCCACCTGCGGGCGAGCGCAAAATAGCTGGTCCCCTTCCCATCGTCGCAGACTCACACAAGCGAAAATAAACTGCCTCTCCTCTCTGCCTCCCCTCTCTAGAACCTCGATCCAATCTGCCAGTCCCGGGGCAAGAAAAAAGTAATCCCCTTAAGCACACCTTAATCTGGCCCCCTTAGAAGATCTCGATCTGGTCTGCAAGGGAGTCAGCTCTCAAGAAGAATCTCCAAAGGCTCGCGTGCTTGCAGATCATAGTCAAATACCAGTTCATTTGACGAGGTATGCTTTATGTTGCTTCCTTTGTCCAATTCATTGATCCTAATATTATTTGCAGTACTCAAACAACCATAAATGACTGCTACTCGTAGGCCCTGATATTGCACAAAACAACCATGATAGCCCCATGGATGCGTGGCATTAATCCTAAAGAAGAAGTATGCTGATAGTACTGCCTAGATTCCGAGACCGCAGGTCAACAATCTAAGCTTAGATGTTGTCACTCTGTTGGAAGTTAGGACTAGATATAACTCCATTTATTCTGCGCTGATCCAGTATGAGTTTGAGATCACTGAATTGATAAACCTACATATGTATTTTTTGTAAAAACATTAATGAGACAACAGTATGTCTAAGAAAAAAAATCTCACTAATTGTTTTATCGTACCAGGAAAGAAAATAACACCAACGGAGCTTGTCTGTATGATATGAGTAACAAGGGATCAAAACAAAAGATGTAAATGGTAAGGCTGTACTTACTGTAATTAACTTACATAATTCTTATTATTTTTTCTTTACTTCTTAGAACAACCAGTATTAATAAAAACTTAGCATAGAGTTCAGTACAAAGCTAATACCTTCAAACAACATCATGTTTGTAGAAATTTCTATGTATCAAGGCTTTTAGTACTTTTTGTATTACTGTATTTATCTCACAATCATTCATCTATAACTAATTATTTTACTATGTGCTTTTCTACTTATTGTTTTTTTAAACGAACCAGGCAGGAGAGCTGCCGATTATATTAAAAAGAAGAATACACCCAGATTGGGCACAAACAACAACATCAAAACAATGGCCGGTTGGATTGGGACATCAACGCGGCCTCACAACTCAACTCAACAACCGGTTTGATTGGGACATCAACCGGCTGCACAACTCAAACGTCGACTCAGCTCACAACCCCACCCCGTGCCACCGCAACCCAGGAGAAGATCAAGAAGCGGCTTCCATCACAAGCGTCGTCGTCCCCGACGATGTTCCACACCAACCAGCCGCTGCCATGCAGGACTGGCCGCCGCAGTCCGTTGCAAGCCATGTAGCTACCTCGACTCTCCCCACCATGTCTCTGTCGTCTTCAGGTCACACACACAATCGTCGATCTTCTAGCCACGACCTTACGTTAGCAGAAGTTAGAAAGAGGAGTCCACGATACCGCACCGAAGAAGCCGCCGCCATGCAGGGCCCCTCGCCGACGCACCGCTGCTGCACCTTACACACCAAACACGAAACACCGCACCGAATCCCGAACCTCCAAGGCAACTCAGACGCATGGGGGCCTCGCCACATCCACCGTAGCACAACTCCTCGGACACACCACCTTAAAGCGCACGGGGGACCTCGCCACACCCGTCGCTAGACTCTCCGAGGATCCGGGCGTGCTTCACCATCGGGAGTGATAGGGTACCACCGAACTGCTCCAACAACCTCGCCTCAGTCTTGCCGCCGCCGGAATCTCAGCTGCACCATATGCTCAGACACAAAGCCTTCAGAGACACAGCTCATCAACTTCATACCACCACCACCGCTGCCACACCACCACCACCACCACCACCCGTCGAGCCACGCCGACCGCCAAAGAAGCCAAGGAGCGGTAGGCGAATCGCGGGCGTCCCCACCATCACCAGACACTGCCGCATTCTGTTCGCCTAAACGGTCGTTTAGTCCGTTTAAACGTTAAACGGTAAACAGAGGTCGACTGTGTCGTTTAGCCCTAAACGGTGGATTAAACGGTTGGACCGTTTAAACCCGTTTAAACCCGTTTAAAATCATCTAAACCGTCTAAACACACTTGAGTTAATCATGATTACATAAGTTAAATAACCATTAAATTCATAATTTAGTCAATAGGATGATTACAACTACCATAATGAGCTTCGAAGTAATTAAAATCGTAAGTATACGAAGTGTTGTAGGATATAGATTTGTCCCAAAAATATTATTTGGTAGAATACTTACTTTTTAGATGTGCAAATATATAGAACTTCTAGCAAGTTTGACTTTTATGTACACAAATATGTATGTTTTAGTGTTACTATGCAAAACCGTTTAGACCGTTTGACTCCGTTTAAACACCGCTTAAACGGACTAAACGCTAAACAAAGGGTGACCGACTGTTTACCGTTTAGCGTTTAGGATAACATTCCGCAAGCGCAGCGAGCGTCCATGCCACACCAACTGCCGCTGACACCGTTGCCCCAAGCTAACCGTCGATGAAGATGCCGCCAGATGCGTCGCCACGGCACCCCTGGTGCGTATTCGGCCCACCACCAGCAACACCATCACGATGCTGCAGATCGGACCGGCCTTCATGGCTTATGCCCCGGCCAAGAAGCCGAAGAAGCTGCCTCCACGCACCACCCTGCTCTGGTGGCCACCGCCATACCACGCGAGCGCCCGCGCGCAGCAGGACCTCCTTGCCACGGGCCTGCATCGCAGCCAGGCGCATCGCCCCCATCGGCGTCCACGGCCGACGCCCTCGTCGCCACTTCCCACCGCCGACCACCACACGATGCCCGCTCTCATCCACGGCCCGCGCCTCCTCACGCGCGCAGGCCCCTCCACACGCGCGCAGACGCCCCGCCCGCCGAGCGCACGCGCACAGGCGCGGCCGAGCCCGCGCGCCCCGGCAACCGCCGCCCGACGCCCGCCTAGATCCGGACCTCCTGGGCGTGCGGCCACCGGATCCGGCCGGCACCATGCCGCATCCGCCGCCTCTCCAGCTCCGTCGCCATGGAACGACGTCCTCGACGGCGAGCGCCCTCAGGGGCTCCGGCGTCCGCGCCCGCCCAGATCCGCCCGGGAGTAGGGGAGAGGCCCCGCCGCCAGTCTTCCTCGCAGGCCGCACGGGCTCCCGGCAGCCTGCTTGGGCGGCGGCGCGGCGAGGAGGGGCGCCGGGGAAGGGGCGGCGGCTGGGCAGTGGTGGTCGCTCGAGCCGCCCGCGCGGGGGCGACGCGAGCGCGGCAATACGTTTGCTTATTGAAATTGCATTGCTGATGAGCTTATCCTACTTACTGTTTTTAATAACACAGAAATGAATACTAGAAAAATGGAGAACCCCATACACCAAACAGAATACATTCAGCCAAATAGCAAAAGAATGAAAGATAGTAGAATGCCAAAAATACAGAAAAAGAAAAGAAAGAGAGAAGAAGAATCGGAATGTATTGAGACAGATAGCAAAAGGATGAGACATATCAGAATGAAGAAAATAAAGCAAAAGAAAAAAGAAAGAGAAGAACAAGATAACGCTGAAGAAACTCAGTGGCCACTAAAACAGTGTTGTCTAAATATGGAGCATAGATATTCATATTTATCTTCTTCTCATGGCATGGTATCCTTCACACCAGAGTATATTCAACATCTAAAAGAAACATATGATGAAAGATCATACTTGGGTCTACCAGAATACAATTGCAAATATTGCAAGACAATATTTTGGTTTCAAGAACAAAACCGGGAGGATACAAGAAAAAATAAAGATATAATGTACTCAAATTGCTGTAAATATGGACAAATTAAAATACCACCATTTAGAGAACCACCCGAGTTTCTTGCTAGGTTACTAGACTACAAAGGAGACACTTTATCTAAATATTTCTTACAAAAAATACGGCAATACAATAGCTTGTTTGCTTTTACATCAATGGGTGCGAACGTCGACAAAAATATAAACAAAGGCGAAGGTCCATATGTATTCCGTATAAATGGTCAAATACATCATCGTATAGGATCTTTACTACCTCAACCTGATAAAATACCAAAGTTTGCCGAGCTATATATTTTTGATACAAAGAATGAGATCGAAAATAGAATACGAGCATTACATAAAGAAGACCCTGAAGAAAATGATATAAACCCTTACATAGTAGAAGAACTTAAAAAAATGCTCGATGAACATAATCCGCTAGTAAAAGTATTTCGCCATGCACGTGACATCCTTGAAGAGCACAATGGTATAGATATCAGTATTCGTATTATAGGAGCAAACAAAGGTGATGCTATACAATATGAAGTGCCACATACTGAAGAATTAGCAATCTTAGTTGTAGGAGAGTTAACTCTAGAAAATTATAGAAGAGATATCATCGTTACCAACAAATATAAAGGCCTACAGCGTATATGTATATTCCATCCAGCATACATGCCATTGCAATACCCTCTATTATTTCCTTACGGAGAAAGAGGATTCCAGCTTGGTATACCATATCAACAAAAAAATACAAAAAAAACACTAAAACTAAAAGGACTACAGTTACAATGCATGAATTTTTTAAGTACTATATGCATTATAGATCAAATCAGCCAAACCCTTATCTATGCTATGGCAGGCTATCAAAACAAGCAATCGTAGATGCCCGTGCAATGGAAGATGAAGATAGGCATATGTTCATTGCTAGAAACCAAGACAAACTACGGATTGAATATCTTCAAGGAATATTTGATGCAGTAGAAAAAGGAGAAAAGGATTAAGTGAGGGTAACCAAATAGGGAAAAGGGTATTATTGCCATCAAGCCATACTGGTTCCAGACGTTATGTGATACAAAACTATCATGATGGGATTGCAATCTGTCGTGTATATGGGCCTCCAGACCTTTTTATAACATTCACATGCAATCCAAAGTGGCCAGAAATAGCTGTAGTCATTTTAGAGGGACAACATCCCAATGATAGACATGATATCATAGTACGTGTATTCCATATGAAACTACAAGAATTGTTACATGACATACGTTCAGGTTCAATCTTTGGTCCCATATTAGCAATTATGTACTCAATAGAATTTCAAAAAAGGGGATTACCACATGTCCACATCTTAGTTTGATTAGATAAAAATGGAAATGAAATAACACCTGAAATAATAGACAAATGGATATCAGCTGGAATACCAGACCCAAGAGAAGATCCTTTAGGATACGTTCTTATATCTGAACATATGATGCATGGACCATGCGGTGAAAAAAATAAAGATTGTCCATGTATGAAAAAAGGAAAATGTTCAAAATTTTATCCTAAAGAATTTCAAGATGAACTAATTTTACTGATAATAGTTTCACACTATACCGACGTCGAGATAATGGAATCTACATACGAAGAGACAACCACAACTTAGATAACAAATGGGTTGTGCCACATAATATATTTCTCCTTAAAAAATATCAGGCACATATAAACGTTGAGTTTGTAAGCAAGAGTAGACTTTTAAAATATCTCTGCAAATATGTGAACAAAGGAGCAGACAAGGCAAATATAATTTTTGAACGAATAAAAAAGGAGAAGATCCACCTACAAATGAGGAAACCAAAGATATAGATGAGATAAAAGAGTACTTAGATTGCAGATACATATGTGAACAAGATGCTTTGTGGAGATTACTTGGCTTTGAGATCCATCATCATTGGCCACATGTCCAAAGATTACCTGTTCATCTACCTTTAATGAACACAGTGAAACTAAGAAAGAATGTGAAACTAAAAAAATATTTTGAATGATCCTAAAAATAAAAAAAAACAATGCTTACAGAATGGTTTGAAGCTAACAAGAAACATGAAGAAGCAAGAGAACTCACATATTGCGAGTTTCCACAATGTTGGATATGGGATGAATCAAATAAAAAATGGATCAAACGGCAAATTGGATTTAAAATAGGGCGCTTGTATTATGTTAATCCAACTGAAGGAGAACAATTTTATCTACGAATGTTACTAATGATAGTAAAAGGAGCAAAATATTACATAGACATAAGAACATACAATGGGACTATATATCCAACTTTCAAAGAAGCTTGTGCAGCACGTGGTTTGCTAAACGATGACAATGAATGGTATAAACAGCTTCACAACTACGATACCTCTTTACAACTATACTATTATTTTGTAATTTACAAAATGAAAGAAACTTTTATGAAAAAAATTGGAAAAAAATGGTAGATGATATTGAACATCAACTAATCCTAAGATACCATCCAGTGAAATATTATCCTACTGAAATAGAATTACAAGACTTATTGCTTGAAGAGTTAGACCATATTCTTTCTAAAAACGGATTCAGCATAAGTAACTACAACCTACCTCAAAAATCAACTCAATATATATCAAATAGGACCAATCAACTTGTCGAACAAGAACTAAATTACAATATAAAAAATTTAGAAGAAGAAGCAAATAAATTGTACCAGCAACTAAATAAAGAACAAAAGAATGCTTTTCACAATATAGTCAACAGTGTTTTAAACAAAGAGCCAAATTTCTTCTTCGTATCTGGGCATGGAGGAACTGGTAAAACATTTTTATGGAACACTATGTTGCATATCTAAGAGCGCAAAAAAGAATTGTTCTAACAGTTGCATCATCCGACGTCGCATCCTTATTACTTCCAAATGGACGTACGGCACATTCAAGGTTTCGAATTCCAATAGATGTAGATGAATTATCAGTATGTGATATAAAACGTGGAACTAAACTTGCTGACCTGCTCACACAAACTGCCCTCATAATATGGGATGAAGCATTAATGACTAATCGACAATGTTTTGAAGCTCTTGATAGATCACTAAGAGATATATTATCTCAACAAGATACAAAAGCCTTGGATATACCATTTGGAGGAAAAGTCGTTGTACTTGGAGGAGACCCCAAACAAATATTACCTGTTATTGAAAATGGTTCAAAATCACAAATCATAAGTGCCTCAATAGTTAGATCATACCTTTGGAGCCATGTAAAAAAGCTCTACCTGTTTGAAAATATGCGACTACAAAAAATTGACCCACAAAGTTTAGAATACAAAGAATTAAACAGTTTCAATGATTGGATACTTGGTATTGGAAATGGAACTATTACACATGAACACACCACTGATGATGGCTCAGATCCAGACTCTACTATGGTCCAAGTACCAGAAGATCTACTGATACATGCTACAGGAAATAAAATTGAAGCATTAGTTCAGTTCACATATCAAAACTTTGAAACAAACTTTCAACATCCAGAGTATCTTAAAGAGAGAGCAATTCTAGCAACAGCTAATGAAATTGTTGATGAAATCAATGATTACATGCTTAACTTAACACCAAGTACTGAAAAAGAATATTTTAGTGCAGATGCAATATCAAAATGTACAGATACATGCAACGACGCTGACATACTATACCCTATAGAATATCTTAATACTCTAACTGCAAACAATTTTCCATCTCACAAATTGAAACTCAAAGTTGGTGTTTCAATTATGCTCCTAAGAAATCTGAATCAAAATGTAGGGTTATGCAATGGAACAAGACTAATAGTGACTAAATTAGGAGACAATGTCATAGAAGCTATGATAATAACTGGAACACATACAGGAGAAATAGCATATATACCTAGAATAAATCTAACAACACGAGGATCTCGTTGGCCATTTACTTTATGTCGGTGCCAGTTTCCAATAAAAGTTTGCTATTCCATGACTATAAATAAAAGCCAAGGACAAACCCTATCAAATATAGGAGTATACTTAAAGAAACCAATATTCACACATAGACAATTATATGTTGCAGTTTCTCGAGTTAGAAATAAAAGAGGATTAAAAATATTGATAGAAAATGATGATGGCACATGTGGAGCAATCACCAAAAATATTGTATATAAAGAAATACTTGAAATGATTTAATTTCAAACTCTGTTTCATGATAGAAAGGGACATGTTGGTTACTACTTTTACGCTGCTGCTACTGAATTCAGTTAGCACTTAAGAAATTACCCCTACAATGTATAGTACATCACTTCAGTTCCAACTAGATCTCTTACCTGGATGCTGATGCTACATACCCAAGAAAGTTTACATTAAAATGAAGGGAATCCATTTTATATCTATTTTTATATATTGAGTAAGAGATTTGTCAAATAAAAAAATAGAGACTTACACTGTGTACTCTGATTTCCATTCTCACATGCAGAGATCTGTGCTTCGTGCAATAATGCTAGGCCCACACCAGTTGAATTTGCAATACATGTAATGCTACATCTTTTAATTGAGTAATAAGATCTAAAAAAAATTCATGACATGGCCATCTAATTTCGACAGCTCTTAAGATTGGTCTACTTCAATGTGACAGGAACTAATGATGAAAATGATATAAAACATATTCATATGGATCAGATTACATTCAAAAGCAATATTAGTACAAAACTCGATGAAGACCTATACAAAAATCTCCATGTCGCATATGTTGGTGGAGAGGTCGAGTTCATGTACAGAAGTACATCTTAACTGGGCTCATCACACTGGACGCATGGCCAAAAACTGACAAGCTCATCAGCCATCAAACGTTGCAGTAAGTGGTCTCAAAGTCTAATATCAAATTAGTTTCTTTGATTTTAAGACCGTGATCTAAGATACTTGCCTCCTGAAACACATGTTGGTTACTACTTTTACTGCTGCTGCTACTGAATTCAGTTAGCACTTAAGAAATTACCCCTACAATGTATAATACATAGTGGGATTGTTCTGTTTATTTATAATTTACCCAATCTTACCACTCCTTTCACTGTTATCCTGGTTTCTGCAGGAGTAACCACCATGCACAAAATGGAAACCAGTATGGATACCGGTGGAAAGCAAAAGCCAGCAGCAACACAAGGTCAAGGCATATAAATTGAAGACGATAGCTGGCAACTCTCTTCGTTGAACAATCACATAGCATCGCTCCGAAGCAAAAGCTACTCTAATTTGCAATGTCTAATGAAGGATTGACTTTGATTTCATTGTAACTAAAATAAGAGTTACTATGACGTTGTTTCGACTTCAATTCATGATACAGATTCAAGTGTTCTCTATTGTCTTTTAAATTCTGATATATAATACATATGCCTCCAAATATATATTAGTTAATACCAAATGCAAATGATTGGTATACACGAAGCAAAACTCTAAACTTATTAGAAACACGATTGCAACCTGTAAATTGATAGAGACAATGCAGTACACGTTGATGACACTGGCTGAATCCAATAAAGGGCGCGGCAAAGCCGCGCCAGGTTTCTAGTCATGTTTCAGATTCTTCAACATCTGTAAAAGCGACTCTAACATTAACCCAAAAAATGCGTCACAGCCAGTAGACCGACAAAATGCTGTACCTGAGACTGAGACCAAGATCAAAACACAGCAGAACACTGAAGGAGCCCTGTACAAAACTAGCCGCCGCCCCTCCAATCACGACACATGTCATCCTGAGTCACCGACACAACCACATACTGTTAACTCTATCTTGCCATTAACAGATTGTAAACATCCAGGCGAAAACTCAGGAGGTAGATCTGTTAACTCTATCGTGCCATTACCAGATTGCAAAACACCCTGGCAAAAACTAACGAGGTAGATTGGTCAGGCAATAACGCTAACAGGGCAGGTTAGAACACTGGCAAAAGTTTTGATTCTTCTATACAATGGATATCCTGAATCTAATTGCCCTCACTGCCGCTGCAGCTGAAGGTACTCCTGGATCGAAGCGCGGAGGGCACGGTTAGGGATGAGATCTTGGTTTGGAAGGGCCAGGTTCGTCATCGGAGACCTATTGTTCCCTTCATCAAGCCAATGCCTTATAGCTTCTGCTTCATAGGTGAATCCATCAGCTGCCACCAGAGGATCGTTCATAATTTCCTGAAAAAATGCAAGTTACCACTTCATAAATGCAGTTCAGATTTCAGAACACATTCCAGGATTCTCAACCAAAACGAAAGAAAATCATTACATTGGAAAGGGGAATGGTGTTCAGAATCTCCTTGCACTTAGAAAGAAGAATCACAATGGCTACTTCAAATACACTGCTACTCCCTCCATTCCAAAATATAAGTCATTCCAACTTTCTTGGAGAGTCAAACTATTTTATCTTTGACCAAAATTCTAGAGATGACTTCAAAGATTTATGATACCGAATAGCTATACTATGAAAATATATCTAAGAAAGAATCTAATGATACTTATTTGATATCATAAATGTTAGTATTTTATTGTATAAATTTGGTCAAACTTGAAAAAGTTTGACTCTCCAAGAAAGTTGAAATGACTTATATTTAGGAACGGAGGGAGTAGTTTAGTATGTGTCCCAAACTATCTAAAATCTGACAAACTTATTTACCTTGAGAATTGGGCAAAAGAAGTGAGCCGGTGCGCAGCTTCCTTCATAGGCTAATTGGAAGTATGGCCATGAGGCTACAGGAGGCTTTGTGACCATAGGCTCAATAATTGCCCAGACCTTGGTTAATAGGTCAGGCCGCTTTTCCCTCGTCATTTCCACACAGCTGAGACCAATGAGTGCTAACTGCTTGGCCTGCATGTAGGGCCAGTCCCCAGCTGATTTATCTATCAACAGATGTAAGCTGTCCCTCTCCAGTGCTGTTGCTACTTTCTTTGCTATTGATAATGGAGGCATTCCAGTCAAGAGATGCAGGATAATGATACCCAGAGAGTAGACATCAGAGAGTTGCGTGAGCTCCCCGGTAGTGAGAAATTCTGGGTCCATGTATGGCAGCCTTGCAGTCAGGTTTGGCGGGCAGGTGCCAGGCTCAAGAAACAGGTCAGACATACCAAAGTGGCACAGCTTGCTTCTGTGGCTGGCATCGATGAAGATGTTGCACGGCCGGAGATCACCATGGACTAAAGCATTGGGCTTACGTGAGTGAAGGAACAGCAGCATGCAGCAAACCTCGCCAATGACTTGTGCACGTCTGCGCCACAATAGAGGTGGGGAGTTATTTTTGCAAATGATGCGGTCTTCAAGATTTCCATTTGGCAACCACTCATACACCAGAGCAGAAGCTTCTGAGCATACTCCAACTATGGTGACTATATTTGGATGTCTCCCTTCGCGAAGAATAGAAACCTGCAATAATCATCGTTAGTAACATAATAAGCTAAAAACCACTATCACATTAGGAAGTCGGAAGACATACCTCTCGCTGAAATAAGTTATCAGAACAGGATAGTTTGATTGCCACCATGGTCTTGTGTATAATGCCTTTGTATACACGCCCATATTCAGTTTCTCCAACCTTACACGCATTACTGAAATGATCTGTTGCTTGTTCCAAGTCCTCAACGGAGAACTCGAGAATAACCTGCCTGTTCTGATCACATAATTCACCCACCTGTCGCACTGCATTGTTCCGCTCATGTTTCAACTGAACGCATTCTGCACTAAATAAGTACAGGTTATATAGAGTTGCAAGTTTTTCTTGTAAATGAATATCAAAGCAGAAGTTGGGCCAGCAATGTTCATTTACCCATGCTTGCTTCTTCTTTCTCATGACGAGCCTGACATTTTAACACAACAACCTCCTCCTCCAGAGTTTGTATCTTCCTATGTGCTTCCTAATTGTAATTATATGAATCACATTTGTTATAAGCCAAGAAAAGAGTTAGTAATAACAATATGCAATTATCAGAATCAATAGAGCAGATGGTGTCAGCAAAGTTTTCATTTTTTTTTTATATTAGTAAAAGGAAGAACCATGTGGGATCCCTTTCTACTATGAAAATGGAAAGCATTAGTCCAGTATTAATCATCACAAAAGAATTCTCATTTAAAACATTTTAAGCATGAGATTCAAAGAACAGAAAATCAACAAAAGAAGTACAGTGTTTTAAATATATATATAAAGTTATAAACAGACACCTTCTGATCATGAACATGGTTCAAGAAGGATTGAACATAAGGATAACGATAAATGTTCACCGGCTTCGAGCTTTTCTGATAGCAAATAATGTCCCCAGTTCCAATCTGCAGAGCGAAAGGGTGAGAGAAAGAGAAGAAATTAAGTTTCAGGAGAAAGTGGGAAAGAATTGACAAGCATTACAAACAAACCTGAGCATGTGAAAAGGTATCATGAAGGTCAATTGCTTCACACATCACCAATGGCTCAAATTTTATTTCCTGCATGTTATTGAGAAACCAGTACATATAAGCTAGAATAGCTACAAAACTGAATCGCTAGATTAGGAGTACCAAGTTTGCATTGGTACAAAGCCAAACCTCATATAATTCAATTTCCTCATTAGCATGAAAACCGGCTAGAGTTCTTAGCTCCGGAAGAATTTCTGAAGCTCTTGATGAGTCATTCACAAACAGTGATCCAACATATCTATTCAACCAATTCAAGAGAACAAAATTAGGGAAAGTGCATAGCTGCTAAGGTAGCAACAAAAGGAGTTTCCCACAAAGAAATGCTGACCTTAATTGCGTTTGTTCTCGGTCATAAAGCTTTAAAAATAACAATGAATCTTTTCCACTGGCCAAATTTGGCACAGGACAAGGATGAAGCACCTAATGTGAGGCAATATTAAGGGGAAATTATTACATATGATTATTCATTGGATAGAATAGCAAGAAATGTTTTTAGAGTAGTGATTAACATGCCAGGGTCCAAATTTTTGCCAAAGCCCAGCCTCCAAATGGGATAAACCCACAAGTGTTGCAACTTAGTTCGGTTTTTGTACTCACATCACCCATAGGACTAACTTAAGAGTTACTGCATTTCGAACCCCCAAACATTTATATGTTATTGCTAAACACTTTTGGGTCAATGTGTATAGCAGTGATGCATAGGTATCCTTCATTGGGCTGGGCTACAGCCAACTGTAGATCATGTTGGATGCATAATGTATGTCCATCAAGGGAAAAAAACGATATATGATCAAGTTTAGTTGCAACCTCCAGGAACAGATCCAGATCAGCTTCGCACAGCCTTCCTACCTGCAAGAGTGATTCTTAAGTTTTCATGAGAAATACAGAGCTAACATCAAAAGGAAGCATCATTCATCGCATACAAAGACATGCATTTCCATAAACACAACCCATATGAAGACTGCTATTACACAAAACCAGCCAACCAGTTACTGACCTAATAATCCATAGCACATTTGCCGTTCAACTGTTCATGGTGCTACACAACCAAGAAAGGCAACAGCCAAGCAGCACGATATATGCAAACATTATAAGGCAACGAGTGAACTAGGAATACAAGGGTTAGGTAAGCACAAAGAAAAAGGAAAGAAAATATATATGGAGAACCTTTATCTGATCTCTAGCAGAACTCCAAGAGAATAACTGTCACAGGCGGTCAGTGTAAGCAAGGATAGCTGGGAATAATGGATTTGTAGGATGCATATAATGTGGTCGATGTATTGCAATGAGTCCCTTGGGCGGTATATATGGAGTACAAGGCTTGGAGGGCAAGTAGCCTCTCCTAGAGATAAGGAAGGTTATCTGGGATTACAATCAATCCTAAACTAACCATATCCGGAGTTGCCTAATATACTCTAACAGTCAGATCTAGTACCATTGCTGTGAGGGGGAGGGGAACAATTAAGCCAAGCAGGTGCAGCCATACCTCAAGTTGAACTGAAAACGATCAAGAGGGTGCTTAGCCATGAAGTTGGATAGATTTGATAGGGATCTTCCCATGAGTTAAGAGATATGTTATGAGACAACGTTAAGCCATCCCTATAAATGGGTAACCATGTATTGGTTATCATTTAGCGTGCTATCAATCTCTCTCCCACTCTCTCTTGTGCACCTACGTGCATGCCCACTCCCTTGGATGTCACAGTTGCCCTAGGCCCTAGATGCTGGGAGCCAGAGACCACAGGGAGTCCATAGCAGATGGGCATCAGAGCCTTTCGTGGCATTGTTCCATGATGACTGAGCTCTGAGACCGTGGAACACAGCATGCTGAAGGATAAGGCAACCTGCTGAATGATCAAGGCGCCCTCATGAGAAGATGCTCGGGCGATTGACCAAGATCAACAGCACCATGGGTACTTTTATGTTTGCCTTTCCATGTAAAGAAGAAAAAACGGTAGATGTAAACAAAAGGTTTAACGGATGGAGATTGAATCCAGCACCACATCATTCAAGGTCCAGGTTCTTAACACTGGCAGTTTATTGTCTTGGATATGGTTGTGGGCCCCTTTATATAAAGTCTAAATTTAAATTTTCACAAAGAAAAATTAATTGGACAATTTTCTTTCTGAAATCTTGATATCATCAAATATCTTCCGTGTACAAAATTTTAATACATGTTGTGTAGCACATGCGCGCTATGGTGAATACAATTGTAAAATGAATCTAATTCTGTGATATGGAAGCTAATTCCAATGCTAAAAAATGGGACTAGCTCTATTCAGGAGAAACTTTATAGGTATGGGTTAACTGGACAGTCTGGTTATAACCTAAAAGCTCAATTGAAAATTTTTATTTATAGTGGATTGCAGAATTAAAGGCTGTGAAACCATAATAAAAGCACAAATCAGTTTTCCTTTTAGATCATGGGTTTGGCCACTATGCCCATAAAATCTTTTTATTATCTATTGTATCTGTTCTCCTTGTAGAACCACATGGTAAAAATAAATCTTAATGCTGATCTGGTGGGGAAAAAGATAATGAACTAGATTGAGTCATAGGGACCCACTTGCATCCTGAACCAAGCACCTTTTTTTCAAAACCTTGAACCAAGCACCTCAAGGATACATGATCAGCACCATACCGCCAGGCCAGCAAGAGCCCCATATGTTAGTGATGAAAAAGCTTTTGCACCATTTTTCATAGCTACATTTGAGTTAAGAAAGGTTTTTTGACTGGTTGAAAAGTATACCAGGACCCATTGTTAACTATTGTTACAGGCAATGACCCCTGATAACCAGCCAATGGAAAATGACCTGGGTATAGAGGTTATGCGGTTATGCCATTTCATGCTTAACAGTTCCTGGTGAAGAGAAAGAAAACCTCTGACTCATACCATACTGGATTAAAACAAATACAAGTCCATCCTGAAAACAAAAGTTTTCCAAAGCAAGATTGCATCAAGAAATGACCGCAGTGTCTACTTACAGATAGTTTCTCTTCCTGGGAAGACAGTCGCCTACGAGGACGGTATGTCTTGTTTTGCCGTCGAGCCCATAACCAGAGACATTGTGACTGAACTGGGATACCAAATTCTTTTGCCAGTTTTTCCTGCAGAGGAATCTAAGATATAAGTGTGCTGAGCTAATTATGAGTCATGGGCACTTGGTAGCTGGTAAAAATTATACGACTTTTGAAACAGCTTGCAATATATCAAATACTTAGTTCTACTCTACGCAAAAATTGCAGGCACCAGACTACGAGCCCAAACAGAGCAGCCACTGCTACCAATTCGACTTGTATAATTTTTACCATTCTGGGTCTTCTGGTTGCATGTTTCCAAGCAGTGATATGTTCCCCACAGGTCAAAGCATGATAACAAATCAGGATGATGTCTTTCTAGGAACTACAGACCTACCTATGCACTCTTTTAGAAACTCGCTCAGAGGCATCTAGCAGTGAACTAAGTTGCAGTGGAAACGAGAAGTCTCATATAATAGATGGGCATATCCGTTCAATGCTAAGATCATTATTGGTATAGAGAAATTTCTGTTACCTTTGCTACATTAGTTTTGATACTAAGAAGAGAGTACAAGCGACGTTTTTAGAGCATACATAACAACTGCATGCCAACACAAATCAGAACCTCATTATTTCGGTAATACTCCCGGCTAGTTAGCATTTTATTTTAGCTTAACTGTCGTCTCCTAAACCGAGTTTAAAATCATTGGATTACCAATTTTAGCACAGCAAACGAATCTAAAAAATAACAATCAATGGTACTAGGAATCTTCGCAGGAATCTGTACAGAAGGTTCTGATACTGTACAGTTGTAGCCCTACCATAACACCCAATAAGAGGTAAGCGGGTACAATTTATGACCCGGGCTCCTGCTTGATACCGGGCGCCGGGGGGGGGGGGGGGGGGGGGGGGGGGGGAATGGTACGAAAATGCAGGAGGATACCTTGAAACTGTGGGTGCTCGTATTAGCCTCAACTTCGAAAGCCCGGACTCTGCTGAAGTCGACGAGATCGAAGTAGTGGCCATTTTCCCCAATCTGGGAGCGAAAATCTTCCTCTCTCGCCACCTAAAAGAAGCCATAAAATTCAATCAGAGCAACTCATGGAACTTACATTCTAGCGGCCTCAAACAGTCAAATATACCAATCGATTTGCTTCAATTCTTGAGACGAACTGGGGCAGCAGCGGCGAAGAGGAAAGAGAGCACATATATCGACTAAAAGAAAAGAGGGGAGAGAATCGCTTACCCTAATCGTCCGAAGACGCGGGGGCATGGCGGCGGCGGCCGGGACAATGGGAGACGAGCCGACGCTTCCTCGGTGTGGACTCTACGTGTGGTCTGCTGGTCTGTCGAGGAGAGCTGCTCCAAAGCCATCGTTAACTATTCGCCATAGTTATGAATGGTTATGGGAGGCACTCATCTCTGTCAACCAAGCAATATTTTTATCTTTTTTTATATATTTTTACCATTTTCGTGCACACCAACTCACTCGCATCGGATTGAGACGCGAAAAACCAAATGCCCCTGCTTGTCCATCCCCTCCCACTCTCCTGCCACTTATATGTGGGACCCATGTAATCAGGTCATCTTCAACCTCAAGGCACCTCCGTCATCTTCCACCTCAACGCACCCCATGGTCAGCCTTATCCTTTCAGTCTGAGCTCTGTCTTTGCCATCTCAGGCGAGCGCCGTGTTGACGGCACAAACGCACACTAAGATCTATCTCAAGCACACGGATCAGTTGTAGCTTTTTCTCAAGAGTACTCCCCCAATGTTATCAATCCGTGGAAACAAGGTCACAGACCCTAGATTAACTATGCATCAGAAAGCATTGATCAAGTTGCAAGATGACTGCTATAAAACACATATGAACAAGAGGTAACTCATCTATGATAAAGCCTAGACTATGTATATGTTACAGTTCTAGCTAGATTAGCAAGTAAAACATGATTCTCATTTAATGCATCTTTAAATCTCTACCTTCTGGTTCAACTCTCGAGAACGCCAACTTACACGGGTCACACCCTGTCACGATGCTCCCTATCGGCATGGTTAGTTACAAGGGCACGAACACAAGTTCGTGTCATACTACTCGATAGATCCGGTATGCACCTCTAGCCATCATGGCTACAAGAACACCATATGCATCTATGTCGGCCATAGATTGGAATAAGTAAACTCGAGAGAGAATGAAATCATAGGAGGAGGCAAATGGACCGCAAATGAATCGAAACGAATCTATTACTTTGCCATGAATGATTGTACATCAGAAGACCTCAACCGTGGTCATACCTTCTTGTGACTCCTAGCTCAAGGTAACTGGCAGAACTTTGTCCGAGAGGTAATGTTGCGTTGCCTGGGACGATTCCGTAGAAAGGGGATTTGGTGGGAGTGAGCATGTTCGAGATGTCGAGCCCCATTTTCTTGAAAGTATTTGAAAACAGTACGTTGAGGCCCGCTCCACCGTCGATGAGTACTTTGGTAAGCTTGGAACCCGCCACTATTGGCTCTAGTATGAGAGGCAGTCGTCCTGCGTCGGTGTAGCTGTTCCACTGATCCTCTCTGGTGAAGGTAATCGAAACTTTCGAGTACTTTAGGTATCTTGGGATTGATCCTCTCTGGTGAAGGTAATCGAAACTTCCGAGTACTTTAGGTATCTTGGGATAGCAGGTTCGACGGACATAATCTCTCTTATTGTGAGTTTATGTACTCGTTTGGATGAAATCCAAATTCTCCTCCCATGATGACCATGACCGTTTTATCTGCATTCTGAAATTTGTCTTCCTCAGCTTTGTCTTCCTCTTTCGACTTGTTCTTGCCTTTGTGATCTTTGCGTTTGTCATTCTGTATGTTTTTATTGGGATGCCATGGGCATTGCTGCTGTAGGGCGTTTTCAAAGTCCCTATTTATCTTCGGTTGTCCTTGTGCACTTCGACCGAGTGCCGCAATGATATCATCTGGCTTTCTCTTTCTTGGTGCTCCTTGGAAGTCGCATTGATTCTTGTGCTCATTATTTTTCTTGTTGTTGCCTCGCCGATTCTCAAACTTTGCAATTTCTCTGTAACCATCTGCTAATTACCCTCTAATTACCTGTCATTAGATTCGTCTCGCGATTTCCTGGCTACATCTGTAATTTGTTTTATTAATAGTCTACGTTTACTATAACTAAATGTAAATGGTATATTTCATTTGATGTGACTTTCCATCAAAAACTTCTCACCGGAGCTAAACATGCCCCTGGTCTCCGAGCTTGAACGGTTGAACCCATAGCCAACCACAGGAAAGTCCCATTGACAGCATCAAGCATTCTGGCCCGGCCGAAATCAAATGAGATGAGATGGTCAGATGGATAACGGATAGCCGCAAACATGCCAAAGGCTGGCTACTGGCCCGAGCTTCCATTCTTTTTGGGATCTTGGGCTCCTCCCTTCATCTGCGTTGGCCGGGTACAAATATACTTGGCCATGCAGCCCGCGGCCCAATGGCCCGCCCAGAGTACGGCCATTTTGGCCTGGCCCAAGCACGGCCCGGCCCGACCTTCTTCGTGCCCGTGCTGGCCCAGCCCGGTGGTCGTGCCCGTGCTTGGGCCGTCACCCCCGCCCGTGGGCTGGCACGGCCCGGCACGGAGTTAGCAGGCCGGCCCGGGTGGCGGCCCGCTAACTCCAGCGCCACAGCCGCCCAGCCCAGGCCTGCTGAGGGAGTGAGGGGAGCGGGGTATATAAACCGGCCGCCCCCGCTCCCCCCAAACCCTAGCCACATTTCCCGTTCCGTTCCCCTCCCCCATCCCTTCCCACTCGCTCCCCCCGCCGTCGCCTCGCCTGCTCATCTGCTCTGCGCCTTCGCCGCCGCCCTCCACCTTCCCTCCCATCTCCGGTAAGGCCTTGCGGGTGACTGGGTGAGTAGATCTCTGTGACTCTGTCTGGTTCTCCTCTCCTACTCGGCTCCTCCTCGCGAGTCGCGGCCTCGCATCCTCTCCTCGAGTGGCCGTCTCTGTTTGGTTCCTCGCCGTAGCTGGCCGTCGTCTTTGCCGTCTCGCCGTCTTCCTCTCGTCTCTCTTCGGCTCCGGGCTCCGGGCTCCGGCTGTGCAGGTATTTCCTATCTCCCAACCCTAACCCTAGATCTAGATCTCCTAACTTGATATTGATTCTTGACTTGCTCGTGTTCTTTTGCTCGTGTTCTTGTGCAGGTCTCGTTGACTCGGGGCCGCCTGCCGTTGAGGAACGGAGCTGCTGAGGTCGGAGCCGAAGGCGGGCTGCAGCACGAGGTCGTCGTGATGGACGACATGGAGGAGTACACCGTCAATGACGACCTCAGGGCTTGCGGCCTGCCCGGCGACGACGATGATGACTTGACTGCTGGCGCCGAGGCATTGTTCGGTAGCTCAGTTGCTCCGATCGATGTCTATGCCGGCGCTGCCGCTGGAGGTGGTGGTGCCGGTGTCGCTGCTTCTCCAACACCTTCTTCGACGCCGACCTCCACGCCTACTGCCTCCACTGGCGATTTTGTGGTGTTGAAGCGTCTCAGGTCTGCTGCCTGGAACGACTTCGAGGAGATCTTCGAAACCTTGCCCAATGGCAGGAAGGTACGAGTTTCTGCCAAGTGCCGCCTCTGTAATCATGTTCTTTCTGGCCGATCTTCTTAAGAAAGCTAAGCACGCTGCTTCAGTGCAGTCCCGACTTCAGTTCGGTGGTGATGGTTCAGTCAGTGGCTGGGAGTACAAACCTGATGTTGCTCGTAGAGAGTTGTGCCGTTTGATTTCTAGACTTGATTTACCTCTCGGTTTTGGTTGCGAAGAAGCATTTGAGGAGTACATTCAGCGTGCTCACAATCCTCGTTTTTCTACAGTCTCTAGGCAAACCACTACTAGAGATTTGGAAAAATACTATCTTGAGCGTCGTTTTTCTCTAGTTGAATCCTTGCGCTCTGTTTCATCTGTTTGCCTCACTTCAGACATTTGGTCTGGCAATGCTAAGGAAGACTATCTTAGTGTAGTTGCTCATTTTGTTTCTGCCAATTGGGAGTTGGAGAAGAGGGTCATTGGGCTTAGGCTCATTGATTGCTCACATACTGGTGTTAACATTGCAGAACGTGTTGAAACTGTTGTTCATGACTTTGGTTTGACAGATAAGATTTTTTCTGTGACCCTTGATAATGCTTCTTCTAATGCCAGAGCCATGTCACATCTTATTCCAAAGTTTGTTGGTTATCTTGGTCCAGACCCTGAACAACTTGACAATGTTAACAGAGACAATGACAATGCATTGCGTGGTCTCTTGCACCAGCGCTGTGCATGTCACATCATAAACCTCATTGTCAAGTCTGGTTTGAAAAGGATGAAGTCTTATCTTGAGGCTTTTAGGACTGCAATTTCTTATTTGAACTCTTCTAACCAACGCATTGTTGAATTTCATAACTTTTGCATTGTTAAAGGTGTTAAGCCTCGGAAGTTTGGTTTAGATATGGACGTGAGATGGAATTCAACTTATCTCATGCTTAAGCATCTCATACCATACAAGAGCACTTTCTCAACTTTTATTGCTGCTAATTATGGTTTGGTTAATGGTGAGCCACTTCTCAGTGAAGGTCATTGGACTGTTGCTCAGAAAATTATGGATTTTCTTGGTATTTTTTATGAATCAACTGTTGCTTTATCTGGTGTTTACTATCCAACAAGTCCTTTGATGCTGCATCATATCATTGATATCGCTGGTCATTTGCATGCCAGAGAGACTGATCCTTTGCTCATGAGCATCGTGTCCCCTATGAAATTGAAGTTTCTCAAGTATTGGAAGCACATTCCTCTTTTGTATTCATTTGCATTTGTTTTGGATCCTAGAGCCAAGATGAGAGGTTTTCATAATGCTCTTCAGATTCTTTCTCAGACTATTGGTTTTGATTATTCAAGTTACTTCACTGAGGTAAGAGGTGAACTATATAAACTATTTAACAAGTATGAAAACAAGTTTGGTGCAGTTAGGTTGCAAAGGACCTCCAACATATCAGGTTCAGGTAAGAAAAAAACAGCATGGGGTAAGATATTTGGAGCTCCTGGATCTACATCTACATCTTCTACTTCTATTTCATCTACATCTACTCCTGCATCTGTTGTTTCTGAGTTGGCTTCCTACTTGGACAGCGACACTGTCACCTGCTTTGATGATGACTTTGACATCTTAAGTTGGTGGCATGAGCACAAACTAACATATCCCATTCTGTCCATACTAGCTAAAGATATCATGTCTGTTCCAGTTTCTACTGTCTCTTCGGAGTCTTGCTTTAGTCTCACTGGCAGGGTGATCGAGGAACGGCGACGCAGGTTGGCTCCCCATAATGTGGAGTATTTGACCTGCATCAAGGACTGGGAGGCTGCTGATGCAAGGGCACAACATGATGTTGACAAGGAAATGCAAGAGCTAGAGCTCAAGTTGGGCATCATGGAAACTGATGAAGGGGAAGCTGCTACAAAAGAGTAAGTAGTCACTTGTTCAATATTTTCAGTTTCAGCTTTCAGGTACTTGTTCAATTTCATGATTTATGTCTTTTTTCTGTTTGCTAGGACTGCCCCAGTCCCTGCCAATGCCAGTGGGAAGTGAAGAACAGAAGTGAAGGTGATCTGGTGATCTGGGGAAGGCAAGGCAGAAGACCAGCAAGGCAGCAAAGACTATCTTTACTCTTTTGCATTTCTGTTTGTGATCATGTGTATTTGAACTTGAACAATGTGATGTAATTGAACACTAGTCTTGAATTATAGAGTTGGGCTGTACTCTTTTTCCCTTCCTAGGGTTTCTCACAAAGGGTGAGTTTTACCTAGGAAGGTTTTTAATGAGGCAGCCAACACTTGATCACATAGATCAAGTGTTAAAACAACTCTATAATTCTGTTATCACATAATATAACTATGTGATCTTTTGTTATTTGTGTTGCCTACCTGACTACCTGTGAATTGTGATAAGTATGTGATAGCAGATGTCAAATGTGATGTATCATGTATGTGACTTGTGAAATTTTGAGTTGAAAGAGGTGTATTTGTCTTCATGGGCCGTGGGTGGCCCGGCCTGGTGTGTAGTGCCGGGCTAAGTCGGGCTGGCCCGGCCCAAAATGGCACGACGGGCCCGTGCTTGGGCCGTCACCTCAGCCCGTGGGTGCGCCCGGCACGGCCCGCAGGGGCATAGGGCCGGGCCAGGCACGGCCCGTGAAAGAGCGGGCCAGGGCGGGCCCGTGCCAGGGCCGGGCCAGGCGGCCCGAATGCCATCTATAGGTACAAACGAGACATCCTGTCTGCACATTCGCTGCATGCCCAGGCAAGAACCGTCGCTAGTCAACTTACTAGTTGCCACAGCGTGGTGCCGTATGTACGAGTGGCTGATCAAAGCAACGTGCGCGTAGGGATGCTGTACACAAGGTAAGCCGGTCATGGCCCCGCCGGCACGGCCTCACATTTGCTGCTGTGCTGTGCACTGCGCCACTGCACCTTGGTCCTTGGGTGGTGTCTGTGGCTGCGCGGCACCAACCAACATCTGGTGAGCTGAATGAAGACGAACAAAAGCAAGACGGCGTCAGTCGCCCCTTTTCTGTCTGGTTGCGCCACTGGGGGGGTTACATTTCATTCCAAATTCGTGTCTACGGATTTCGCCCTATCCCTACTAGTAGCCCAATAATTTTTCACCGACATTCATCATTCTCACAAAAAGATAAGGTTTCATAGTATCTAGCCCACTTTGCCGGTTGCCAAAGAATGGCCCATCAAAAGTATTAGACTAGGGCCTTAGTTGATGTAAAACAACCGGACTTTCCAAGAAGGAAAGGAAGTCCTCGTCCTTGTCTGGTTTCTTATGGGTTTTTACCATAATCTCTAGCCTTAGTTCGGACTATATAATCGGAGGAGTACCCCCTATTGTAAGAGATCAATTCGAGGAACAAAGAGAAGCTCCACCTATATTGTCTCTTGTCTACTTTATACTTGTTCTTCTGTGCTTGACGTGAGAGGCGTGAGAGGGAGAAGATCCAACCGTTGACGACGTGTTTCACAACACGTTATCAGCACGAAAGCTCTTCGTCGACTACGCCGGAGGAGTCGCCATCCAGCTCGACGCCGGCGATATCGCCGTTGTCCTCGCCAACGACTACTTCCACGACGACGTCGACTACGTCAACTTCGCCAGCGAACAGATCTGCACCGACTCGCCATCAAGCAGGCATGTCTACGACCATGCCTAACGCCCTACGCGGTATGTATCTACTGATAAATGCCCTACGCGGCAAGTGGAGTAGATCAATTGGCATCAAATAATACAAGGTACGAATTGTATTTTTGTTAGTAGATTAGATCTATAAATCCATCGAATTGGAAGATTTAATCTGCTATAAACCAATCTACACCGTATAGTAGATGACTAGCTGCTTTGTTTGATCTCGCACGATCAAGCATGTTTACGACCTATACTGTCAGGGCATGAACTTATATTAAAAAAGGGTGAAGGATAGGGTGTGTGTGTACAACACTCGCACAATGGCATGTAGTCAGCCAGGAACTTGTCATTGACTTGTTCGCCCGTAAATCACGAAGACACCACACTAGCATGCATCTTGCAGATACACGCGGACTGATCTGAAAATCAGACATCCCCCGATGGCCTGAAGCTGTAAACCGCCAGAAGACGTGTTGCAAGGCAAAACCAAGCATCACCCGCAACCAAGCTCTCTGTCAGAAGCTGCGCTGCCATACGTCCCGCAGATGACTCCGATCCGAAGTCGAACTCAACCCGCCCGTCCGAAGTTAAACCCGAGTTCGAGTCCCACCCGTTTTAGCGGAGACCGTGGCATCGTGCCAATCCGGAGTCGAATTGTGCCCGCGTCCAAGATCGGCATTGCTCCGCAATGCACGCACGCGGCACCTGCAGCCGTGCCGACCCACCTCAACTCCCCAAGCAGCGTCGCGCACAGTGCTGCCCCGCAACGGCCTGCGGTCTTGCACCCGATCTGCCCGTCCTGCCTGAAGCAACGCTGCCACGGCCTGCATGCAGCTGCACCGTCGGTGCCACCAGAAGCAGAGCAAGCGCGATCCGCCCGAAGACGCACTATCGGCCATGCCACAGCGACGCTCACCCGCATGGGCAGAACACAACTAGCTCACTCACACGCAAGCAACACTTCATTGCATCCACCAGAGTTGCGTACTGCACGTCTGTAGAAACATGCCATGACCTGCACGTCAAGCATCCCTGCCAAGTCCTGCCTGTAGCAAGATCGTCGCCAGAAGCCCCCGCCCCACAACTACATTAACAATGCTCGATCCTGTGGAACGCCTGAAGCCGAGCCGCGGCCCCGCTGTTGCTCGCAACCGTGCCACCACACCCGCCGCTGCTAGCAGCCTACAGCCGTCGTGTGCAGAGAAAGAAAAAAGCGACGTAAAAAGTTAATTTAATTACGGTTATACCTTCCGTAATCTAATATTTACGAATTTTTTTACTACTTTTTTTATGGCATATTTGTTATAATTGCGCATAAATTCAGTAAAAGAATGACTTTAATCATAGAAACATGGTTTTAGGCATATGAGTTCTCTAAACTTTTAAACCCCTTTTGAGGCTCATATTTGAATTTTTTTAACATGATTAATGGATACATAATTCTGAAAAATTTGAACCATTAATCCTTCAAGTACTAGAAATTTAACTTTAATCATAAAAAATGGTTTTAGGTTTATGACCTCTCTAAATTTTGAAGGACTTTAGGCATGTTACGCCCTGAGAGTGTCATATTTTTTTTCTGGCAATGATGAATGGGGTAATAATTTTGCTAGGAAAATTTTGAGAAAATAAACAAACTATCAGTTGAATAGATTAACCAACCTTAATTAATTTTGCACGTGTTTCATACATTTAAACACATGAAGTGTGCTTGTAGCAATTGCATGAATAATGTAGGAAGTGACATGAAGTCCACTATTTCTAGAAGAAATTTAAATTATTGGTTTAAAGGCATAGTAATGTATAATATCAAGAAGAAATGCTATATAACTCTGAAAGTTATTTTATCCATGTGAAACAACGTATTTTTCTTCTAACATGGCATTATGATTTTAGAATAGCAGTAGATTCGTAAGTAGTATGCCAACTATTTGAGTTTATAAATAACATAAAGTTATACAAAATTTATGTGTTTTCTTGAAGAAACACATTATTTGCCACGTAGGTACATGAAGTTATACAAAATTTATGTGTTTTCTTGAAGAAACACATTATTTGCCACGTAGGTATTTTTGCAATTCAAGAAGAATATGCATAAACTCAATATAGAAAATATTTTTATGCGATGCATAAATCATAGAGTTGGAAGGAAAATAAGGTACATTCTTGAAGTGATGTTAGGATCAGGGGGAGATGCATTGAAACAAAAAAGTTTCATACTAACACTTTAGCCATACATAAATAGAATTTTTTATATAAGGTGCATTATTTGTTATATTCATGAAGAATTTGGTATGCTCGCGAAGAGAAAACAATTACTTTTTGCTCTATACTATAAGTTTAGCAATATTTTAAAAATATTTTCTAGAATAGAAGGGCAAATTGAATATATTAGTGTTTCTTACCTCTGTATAGGTTGTTCTCACCTTATCTTATGCCCACTTGCTTGTAGCAATTTTTACCTGAAGTAATAACTTTAATCTCATGAAATAAGTAAAGAACTACATGCTAAATATTGTAAATAATTGCCTTAAAATGCCTATATGATAATCATTTGAAATGATTTTCCACTAAAAGTCTCAAATGACCATGAAGGTTACGTTATTGTGCATTACTACCATGTAGGTAGAATGAAAATTGAATTTTATGAAGCACATTAACTAGTGATATACATGATTTTAAATTGAACTCAGAAGATTTAATTTGTTATGAAATTGTATATTACTCAACTATTTACTGAATACATAATCCCTTTAAATAGAACCATATTATTGTACACTGAACTGTACAACTATGTGGATTTCATATCATCCATAAATATACTAGCAGTATAGTTCGTAATATTTGAAATAGTTCATAGATTATGCTTGAAGGATAGCATCACCTGAAGTGCAATGACGATATGAAAACATGGAGAAATTGGGGGCATGAAAACATATATGAAGAATGTGGATAAATTTGAAAAATCTAATAGGTATATCTCTAATCTTGTAGTATTGTTGGTTTCGAGCTGCATCCTGTTATATTGATGGACAAACCAACGCGTAAGTTGACCTGTAGTCATGGTCATTGTAATGACTAAGCTTGAAGCTTTGTGCATAGCCTCTGTAATCCATATATACTACTGTGTCACTGAGAATGACTAGTCAATAGTTTTTTCACAATAATGTGAGAACCTGCATGTTACTACATTATTAGCCTTTGCATGGATATTATATTAAAATTCCACTTTTTGTTGGCTAGAAGCCACAATACTATTGTTTTCATTATATTAGCTCGCATGCTATACATACTCAAGTTTCTCCTGTTGAGTAGCAGCTCTCACTGTTAAGATGGTCAGCCAGCCATCACAACGCACTATCAATCAGCTGGCACGCTGACCCAATTTGTGCATTTCATGCAGATGTACAATGTGACTAGAAGTCATCAAACCAATTTGAAATCGGGACAATAGTGATTTTATTCAATCAATTAGAAATTGATTGACTCAATTAGAATGAGTTTGCGGACAAATAAAAGATGGACCTGCTAAGTCCATTGTGTGGAAAACTTCTTCGTATTTATGGGTTCAAAATCTTAAGGCATATGGGGAATTCTTGAATGAATAAGCAATAAAAGAAATTTCGTGTAGATTTAATGTTGCAAACTATAAACGTGAAGTTTATTTATCTAAATTACTTAAAGTATATCGTATGAGTATTTGAATCGAAATATTTTAGGCTAAATAAAGAAGTTAGACAATAAAATAGTCTTGTAGACTTTTTAGAACTGCATATTTGTAGGTATGCAGAACATATCAAATTGCATAATATGCAAATAAAGTCTAGCTCACTGCATAACAAGTAACCCCAAAATTTTGAAATTAGGTGCGTGAAAATTATTAATTTTATCATATTAGCATACATGGGCATTAACTTGAAGTTTAAAAATATGGATCTGAAATTCCATTATGTAAAGCTCATGGGGATATTATTGGAAGTATGCTATTATTTATGAAGGTGTCATACAGGCATTAGGGGGAGAGAAAGCCCATATGGATGCCTTGTATTGAATGGAATAATGATCTTCATAAAATATTCTTGGAAGCTTGAAGCACGAATAAAAACATGCACTAAATCATGCTCGCGTGAAGCTGAGTATAATGCCAGAATATTTAAATGTGAGGAAGCCCATGAAGGACACCACCTGATGTGGAAACATAGTTGAAGTGAAACTATTTGAAGGATTTTATCCCAGTGAGAATGTGCACATATTGAATACTCACAAATGGGAAACTGGAGATTAGGAGAAATGACCTGAAGTTATTAAACAGAAGTTAAGTTTACTTGTAGTAAACATAATGTTGTGTGTGGTATATCCCGGGTATTTAATAATATACTCACCATAGCAAATGACTGGATCATTAATTTAAAATCTATGGGGACGCCTGTTGATTTTGGATTAAATGAACTTGTCATACAAATTTTACCAAAACCTCCATAGAACTCAGGAAAGAAGACCATCATGGTCAAATACCTCACAAATTAAGAATGGTCATCATGAAGATGAAAGCCTAACACTACAAAGCGCGCGCACTATTTTCTGTTGGGATAGCAGATATTATTTGACTATATCATAGTCTTATCCTGAAGATATGAGAGAAAAGAATAAATGTCGACAACATTACCTCTATCATTGCAAATATTTGTCTAATGAGAATATGGATCCACGAATAAAGTCCATGGCAGAGTTGCATGAAGCACTCATATCGGGTCACTGAAAAGATGCAATTGAGGTTAAACCATTAAGAAAATACTTGAACCTGTAAGTTCAAATTAGATAAGTCATTATGAAATAATGATATGGTGAAATGCAATGGTTTATTGGTCTTTTAAAGACTAACAAACTCCCATTATTTTTGAGTGAATATTCTGCTATTTATGTGCAAATGGAAAGAAAAAATAAATTAAATATTATGCAATTAAGTAGTGGATTCGGAAAATCCATAGGTGATCCTTGAAGGACTCATCATTCCTCGAAGGCAGATAATATTTCTGAATGAATATTAAAATCTCTAGAAGAGCTAAATACTGGAAGGAAATAAATTCATAGAATGACTTAGTGTGAATAACACTTTTCAAATATATAGTTCATAGAAGAACATAAATTTAAAGGATTGTGTGAAATCACTTCTCTCGTGTATGAGAGAATTTCTCATTGAAGAGAAATAATATTTTCGAAGAATTAGAAATTTCTTGAAGGACTTATCAGTCATTTACTAAATGAACACCAATAATCTCGAAGATATGAATTAATTTTATACAGACCCAAATAAATTAAGAATGAAGTGAGGAATCATATGGTCCTGAATGTACCATTTAAGCACTTGTGCATAACTATCTAGTAAGTATTCTCACATACCACAGAAGGTATATTGGTGATTGGCGATTTGAATTATCCCCTCAAATGCCAAAGTGAAGATTGATTTATCTATAGTGGAATAAGCCATCTTTGAAGATCTAGTGAAGATCTATTAGTGCGAGAATCATGTAGTTCATGCATAAATCTTGAAGATTTATCACTATTCACGAATAATAGTAAATATAGAATTGTGTATAACAAGAAGGTTTAATGTTGTACTCTTTTTTCCCTTTGTGAGTTTTTACTTGAAGGTTTCTAACATAAGGTTTTTGATGAGGCAACATATGCAATACAATTGCGGTTGATATGTACTCTTTTCTCTAAGAACCGTTTTTCCCACTGGGTTTTCAGATGGAGTTTTTGATGAGGCATATGCATTCGCGGTAATCGCTCAAGGGGGAGTGTTGTAAAACAACCGGACTTTCCAAGAAGGAAAGAAAGTCCTCGTCCTTGTCCGGTTTCTTGTGGGCTCTTACCATAATCTCTAGCCTTAGTTCGGACTATATAATCGGAGGAGCACCCCCTATTGTAAGAGATCAATTTGAGGAATAAAGAGAAGCTCCACCTATATTGTCTCTTGTCTACTTTATACTTGTTCTTGTGTGCTTGACGTGAGAGGCGTGAGAGGGAGAAGATCCAACCGTTGACGACGTGTTTCACAACAAGCGTTAGCTCAAATGCGAAGTGAACTAAGGAAACTTTTCAGCCCCGACGATGGCCTGACTCTGCAAGACACAGTACAACGCAGACGCTCACAACACGCACGCGCACTCACCCCTACCCCTATGAGCACTTTCGAAGGACTGAGCACCCGACAGATCTGAAGATTCTCGAAGTCACCATTGGCGCCTCGTTGTCGACGGGAACGCCGCTTACCACTTAACGCATAACGTCGATAAATCTTGAAAAATCCTAGGAAAAGGTGCGAGCACCAGAATTTGAACCCTGGTGGGTAGCGTCGCACTGGACTGTTCTATCATCGGACTGGACTGCTCTACTATTGGACTACAAGCCAATTCGCACGCACAAAACGTAAATGGAACAGAAACAATTAAACATGGGGAAAATGACCGTTAGCAGACCCGCCCAATGGGCCGTGTTGTCTGTCAATTCTATGGCCGGGGGATCTCTTTCGCCGTGAACGGCGCAGCCCGTGCTCCTCCTAACGCGTTTGCAGTCTGCGGGGATCGAACAGCGGGCCAGCTGCTTCTACTGTAGCCGCCGGTATCAGAACGACATGGATTCTCACATGCACTCCCACCATTCCAACACAAGCAGCTGTCATGCCAGAAGATGCATCCTGATCTCAGAGCTTGAACCCACAGCCAGCCACAGGAGAATCCCCTTGACGGCATTCTGGCCCGGCCGAAATCAGATGAGATGGTCAGATGGATAGCGGATAGCCTCGCACATACTAAAGGCTGGCTACTGGCCAGAGCTTCCATTCTTTTTGGGATCTTGGGCTCCTCCCTTTTACCACCTTTTGCCCGCTTCGCTTTGCCCCCTCTCTATGCTCTCTCTTTACCGCATTCCAAAGGGAATTTTGCGCCAAAGTGAAAACGCTACCAGTACGCTACGCCGCTGGTATAATCGAGGACAGTCTGTACGCTAACACGTTCTGCTGCAACTGCAATCACGTGTAACTGTGTAAGGTGTCCTCTCGTCGCGTCCGTTATGCTCTGCTTATCATCGGGTATTCAGGTGGTATCAGGGAGCTTTTCCGTTTTTCATTTCCATGACAACCAACCGGGACCGATACTGCTGAGTACTAGCAACCACGTTAGAATGTGCCACATCGTAGGTTTAGCATCGAGTAACTTCCCTCGGAAAAAAGGAAGCATAGCGTAACTGAGAGAAACGAGAAATTAGAAAAAAAAAAATCTTGAAGAAATGCGCTCATGCAATACTGTGGCCGCCGAATTTGTGCCCGTTGGCCAGATGAATTGCGGGTGGTACAACCAGTTTGAACACCTCTACTACTAGTTCCAGCTGGAACAGCGCCATCAGCTATGTGCAGCAGTGTTTCGACAGTTTTCTTGCCCACAGGAGAGAGTCGTCTTTTCTTGGGGCAGCGATGTGCGCTACGTACGCCTCATTAATTTGGTACCTAGCGTATCTCTGATCCACTCATCTTTTGCTGTATGTTCTACTATTTTCCTTCACTCGTATGTACTTCCTGCATGCACTGCAGACGCATCAGGGCTTAGCCAGAGGTTGCATTATGATTATTGCAAGCGACTGCCGCATTCGGCGCCACGTTTAGCGCTGCGAGCATGTGGTATTTATGCACGACAGGCACACCCGAACGCTAAGTGGATCCCTACTCGTGCCTTGCGTCTGACTCGGACGTCTATATCCATCAGCCGAGAACGATCCGTGCTGAAAGGCAGTGGCTTGTATGACTGAAAATTCGCTATGCCTCGTTGCTAGTAGGACCGACGTCCAGAGGGCACACGTCGATGTCTGTGGTGCGATATCGAGGAAGACGAGAGAGATGGCAGACGAGAGACCACAGATAGTTACCGATTCTCTCCCCCTTTTTCCTTGAGTGATCAGAGTTAGTTACAGCTTCAGCGAGTGTGAGCTGCAGCTAGCGAAGTGATGCCGGGGGACGAGGACGGCACAAGACGAGCCGGCAGCACATGCATCCCTGGTCCTGGCAAGAGGAAGCGTCTCACTCTCTCACGGCCGTGGGGCCCGCCCCGGTGCGGCGACGGTGGCAGCTATTGTGATCCCGGGGGTGATAAGAGCACGCGCGCGGGTATTGGACGACGGCGCGGTGATCAGGCATTCAGCGGGTGCGTGACCTGACCACGCATCAGGAACAGTGCTCGAGATCGATCCGCTGCAGGCCAGGCGACAGACAGAGCATGTCCCCGGTCGTCGAGAGCATGTGCTGCACACGTACATACATGTATGCACCGCGGCGCATCATGCCCGTGTCATCATCGACACATGCCGCTGCAAAGATAAGAGTCTACTAGCTACAGGAGTCGAGCGTCCTCTCGCTGTCGTCGCCCGTTCGTTCGTCCGGAAGCAGAGTACCTAACTGCCTACTGCTGCTCTGTATAGCACTACAGGACTAGTATAGCGTATGTAGCTTGATACTACAACACGGCTATTCTGTTACTCTCGCTCCAGGCAGCGACACCGACGCCCACGTTGGCGAACGCTCGACAGACGTAGCAACAGGCCAACAGCCAACAATGGACGTCGTCCGGGGCCGGGCCGGGCGCGTGCAGCGGCCACGCCAGATCTGGCCGATGGACCAGCCAAGCGGCGGCTGGTCCAGCCAGGTGGGGAATCGGCCGCGGCTACTGGGTTAGCCACACGCACGGGACCATGCCCATTCCTGGACTACGCGATCTGCGCCGTGCCGCGGATCGGATGCGACGCCGATCGGTCCTGAATCAGGATCGCTGTAGCGAGTTGATCGATCTCGTCAGCCTCCGGGGGTGATTTGTTGGCTGCCCTTATTATGGTCGGGTAGGGTGTGCAAGTGTAACTGATCCCTCCACTCTCCTCTCCGGCCATGATCCGCCACCCACCGGCGGTGGCCAACATTAGCTTTTGCTCACTTCACTGCGGGCAGGCCCTGATGTACTGCGCTGCAGCTGCAGCTGCAGACCTCCGGTTGGATTGGGCCGTGTGTTCGCTAGCTGCACGGGTGGAGTCATCGCTTTCGCTTACCTGTTGTTGATCACAATCCAACTGCGCTGGAGGGAAATGGTGTACAGTGGCATTGAGCTCCTTCCTTTACCGTGCACGCACCGGCTGCTGCCCTGCCCGGCCGGCCCTTGACGTACTAGTAACACTAGCAGTACAGCTGGGCTGGTGTACGTTTATCGTAACACACCAACCCTGACATACTTTCAGGTAAAAGTCCCAGCTTTTGCATTGCACGGCACCAGCGAGCGAGTGCACCGCAGCGCACTGATCAAAGACCAACACGCCGTGCAACAAGGATCAACCGATTGATCCGCCGCCGACGCCGCCGATCGCGCGCCACATCAGGCTCTAGCGCTTGGGCACGTACAGCCACCGCGCGCTCCTCACGGTCAATAATTTAGAGCCGATCGAGAGGCATGCACGCAGAGATACAGACGCTACGGCCAGGCTCGATCGCGCTCACGTGCCCCCCGCGCGCTCGGCGCCCCGTGTGCCCGTGTCGTCGTCCAGCGCGCCCGGCCGAGCCGGCGGACCACACGGCCAAACTGGCCGTGTCTCGATCTTGTGCTACGGGCTAGCCTACGATCGAGCAGGGCAGGGCCCCTACTACTACCACCGAAACAAAAAGGGCGTGCGTGGCATGTTCGGCTGTCCCGCCGCGTCGCCCCGCCTGCGCCGGCGGCGGCGTTTTAACTCCTTTCCCCGGCAGCGACCCGCGATCCGGCGATCAAGTGCGCCGCGCGGCGCGCGGGTCAAAAGCGAAGCCAAGTGCCCGCCAGGTGCCGAGGGGTGTCTGGCTCCGGCGCCGGCGGCATGGCAATCAGGCAATGCCATGGTGCTGCATATGCACTGCTGGCTGCGCCGCGGCAAGGGACAAGGACGCGCGACAGGCTACTAACCAACCTGATGAGCGAGCCGCGGCGGCGCCCTCAACCACCAGCCGTGTGCCCGTGACGGGCCGACGACTCCCATTACCGGAATGCGGGGCTTTTCAGGCTTCAAAAGCATGGCATGAAAAGGGCAAGGCTAATTATGAGATTCCATAGAAATACTGTACCACTTTTGTATACAATACATTATTGGACCTTATCATACTAGAATAGCCTAATTTGATTGGTTCAGCACGTGTTTTCGGTTCCTGGATGGACGATTGGACCCAAACCATCCGATCCAAATACCGAGTCCTGAGCAATGGTGTTTGGTTTGCATTTGCAAGTGTGCTGTATTCGTCATCAGGCCATCCTGTTTGGGGTTTTTCCGTAGGTCATTCTCTAGCACATCTTCACGTTGCGGAGTCAGCCATCTCACATTGGTTTATCCTAGGTTATGCTTGAAGATTAGTTAATGTTCAGCATAGCTTAGATAAAACTAAATGTGACTTGACCGAAACTGAATAAGTTTGATTCAGGATAAACCAAATGTGACACGTAAAGAAAAACAGAGGAAGTATACTACATCCCGACGTTGAATGTTCCTTACATATTCTTATAGTACAATATAGTGCAAACACAAGTATACTTTGATTAGTTATGGATCTAAAAGTTATTCGTGAAGTTCTAATACTTGTAAAACTTTTTTTCAAAAAAAAGAAAAAAAACACAGAAGCACTAGGGAACAAGCATGTGGAGAGGACCATTGTCCATTCAAACATCAATGGATTACAGAGGGTTCTATGGTCCCTCTGGGTAAAGGGAGGATCTTTTTTTTGGTGAAAACTTATGTGTTTCATTGCTAGCTGACTGGTTCTCTGCATAAGAATCGTTTAATGAACTACTCTAGTTGTGCCTTGCAAAAAAAAAAAAAAAAACAAAAACTACTCTGGTTGTTTTGTTAATGTAAAAGCCATCTAATTTCGTCTCCTCTTATTGCTTTAAAAAAAACTACCACAGGATTGTTCTTACTTTGCAGAAAGAAGTGCAATGCTTTTCAATACAACTACACAGGTCACATTCCACTGAAATCCTCTTGGAAGCAGCCATTCCCTTCGCAGCTCGTCGTCTCTTACCCCGACCCCGGCGGCATCCCGACATCCCACCTCGCCGCTTTCCCTTTCGCTTTGGGCCTGCGCGATCTCACTGCCCCGCTCGCTCCCAAACGGCTTCCTCTGCGCCCCCCACCACACCCTCCTTTATCTTTTGTTCTCTTCTCCCATTCCCAGCTGCTCCCAAGCAAGTCCCACTCACAAACCCCAAACCCCTCGCTTGTCTCATCGACCTGCGCTTTGCTTCACCTCCTTGCTCCTTCCTCCCACCACCCCTCGGCACTTCACCCCACTCCTCGCCTCTCCGCGCTCTTGATGCAAATCTCTCCTCCCTGCTAACCAAAAATCGCCATTCCTTTCGGTGACCCGGCGGGAGGAATGGAGAAGGAGAGGAGGCAGGGGTTCTTCTCGGCGCTCAAGGGGGAGGTGGTGCGGGGCCTCTCGCCGGCGAGGTCCCGGGGGAAGTCCTCGCTGCACCCGCGCGCCCGCAAGACGGCGGCATCGGCGGAGGCGGCGCAGCCCGAGGAGCTCGCCGCCCAGTACGCGCCGGACCAGTTCGTGCCCCACTCCGGCAGCCTCCGCCCCGGCGGCGAGGTCCTGGCGCCGCTCATGGAGGGCCCCGAGGTGTCCGAGGACGACGCGTACGGCGAGGAGTCCGGCCGCCGGGACGGGTTCGGGCAGTGGGTCCGCGGCCACCTGTCCCGCTCCCCGCTGATTGCCGCCGGCGGCGGCGGCGGCGACGGGTCGTTCCGCCGCTCCGACCTCCGCCTCCTTCTCGGCGTCATGGGCGCGCCGCTCGCGCCCGTCTCCACCACCGCCGCTGACCCGCTGCCGCATCTCTCCGTCAAGGGCGCCCCCATTGTCCGTATTGGATCGGATCTTCTCTGAATGTTGGCAAATCTGGCAGCTTTCTTCGTGTTCTGACGCTCGATCTGTTGCTCGTTGCAGGAGTCCTCGTCGGCGCAGTACATCCTGCAGCAGTACCTGGCGGCGTCGGGCGGCGCCAAGGTGCTCCGGTCGGCGCGGAATGCGTACGCGATGGGGAAGGTGCGGATGGTGGCGTCGGAGTTCGAGGCGGCGGCGACCCGCGCGACGAAGACCCGCGGCGGCGCCGCCACCGCCTCCTCCGCCGTGGAGCACGGTGGGTTCGTTCTCTGGCGGATGTCCCCGGACATGTGGTACGTGGAGCTCGCCGTGGGCGGCAGCAAGGTGCGCGCCGGCTGCGACGGGCGGCTCGTGTGGCGCCACACCCCCTGGCTGGGCGCGCACGCCGCCAAGGGCCCCGTCCGCCCTCTCCGGCGCGCGCTCCAGGGCCTCGACCCGCTCTCGACGGCGGCGCTCTTCGCCGGCGGCGCCCGCTGCGTCGGCGAGAAGGAGGTCGCGGGCGAGGCCTGCTTCATCCTCAAGCTCTCCGCCGGCGCGGAGCAGCTCCGGCAGCGGAGCGAGGGCCCCGCCGAGATCATCCGCCACGTGCTCTTCGGCTACTTCAGCCAGCGCACCGGCCTGCTGGTCCGCGTCGAGGACTCCCACCTCACCCGCATCCAGCCGCACGCCGGCGGCGACGCCGTCTACTGGGAGACCACCATCGCCAGCGACCTCCAGGACTACCGGGACGTCGACGGCGTGGTGATCGCGCACGCGGGGAGATCCGCCGTGACGCTCTTCAGGTTCGGCGAGGCCGCCATGAGCCACACCAAGACGAGGATGGAGGAGGCCTGGACGATTCAGGAGGCCGCGTTCGACGTCCCGGGGCTCTCCACCGACTGCTTCATCCCGCCCGCCGACATCCGCCGCGACGCCGGCGGCGGCGGCGAGCCCCACTGCGGTGGCGACCTCCCGCCGCGCGGCGGCAAGGGTGGGGCCGTGCACCCCGCGCGCGTGGCCGCGGCGGAGCGCGTGCACCGCCCACGGCGCGACGACGCGGCCGCCGCCGGGGACAGGATCCACTGGACGGTGGAAATGTGAGGAGGCGGAGAGATTCACTCGATTGTATTCGACAGAAGAATGAAGATGATTAGCTAAGCAGCTACACTAGCTAGGAAGATAAAAATTCAGCAATCCAATTTGTTCATAGTACTAGAAACCAAAAATCTTTCTTCTGAAATACTAACTTCACTACCTAGTGCCACTGGCTTGTATTCTGTACAGATGAGCAGCAAAGCATGTCCTCTCTGTCTAAATGTTGAATGGGTATTCTTGCTCTTGTACGCCACAGTATGTGTATGTGTAGGTGGATAGGGGCGGTTTTCAAGCCGGTTGGTATGTCTTGCTTTCGATCTTTGCTTCCATCCATGGCTTGGTGGCAGGGGAAATCAAACAAGTACACAACATGTACAGCAACTGGTTACCAAGGTTTTGCTTAGAAACTAACCAAGTATCTTTACCACCCTTTTCCAGGTACTTGTGAGAGTTACTTGCCACATTCCTTTAGTAGTGGCTCTCTACAGAGAGTGGGCATTGCTTGCAAGTTAACCAACAAGCTTCTCGTGACAGAACAAACTTTTTGGCCTGTAGCCAGGCCAGGGCAATGCCACTACCAACCAAGCTATCGCACTCACTCTAGCACTAGCGCACAGTACATGTAGGATGTAGGGAGTAGCTAGCATTGGATGCTGAGGTCACTGGACAGTGGTAGATCAGGTGACCTCCTATCCTTCCCTCCTCCCTGGCAATGGCGTCCAGTGTACCTTGTCCCTGCTTGCCCCATTGCCAGTTTGCCACGGATGATGCATTGCATCATGGCGGTTGACAGACAGATTGGCAAATGGCATGGCTGGCCGTAGGGAATGGGTGGGCCCCGCTTGCAGGCAAGGCAAGGGGCCTGTGTGTGGTGAAGGTATTGGCATACGTGGAGGAGCCCAAGAGCATTGCGAGAGCATGACCTTTTACGTGTTTGCCTTTATTGACCAAGCCTCTAGTCGTGCGCTCATGCTAGGGGAGGGGCATGAAGGTGTGTTTGGTTGGGTCGTGTAGTGACTTGTTGATGGGCTTGGCGCTCCCATTTCTGTTTGGTTGCAGTACATGTTTTTCATCCTGGCTCAAGGCCCCCCAGGGGCCATGGCTGCCGTTCATCATCCCTACTACGTGATGGGTCATGGGTGTACGAGAGGAGGAACCGTGTAAAAGAGATCCTACGACTGTCGCAAGTCTCCGTAGGTGGTGACTTGTCAGCCATTTCCGATTTTCTGCGGAAGACACCAACAGAAACGACACCTTGCCCTTCACATGGGGCTGATGCTAGTGTTGGAGTGTTGGACAGGATCACAGGAAACAAAACACTGCAGTGACCTTGGAGCAGACAGAGGGCAGCGCAGGCGCGCAGCCTGACCGACTGGCATCGCTGCCGATGTCACGCAGACGTGGGCGGAACAGGGCAGCGTTCCTCACAGTTCTGCTAGCTTCAGCCTTCAGCCAGTGCTAGGCCATGCTAATCAGCATACGTGCAATAGAAAAAAAATAACTTTAATGTTGAACGTTTATTTTTTCATTCAAAAAAAATGATGAATGTTTCTGAAATCTGATATTCCTTTTTGGAATAGCGGGTGCAAAAAAGACTTTAGCTTCCTGCATTTATGTTTTCCTACAAAAGAAAAAAACTAGTCATTACCATAATAACATGGCACTATTTGTAAACACTGCTGCAGATCCCTGAACTGATGCCAGACTGGTGTCGTACGGCCACTATTTTTCTTGGTCGGGTGTACGGTACCATGATCATATCTTGTCGGATCGATCATTCCGGATGCATGGGTTCATAAATAAAATAAAAAAAATCTGATTTTGCTAAAATCCCTACATTTCGAGTCACCGTGTGGAATGGAGATATAGGACTTGTACAATTCTCTACCACAAAAATCCTTAGACGAACAATGTTACCGAAAAGTTCACAGGAAGCAATTTGATTCTCATACGAATCGAAAAAAAAGGTTCCCTTCTAAAAAATGGTGTCTATATATAATGTTCGATACCACCACAATAACCTTTCCATGGATTGTGCGTATCATCCTCTGCAATCTCTATGGCACATCTCGCTAATTTAGTGATGGTCTTGATAGCTTCCTCCACGGCTTTATTTTCCGCGCAAAATCATCACCACCCATCACCATTGCCTAGTAGCAGTATTCTAGCATCAGCGTCGTCCTCTTTATCCATCTCACGTTGTTGGTGTCCTCCTTTTGATACCCTCGTGCATCGTTTCAAATCGATCGCGCACTTTACCTCTCTTTATCATCTTGTACACTTTTTATTGCTCCTCTCGAAAAAGGAAAAGGAGAACAAATGTGCTCGATCCTATGCACATCATTGCATACAATGAGGAAGAACATACTACAGTGCAGCCATTTGATTAGTTCACCTGTCAGAGATGGCCAACATGTTAATCAATACCCCCTAAGAGATCCACAACCACAAATAGCTCACATTCGATGTGTGATGCCATGTGACTGTGTGTTGAACTCTGAACCCTTCTGTTTGGCCAAAGAACCCAGTATCGGTATAGTACAATTTGGTCCAGAGAAAATATCATGTGAACCCTGAAATCTGAATGCACCACACTGGGCATGGCCGTTGGTAGAAAAGTTGGCTATTGCTGGTTTTGGTTGTTTCAATAGTATTCTTTAGAGGAGAAGATGATAGTATAACGCAACAGAAAACAGATAATAAGTAGAATAGGCCCAATGTATTAGCGTATCCCTAGATAGTTTAGAGGCCGCCCGGGACAAAACATTTGCTGACTTAAGGCCTTGTTTAGTTCCAAAATCCAAAATGAATGTTTAGACACATGTATAGCGTATTAAATGTAGGTAAAAAACAAATCGCATTATATAGATGGACTGAAATTTGCGAGACGAATCCAATGAGTCTAATTAGGCCGTGATTAGACACTAATTTGCTACAGTAATGCTACAGTACATGTGCTAATGACAGATTAGTTAGGTTCGTTAGGTTCGTCTCGCGAATTCCAAACGTAATCTGTAATTAGTTTTTTAATTAGTCTATGTTTAATACTTCAAATGTGAAAAGATTCCCTTCCAAAATCTTTTCACCGCGGAACTAAACACGGCCTAAGTAACTCTTCCTCCTGTATCGGATCCAAAATCCATCATGGCAAGTGCCATTCCCCAATTAATTATCAAGGTTTTGCAGCTATCGAAGTGTCGGTACGAAGATCCGATCGATCCATTCCCTTTGATGCGTTTGCTCTTTTCATGCTCCTTTGTTTCTTATAACAAAGAGAGAAGGTAGATCTTGATCTTCTTGGCTTTAGTTAACTATCCGGCATGTCGGATTGTAGAGTTCTTTTTGGCAGTCTTTGCTTGGTATCGGCTTTCTCCAACGGATCACACTTGAGATTTGTTAGTGTCCTGTATTATACTGATGATCTCAGGAGATAAACAAGACGGGTTGGTGAAAACTATGTGGCTCCAGAACACATTGGCACTAGCACTTGCAACCTTGAGCTGGAGGTGTCTATTGTTTTATGCGTTGGGGACCAGCTCTAATTTAAGATGTGTTACCATCAAATATGTTAAGCCTCTGGCTGGATTCCCTGATGTATTCGCAGCTAGTGTCAGGCCGTTTACTGATGGACCCTACCGCCTTAACCAAATGCTTCTTGCACAGTGATGAGGCAGGGGACCAAGCAGGCAGCAATGCAGCATGCGTGCTCTATATGGTTTCTCATGAACGTTTTAATAAGAAAATCAGATCACTATGTGTTACAGACTTACAGTATCATGACAAAATCAAACAGAATCAGTACATACTAGATGAGTTTGTTAATTCTGTATACTGTATAGCCTGCATAGGTTGATACATGCATCTCTCCTAGATTATTAGTTTGACAAATTTGACGCTATCTGTGAATGTTTGTTTTCCTTTCTGCTTTTGAATAGTTTAAAACCTGGAGGTCTTTTCGGTGAACATAAATAGTTATTTTTCAACCAAAAAGTCATTTGTGTACCAACATCACTAGCCTGGGAAAATGTATAATTGTTTTGCAGCCAACTCGGCTGAGGTGCCGAGCCCAAACTCAGACTTGTTGGGCCAACTAATTGACACCATCTCAGCCCGACTGAGATTATTTTTTCCCTTATAATAAAGGATGAGATTATTTGCTCCAGCCTAAAAATTTTACTAGGCTGAGATTTGAGCGTGTCCATCAGGGAAAAGATAAGTTTGGGAGGCATCATTAGGCAAGGATTACAAAAAAAATTATCAACGGTCATATCCTCTTGGAGAATAGGATTTTTACAACTTTACATATAGTTTATAGATATCGAAGCATTTCTGGAGAGGGCTTATGAAAGTCAAAGATGAGGTCTTAGTAAATGGATCCTTCCAAATAAAGGATGGAACACAAATGAGATTTTAGGAAGATACATGGGCATCAACTCGGCCATTTAAAAACATCTACCCAACATATACAACATCAGTCACCATCCACGTGATACGGTGGCAAATGTCATGAGTTCAATACCGTTGAACATCTCTTTTAGAAGAGCGTTGGTGGGTGAGAAACTAAACGAATGGCTGAGACTAGTAGCACATGTTTCCAATTTCAATTTGACCAATGGAAGGGATATATTTGGATGGCACTTAACAAAAAGCGGACAATATACGGTTCGCTCCATGTATCTCCAAATGATCAACCATAATTTTTCTTCTCGGCATAAACTGATATGGAAACTTAAAATTCCACTAAAAAATTAAGATTTTCCTATGGTACCTGCAAAAAGGGGGTCATTCTGACCAAGGATAATCTTTCGAGGAAAAATTGGAAGGGCTGTTAAAAGTGTAGCTATTGTAATGATAATGAAACAATTAAACACTTATTTTTCGATTGCCAACATGCAAAGGTAATTTGGAGAACTGTCCAAGTTGCTACTGGTTTAACCCCACATGGATCAGTAACCCATATGCTAGGGAATTGGCTTCAAAATTTAAATGCTCGAGAGGTCATTAGTATTCTAACAGGGGCAGCAGCCCTATGCTGGGCAATATGACGTTGTCGAAATGATATTATCTTTGATAACATTAATCACTCATCCTTTATGCAGGCTATTTTCAGGGGACATATTGGCTGCGATTCTGGTCACAATTGCAGCATGAGGAGACGACAAAGGAACTATTCATGAAGGCGAGCACTTCTTTAGAGATGGTAGCCTTAGAGTTGTTTGCGAGTCATGGATGGAAATATAATAATAGACTTTGTCAGACTTTAATTTAGCTTCTTGATTCCTTTTAATCTAGCGATTGAAGCCAGGGAATTGTAATAATTAAAAGCTGTGTACGCTAAACCGTAGAGGCCAGATTTATTCCATTATCTAAAAAAAAAGATCTGGAAGCATTTTGCTTCGAGGTTAGCAAGCAATCGAGGCTGTAGCTGTTCATCTTTCCTGCTTCTATGCCCTATTGCCATTGGCTGGAATATCTGGAAAAAAAGCTTTTCTTCCAAAAGAATATATAAATCTGTTGCCTTTGGTCTTCCTTATCAGACTTCTTCCGTTCTTCGATTAGCAAGCAGTCTGTCGATGACACTGCGTCCACAAAGAGTCAAGAGCGAGCGGTACCAATTTCTTGTGACTTCTTGAAGATGTTCCAACATTCTTCCAGAACAAATTGGTTGGTATCCAACATTCTTGCGACTCTCTCCCTGCCTTTTAGACCCTGAAGATTTGAATGCACCAAACATTCTCCTATCATGGCGCATGCTTTCCCACTGACCCATTCACAAATATAATAGGACCTCATTTACGCGTGTGACACGGTTTTGGTTGTTATATGTTGTCAATTCTCGCATTCTGAAAGTGGAGCACCATCATGTTTTCCCTTTGTTATTTGACAGACTAGCAATTTATTTGGTCGTACAATTGCAAGTGAGGATGCTGTGAAGCTAGCTGTAGTAAGCCCTTGTTTAGTTCCCACCCGAAATCTTTTCAACCATCACATCAAAGGAGAATCTTTTATGCATGGAGTATTAAATGTAGATAAAAAAGGTGAAAAGTTACATGGATAAACTGTAAATCGCGAGACGAATCTAATGAGCTTACTTAATCCATGATTTGCAACATTAATGCTACAGTAACCATCCGCTAATTATGAATTAATTACCCTCTAATTACCATCGTTAGATTCGTCTCGAGATTTCCAAGCTATCCATGTAACTTTCCACCTTTTTCGTCTACATTTACTGCTCTTAAATCGGTAAAATTAAAATCTGAAATATTTTCACGAAAATCTTTCACGAACTAAACACGGCCTAAGTCATTGTGCGGTGGTAGGTACCGTGTTAGACGAGGTGTAGATAGATGTTGGAATAGTGTGAACTAATGCATGTGCCATTGATATATCATATAGCCATATGCCCTTTATTTCAAAAAAAAAATCCATATGCCACTTTCTATGGAATTGTAAACTCTTTAGTTCAGTTGTTATGAGTAATTCTGAAGGGAAAAAAAAGTTTTGAACAAAGAGAATAGTCTGGTGCATGAGGGTTGTACAACTTGTCACCAACAAGAATATGCAGAGAAAAGAGACAGTGAAAAATAGCAACACAGTGGCAAAGCAGAAAAGGAAGCTACCAAAGCCACTCATCCTTCCTTGTTTCCGAGACCCGATCTCCCGAGTTTGCAGAATTTTTTTCCCGGCTATTTCTCAAAGAGATTAACGATGCAAAACCGCCAATTGCTTCTCATTCGCCCTTTGCAACCATTCCACCATCGACCACCGCAGCTTATCAGGTGCGCGCGCAACCCACAGATTCAGAAAGCTGGTGAGGACATGGTTCCATCTCTCCAGCTTCGGGTCTTGGTGATGGCGATAACGTTGCATCAGCGCCCTCCTGCTGCTGCTATCTCTCGCCACATTCTTCCCCGGCACCGTCTTCTTCACCTGGAGGTACGCCGCGCCATGTCTGGATTGCCAAAGCATCTGGTACGCCGTCGCTTCTGCCTTCTGGTAAAGGCACTCCAGCGCCTTTGGCAGCATCGTCTCGTCCAACTGTTGGAGGCTAAGGTTGTTGTGCATGCCATCGTGCTGCTCCTCCCCGTCGATCACCTCCAGCAGGGAGGACTCGGCTTTGGGCATCACGCCTCCTAACGAGCCATGGGGTGTGAACAGGAGCCCCAGCTTCAGGTGTGGCGTGTCCTTGGAAGAGAGAGCTGCTCGACCTTCTTCAGAAATTGCCTTCCTCCTCTGAACGTTGTACTCGGACAGTGGGATCTGGCACTGCCAGTACACCTCGATGACTGATTCCAGAGAAATTTTGCCTTCACAACAGGGCTGATGCTGATGGTTGCGGCAGCACATCGGGTCAGGGCGAAACCACTGGCTCATGTCTCTGTGGATGCTGTTCCAATGCTCCTTGTGAGTGGCATCAGCGTAGGGAACCCAGGTGAAGTCCTGCGTCGGGAGGTTCGCGAGCTCCCTGCACGCGGCCTCGGCCGTGGACCTGAAATGCGGCGTGACAAGCAGCTGCAGGCACCTGATGGTGACCCCGACCACGTCGGTGCTCTCCGAGAGCCGCAGCATGGAGCCGATGCAGAGGCTCCTCTCCGGCGCGTCGTCGTCCTCGTAGATGAAGATGAGCTTCGCCTCCACCCCGCGGCCTTCCAGGAACACGGGGCGCACGCAGAACAGGTAGTACTGCCCGCCCCGGACCAGCCTGTACCGGAGCTCGTCGCCGGCGAGCAGGCGCGCGATGAGCGGGTCGGAGAACGCGTACCGCCGCCGCGGCGGCGCGCCGCCGAGCTCCAGGAATCGGAGGAACTCGGCGGCGCCGTCCGCGTACCACTCGAACCTCCGCACGGCGCCGCCGCCGGGGCAGGTGCTGGTCCAGCCGTGGCCGTGCCCGCCGCCGTCACCGGCGGCGTCGTCGTCGCTGCGGCCGCCGGTGATGAGGACGACGGAGGAGAGGAGTGACTTGGCCGCGTGGGCGCAGCGTGCGGGGAAGGAGGAGCTCCTTCTTGTTGCTTGCTGCCGCTCCTCGTCTTCCGCGGCGCGGCGCTTGCAGCGGCGCAGCGTGTCGTCGCACTCCAGGGCGGCGCGCTTGAGCTTTCTGCGCCACCGGAGCAGCGACGCGTCGCTGATTTGCCACCTGTCAGAGGTCTCGAGCGCGGCTTCCAGCTTGATGTGCGCCATCTCCAGCCGCTCCAGGTGCTCGTGCTTGTTGGGTTCCTGTTGTCTCTGCTTCTGCTTGTCGAGGACACTGGATACGATTTGGGTCACTATCTCCTCGGCAACAGCAGAGCTTACGATCTTCGCCATTGATTTGGATTGGAGTAGAAATGATCGTAAGAATGAACGATCGTGAGACAGATTTCATGGAAGATGCGAGGAGTGTGTGTGTGTGTGTTATAGGGAGATTTCAGAGGAAACAACAAGGAAATGGAATCAAGTGGGGACAGCGAGCGAGCACAGGAGTGATGGAATACGCGTAGACGTGCATAGACCAGAGTCCAGGACTATGAGACGAGTGACGGTGACTTGAATAACAATTGGTCTCCATAATTTGAAAGAATAAGTGGACTTTGACGAAGAAACAACGAGTGAGAGCTGGCGTAAACGGACGCATCGCTTATCTTTCTATTTTTGCCAAACATGGCTCCCCTCCTTCTATCTTCAAATCTTCAATCCATGAATATCGGCAAAAGGCATGAGACATCAGTAATGTAGGTTAACAAACTAATATTTATATATAATGGTTAAAGTAAGCTTTACATTATACACAATTCATATGAGAAATAACCTGACTGCGCGTGCATGCAGTCAAACACGCCTCCAGCTTCCACCACTGACTCAAAAAAACAATGATTTGTGCCACGTGGAGATGACATAATTGAATGTCATGCATTTTGTTTGATAGTTTATTTTTTTAAAAAATAATAATCAGCATTGCCACGTCATCTAGAAGGTATGCATCCGGCAATGTGAAAAGAAAGATAAATTAAACACGCGGATGGGTTAATTGAATGATAGAATCACATGTACGAGCCATTACCAATTTTTTTAAGAGTAATACGACCACTTCAAATGCAAGTAAATTGGCAATAGTTGCTGTGAAGGGACAAACATTAACCATGAAGATCAGAACTATACAAAAGAAAATGTTCACATCAGCAAGGATGATAAAAATGTTAGTGATATGAGAATTCAATTCATTCCATCTGCTAGTCTTGATAAACAACCAATATTAATTTAAAAAACAATATCCAATGCGAAGAAATTAGGAAAAAAAAACTTGATAATGAAGCAAGGGCAAACTTAGTAGAGAAAATGAGCATTAGTAGAGAAGTATATGACAAAAAAATTGTTATTTTATTCAAAACACATTGACAAATGTTATGCCTTTGCTGTATGAGAGATCAAATAATATTGCTCCATTATCCTTTATTGTAATCCAGATGTGAGTCATAAAAACAAATGAGTTTGTTGGTTTGATGTGTGAATATGTCTGGAAAATAAATTTGAGGAGTGCTTTCGTTTTCAATCTGTCCCTCTTGGCGGTGGTGGGGGGGGGGGGGGGGGGGGGGTGGGGGGGGGAGGAGGGGGTGCAAAGGTTGCTTGATGTAAGTCTATTATCTTTCCATGTGCCAACTGCTTGCCAGAATCTTAATCTTATTGTTTGCAGCTATGACAAAATCTTTCTTTACAATCATTTCATTTTTTTAATTGTACAATAGATAAATGTATTATCTGTTAGTTCCACAACTTCATATGAAAATTTTTACTTTACTATGTTGATAATTTAACTATGAAATCATTATCCAATACTCATTTGTAGAGTTGTATAAAAAGTATGAAAGCAATTATATATACCAAGAAACTTAAATAAGGTCAACTCTCCTTGAGGGAAGTGAAGATAGTGATACTGAACCCAAGGATAGGAGTGATGCAAAAACGGAAATTATTTCGACATGCTTAGCATCTTTGAGTTGGTACTTGGTAGCTTAACTAGTATGACATTTTATTTGATGTAAATACAATGAGAATTACCATCAATGTGCACTGGCTCAACAAAAGATATAGTGAAATACTTTATAAAACAATAGAAATACCTCACAACCATTGACCCCAAATTTGCGTCTCTTTGCTTCACCAACCACATGATGTGTACCGGTCAGGTTTTTTGTACTATGCTTCCGAGCGTAGCGATTGGCTTCTCTTACTCTAAATAAAGAATATAGCAATCCACTCTTTGAATTGATTTTAATTTAGATTGTAGTCTAAAAAATTAGGGATACAATCCATGTAGAAGAACATTGGGGCTCATTTTTAAGTTTTATTAATTTTTAGGTATAATTTAGATAAGCTATTATATATCATATGCTAATTAAAATCTTGACGAAAGGAAAAAGATATAGGATATAGGTATTACCCGATTGTCATAACGGAAAAAAAAACACTCTAGCGGCCTGCCTTACAATAAATAGACCGACACATCTGCTCGAATTTTAGCTGGCTTCCTCCAAACCTCCTTCTCTAGACTCTCGCACATCAGTTTCGTTGTCCGCTCTGACCGACGAGAGGGGATGTCTTATGACAGATTCTCCAAGTTGCTCGCATCAAAAGGTAAGCTTCGGCGGCAAGCCTGCACAACATCCAAATGTTGCTTCTGTGTCCTGGGGTATTGGATCTATCATCGCTGGCGCTGCTAAACTCGGGAGGTCTTAAGGTTTTTTTTGTGTGAGGCACAAGTAAAAAGTGTTTTTGATTTTATCAATCGAACACTCGATCTTTTTCATCTAAATTATATTTATGCATGGAACGTATGAATTAACCAATCACTTTCTCAAAGGACATTGTTATTGCTACTACTGCAATATCAATCACTCTATAACTAGCCATTTCTTTGATTCTGATGAATATCGAGATTGTTATCACTTTCTCAAAGGACATTATTATCTCTTTAAGTGCGTTGATTATCAAGGAGTATATCAAACAACAACTATATATTCCAGACATTATTATAGTCCATATTTAAATATTCTTCATACTTGCAACATCAGTGGCAACAAGAAAGGACAAAAATGACTCCACACATTCTTTAACTTTTTGTATATTCATCTTTTTTTTGGCAAAGTCCCCTTTACATGTCAATTCAATCTTTGATAGAGGCATGTCATTGCCACTATAAATGTGGGACCGTGCTTCTTACACACAAATATAAGCCATGACATCCCTTTTTTTATTTATAGTGTCATGCATTTAAGCCTAGACTCTGACATTGGTAATGTGTATAGTTGTTTACCTTATATGATATAAGGAGGAAACATAAATCCCTAATTGTGGCCAGGGATGTTATTTTTTTTGCATCACTTTCACATAAAAAAATGCTTAACACTTCTTGTGTTGTTGGCTAAGACTTTGTAATGATGGGTGCCCCAATCCGTATTTTCGGTTATGGTGGTCAGCAAATTACCCGGTTCATAGGTTTAATGGAACTGTGCAAATTTCTTTAAAATATCTTAGGAATTTTGGCTTAAATATCTTCTCTCCCAAGAACAAACTAGAATTTAACTTATATCTTATTCTATGGTTTCGAGGTTGATACAATTCGTAACAAAGTTTGCACGATTCTCCTTGTTGGCACAAATGCCACCCAAGTGTTGCCACAATAACGGCTACCTATCGTTGCCCTATATTACGTATTCTATATTTTCCTTTGTCCAAATCTGCTCACAGCATAATTGTTAACAGGAGTAAATTTTATGAATAATTAGAGAAATATAGTCATTGAAGGTGGGCTAAAGCAATTTATAACGCAAACATGAAGAATTAGAAAAGTGATTTACTCCAACATTGAATACATGAAATTGCACTAAAGTTCAAAAGTGGTAGAAGAAACATATGAGGCTCTAAGAACCATTTTGTTTGAATGTGTGTCGGCTATCTTAGAACTTGGTTGTAATCACTCCGTGTTAAAGTAATATAAGTTCTCCCTACTTAAAAAATTGTTCAAATGCCAACGGGTGAGGAGAAAGCAGTCCTTATGCCTAATGCGTTGTTAAAATGATTGTGGTTCTTGCTTCTCCAATGCAAATCTCTTTACACTATTTCAACACTTTCTTCCTTTCGATAACTAACAGTAAGTTAAAAAGTTTTCTATTGCTAAAATAAAACTATCCCCTCACGGAGCACTTTTAATTTCTAAAGTCCTTTGTTTATATTGGAGAAATATGGATCATGGACAGAAAATGATATTTATTAAAAAATTATGCATTGGGAATCAAATTTTAGTGAAACTTGTCTACTTCATGGCTCGTCACAATACTAGCGAGATGTAAAAGAAGATTGTTCAACACCACTAATTGATGTATAATTAAGTATCTTCGTCTTGAAAGATAGTCCAATGGTAGGACGGTCCAGTGGGACGCTACCCATCAAGGTTCAAAAATTCTGGTGCTCACACCTTTTCCTGAGATTTTTCAGGATTTACCGTCGTTATGCGTTAAGTGGTAAGCGGCGTTTCCGTCGACAACGAGGCGCCAATGGTGACTTCAGGAATTTCTAGATCTGTCGGATGCTCAGTCATTCGAAGGTGCTAATAGGGGTAGGGTTAGCGTACGTGTGTTCATAGAGGTGAGTGTGCGTGCGTGTTGTGAGCGTCTGCGTTGTACTATGTAATTCTCAAAAAAGATTAGGTGGTGACTAAAACTTCTACTACAATTATCTTGTTTATGTCGGGAGATGTGTTACTCTAGTTTTTTATTTATTTTTTATAATTATGTGTTACTCCACTTTGTGCTTGTGTGTTTGGTTGCTACTCGGGGTCACTAGAAATATGCACATGTCATTCAACAAAAAATTGGTTTGAACAACCTGAATGGCTACACGAAAAGAGCCAGCCGGACTTTTGACTTTCCCTAGTGTCTTCGGTAAAAAAAAAATGCAAGTGGGCACTGTGTTACGCTGTGATGCAGTGAAAAATGTATAAAAAAATAGGTTAACACTTCCCTAGTGTCATCAGTAAAAAGAAAAAAAAAGTAGGCAATGTGTTACACTGTGATGCAGTGAAAATGGCAGAGCAAGACAAATTAGACCGTTGATGGTGGAACGTCTATTTTTTGAGCTCGAATGGTGGAACATCTATTTCTAATATCAAAGAATGCATAGGTGGCGTTTGTTTCAGCGATTACGGGCTACACGAAAAGAGCCAGCCGGACTTTTGACTTCCCCTCCAGTCCCCTATCCAGGAGGAGTCGTAGACAGCAACAGCACGCCAACGCCACACAACCAGACGAATTTGACCAGACTCGATCAACCATCCACGCTCTACAAGTTGGGCCCTAAATCTGTCTCCTTTCGGACAAAATCCGATCGTCAAATGGAGAGTGTGTGAACTTCATGTGTTCTACTGATCCGGGTCTGATGAAAAGATTTCGGGTTTTGATTTTATCAATTTAAAAGTAGTAAATATAGACAAAAAGATACATGAATCTCATTTTCTAGCCAACGGATTCATCAACTCATCGCTTAGTCGTCTGCGTCGCTCCTAGCGAGCGACCCGGGTGGAACCCGACGCCGCCGCCCGAGCCCTCCCCCCACCTCCGTCCCCGACGGCCGCCGTCGCCGCCGGCGTGCGGCGGCGGCGGTCCGCGGCGCGGCTGGAACCAGCCCCCGCGCTTCTCCCCCTTCTCCTCCCCTCCCTTCCTCCCCCGGTCGCGCATCATCCAAACCCTGACCCTAGGTCGTCTCTTCCATGGTCGTCTCCTCCGTCGGCGACGTGGTCTCCTTCTTCGGATCCGGCTCCTCCCTGGCGCGGGCATGGCCGCGCCCTCCTCGGCCGGACGTCGGCCCCTTCGGCCTGGACAGGATCTGGCCGCCTGCCTCTTGCGGCTGGCGCGGCCGGGGTTGGGCTCGGATGCCCCTCTAGCCGCCGTCGCCGTGCGGGCGCCGCCGTCTTTCGACGCCCGGTTCCGGGGCCTGGGACGCCACCGCCTCCCCGGCGGCCGGTGCCGCGGGCCGCCGCGCCACCGCCCTTTCGGCTGCTTGCCGCGGTCGGCGGGCGCTACCGCCTCCCTGGCCACCTCCCGGATAGAGGACGCCCGCCGCCGTCGTTCGGGGCTTAGGCCCGGCCAGATCTGGGCCCATTTTTTCAGATCTGGGCCCTGGCCCTGCCGCTGCCAGACCGGGCCAGGGGTGCCCGCGCCGCTGAGTCTGGCATCGCCCCAGACCCCGCGCCGCCGCGCCGCCGCCGGATGCAGGCCTGGGAACCCGCGCCGTCACCGGATCTGGGCCCCGGGTTACGCTATGCCATCTTCAGCGCCAGGGTCCGTGGTGGTTGGTCCCCTTCACGGGCCGAGGTCGTCGGTGGCCGCCCTCCTGCCGGCAGGGAGTCTGCCATGGGGGTGCTGTCGTGCCCCCCACCAACCCACCCCACCCCCCGGGCCACGGTCGTGCTGCTGCCAATACGTCAAGGTCGCCGCTTTCATTTTCTGCAAATGTGCTTCATATTCATCGTCACCATGGGTTACCCGCTGCCATTCCATCGTTCTGGTTTGCATCATAACCTTGGCGGTCCGGCGCGTGGAGTTGGCTTTGGAGTCCTTTGGCGAAAGCCATGGCTGGTGCTCATCGGTGCCAACAACGGTTGCGTCCTTTGACGTAGTTATCTTGCTGGAGGCGTTGTTGTGGTCTGCAAACCCATTCGGTCTCGTCAGGTGAAGACTTGGACTGTCCCGCATTGGGCAGCCGGACGATGGAGGCGTCGACGTCGCTCCCTTCGTGAAGGCATCGTCCTACACGACCCTCTCGCCCTACCTTTCTCGGCTCATTGCTAGTCGTTCGGTGATGTGCGTGTATCCATGGTGTACATCTCTCCTGCAGATTTTGGTCGGGTTCTACCTGCGGTCGTTGTTTTTTTTTTTGCGCCGGTTCTCTCCCTGTTTCATCTACATCGCCAAGGTTGCCTAGGTCGTCGTCAGTTGGTGGATGTGTTGCCGCCCATCGCTTTGCTCATGGCTGCTTTGCCGTCATTCAGTGGATGCTTTGCCACTTGTGTCGCTTCTTGTGCAGTGGATGCTTTGCCACTGCTGATGCTGATATCTTGCCACCTTTGGTCGTCGTCTAATGGCGGGTTGTCGCCTCTCTCTATGCTGGCGGTCTCTTCTTTGTCATCATTTGGTGGTGGATGCTTGGCCACCTCTGTTTCTTCCGGGCGGATGCTTGGCCGCCATGTCTTCGTGTTTGGTGGATGCTTTGCCACTACTGTTGTCGTTTGAGGACCTTAAGCAATCTTGTTGGTGTTGTTCGTTTGTCAGGCTCAGAAGTTTAGTCCCATTTAGATTTGTAGGGTTTGTGGGTTAGGTGGTAGCTCTCCTTGCTTCGGTCGTTTCTGTCGTTCGGTAGCCTGTTTAGCTTTTGTTGGTCTGTTTCTTTTTCTCGTTTGTCGTTGTTGTTTGCGCTTTGAGGGTTTTCTCAAAGTTGGTTCATTGTAAAACTCTCTTCCGCTTAATGAAAAACGTGCTATGCACGTTCTAAAAAAATATATATGAATAGGTTGGAAATCTCGAGACGAATTTAATGATGGTAATTAGAGAGTATTTAATCTATAATTAGCGGATGGTTACTGTAGCATTACGGTTGCAATTCATAGATTAAGTAGGCTCATTAGATTCGTCTCGCGATATACAGTTTATTCATGTAAATTTTTATATTTTTCGTTTAGATTTAATACTCCATGCATCTAATATTCTTTTTTGATGTGATGGGTGAAAAGAGTTCATTTCGGAACTAAACACGGGCTTCACTGAATTTGGTCGTGTGTTCAATCCATATTTCATACCAGCAACAATTTCTTCCCGGACGACGCCACCCTACGCTTGCCGTAAGCTCGGCAAGGCTTGCTTTCCATCCAATGCTCCGCCGGACTCTCCGATCCAGAGCCCAAGAAACAGTGCCGGCGAGCTTCTCCCTGCAGCATGCCGCCGTACTCCACGCCACCGCCGAGGTTCCCGAAGACGGCGGCGCCGCCGAACAACCTCCGCTTGCGCGGCGCGGCGTCGATCTCAGCGTACCTGAGGAACAAATTAGGAAAATCAATCAAACTAAATAGTAATTTGAGAATATAGACATTCCCACACACATATATCTTGCATCCGTGCGTGGCCTCCAGATATGGCCTTCATTTGTTGCTGATTGTGTATGACCTTCATGTCATAGTTAAAAGGATGTTTTCTTAGGCTAGTTCTCATGCGGTTGTGGTTGTGGCCGATGGAGGCACCGCCAGCCCTATGAGAGCATTGAGGAAAAGCATCACAACTTTCTTGTTAACCGCTGTTATAGAAGGCGTTGGCTGCATCAAGAAAGATTATCATGTATGCCTAGATAATCACATGCATCATGCATATAGAAATTACAGTTAATGCAACAAGATTTATGTATGCATTGTTAGAATTTGAAGGAGGTCTAAGTTGTTAGAAATTTGGGTGTCCAGATCTAGTAATTACTAAAAAAATCTTGCATTACTGACTAAAATCATGTAGAGTGCAGCAACATGGTGACCTACAAGCATTGAGAACAAATGAACACATTAATATGAATAGGGATATGCCCAAGCGAATTTTTCATGTGGATCGTGGAGTGATGTGGGAGGGGAAATGAACGCACCGGACTGCAAAGGGAGGCGGAAAGAACGGTTAGGATTAACTAAAGAAAACGATTGGATGAATTGGATTAGAGTGATGTGGCTCAATGGGAGCATAGAGAACGGTCAGGATTATTTGGCCCAGTTTGTGCTTGCCGTTCACAAGGAATCGCTACTCGGAGCCACTAGAATTTTGACATTGCACACCGGGACCTGGATCCAGTGCAGTTGTTACTGCTACTGTAAGATAAGCAGTCCCTGCATCTGAACCATTCAAGGGAACATCAATGGTCAAGGTTACACCCTCTTTTTTTTCCCATCCTTCTCCCCAAACTTTGGCTGTTAGCCACTACTGTACTCGTTAGGAGAAACAACAAAGAACCGAGAAGAGAAGGCACAAAATTAACAATAAAGTTTTGCTAAAAATGTCGGCCATCTCATTTTATTGTAGTACTGTACCTACATAGAAGCTTTTTAGATTACAAGCTTCGTAGGAAATTCCTCGAGCACGTGAAGGGCATAATCCATGGCGCCATCTTTTTTGAAAGAAAAATTCATGGTGCCATCGCGTGCAGGCCTGCAGCTGTTCCAGCACTTGCAGGCACGCTCTGTGCCGAGGGAGAACCGGAGAACACGCAGGGGCGTGGGGGAGCTGCACAGCGCCAGCCTTCGTCATCGCGTGCATCTTGCTCGGCAGCGGCGCGAACGCCGCGGCGTCCACGAGTGGTGACCTGAGGGCGCAGGAGGACGGCCGATCCGGCGCGCACATGGCGAGCAGCAGTGCCTCGCGGGAAGAGCATCCATGCCGCGGCAGCTCACTGGCCTCTCGCGCGGTCGCCGTCAGGCAAGACGAAAATGGCGCCAAGTCCTTGCAGCCAGCGCCAAGTCTCGGTCTGCAAATGCTCTAGCCCTTCGATTCGTTTGGGACGCTCGAGGTCGTGCGACTGCCAAAGTTGCAGTCGCTATAGCGACTGCACCCGATCTCGATCGTGCACACCGTTGTGTAAAAAAAAAAAAAAAAAAAAAAAAAAAAAAAAAAAAAAAAAAAAGAAGACTCAATCAGAGAGAAAGGCTTGTCTAGAAATATGCACATGTCATTCGCAAAATTCGTTTGAACAGCCTGAATGAATTGGCTACTGTACACCAAAAGAGCCAGCCGGACTTTTGACTTCCCTCCTCTATCCAGATTCCAGAAGTCGTAGACAGCAACAGCACGCCACACAGCACAGCCCGACGAATTTGACCACAGGCTTGATCAACCACTATCCATTTTCTACAAGTTGGGCCCTAAATTTGTTTCGTTTCGTGCAAATCCTAACGTCAAATGGAGTGAGTGTGAGGCTGTGAGCACAGTCCAGGCAGAACAAACCTCCTTTGATCTACTGATCTGATTCTGAAGACTTGACTGAATTTGGTCGTGTGTTCAATCCTTTTTTCACACCAGCAGCAATTTCTTCCCGGACGCCGCCCTACGCTTGCCGTAAGCTCGGCAAGGCTTGCTTTCCATCCAAAGCTCCGCCGGACTCTCCGATCCAGAGCCCAAGAAACAGTGCCGGCGAGCTCCTCCCTGCAGCATGCCGCCGTACTCCGCGCAATCGCCGAGCTCCCCGAAGACGGCGGCGCCGCCGAACAGCCTCCGCTTCCGCGGCGCGGCGTCGATCTCAGCGTACCTGAGGAACTCCGCGGCGCCGTCGGCGAGCCTCTCGAACCTCTGCACGGCGGCGCGTGCGCGGGACGCCTCGCCGCCGCCGCGGCGGACGAGCACGAGGAGCGCCGAGACGAAGCAGAGCACGGCGTGCGCGACGCGCCTGGGTAGCGGCGCCCGGGACAGCCGCTCCCGGGCCTCCTCCTCCTGGAGCTCCCGGAGCTTCCACCGGTGCAGTGCGGCGTCGCAGTCGTCGGCGGCGCGGCGGAGCCGCCGGCGCCACCGGAGCAGGGGCGCGTCGGCGGCGTATTGCTGCTGCTGCGTCCACCGGGCGGAGACCTCCAGCGCCGCCTCCATCTTGATGTGCGCCATCTCCAGACGCTCGACGCCCTCCCGCGTGCTCAGGCAATCGCGGTGCCGGCTGATGAGGAAGGTGGAGGCCCGGTTGACCACCTCGCCGACGACGATGGACCCGACCATCTCCGCCATCGCCGCGATACGATGATTCCTCGACTGCTGCTCTCGCCGGCGATCGAAGTGATAATCACATCAGGAGCGGAGTATTGCTGCACAGGAGAGGGTGATTGGAGGCGATGAGGACAGGAGCGTCAAGGTAATGGGGGACGTGATTGTGGAAGGGAAAGGTTGGATTGGATGTATCCTCCTCCCTGGTGGTCACGGATTCAAAAGTGGAGGAGCTCACAAATAGTATGACGGCGACTGATCGATCCTTTGCACGAATGCGCACGAGACAACAGCAGTTGGTTGACCAAACTGGCGACTGACCAAGTCGATGCCGCGTTAATCTGACCACCCTTTTCGTGTTCCAAGGGGGCCTGGTGCTTGTATTTCTGGTCTTGGTCCAAGCTTTCCAACCTCTAAATTTCTTTTCTTTCAGGCTAGGCTAAAAAAATCTGACGGGGCGATGGGCTCGTGTCATTTGGACACTAGGCCCAATATGGACTAGCCCACTAGAGAGAGTCAGAGAGGCGCCCAGCCCATTCCACGTAGGTTAGAGAGAGCCGGATTATAGCTTTTGTATAGTTGAAAACCGGATTATAGGGCCTGGTTGGTTTACTACCAAAATTTTGGCACGCCAAATTTGTGGCATGCCAAAACTTGGGCACAAAAGTTGCCAACATTTTGGTAAAAAAATGTGAGATGTAAACATCATTTTGGTAGCAAAACAAATAGTAGCCAAAAAATTGGCAACTTTTGCCTTGCCAAACCTTTGGCATGCCAACATTTTGGCATCCAACCAACCAGGCTCATAAACTGGTTATAAGATGGGCAGTTTGCAGCTATCGGCGTACAAACATTATTTGATTGAGAAATTTTATTAATATATTTTATACTGAATATATGTTCAAACTATTTTATTTTATTCTATAATAAACTTTTAAACGCGCATGCATTTTAGAGTTGGAGTTGTGCAGAAGAGGCTCTCATGGAAAGTATTATCCGGCCATTTGCAAGCACATGGGTAATTATTTACAACTGAATACTATTGGAACGATTACCGCAACAATTATTATTCGTTATTGTTATACATTTTACGTTGCTCACAATATAAGAAAAATAAAAACATGATGCGAGGATAAAAAATTCAAGAAAAACGGTGGCAGCTCGTTTTATGGACACAGTTACCTAGACTGACACATCATCTAAAACATGGTGAAACCATGATGAAACACCCTCTCTCAATGTATAGTTTCATCCGTTGCTTGTTTCCTAGGTTACATGCAAGACACAAGCTGTCTAGGTAATTGTGCAGCATGAAACTCATTTCACCTCTCTCTTTATTAATACACTGTGACATCATCAAAAGTGCTGATATTACAGCCTATTTAAAGCCTACTCCCACCGTCCCAAAAAACAAGTCGTTTTGAGATTCAAAATTAGTCTCATAAAACAAGTCGTTTTACCTGATTTGGCAGATTTGCATGTGCATGTAGGCATGCAACAATCGGTTAGCACCAAATCTAGCTAAAAGATAGAGACAATCAAGGTCACTTTACATTTTTGTTAATCTGTCTTAAAACATCTAGAATGACTTATTTTTTTGGGCGGAGGGAGTATGAAACTCCCACGTATATGTGTTGATCAGCAACAACAAACTGCCCTAGATTATAACTTTGCATGTTGTGTCTCCTGAATTTCGCGAAATTGTCGGTGCGCAGCCTAAACATTGACAGAGATTTCGAACGAAGGCGTGCATGCACTCCAAATCATAACTCTTAATCTGAAATTAAGTCCGTCTAAAATATTGTATGCTACTGCTGGATGGAAAACGATGTCCCTGCTTCCGTTGCGTTCGTTGGGACTTACCGATCTGTACATTTCATCGTCATCTAGCCCATGTCCATGTCAAATTGGCCGTCTAAAGGTAAACATCAGGTAGCAGTTGGAGTGTTGAGGTGCAGGCCAAGCTTCATCCCAGCTTTAGCTCTGCAACAGAGCAGGGGCCCTCCGCCGTCCCTTCTCAAAGATGGATCTTTGCATGCATGCATGCTGTCTCGTCACCATAATTTGAGCGTTAGTGTAACAGCCTAACAGTAGGGTCCTTCCTAATTAATATTCTTCATCTTTTTAATTTCTTTTCATGGACAACGATTTTGAGTGTGGGCTGTGGAGGCCTGTATCGTCCCTCTTTGAAGGAACAGTACATAACTTTGTATGTGAAAGTTGTGTGTCATCTGAAAAAGTTTGTTACGTAGTATTGTTGTAAACATAAACAATCGCATGATTAAATTCTGAACTAGATTAAACATGACAAGAACGAAACCTAGCATGCAGATCTCTAACATACTAGCAAGCATCAAGCACATCATCACGATCTCAGAAAACATGATGAACAAACCGATCGGATCACAGAGTACGTACTGAACGGTCGTAGTCGTGAAAACGAGCGGTGGAGACGGGACGACAACAGTGTTGCTGACGGATCGCAGTAGCCGGCGACGAAGACGACGGTACGCCCCGGCGTGAAGGTTGGACGGAGGACGAGCCGTGACGAAGACCTTGAGCAGTCGCGCAGAGCGCTTCCCAAAAACCTTATTCGCCCTCTCCTGGTGCAGGATCAAAAGGACGAGCGGTTCCGGAGACCTGCTCTCCCGTTCGCCGGTGCACGCCGGCGCTCGGGATGGAGTAGACTACGGTGGCGATGCAGCAGCGAGAAGAGGCAAAAAAAACCCTAGCTCGAATAGATGTATCTCTGGTAGAGGCCGATAGGTCGCAAATATAGGGAAGTTCACGATCTCACGTCGCGATCGTGATCTAAACAGTTTAGGATTCCAGATATTTTCAGACTTACAAGCCAAGTAACAAAAAACTAAAACTGCAAAAGGAAACTGTGCCCCGCAAAGGGCCAGATTTTGGTGGACCATTCACGCGGACGTCGTGCGCCCGCGCTCATTGCCCAACGAGGTGAGGCGAGCGCGCGTGTGGAGTTTTCCTTCTCTCCCTACACTCATAGCTTGAAGGAGTACCGACAACCTCCATATTTATGTTAGCCATCCCACTCCTCCACTAGCAATGTGGGACTAAAGAGTTGCACCACTTCCACCACTTCCTCATGCACACATGGGCCTTTGAGATTTATTAGGAATTCTGAAATTTGTTCATGGGCAAGCCCAAAATTCGAGCAAGTATCTCATTTGAACCGATGAAATAAAATAAGTCCGCTTAACCACAGCACGTTTTTTTGTGGAGTGATGCTTGCGGATGTTATCTTTTTGTTTTTTTTTTCAGAAGAAGCAAGGATGAAGGATTGGAAGTTGTTCAGACAGCTTTCAAAAAAGAAGTTGTTCAGACAGACTTCAGAGTAGCATCTGTCGTAGACACAACACACGTTTTCTTCTCTGGTATCAACAAAAAGAAATTCCGTAGTCGTTAAGATCTACATTAAGACTAGCATGAAGTTGTGAAACAGGGAGAGAGCAGTTTGCCTGTTGCCATCAGACGATCCGACCGATCCTCTTGTTTTCTTCTGCTCTGCTTCTCTACCTAACATATTACCCTTGAAGCTAGTAGAATCCTAACTTTTAAGTGATCCCTCTCCAGTGGGGAAGTTAGAATAAATTGGAGGGGTGCGGTGCATAGTGTTGGGTTATGAGGGGTGTAAATATGATGAAAATTCGAGTATAATCATTGTTTTTCTAAAATTTAGGAGGTGCATTAGCACCCCTAATTACTTTGAAGCTCTGCCCTGGCCCTCTCGCACATGTACCAAAATCAAAAGAGGTGCCATATTCAAAGATACAAACATAGAAAAGGATTGCCAGCAGACTCGTCTGATTATTCAAAACGCTTATTGGAGGCCTAAATCCTAATATAGGACAGAAGTCTAAGCCTGGGTTAACTTCATTCAACAACTTTAAAGACATCCATTTAGATCGAATCATGCATCAAACCGGACTTTACTTGGATGTGATGCTACAGTTGGGGAGAAATTATCATTTTTTTCAGAAGAAGCAATGATTGGAAATTCTTTAGAGTAGCATTTGTTGTTGACACAACAACACGCGTTTCCTTCTATGGCATTTTTCTAAAAATAAATTTCTTCTTTGGAATCAGCAAAAGGAAAATTCTTACTCGTCTCGTTGAGACCCACATTAAGACAGCATGCAGCTGCTTACATGTTGCAATCAGACGGTCCGATCCTCTGTTCACCTTCTACTCTCGAATCCTACTTTTTCACTTTGTGATTTGTGAAACCTTGCCAAGCATCATGAAGGAATAAACATGAATTAATAAAGGCAACCTTTGAGGATCATCATGCTGAAATGCTGAAGAAATTCAGAGATGCACACTGAACTTAATCTGCATGGACGTAGTTTATAGCTGTTTCCATTATTTTACTGTTCTGCATTCATTGTCGTGGACGAGGTCTCCTCCGTCTTCAGATTAAAAATGAGGATTAGGATACTAGAGGTCTAATTATTGAAAGGTTTTATGGAGGCAAAATATAGGACAGAGGTCTAACCTTTAGGGTCTAATCTGGCCAATAACTTTTGCAATACATGAATCTGTGATCGAGTCATGTAACCGACTAACCGGACTTTTGTTGGAAGCGACACACCACCACCATTGGTTCAAAAAAGAAGATAAAAAGGGGGTGCTGCATCATTGCAATAACAATGACCGACCATAATTGTGTGGACACGGCACGGCACGAGCATCATTCCTTCCTTGAGCACATAGCATTCCGTTTACATATTCCTCTTGGATGACAGTAACGGTTCAACAGCTCCCGATCCTTCTACCAAGCCTCGTAGCTTGTCTTTGGCCCCTCTACTTGTTTGTGCTCGATCTTTCACTTTTGGTCCACATGGTAATGATGCATTGCATCGCATGCAGCAAAGGAACTTGGTAGCTTATCATTAGCTTTCATAATCATATATACGTCCTAACTAACACGGATTACTCCTAGAATTAGAGTTCTGTTACTAACTTTTGTTACAGTGACATCGAAGCAACCAGAAAGCATGCGGTTGATTGTGGCCGAAATGGTAATGTGGCACACATGCGGCATGCCTAATCATCGCGCGGGAAAATATAGGATGAAGCACCGACGCCCGAAAAGAGCAGCCTATCATCTGTGGGTAGGAATCGTCACGGACCTCGTCAAACACAAACTGCTAGAATTGTGCTAGGATTATTCAGTGCACATGAGGGCCTGTTTAAATTCAGTGAAAAAATTTGATAAAAAATTAGACAGAACAATTTTACGACTTAAGAGTGCTAAACATAGACTAATACTAAAACCAATTACAGATCTCGTCTCGAAATCGTGAGACGAATCTAATGATTGTAATTTTTTAAATGGTTAAAAAAATTACAATCATTAGATTCGTCTCGCGATTTCGAGACGAGATCTGTAATTGGTTTTAGTATTAGTCTATGTTTAGTACTCTTAAGTTGTAAGATTGTTCTAATGATTGTAATTGATCCATAATTAATGAATGATTAGTGGATGGTTACGGTAACATGTTGCGAATCATGACCTAATTGGGCTCATTAGATTCGTCTCGTAAATTTACCCGGAGGTTATGAAATGAGTTTTGTATTAACACACGTTTAATACTTCATGCATGAAAATTCTCTTTGATGTGATTGGTGAAAAAATTGGTGAATGAATTTAAACATGCCTAAATTGCACTATCTTTGTTCATCGGGATGATATTGTGGAAGGAAAAACGACTAGCAACGTCTGAGAATGAATGCACTGAAAAACAATATGGCTTGCAAACTTAAAAAAAAAACAATATGGCTTGCAGAGGAGGAGAGTTGGCTAGAATCAAACGTTTTGGAAAGAAGGCCAGGACAAATATTAAAGGGCTGCCAAATGCACTCAATCAAGCCATGTGTGCCGTGCATTCCCTTTTATGCGTCGACGATCTAGCTAGGAAGTGTAGTCCTTTTGCAGCGGGGGTGTGTGTTGCACCTTATCCTGGATTTAGTCGGTCTAGCTATAGCTTACACGGACACTTTTTTTTCTTTCTTTTTTTTTTTTTTTTTTTGCGACAAGGCTTACACGGACACGTTGGAAACGTCGTATGATGGATATCCCGCACTAACCCCCCCACACACACACACCGACAGGCGAGTAGTAGGCGTATGTGTATACTCGTTGCACAACAGCCGCCAGGATGCGACGCCGTACCAGTTTCCCCGGAAACTCGGCGAGCACACCAGCACGGCGGCACCCACCACCGTCCACCGGCTGTGTCATCCTGGCAAGTGAAGCTTTGCTCGCGGCACGGTAACGCCACGAGTTAACAAGTAACCAGCCACACGCGGCGGCAGGCAACGGCTCCGATCGGCCGGCGGAGGAGCCTCGGCCTGACCCTGACAGGAGGGATCGAGGGAGCCGTCATTTATCGCTGCCCGGAGACCCCGCCGACACTCGCAGCCTCCAGCCGCAACGGCTCCCGACACCCACCACCCCGCGCCGTTCCACCGGCGCGCCGGGCCCCAGCGCGCGCGACCTGACCTGCCTGGCTCCGTCGTCCTCCTCCTCCCTCCTCCGTGCCGTGTCCGGCCGCACCTACCGCCCCAACGGCTCGCTACAGCGCCCGATTCGCTCGACGGGCGTCACAGGCCTACGTACACGCGACGAGACGTGACACGCCCCCCACCATGTGACCGCGTCGCCCCAACCCCAACCCCAACCCCAACCCAATCCGTCCGTTCGTGCGCCTCCCTGCTCGGCTGTCCGTCCCGAGCCGGTCGGGCCCGTGCGCCGCGCTCCTTCGAGTCTCCGCCTATTTATCCCGCGCGCCACACCTCCATCCCCTCTCCACCTCCATCCATCCTCCCCGTTGCCACTCGCCTGCACAGCAACAGCCAGCAGAGCCACCCTCGCCGCGCTCGCAAATGGCGCGGGCCACCGGCGCCGCCGCGCTCCTCTGCCTCCTCCTCCTGGCCGCCACGGGCGCCCTCGCGCAGTCCCCCGCGGCCGCTCCAGCCAAATCGCCACCCAAGTCCTCCAAGTCCACGCCGGCGCCGACAGCCACCCCGACCACGCCCACTCCGGCCGCCGCGCCGTCCACCACCACCCCATCCGCGCCCGCGCCCAAGTCCGCCTCCAAGGCCAGCCCGGCCCCAGCCGCCGCGCCAACCACCACCACCCCGGCCCCAGCCGCCGCGCCGACCAAGCCCAAGCCCAAGGCCCCCGCGCCGGCGCCCCCTGCCAAGGCCACCGCGCCTGCCCCGGCGACCCCTGCGCCGGTCGCCACGCCTCCTGCCGTCGAGGCGCCTGCGGCCGCGCCCCCCGCGCCGGTGCCCGAGGTGCCCGCCGCGGCTCCGGCGCCGGATACCACCAAGCCGACCGAGGCGCCCGCGCCCGCGCCGGCCAAGAAGAAGAAGCCGGCGTCGCCGCCGACCAAGAGCAAGAAGAAGAAGAAGGGCGCGTCGGCCCCGGCCCCGGCCGCAGAGGCGCCGCTGGCGAAGAAGCCCAAGACCGCCGACGCGCCAGTCACCGACGCCGAGGCGCCCGGGCCCAGCGGCGACGCCGCCGCCGCCGACACCGCGGTAAGCTTTTGCTTCGCCATCGCCACATTTTACTTGCCATATTCATTTCAAATTGCCTCATTTTCAAACTGAGTGCGGCAAATTAACTAGTGTTAAGACTGTTAACTGATCACTAATGCTTGAGGCACTGAGGTTAGTGCGAGTGTGCCGAACCGGAGAGCGCGCGCGCTTCTCTTTTTCTTTCACCGTCGGTGGCAGAATGTAGCCGTTGGTGCGGTGCGCTGACAGACGCCAAGGGAAAGCTGGCTCTGTTGATGGGAACAGTTGACATACGGACAGCGCGGGGCGACGGCTTGTCTGCTTCTGCCGCTGCCATCTTAATATTTTACTGCTTGGGAATAAAACTTTTCACTGAGCTGGAGTTAAAAACAAAAGTGGAGTGATTCATTCCAGATCTAATTGCTCAGTAGATTGTCCAACACCATCTGGCCATTTTTATGATCACTATCAAACCAGCACGGACATGGTACGCTCTACGCAGCCGCGTGTACTTGTACTCCTAACTCTGTAACTGCGCCACCATGTTTGGTCAGCCACCGACGGTAATCTCGGTTGCTCTCAGCATCGGGCGCACATTGATTTGTCAGTGTGCCCTCTGATCGCGAGCGCATCTTCTCGCAGTACAGTAGTTCTTTTGTTTATCAGGAGTGGCAAGAGGAAAAAAAAGGATTTACTGATGTGTGTCAAATCTTTTACAGAGCGCGGCAGGGAGGACCACGGTGGGCGCGATGGTGTCGGCCGTCGCGGTGGCGATGGGCGCGGTGGCTCTGCTCGCCTAGATCCACGGATGGCTCTGCTTTGTGCCCACAATATTGCTGCTGCTACTGTTCATTCCGGCCGTGCCACCCTTTTCCCGCTTTTCCTTTTCTGTGCATTTTGTGAAAGGGGCTGGCTGTGCCTTTCTTTGTGTGTAGTAGTAGGGCTCCACATCGCATTGATTCTCACTTGTGCGGACAGATGCATTCTTTTGGTTTAGGTCAGAGTCTCAGAGATGAGATGATAGTAGAGAGGACGACACCTGCCTGTGTAGTGTAATGTTCAGATTTATTTATATCTATATCATTGTTATGAAATGAACAAAGGGGCGAGAGCGCTCGCGTCGCTCCTGTGCGAGCGGCGGCGGACGTCCAAACCCTAGCCGCCGCCGCCACTCCCTCCCACTCCCCCCTGCCGCGCCGCCGCCGGAGCGAGTCGCCGGCAACTCGCGCGGCCCGCGGGGATGGCGGCGGCGTGGGCCCTTCCCCTTCAACCCCAGCGGCTCGGGTCGGGCGCGGCCGACCGGGCCCCCGGTGCTTGCTCGTCGGCGGCGAGGGTTCTCGCGGCGGCGGCGGTCATGGCCCCCAGATCCGGCGTCGCCCCTACCGGATCTGGGGGCTGCGCGACAGGGGCGCGAGGTGGTGCGTGGAGGGGGCGGCGGCCGACGTTGAGGAAGCGGCGGCGGCGGCGGCCGGCGCGGACGGCTCCGGCGGTGGCGGCGGCCGGGGTGAAGGGGCGCAGGGGTGGTGCAGCCGGGCCCGCCGGAGGCTGGCCGGCCGTGAGCTGGCTGGCTTGCTGGCTGGCCGGCGGTGATGGTTGGCTTGCTGGCCGTGGCCGGCCTGGTGGCTGCCCGGCTGGCCGTCGTGGCTGGCTGGCCATGGCCGGCCGTGGTGGCTGGCTAGCTGGCCGTGGCTGCACCAGGTGCGCGGGCGATGGTGGCTGAGGTGAGGGGGTTGGTACTCCTCTTTTTCTCCTCGACGGTGCTACTGGTCCGGCGTTTCTGTGGTGGTGGGGCTGGGGGCTGCAGGTGCTTGTTAGGGGCGTCGAGGTGACGTTTCGAGCTGTGCCGGGCCTCCTCCGGTAGAGGCGTTGCGGAGGCGAGGAGGAGCGGGGGTACTTGCTTAGCCAAGAACGTGCGGTTGACATGGGGCTGATTCGGGCGAAAGCCTTCACTGACGCTCCTGTCAGTGGCGATGGTGGTGGCGCCCCTGTGGCGCCGCTCTCCCTGCTGGGGGTACCATTGCGAGGCACCATGTCGCTCTTTGCACAGGCTCTCGAGGGTGTGAATCCTGTCCGTCTCTGGACGTGCGACGGCGGCGCCAGTGGCGTCGTGCCCTCCTTGGAGGCGCCGCATCTGAGATCCGCCTTGGTTAGACAGTGGTGGTGGTCGGCTGGTGGTGTTGCCCGCGCGCAGCGGCAGTGGAGGTGCGCTTGGTCCGTGTTGGCAGGGAGGTGCAGAGGACCCATGGATGCTTGAGGCCTTGGGCTGTCGCGGATGGTGCTGTCGTGATCCCGGTGACGGTTGGGCGGAGGTGTCACACTCATAGCGGTTTCAGATATCTGAGTCTTTGGCAGAGGAGTGTGAGGCGGTGGGAGAGGCGAGGCCCCCACGCAGAGTGGCCATGATCAGTGATCTTCATCGGCGCTGCAACGTGAGTGTTCTGCTGAGGCTTCACTGGGACAGGGAGATCGACGACCGTGTGTGTGGCTTGAGGGTGATGGTCCCATGGTGGAGGAGTTCGAGATGCCACTCAAGCTTGCAGCGGGCCGCGGCTTACGGCGTGGCACAGCGTTGGCGACGACGGCGCAGATCGCGGTGGTCTCTTCAGCTTCTCTCCCGGTTTGTGGTGGTGTAGTGTCATGTTGGGTGCGTTGTTCGCGTGTGTTGTTTGTATAGTGGTGGTGTTCGCTTCGGCGCGTTATGTACGAATGCTTCTTCTTCTTATATGATGTGGCAGTGCTCCTGCCTTTTATTTCAAAAAAATATATATATATATCATTGTTATTGCTTCATTAATCTCCACCCGTGTGCAACAACTTTGACGAGTAACCTACAAGCTCCATCTTAGTATGAGCTGAACGGCATCGACTGGAGTATATACAGAGACAAAATTAGTAGCAGTTGTTTCAGTATTTCACGTCTATTTCAAGGAAACGAACAAAGCCCCTCGAGCTTTTCTCACACCTTGGCCTTACTCAATGGACCACGCCCGGAAACGCCACTGCCACCAGCTAGGCGTACGAACGCTAGATAGATCTGCACCACCTCGTGATACCTATGAACACAGTAATTAAGATTTGTTGCCTTGCTACAGGTTTGTACCCGACCCGTGAGTCCGTGACTGGGGGACCAACTGCTGCCTGCTAGTGCTAGCTGCGGTCTCTGCTCTAACCATCGTCTTCCACCCAGGTTTGCGAACAGTACTCTTCTAACCATCGTCTTCCACCCTGCCAGTGCCAGGCCAACCGCGACAAGATTTGGCCTAGAGATTGACCTGTCATTACCAGGTTAAACTCGAGGATCAGTGACAGTCGTCGGTTAGTGCAGGGATTCCGCCGAGAAGCTAGCAGGCTGCGAGTGTCCATCTGATTCTGATCAGACCTGGCAAAGCACAGGAGCACCAAGGCCTTGTTTAGGCCTTGTTTACTTCCAAAATCCAAAATCCAAAATGAATGTTTAGACACATGTATGGCCTACTAAATGTAGGTAAAAAACAAATCGTATTATATAGATGGACTGAAATTTGCGAGACGAATCCAATGAGTCTAATTAGGCCGCGATTAGACACTAAATTGCTACAGTAATGCTACAGTACATGTGCTAATGACAGATTACTCAGGTTCATTAGGTTCGTCTCGCGAATTCCAAACGTAATCTGTAATTAGTTTTTTGATTAGTCTATGTTTAATACTTTAAATGTGAAAAGATTCCCTTCCAAAATAATTTCACCGCGGAACTAAACACGGCCTTAGTTCCAAAATCCAAAATCTAAAATGAATATTTAGACACATGTATGGCGTACTAAATATAGGTAAAAACAAATCGCATTATATAGATGGACTGGAATTTGCGAGACGAATCCAATGAGTCTAATTAGGACGTGATTAGACACTAAATTGCTACAGTAATGCTACAGTACATGTGCTAATGACAGATTAATTAGGTTCATTAGGTTCGTCTCGCGAATTCCAAACGTAATATGCAATTAGTTTTTTAATTAGTCTATGTTTAATACTTCAAATGTAAAAAGATTCCCTTCCAAAATCTTTTCACCGCGGAACTGCACACGGCCGAAGTGTGTGTGTCTGCACGCTTGGTGGCAGGGACGGAGCTAGCGGTGGGGCTGGAGGGGCTCCAGCCCCCCCTACCACCATGATCCCCTTAAGCCCCCTCTAAGCGCCCCCTTAAGAATTTGAGGAGGAGTAAGAAGGAGAGGAGGGGCTGGAGGAGGAAGAAGAGGAAGCAGCCCCTCCTGCCGGCCAATCCTGGCTTCGTCCCTGCTTGGTGGGCAGGCAGCAGGCTGTTCAGGCCGGCCTGCTGGGCCTCGTCTACGTTCCTTTCTTCATAGGGCCTTGATTAGCTTTCTAGCTGGGCCTGCTACATCTTCTGTACGTCGTTCCACGCAGGAAAAAGTCTCTTTTACCCCTGACACGACGCGTTTCCTCCCTATAGTCGAAAACCATTTATCTAAATCCCTCAACTCACAAAACCGTTCAAGTTACCTCCTCCACTCGAATCCACTCCGGTTTTGTCCCCGCTGGCGCCATGTCATCGTCACGTCGGGTTACACACGTGGCACGGGACCCACATGTCATTGCCTCGACCCCCTCTCTCCCCTCCCGATCCCTCCCTCCTCTCTTCCTCTCTCTACTTCCTTTCTCCTCGCTGCCTCCGCCGCTGGCGTCCGCTCGCCACTCCTCGCTCGGGCGCTAGGCCGGCGACGGGGCGAGCGTGGCATGCTGCCGCTTGCTCAGGCGCTGGGCGCGAGGCTCCGGCCGCGGAGTGGTGCCTCGCGCCGCGCCTCCAGCGTGACCTCCGTGGCCGTGCAGGGGAGGAGGGGTGCGGCCGGCGGCGTCGAGCGAGGCCCTTGCTGCTGGGACGACTGAGGATGGAGAAGAGCGGCTGTCGCTGACGATGGAGGAGCCGCGACCGGTACCGACGATGGAGAAGTGCGGCCAGAGGAGGAGAGGCCTCGGCGAGCGCGCGCCTCGGCTGGCCACCGCGAGATCGATCCGGCAGGCTCGCGCAGATCAAGGCCCAACGCCCGAGCGGACGGGCGTCGGCCTCGTGCTCGCCCCGCCGCTAGCCGGAGCCGCCGGCGTCACTTCTGTTCACCGGGGCAAATCGAGGCCGGGCTCGCGCAGATCGTGCCCCTGAGACCCTGCATATCCCTTTGGAAAAAGTCCCTTTTACCTCCTTTGACACGGCGATGAGTCCGCGTTTCCTCCCTGAAGTCGAAAACCGTTTATATGGATCCGGGAACTCACAAAACCGTCACATTACCTCCGTCACCCGAATCTACTCCGGTTTTGTCCCTACTAGCGCCATGTCATCGCCGCGTCGGGTTACACGCGTGGCACAGACATTAAAAAATAAACAAGATATGCCATGTGTCACAAGGAGAAGAGTTAGAGGAGAATATTCCCTAAAGATGCTCTCAGGGAACTCAACTCTCCCAAGGCACCTCCCCTCTTCAAGTGCCTATAAATATGAGGGGATGGGACTGAATTGAGGATACATTCCACCATCCAACTTTGAGAGATCCTCTTGAGTTTAGTGCTTAGTAGAGTAGGTAGAGAGTGAGGGGTTGTTGTGAGAGGGGTGCAAAGGTGTTGGCACTTCCCTCTCATGCTTGTACTCCACGAATGCTGCTACACTCCAATTAGAATAAAATGAGTATTCATGCATATTCTATTTAGAGCAAAGTAGTGTTCTTTATTTCTTGGTTATTTCTTACTAGAGTGTGTGGGCTAGAACTACCACGAGAGGGTCCATCGTTCCGTCTTAGAACGGGTACTACGGTATTGCTTGGGGAGCTCAGTCGTAGTAGGATCACAGTAGTAATTGGTTGAGTAGGTGTGGTATCTAACTACTAGCTATGGGACGTTTACGCATCTTATCCCACGACTTAGTAGGGGTAGTCCACTGGTAGTGACAGCACCTGATAGGATGGTCCAATCTCCCACATTTGGATAAGTCACGGAGCAAATAGCCGGAGTCGCCTGTGATTGCAGGGTAAGCCGGTGTCCGAAACAGTGATAAATAGATTGTTCTAACCTCCCCAATACAAGAACTATCCATTAGGAATACCCTCTACCCTATACCTTTCATTCGTGGTGTGTCATTGGGTTGGCTAGTATCTGTTAGTGCACACACGTTCCTTGGATTCGATACCCTTGGAATACTCTTTTAAGGGCAAAGCTCCAACGACATATGTGTGCTTGCATATTTACATCGAGAATGTTATCTAGCGTCAACAAGCTTTCTAGCGCCGTTGCCGAAAAACAGTTGTTGTATCTACTCGTGCCTAGTCACCCTCGTATCTCTTTTTTTTTCTTTAGTCCTTTATCTCTTCCTTACCCTTCTATCATGAACCAGCTTTCTATCCACAACCTTTATTCTCCTAGGGGCAAATTCTTTGAGCCACCACCATCTGAACACCAAATTCTTTCACCTGGCTATGACCTCAGCCCCGAACTACTCACCTTGGTTCAGAAATCAACCTTCTCTGGGTTACGTGGTGAGAACCCATATCATCATCTCCGAGAGTTTGAGACATCGTGCTCATGCTTCGCAATAGCGGGCATACACCATGACACCTTTAGGTGGAAATTGTTTCCTTTCTCCCTTGAGGTGGTACTACCATAATGCAACACAGAGTAGACGGTAGCTAGGATAAATTTAGAGACAACTTTAGCCTCGCCTTCTTCCCCCAGTCCCGTGAAGCTACCTTGCGGAAGGATATGCTCAGCTTTCAGCAGAGCAACGGAGAAACCATAAGTGCGGCTTGGACTAGATTCCAACTTTTGGAGGATTATGGCCCAGCCTTGTTCGTAGCCAAGCATGTGCTCCTTGAGCACTTTTACTCGGGCCTCGATGAGGAATCCACACTCTTTCTTGGCGCAGTCGCTAGGGGATGTTTCGCACATAAAACTCCTAAAGTGGGAAGATAACTCCTTGATCGTATCGTCGGAGAACTCCCCCTTGAATACGAGCCAAGTCCCCCTTGAGAAGAGCGATGTCTAACACTAAGGATAATGTAGCAATCGAATCCAATTCGTTGCCATCCACATCCTCAGATTCAGCTCTAGAATCCTTATCCGAACCACGGGCTTCAAAGGAATAAGAAATTCAACCTTCGATGCTCCCCTTCAACTTCGAGGATGAACTCTTTGAAAATTATAGAAACGCCTCGAGATGTCTTAGTAAGAGGAAATCATTGGTTCTCGTCCCTCCTGACGATCCTATTGGAAGTTTCCTTCCTTGAAGAGAATGTTTAGGAGCTGACTAACATTATGACTCACGAAAGGTCAAGGAAGCTGGAGCTATCATCAGAAGTTCTCCGGATGAGCCCCCCTCCCGTGACCATTCCGTGTGTCATAAGGGGACCCAATGAATGTCCTCTAGAAGGAGCCCTCTTATATCCAAATCCATCAGTCTCAGCTTAGTACCTTTTGACAGAACCTTCCATTCGGCCTATGATACCTCCTGATCCACCTGACGAAGCAATTCTTAATGAGGCTACAAATGAGGAGTGGTTGTATGGAGTGAGATGACTTTCCGAAGCAGTTTGGATTGGTTCTCCCTCTACTATCCTTCCTTTTTCCATAAAAGGGGATCACAGTAGAAGCCTATCTTAACCCCATTATGGAGGTTAATGTGAGGCCATGGCATTTAGCGTACACTCTTTTTTGAAAAGTGTCGCTAAGACCATCCGACAAGCTTCTGAAGAGTTGTGCCTTTGGAGACATCCTTGAATGTCAGGGGATTGCAAGTGCCATGCCACTCATGATAAACAAGATCGAGCTCATCCTAGACTTCCATATCTTCGATACCCTCGATCTTGATCTTTTCCTAGGCTACCCGCTAGAAAAACATTTTGATGCATCTAATGGGAGCCTAGATGGAAAGCTTGGGGAAGTTGTCTTCGCCATCGCTAACTCTTATCCAGAAGATCCTAGAGTGAAGCTTCTCCCAAAGCAAAACCCGCTCGATAAGGTGATGTATGTATCTCCATTCGTATCATCCGAGCTCGTCCACTTCGAAGTTGCAGAATTTGCTGTTCTCAATGAGCACGACTCAGAAGACACCCTTCACCTTTGTGAAAACGAACGGTCGTCATCACCCTCTACCGAGTTTGATTTTCTTCCTACCGGCCTGTACTATCTTGTTCCAGATTATGATCCAGAATCAATGTTGAGCTGTATCAGGATGAATCTCTTGAGATGGAGAACCTATGGGCCATGGGGGTTTTACTTTTCTCGTCGCTCATATACTGTTGTATAAATTGAAATACTGTTCAAACTAAACGCAATATCTAACTGTTCCAACTTTCAAGAATTCTTATTGAGAAACAAGCAGAACAGAAACGTGAGACAGACGAATAATCAAAATTCAAAATGCGTACTTGAGAGACTACTACGAAATATAGCATTATAAATATCTGCAGTCACACATGGTCTGAGGCCGCCACATACACTCAGAGCAGCTCGATATTAGCTAGGGCAGGGGCAGGCAAGCAGCGGGCAGCGTTACGAATTAACGTAACGCTCGACCCCCGCTACTCGCCTCTGCTCCAAAATCATCACGTACGGTAGCCATGGACGTGGAGCTTCTGTACCAACCCCTACTCCTGTCCATCCTCGCCATTGCACTGATCCGGATCATCCGGCCCTTCCTGACAAGTCCGCAGAAGGCTCGGCTCCCGCCGGGCCCGTGGAAGCTGCCAGTGATCGGCAGCATGCACCACCTGGTGAACGTGCTCCCGCACCGCGCCCTCAGAGACCTCGCCGGCGTACACGGCCCGCTCATGATGCTCCAGCTCGGCGAAACCCCTCTCGTGGTCGCGTCCTCCAGGGAAATGGCACGCCAGGTGCTCAAGACGCACGACGCCAACTTCGCCACCCGCCCCAAACTCCTCGGCACCGAGGTCGTGCTCTACGGCTCGTCGGACATCGTCTTCTCGCCCTCCGGCGAGTACTGGCGCAAGCTCCGGCAGCTCTGCGCCGCCGAGATCCTCAGCGCCAAGCGCGTGCTCTCCTTCCGGCACGTAAGGGAACAACAGGTGATGTATATATCTTGAGCTAGCTACTGCATGTCATTACAAAAATATTAATTCTCGACGAAGTGAAGAAGTTGATCGACCTCCTCATGATCACATTAATTAATTTTCTTCTTCTTTTTTCTCTCCATTCCTGTGTTTATAGATGGCGAGTGAGGTGGAAAGGATCCGAGCGGCCGGCCCGTCGACGCCGGTGGACCTGAGCACGATGTTCCACGACATAGCGAACGGGATCGTGGCCCGGGCATCGTTTGGGACCGCGCTGAGGAACACCGACGAGTTCCTGTCGGCGCTCAAGGACGGGATCATCCTGACGAGCGGGTTCATGATCCCCGACCTCTTCCCGACCTGGCGATCCGCGCTCGCCGCGGCCACCGGCATGCGGCGCGCCCTCGAGGGGGTCCACCGCACGGTCGACTCCACCCTGGACGGCATCATAAGGGAGAGGAAACGCATCCGCGGCGGCATCATCGGCAGCGGCGAGGAGAACCTGGTCGACGTGCTCATCGGCCTGCAGGAGAGGGGCGGGCTGGGGTTCGACCTGAGCGAGGAAACCATCAAGGCCGTCATCTTCGACATGCTCACGGCAGGGACTGGCACGCTGGCGTCGGCGCTGAGCTGGGGCATGTCGGAGCTGGTGCGTCACGAGACGGCCATGCGCAAGCTGCAGGCCGAGATCCGGGCCGCGTTCCGTGGCAAGGCGACGGTCATGGAGGCCGACCTCCAACTCCAGTCACAAAGCAGCAACCTCCCTTACCTGAGGCTCGTGATCAAGGAGACGCTCCGGCTGCACCCGCCGGCTCCGCTGCTGGTGCCACGGGAGAGCATCGCCGAGTGCGAGATCGAGGGGTACATGATCCCGGCAAGGTCACGTGTCATCGTGAACGCGTGGGCCATCGGGAGGGACCCGGAGTGCTGGGGGGAGGACGCCTGCGAGTTCAGGCCAGAGCGGTTCAAGGGCAGCGGGATCGAGTTCAACGGGGCCAGCTTCGAGTTGCTGCCGTTCGGTGCTGGACGCAGGATGTGCCCCGGGATCGCCTATGGGATCCCCATCTTGGAAATGGCGCTCGTGCAGCTTCTCTACCATTTCGATTGGTCGCTGCCGGACGGTGTGGCTGAGGTGGACATGGAGGAGGCGCCTGGCCTTGGCGTCCGCCGCAAGTCGCCGCTCCTTCTCTGTGCCACCCCGTTCGTCACCATGTGAGAGTCTGTGTGCCAAGCAGCAAGCTAGCTAAGCTACCTGGCATCCAAGTCAGCGTGTGTTTGTCCTCCTCGACAATAAAACCTCAAAGCTTCATTCAGTAATGGTTATATATGCATCACCCGAGAGGTATCACCATGCATATTATTATTGGTGCTAGCACCCCAAATGTATAGCCTTGCATGTCGGCCTGATGATGTGGCGATGTGCCTTTGTACTTTATATTATTATTGCGTCAATAAAGGACATAAATTTTGTATGCAAATGGTTTATATTATTCACTGCAACCTGCAGTTTGAAATTCGGAAGTCCTTGCCTACTTTGTCAGGTATATCACATGCATGTCGATAAAAAATTTCGAGAAGTAATTCAATCCTGTCTATGACAGAGAAAAAGACAAGTTAAAGGTGTATGCAAAGCTTGAAACAGCTCACGCATCGCAATCACAGTGGTTGCACGCTGGTTTGTTTTTACCAATCTGGAAACGTACGTAAACCATTTCCCATTCGCATTTTCCACGCACAAAATGGCTTCATGTGCATAGGAAATGCCGCCAACGAAAATCCAATATGTGCTTGTGAGCCTCTTAACGCAGCTGCAAATGAAAATACCTTAACTCACTACCGGATTCGCCGCCTTTGCCGTGTGCCAGAAGCACACGGCAAAGGTCTATTTGCACACGGCAAAGCTCTTTGCCGTGTGCGGCTCACGGCAAAGAGCACACGGCAAAGTTTGGCCGGCAAAGGCCATCTTTGCCGTGAGCCCCAACTCGGGCACACGGCAAATCTTTGCCGTGTGCCAAAGCCTTTGCCGTGGGCCGTTGTGGGCTTAACGGCCGTAGCCGTTACGAATCTTTGCCGTGTGCCGTCACGGCGGGCTCACGGCAAAGATTTCCGCCAGGTGGGCCCAACCTGAGCTCTTTGCCGTGGGCCAAAGCTGGCGGTCCACGGCAAAGATTGCCGCCAGGTGGGCCCAACCTGGGCTCTTTGCCGTGGGCCAAACCAGGCGGCTCACGGCAAAGATAGCCGCCATGTGGGCCCAAACTGGGCCTTTGCCGTGAGCTGAGGTAAAAGCACACGGCAAAGAAAGTACAAGGTATTAAAAGAAAGTAAATATACGTAACAGACTTCATCATGTGTGTCTAAATTTACTTCAAGCTGGCAGTAATATATTTAAGTGACTAGTGCATGAAAAAGGACAAGTTAAAGGTGCATGCAAAGCGTGAAACAACTCACGACATCGCAATCACGGTGGATGCGCCTCCTACGAAGACCCGGGGGCAAAAGCCTCTTTCTCAAAAAAAAAAAAAAAAACTGAAAATGTAAGCCATTTCCCATGCATTTTTCAGGAGGGCAAACATCCCCTTTCTTCTTCTACCTAAGGCCAGAACCCAGCCAACTCCCTCGCCCGTCTGTCCGCTGACGCCACCTCCAACCACCCGTGCGCCACCACCGGCCATGGCGCAGGGACGGCGACAAGGACAGCGAGCGCAGCGCGCCTTCTCCACCGAGCCGAGCAATGCCATCGGCAAAATTCGTCTCTGCTCCTCCTCCTCCTCCAAATCCTCTCCGCCCAAAGCACCACCACATCCCCCTCTACCTCCACATCAACTTCTCCCTCAGCTCCGGCCAACGACTCGCCAAGGATTTCAAATCCCGCGGTCGGTTCGCCATTGCCATTCCTTCCTGTCAAACACCTTAGTACATGCGGCTCGTCGTCGTGACGTGTAGAACCTAGTCTCGCCGCCGGTCATCGCCTTTCTGGGGAGGTGTTCGCCGGTCGATCCCCGCATGCCCTCCAAGCGGTACGTCCAAGGGGTAGGAAGAGAGAGGGGAATCACAGGGGTAAAAATCGTCATTACCTTCACTTAATATCAAAAGTTACATCTATGTAACAGCAATGGCAATTAAGAGATATAAAATCAAAATCAATTGCATATAAAGGATGTCTATATTTTGGATGGCAATTTGCCCAATACCTTAACTTTGTATTAAAAGAATTTCTCTACTATGTGTACTTGATTTCCGGTTCAACATACAATACGTATTAAAAGAAAGTCAATACGTGACGGCATGGCGACGGTCAAGTACACATGATGTGGTATGTGCCATTTGTCAAAAATGACCTTTGATGAACTGATGATGTGTATACCATTTGTAAGTTAAGTGATTCAAGTGAGAATTTAATACAAGTTTAATGACTCGCTAACATTTTACTCATCATGTGATGAAGAAGCAACTAAACATGTCATCGTGCCATGGGGGTCTTGCGGGACGAGAGGACGCGTGCACGAGTTGTGCCGCCCTGCTTGCCACCTCACGTGGCCCGCCCTGCCCTTCTCGCGGTTGCCGAAGCTGGGCCGCACGTCCTCGCGCCCTAGAGCGGAGGCAACTCGCAAGCGGCAAGGTGGACCACCTGTCCACCACGGGAGCTCGCCCCTACTGCATGCAGAGCCGCTGCAGGCCGGCTGTCGTTGCCTCGATCCGCCTAGGTGCGCTTGCCGCTGCTTCAACCGGCCGCCGCCCAGGCGCACCCACCCCTGCGCCCGCGAGCAAGCCGCGCAGGCCGCCCCCGACGCGGATGTGACAAGTCCCACCTGAAATCCGCCTCTTATTGCGCGCGCTGATGTACCACGTCAGCCTCCTTCTACCTCCGGCCGCCGCACAACTCGTCGCCTTCTCTCCAGCCTGCCGCCGACGCCGCCTGCCGGGCCGCCGCCGCCGCCACCACCCACGGGCCACGGCGAGCACACCGCTGCCCGAGCTGGCCACCTACCCTCTCCGCTGGCTCCTCCCCCGCCCCCGCCGCGTCCGTCCCCACCGCCGGTCCACATCTCCTCCGGCAACCTCCGCCCCCGCCACAGCACCGCCCACAGGCCATCCTCCCCCACCCGGCCGGCGGCGCCATCGCCGCCCGGCCTCACCTCCACCAACCCGCCACCGCCGCCGGGGCGGCCACCGCCGCCGGGCCTGCCACCGCCGCCGGCCATCCCTCTAAATCCGGAGAAAGTGATAGCCCCGGGCAACCCCAAACAATAAGGCTACCCCCTCCAGCGTCGCCCGCGGCCGGTGACGACCTCGCCGCCGGCCGTCCCGCCCACCAACCCGCTCGGGATGGCGCCCTCCGCCATGGCAATCCCTACCTCCAATCACCCTAACCCTAACCCTAAGCCACTGTCCTCCGCCATCACCCGCGGCCGACGGCGATGCGCCGCCGCCCGCCCCGCCCACAACCCGCTTGGGATGGCGCCCGAACGAAGAGGAGGCGGCCGGCGGCCGGAGGGAGAAGAGAGACGGACAGGGACGGCGGCCGGAGGAAGAAGCTTGCTGACGTCATCACCACGCCACGCTGATGTCATCAATCATTACCACGCTGGCGGCTGCACGAATCTTAAAGCAGGAATCTGACGGTTACGAATAGGGGCGGACTTCAGGTGTTGCTTACCAGAACGTTTTCGAGGCCGCCCCTCCGGCCTTTGGCCGGCGCCCGCAGGTAAGCCGTGCCAGGCCCCGTACCTACCGGCCGGCGGCCGCCGTTTATGCTGCCTGGGCGCGTCGGCCCCTTCGGAGGCAGTCAGCGACTCAGCGCACTTTTTTTTTTGGTTGCATGCTTTTTGGCTCTGAAATTTTATCACAAATGGAGGTCAATTGTGCTGACAAGTGTTTGCGCCGTGGGTCTAGATTCATTTGTGTTGTCAGGTGCTAACAATGCCCGCCAGCACGATAAATGGCATGTGTTAATACAAATTGTTTCTGGATCAGGGCATTAGTCTCTATCAAGCCATTTACATCAGAATTGTGTGAACAGTACACAAAGGGTCCTGGCATGCATACATCAAAGGTGCACATGTGCAGTACATGAATCCATTGAGAAAAGATACAAGCAACTGTAGATCGTAAACCAAAAGATACAAGCATTATTGCATCGTCCTACCATATGCAGTCTGCCCTACACACTACGGGAGAAAGGACTTTCGGTCCCTCTCCCTTAGTACCGGCTGCGCGGAACCGGTACTAAAGTACCGGCCCAGGCAACAGTGTCCGCAAAGCCATGTTAGTACCGGTCGAGGGCATTAGCCGGTACTAACGTGTGTCATTTAGTACCGGCTGGTGTTATTGGCCGGTACTAAATGGGTGCGCCACTTTAGTACCGGTCAAAAACACCACCCGGTACTAAATGGCGCACGTTAGTACCGGCTGATGCCTTGGACCGGTACTAACGTGTTGTCTTCTCTCGAGTTTCAAAAATATTTAAGTCGTCATCATATTCTCTCATCTATTTACTCATGTTCTCTCCTTCCTGTCTTGTCCCTTATCTTTTCTCTCCTCACATTCTCTTCTTCCTTTTCTCCCATCTCATCTCCTCTCTTCGATCTGTGCAGGGGTCAGGCGGCTGGCGGCGGCGGTCGGCGCGCGGGGCACGCCGCGGGCGCGCGGGCACAGGCAGCCGGCGGCGGCGGCCGGCGCGCGGGCGCAGGCAGCCGTCGCGCGCGTGGCAGCCTGGGAGCTGTGGCCGGCGGGGCACGCGGGCGCGGCGGGCTGGGAGCTGCGGCCGGCGGGGCACGCGGGAACGCGGGCGCGGCGGCCGGCGGGTCTGGGATTCGATGTATTCTTGTGATCTTGTATGTGGTTGTGATTTGATTGTATGATATGGTTGTGATTCGATTTTGTGATGTGTGCTTGTGATTCAATTTTGTGATGTGAATTAGTTTGTGATGACCGTGCGGGAACAGAAGAAGAAAGAAGATAAAAAAGAAAAAGAAAAGAATATGAGAAAAGGAAAAGAAAAAAAATGTACGTTTGGGGAGCAAGCATGTTAGTACCGGTCCGTATCACTGACCGGTACTAACCTGCGCACGTTACTACCGGCTGGCTGTGACCGGTACTAACGTGCGGCACGTTAGTACCGGACCTTTAGTACCGGCCATAGCGACCGGTACTAACCCGTCCTGTGACCGGAACTAAAGGCCAATTTTCTTGTAGTGACAGTGAGATTCAACAACGAATGACCGGTTGAAATTTCATCGATCAGATAGGGGTAGAAAAAATTTCGATGAAAGTAGGTAAGTGTCACATCGAACGAAATTTACCATTTAGGAGTAGTAAACGTGTACTATTAATAAAACTAATTATAGATCTAACATGCTCATCGCGAGACAAGTCTAATGACGGGTAATTAGATGGTAATTAATCATAATTAGTGAATAGTTACTGTAGCATTACTGTTGCAAATCATGGATTAAGTATGCTCATTAGATTCGTCTTGCGAAATACACTCCATCCATGTAATGTGTTATTTTTTTCGTCTAGATTTAGTACTTCATTCATATAACACTACTACACAAACCACTTTAACAAACGGGCCATCACAATCGGTTTTGAGAAAACCGGCTGTGATAGGGCATCACAACCGGTTTTTTGTTAGGTGGGGCAAGCTGCCGTCAGAACCGGCTGTGATGCCCCGTATCACAGCCGGTTTTCTCAAAAACCGGCTGTGATAGTCGGCCGGCACATCACAACCGGTTTTTGTTACAAACCGTTTGTGATAGTGGTAGGTGGGATTTCTTTGAAGAATCACTCCATCAACTTATTTTGAGGTGGGTAACTAGCAACCATTTCAATTTTGAGCATGTTTCATCCACTAGATTTTGAAATTTGGCATGAATTTGATGGATGGGCTTTTGTTCCATTTTAGAGAGCATTTCTTGCCAAATTGCAATAGGGAAAGTGGGATTTCTTTGAAGAATCACTCCATCAACTTATTCTGAGGTGGGTAACTAGCAACCATTTCAATTTTGAGCATGTTTCATCCACTAGATTTTGAAATTTGGCATGAATTTGATGGAGGGGCCTTTGTTCCATTTTAGAGGGGTATTGTTGCCAAATTTCAATAGGGGAAAGTGGATTTCTTTGAAGAATCACTCCATCAACTTATTTTGAGGTGGGTAACTAGCAACCATTTCAATTTTGGGCATGTTTCATCCACTAGATTTTGAATTTTGGCATAAATTTGATGTAGGGACTCTCTTGTTCCATTTTAGAGGGGATTTTTTGCCTAATTTTTTCAATGGAGAAAGTGGGATTTCTTTGAAGAATCACTCCATCAACTTATTTTGAGGTGGGTATTAACTAGCAACCATTTCAATTTTGGGCATGTTTCATCCACTAGATTTTGAATTTTGGCATGAATTTAGATGGACAACGATCGAGGCTGGATGTACAGGCCAGCGGCCAAAAGAGATGTCATATATATCAACGGCGTTGATTCATTTGTGAAGGTTGTGAAGGCTTACATCAACACGAGTGATGGATATGTGTACTGTCCATGCTATGACTGCAAAAAACCAGAAACGGTTTCATAACGTCGAGCAGATCCGGTATCATTTGTTGTCTAGGGGGTTCGTGGCAAACTACAAGATTTGGAATAAGCATGGTGAGGAAGGTGAGAATGAAACCACGCAGCAAACTACCCGAGAGAAGATTAGGGAAACATTACACCATCAGGCCACACAGGCAGTGGAACTTGAAAATCAGCCAGAACCGATCGAAGAAACATATATGAAAAACATCGGTGAAACCTTCGCCGAGACATTAGCTGCGGATGATGTGGTTGATGGTCTTGACCAGATGATACGTGATGCGGAGCCAGAATGCTTGGATGCAAAGAATCTGAAGAAGCTCGAGAAGATGAGAAAGGATGCCAAGACTCCATTGTACAGTGGTTGTAGCCTGTCGAAACTTGAAGCTGACCTCTTGCTACTGGAGATGAAGGCAACAAACGGTCTGTCAGACACGGTCTTTGACATTTTGCTGAATATTCTGGAGAAGATGCTTTCCAGCCCTAATGGGTTGCCGAAGAACACATACCAGGCAAAGCAAATGATATGTCCGATTGGGCTAGAAGTACAAAAAATACATGCATGCCCAAATGATTGCATCTTGTATCGTGGTGACTATAAAGAATTAGATGCATGCCCTAGTGTGTGAAGCTTCAAGGTACAAGTCTGTATCAGCTATACATATGACATGTGATCGAAATAAAAGACCACCCGCCAAAGTCGTCTGGTACTTTCCCGTGATTCCTCGATTGAAGCGTTTATTTGCAAACCCAAAGACAGCAAAGCTTATGCGTTGGCATGAAGAAGAGCGTCTGAACGATGGAAAGCTTAGACATCCGGCTGACGGTTCACAGTGGAGGGCTATCAATTATCATTTTAAGAAGAAATTTGCCAGTGAAATAAGGAACGTAAAGTTCGGATTGAGTACTGACGGTATGAATCCTTTCAACATGGTTAGCAGCAAACATAGCACCTGGCCTGTCACTCTTTGCATATACAACCTTCGCCTTGGCTTTGTATGAAGCGGACGTATATTATGATGCCTTTGCTAATCGAAGGGCCAAAGGAGTCCCAAATTTTTTCGAGTCTTATTCTATTTTCTATGAATTAAATGATTTTTTGGCTGTGGAAATTAAAAATTATATCACAAACAGGTTTTGATCTCAGGTATCACAACCGGTTTTAAACAGAAACCGTTTGTGATTTCGAGCTTCACAAATGGTTTCTGATAGAAAACCAGTTGTGATAGCTGCATCACAAACAGTTTTTTAGTCGAAACCGTTTGTGATGCTTTTCCCCCAATCTAAATAGGCAAACCCGCGCGCGCCTGCTCCAAATTTTTCAGTTCTACCGCCGCGCTCCGCTCCGCTCTGCTCGCCGTCACGCTCCACCTCGACGCCGCAGGCCGCACGCGGCGCGGTGCTCCCCCTCGACGTCGCAGGACGCTGGTCGCGCTCCCCTCGACGCTGCAGGCCGCTCACCGCGGTCCCCCTCGACGCCGTAGGCCTCTCACCGCCGCAATCACCACGCTCCCCCTGGACGTCACAGTCCGGTCGCCACGCTCCCCTCGACGAGGCCAGGTCGCCCGTCGCGCTCCCCCTCGACGCCGTCAGGCCGTCCGCCGTGCTCCACCCCGACGCCCGCAAGCCCCGACCCCGGCGCCCCCGCGCTCCACCAAGTCGCTGCTCCACCTGGACGCGCCCAGCAGTCCACCTCGACGCTGCTCCCACCCAACGCGCAGCCCAGACCCCAGGTGAGCTCCGGATCCACCCCCCCTCCCCCCACTGCATTGAAGGTGTTCGATGAAATGTATTGAAGCAGTTGAAACGAGATTTCGTGCATAAATTTTGCAAAGTCCATGTATAAAAGTTGTAGCTGGTATATAGGGGATCAACTTTTGCTAAACGAGCTAGGATCCAAACTGTCAACCAAAGGCCAAATTTGATTTGGGTTAAGTCTGAAATTTGAGTTATTTGGCTGACTTTAGGCTCGAATTTAAAATAGGTTTGATTTGAAAACCTAAGGTTGTAGATGATTTTTCAAGAGTCCAAACTACCAATATTCTAACCATGATGTTGTTTTGGTTGGATGTTGATCTAAATAGAAAGTTATTAAATTCTAAAGATAGCTAACTGCTGCTATCAACCAACACTTAGCCAAATTCTGAAGTTCCAAAAAACAGGGGTTTGACTGGATTTTGACCATGATTTTGAACAAGTTAATGATGTTTTTTATCAAACTCAACATGCCTAGATGAAATTACATACTTAAAAGTGTTATTTTCATGTTGGCCAAAAATTAGCTGCTTAAGTGTTTTTAATTTTAATTAAGCTCCCAAAATGGTTAAATTGAAGAGGCTAGACTTGTTCAAATTTTTCGGGTTTTGCTACAAATCTTGAAACTGTCTGTAGGAAAGCCATTAATATATACCTAGCATGTAGTGGAAGTTTATAAATCAGAATCTTAGTTTGTATTCACTTTATGTAAGGAAAATGTGTCATTTCACACGGTTGAGAGCCCGTTTTGGCAAAGAGGACGCGAATGAAGCGGAGATGATGGTGCTCACCAGGATGGCGGAGATGATGGTGCTAACCACGAAGGAAGCCCTTCCGCGTACCTCAACCTAGACTTTGGTGCTGAGGAGGTAATTCTTTTGCACACACCTTTACTATCATTAGTTTGGTGCCAAATTGATCTCATTAGTTTTGATCTCTGCGCGTAGGAGCATGTCGAAAACAGGTCAGAGGTGACCGAAACATCAGAAAAACCTAAGGGCAAGCGAGGTCGAAGCAAGATGCCTCAAGGTCGAACTGTAATAAACGCGGTCGATGCATCCGGAGAGCCAATAGATCATATTACGGTCCAGGGGCCTTACAAGACGGTCCATCGAAAATATAGTGAGGGACAATGTTCCGATAAAATATCAGAGCTGGAACGGAAAGGAGAATCCGACCTTGACAGTGCCGGACGAGATCAAGGAGTTATGTTGGGAGAAGTTGTTGGAGAGCTTCAGCTTCCCAAGTGACAAGGCGCGAGAAATAGCGAAGAAAAAGGTCTTGAGGACAATGGGTGAGAGATTTAAGCAATTTAGGTGTGCACTATATAAGCATGTCAAGCGGGAACCGAGCCAGACTAGGATCAATACCCAAGTCAAAGGCCTTACTGGGCTGACTTTCTTGCATACAAGAGTACTACTAAGGCCAAAGAAATGAGCCAGCGGAACATTGAAAATGCACTGAGTAACCCCCTCCATCATAACTTGGGAACTCGTGGGATCGTGCGCAAGTTACCCCAATAGGACGCACAGTTTGAAGAGATGGAAAAGAATGGTGTCGTGCTCGAGACCGTAGGTTGGGAGATGCGTGCTTTGATATTTGCTCTCTCCCATGGGAATAGACACGGTCCTGATGGAAAGCTTGTGAGCAAAGATGAACGTGCCGAACATGTGGTGAAACAGATCCAAGAAGTACGTGAGGAGATTGCCTCAGGTGCTTTTGTTCCAGATAGGGAGAATGACGTGCTGAGCCGAGCCTTGGGAACCAAAGAGCATCCTGGCCGCGTACGAGGAATGGGGCTAGTTCAGTGGGAACTTGGCTTCGCTGAATATTCAGACTCGTACAGAAGTCGATCAAGGTCGAAAGCACAGCGAGAAGCAGTGGTTGAAGATCTTATGCAGAAAGTTCGTGATGAAATGGATGCTTCTCAAGCAAAGTGGCGTGAGACAATTCGCGAGGAGATTCGTGGAGAGTTGCTTGAGCAAAGCCAGAGCCAGCATCCTCTTGTTGCAGCTCAAGATGGCGGCGACATTCTCGCTAGCCCAGTTGTGTTGTCTCGTAGCAGTTGCGGGAGTAACGCGCATCCCCCCGTAGAAGACCCCAATAACAGATTCCCGGTGGATGAGATCACTGAACCAAAGGCTTGTAAGTTATATGTGATGTCGGGGTTTATCAAGACCAAGGTGGCCATTAGTCCAGCTCAGCCTACCCGAGAAAAAGAGGTTTTGCATTGAAGTGAACTGCCGACCGGTTTTGCAAGAGTGACACTTGACACACTTGTCAAGAAGAAATACGGCGTAGTTGAGTTGGAAATTCCAGGGCAGGATGACAAGGTTAAGCTCAAGGATAACCTTGGATGCTTTGTGGCGTGGCGGAAGCGCTACATATCCTTTAATGATTCAGACTCGGAAGGGTCGTCAGACGATAACACTTTTCATCAGAGAGGGTACCAAGTCAGCCTAGCCCTCAAATAGATCAGAGTCCGCCTCGGAATGAACCAAGTCCTCCTCCAAGGAAAGAAACCCCCCAAGGGAACCAACTCCTCCTCGCAGGCCGGCTACGAGGTCCTTGCTAAGTGCATTCCCTAAAGTCCGGTGAGGACCAGAGCATCGCAGAAGCGGCGAGCATCCAACTCAAGCCCGCCTCAGCTAAACGAGAAGAAAAAACCGGTGAGTGGAAGCATAACATCCCTCCTCCATGATAAGGACAAGCCGACGCTACCCAAATATGTGGTTGAGCACTTTCACAAGTTGTGCTTGGTTAAGCAAACGGGGAATAACAAACCGCCAAAGACAGACTTTGAGCGAATCACTGCTAAGAAGTCAATGTTGGAATTTAGCAAGCTAAAGCACCAAGATAACCTTGATCAGGAGAAAGCACGTAAGGCTCAATTTTGCAAGGAAGGTGCCATAACTGAGGAAGACTTGGACAGGATAGTGAATGAAGATGGTTACCTCGTCTCTGCTCCAAAAAAATTAGCTTCGACGTTTGAGCACGGGAAAGACCTAGTTTGCCCAGAAGAAATGGGTGGCCCACCGATGAACATGAGGAATTTGCATGATTGGTACAAAGGTCAATCCGGCATTTACTTTGGAGTGAGGTACCCAAAGGAATCCTTTGGCCAAATAATTGAAGGCAGTCCTCGTCACGACAGGTACCTCGAATACAAGTGTCTATTTGAGTTGTACCAGCAAGATGCTCTCGACGTCAACATCCTCTTCCTGTGGTGCTTGTAAGTATTCTCACGTACATTCTGTTAACTTCTCTTGCTCAACACAATGCATTTTACAACTAGATCCTTTTGTAGGATGGAGTCCCACTTGTTAAAAATGCGTGGGATTAGAGACATAGCCTTCTTGGACCCTGTTGCAGTAAATGAGAAGAATTTTGCAAATGTTGATACCCTGCATTATTTGTACAAATGCTTTTTGCCTTCTGAAAATGAAGGACAGCATACTTCTACCGTACAACTTCCTGTAAGAGTGTTCCTAGTTACACTCCATCTTTCCATTATCTAATCGTTGTTAGTTACGTGGCAAAAATGATCATGTTCCACCCTTTGGTTTACAGCAATCATTATGTTCTCTTGGATATTTGCATTCTTCAAAGTTCCATCAAGGTTTATGACTCATAGGCCTCTTGATATGATCGATCCACTCATTCAAGTACTAAACAAGTAAGTAGAGACAAATCACTCTTTTGGATCAAAATTGATTGCATCTGCCTAATCACATTCGCTCCGAAATGTCGTGTAGGGCTTTCAAAATGTATTGCAAGAAAAAGAAAAACAAAGGGTTGCATAGACCCTTCGTCACAGATAAATTCATTGTATCACCTACAAAGTGGATTAAAAGCAGTCGATGGGGAACAATCACTGCGGGTACTATGTCATGCACTACATCCACTGCTACACTGGCGATGACTTTAGCGCTCTAGAGAATAGGTTTGTGGGAGTTTACCGCTTTATGTGAACCTAACTAGCGTTCGTATCGTCTTTTACTTTCTCAATAGTTTTAGCCATATGTTAATGCATTTTTGATTCACTAACTCATGTTCTTGCTTCACTACTCATGTGCTTGCTTCCCTCTCACTCATGTTGCAGGAAGCCGAGGTTGATGCGTCCGAGATGATTGCGACCGAGATAATTGCACTTTCAGAACAGCTTGCCGGGTTCATTCTCGAACATGTTATATCCGAAGATGGAGAATACCACATTATGAAGCCGTGAGACTTGATGGAACTTGTAATATATTTGACATGCACTCGTAGCGGAACTTGATGAACTTGATGTGTATGAACTTAATGTAATAACGTTTAGATGGTTATATTTGAATGCATCGTGCTTTATATGTGGGTCTGAATATGTGATTGATATTTGTAGAATATTTGATATATATGCGAAATATATTTGATATATGAAAAAAAATTAAAAAAAAGATCACAGCCGGTTCTAGGATATGGCCGCTGTGATACCTGCATGATCACAGCCAGTTCTAGACAAAAACCGGATGTGATCAGTTCCCTATCACAGCCGGTTTTTGAAAACTGGCTGTGATAGGGGGGACTATCACAGCCGCTTTATCTCATCCGCCCCCCAAAACCGGTTGTGATAGTGTGACACCCCGTGTCACTTTTGAAAAATTTATCATGCACATCTACTCATTGTACAAAGTTCATGGTGCTCATCATGTTTTTGAACTGAGTATCATGTTTGAATGGACTCCCAAAAGTCAAATTTCGTTTTTAAACTCCTTTGAATTCAAATTTGGTTAAGTTAGAAACTTTTCCTTTTAACCCCTTTGGGGGCTTGTTTAAAATTAAAAATGTTTAAACAAGTGGCTTTTGGCCAATTTGAAAATTCATTAGTGAACTATCTACTTTCAGCTAGAAGTTTTGGTTTTGAGCAAAAACATCTTTTGCTTGCTCAAACTCTTGGTCAAATAGTGGTCAAACTGCTGATTTCAGCACTTCTGAAAATTGGCTAAGTCCAATTCCTGACAGCAGTTTTTAGCCAACTTTAGGGCTCTATATCTTTTATTTTTCAATCTATCCAAACCAAATCAAGTTCATGGTTTGAAAGCTGGTAGTTTGAACTCTTCAAAAATCATGAACAACTCCAGGATCTCAAACTCTAGCTATTTCTTTTTCATGCTCAAAGTCACAAATCAGTTCTGGGACTTAGAAAATTTTCTGAGTTCGAGTTTTTGGCCGAAGTTTGATCGAGTTTATCTCTCAAATCCAAATCTTTTTGAACCTGGTGACTTTAACAAAAGTTGTTCCCCTTGGTGTCATCTACAACTTTTGTATTGGAGTTTTGGAAAGTTTCTACGCGAAATTTTGAGTTTGAATCAATTTTTGGGAGAGGGATTCGCGGGTACTGTAGCTACTGAATCGACTTCGTCGATTCAGTAAAGCGCAGGGGGAAAAACGGCCGGCCGCGCGATGTGCTAGCGCCGTCGGTGGCCGTCGGTGCCACGCGCCATCCCTTCAACTCGTTTGGACCCGTGTCACTGTTTTACCTCACCAGCTTGGTCGTCCATCCATGCGCCGCAACTGGAGGGCGAGCTGAGTGCCACCCGTCGTCGACATGGCCAGAGAGGAGCCTTGAGCTGTCGCTCGGCGAATTCACCGCGGTTAACCCGTTCTTATCCAATTCACCGCGTCAGTAACTCTCTCACATCGCCCTCGTCGTCCTCGTCCACTCCGCCAGCTTCGCCACCCTCTCCAACGCCGGCAATTCCCAGAATTCCGGCCGCCATTGCCGCCACCCCACCTCACCGTGGAGCTTAGCCTTCCCATTCTCCTCCGCCTTTCCAAACCGCTCAAATGGTTACTTCATGACTCCCTGAAGCCGTGCGCCCTCTCATCGTGAACTCCGAGGCGTCGGTGAGCTTTAGCGCAGGCCATCTTCTCGGTTACCCGCCGCCGGCCGTGCACGTATGCCAACCCGTTGCTAATCCTTGGGTTTTTCATGCCTAGGTGGTGCGGCTTGGAGTCCTGAGGCCGTGGGTCATCTCCGGCGCGGCTCCAACCACTTCTCCGGCGAGTTCACGCCGGTCAACCGCGCGGCGGCGCGCTGAGCGCGGCTGAGTTCGGCCAGGGGTGTCCAATTAGAAGGACAAATCTTTCCAGGGGGTTAAGTGAAAGAGCGCAGGGTTTAAGTTTGAAGGTGGAAAAGTTCTGGGGGTTATCTGGAAAATCTAAGGGCTTATCTGTGAAGAAAGGACTGGTTGGTAATAGAACTTTTAGATCCAGGGGCCTAAGCGTAAAAGTGTTTTCGAGTTTTCTTTTGTTTTTCATTTCAGCATACATGTATTTCTTATTTAATGCATAGAAAATCATAGGAAAGTGGGAAAAATGTGTAACCAGTTTTGTTGTACTTGTTGCATCTTTGATTACAGCAGAAAAATATAAAATCATGTTGTTTTCATGCTGTTTTCTGTGTAGAAGTTTTAGTTAGTTTATTAGCTTTCTGTCAAAATAAATAGTTCTGCATGTACAAAAATTTTGAGAAAATCACAGTAGCTTTAAAATGTGTTTTTGTGAGCACAGTAAATTTTTGGGTTGCATGCTGTCTGTGTATATTAAGTTAAGCTTTTTCTCCATATTTAGCTTGTTTGAGCTGTTAAAATTAGTTGTGAATATGTTTTTAAGCTCAATAAATCATGGTAAATCTGTGTTAGTGTCTAGTTAGTGTTTCTGTGAAGTTTTGCATTTTTGTGCATAATCTTGTTGCTGTTTGTTGTTTTGGTAGATTTCTAGCCTTTTTGTCTTTTTCAAAATAATTAGTTTCTGTTAGAATAAAATGTTGAAAAATTTCCAGTGTAATCTTGAGTTAAAAGCTTCTCAGAGAAATTTTTGTGCTGTTAGATAACCTGTGTAGGCTTGTTTGTTTAATTAGTTGCTAAATAACCTTTTATTCATGTGTTAAATGGTTTTATATATATATCTTTATGCTAAAAAAATGTTTTCTAAATAGTTTGGGTAAACTCAGTAAGTTGAATCTGTTGTAATGTTTCTTTCTTAGTGAGAAGTTAATTTTGTTTTAAGAGATATGCACTTACTCTATAAAATGCTAAAAATGGTTTTAGCAACATTTCATGTGATTTCATGTGCATATCTTGTTTTGTACTTAAGCTGTATAATTGAATTGCTGCATTTAAGTTTTTGTATCTTTTCCAACTGTTATTCTAAACTCACACATATGCATCTTCATGTAGAGAACGTGCTAGCTGACGGGGTTTATAACTTGGTGCCTGAGTCCGAAGCTGAGCAGCCAGAGCCCGAGGTCGTTATTGTTGAGGCAGATCAAGACCCGAGCCAAGACTCGGAAGGGCCCAAGGCCAGCGAAGGCAAGCACCGGAGTGCATCCAACCTTTTTAACGCAGCCGCAATTTAATTTAATTTATTTACTTTGCAAAGTCTTTATCTTATGCATTTAAGTTTCATAGGAGTTGACTGAAAACCTAGTTGCATGATCCTTAGGAAAACCCAGAGTTTTTCTAGTATGTGTAGGTCGATAGATTTGCTAGGCTGGTTAAACAGTAGAAGTCGAGTAATTGCCTGTTACTCGCGAGAATGCTAAGTTGGTTCTTTCAACAAGTTTGTTAACATGTCAATTAGCTGGAAAAAGTTTAGACCGGGCGGAGAATGTTGGTATGGAAAAGGAATGGAATGTTGTAGCTCCGCCTGTGTCATTTAAGGCCCGTTCGTTGTTGGCTCTGGGATCAAGATTGAATTGTACTACCTCACATGCTGGGAGTAAGAGGTAGTTGAAACTGGTAACTTATGTACTTTAGCTCGCACTAGTATGTTGAACTACGCCTGACTGCCTATTCATGTACCGGTTAGAGTAACTCATGGCTGACCCGTCGTTGGTATCGGTGGGGACTGGTACTTGAGGGTAGCAGGGTAGGTCAAGTATTTAGTGTTGGCTGAAGGAACGGCTGGCATAAGCGGCTCGACGGGGCTCGTTTGTGCCGTGTGGGTAGGTTAACCTTGCAAGGGATAAAACCGAATCGATTCGCCGTACTCACGGTATTGAGCTCTTGATCACTGGGCAGCATCGCTAGTTAAGAACTTGAATATTGTTGATGATCATATGTTGTATGAATTATTAATCAAGTTATTGCTCTCATTTGTAAAAGTTTTATAAAATGCTAATCTAGATCAAATAGTTCAACTAAAATTTGAATGCTAAAATTTGAAAGTAAGGATCTAATTTAGTTGCTCTTTTTGGCAAAACAAAAACCCAGCCAAAAGCCTTGCATACTAGGGGTCTTAGTTTTCTTCAGTCGGTTAAGTCTTGCTGAGTATTAAATTACTCAACCTGCTTGTGTTAACCCTTTTTCAGAGTCTGAGTCTAGCTTAGCAGAGCAGGCCGCTGAAGCTTTTCCGTTTGGTGTTCCCGAAGGTTTTCAGTTGCAGTTCGTTCCGGGTTCGCAGGGTGTGGAGCCGAGGGATTGATAATGCCAGCTGGGCTACCTGTGCATTATTATGTTGTTTCGTCGTAGACTCGATATGTTTTAAACTTCCGCTGTGCTTTAAAAACTCTGTGTTGTAATAACTTTTATAATGTCCTGTTTTGTAAATTAAATCCACGTGTACTGTATTGTAAAAGTTTGTGACTCGTTAATCATCTGTGCTCATTGTGGAGTGAGACTTGCCTCGTATTGGTTTCGACAATGTGATCAGTGGTGTAATCGGGAGTTACCCGACAGCAACTACACGGTTATGTCAGTTGAAGTGCAAGTGTGCTGTACTGCTTGCATTAGCTAAGGGACAATGCACTTGAGCTGACATAATTTGAGGTGGTTCTGCCACAGATAGGGGTTACAAACCGGTTGTGATGGGGAGTTGTGTAGTAGTGTAAGATTCTCTTTGATGTGATGAGTGAAAAAATTTTGAGCTTAAACTAAACACGCCCATCATATATATGACCACACTTCTCTAGCACCTCCTTGCAGACAACATTCTTTATTATCAATGATTCGGTTGCCAGTTAAGTAAGGGCTTTGCTACGGTACATCCCATTACTGCCTAGGAGGTAAGAGTTTGAATGAATCAGCCGCGTCAATCTTTAAAATAAAAAACAATTAATGTATTAATATAATTAAAAATAAAAAAGGCAGGCAATCTTGCATCTTCCGTTTTCCTCACGGTTTGACGGAGGTGCCGACAGTGGCGCTCCTTCAGTAATGTTTTTTGCGGTTCCTTCCATAAACACATTATGCTTTACACTTCATAAAAAATTAGGACCTGACATGTACAATCAAAATAGGATGCCTCTTCCAAATACATATATATTCAGAAAAAAATATCACGTTAGAAAAAATACAATATGACTCATGTTAGGAAAAAGATGTTACAACTCATCCATGTCACGTTAGGAAAAAATATGTTACAACTCACCCATATCATATCAGATACAACTCACCCATGGCACATTAGGAGAAAAAATGTTACAACTCACTTGAATTATTCTTTTAACATCATTTTACGTTGACGTTATAAAAAATAGACATCATGTCATGCCATCTTAGCCTGTCACGTTACAATTTTCCCCCCTCTTACCCTGTCACGTTCACCTCAAAAGAAAAGAACGAAAAAGAAACTGACAGAGCCACGCCTATCGGCATCTCCCGGTGAGAACATCATTTTTTTTCTCAAATTCAGTCAGGTTCCGTCCTTGCTTCCTGGAGTAAGTATCCATAAAGATATTTTCATGTTTCTAAAAATAAAAATATAAAAAAAATATTTATTCTATTACTTCTTATGAGGTAATACATTGATTCTAACCATCTAGATCTATGAAAATGGACGGCTCACGGTTATTTGGTTGTACCGTAGCAAAGCCCATCATAGATACTCCTGGCATTTCAATCATAGATGCTCAAGTCGCCTGCAAGATGCATGTAACCAGTTATGTCGGGGATATACCCCCCGGGTACCACACAGAAGGGAGAAGTCGGACTCCTACTAGAAATCTACCCTGTAATCCTACTAGGACACCAACAATTGTAACCGACTAGTTCCCCGCCCCCTGGGATATATAATGGAGGGCAGGGGTGCCTAGATTGGTAGGAGAAGATAGAGAACCACAACAACTCAACTCACATCGACATACAATCCACGTAATACAACACCCCAAAACAGGACGTAGGGTATTACGTCGAGTCGACGGCCCGAACCTGTCTAAACCCTTGTGTCTGTCCATCCTAACCATCTTGCTTCCGATCTTTGCGATCTTCCCTACATACAAATCACTTCCGTGGGCTACCCCGTGGAAGACTGCCGGAGAATATATCACCGACAGTGGCGCGCCAGGTAGGGGATATCGCCGAGATCAATTTGGTGAGCCCGATGGACCGCGTCAAGATCTTGGACAGCTGCAACCTCCCGGACGTCGACGGATTCGAGATCCAGTTCGGGAACATCACCGCCGCCGCTTTGGATCGCCAGGAGGTAGAAGCTACAACTGCCACAGAGAACTTCTCTCTGGCGCAAGGCTCGGCTCGTCCCGAAACAACTCGGAAACGGGTCATATACGGTTAATAACTAGTCGGAATCAACTCCGGCTAGTCGGCTTCATCAACAAACGACTACGAATCAAGCTAAGTCATGTTTCTAATAAACATCGTCTTTTAATTTCGCACGACTGCCACGACAGATCAGCGTCATACACCCTGTGGGCTCATACATTGCACAATGTTGCAAATCATTTTCATCCAATTTCTTCTACTCGAATTATTTCCCTCGCGTCACGCACATAAAGTACGAAGGGAACAAACCTTAAACCGTGGGGGAAAGTACTCGCCAAGTCAAAGCTCTACACGCACGATAATGCTCTGCGGCATGAGACTGAGACCAACGAGGCTAATCTACTCCGTAACAGGTCAACCACTCGGAAATTAAGGCCAGCGAAGGGGGAAGGGAGTAGCATATACATATGCATTATTACATATGCATCATCACTGCAACGAATTTTGTTTCGAGATGATATTTTTTATTATATCATATACTACCCAATCTTGTGTTTATATTGCAGGATCCAAGTTAGGACGGCCAAGCCTATTTCTACGCTCGGAGGTTGGATCGAACGGCTAGGACCGCTTCACGAGGATCAAATGAGTGCTCACATGAGTCGGCACTTGGATAATATTGAAGACCCGAGTGCTCACATGAGTCGGCACTTGGATATTGTTGAAGACCCGAGTGCTCACATGAGTCGGCACTTGGATATTGTTGAAGGTCCGAGTGCTCACACGAGTCGGCACTTGGATATTATTGATGGCCGAGTGCTCACGTGTGTCGGCGCTCAGATATCATCAAGGCCTGAGTCCTTACAATCGTCGGCACTCGGATGTTATCATCAACCCAGTACTCACACTAGTCGGCGTTTGGATTGCGTGATGGGGTGTCACGAAGCTCTTTTTGGAGTCTCGCCCAACTTATTCTAAGTCGCACGAGTCTCGGAGGCTACACCCTGTGGGTGCACCTAGTCGGTGCACACCATTAGACATTTCAAGACGAAGGATCAAGATCAAGATTATTGGACCCTCGAGCAGACTATTCTACTCTACTCAAGGCTCTGGGGCTAAGTGTATACACTTCACCTTCAGTGAGGTGTAGAAGAAAGACTTTGAAGAAATTTTTGGGAAACGTCTGAGGTATCACTCGGATCTTTCTCAAAACCACTCGGATGATTGGAGAAATCACTCGGATCTTTCTCAAAACCACTCGGATGATTGGATAAATCGCTTGGATGATGTTGCTGCTGCGAGGCACTAGGATCAAGTTAAAACCACTCGGCGAGAAGATACATATGACAAGAAGATATAAAGAACTCATAGAAGACTAGAAGACCCTCGAACTGATTAAACTAATCAGTACGAGGCTCCGGGGCTACTGTCGGGGATATACCCCCCGGGTACCACACAGAAGGGAGAAGTCGGACTCCTACTAGAAATCTACCCTGTAATCCTACTAGGACACCAACAATTGTAACCGACTAGTTCCCCGCCCCCTGGGATATATAATGGAGGGCAGGGGTGCCTAGATTGGTAGGAGAAGATAGAGAACCACAACAACTCAACTCACATCGACATACAATCCACGTAATACAACACCCCAAAACAGGACGTAGGGTATTACGTCGAGTCGACGGCCCGAACCTGTCTAAACCCTTGTGTCTGTCCATCCTAACCATCTTGCTTCCGATCTTTGCGATCTTCCCTACATACAAATCACTTCCGTGGGCTACCCCGTGGAAGACTGCCGGAGAATATATCACCGACAAGTTAGTATCTCAAATTCTCAAACAAGCATTCCCATAGAAGAAAGAAGATGTAAACCAGTTAGTATCTCAAATTCTCAATCAAGCCTTTCAATGATTAAAGCTCGGTATAGGTCAGTAAGAAATCAAATCTTCTTCGTATGGAAATCAATGTGGATAACAAGTTAAGAACTAGCGCAATGATCAGGTACTCATCTTGTTGGGGTAAGAAGTAAGATTCTTCATTCAGATGTGCAAAACATGTTACTTTGCAGAAAGCTTTAAGTTAAGCTGAACTTTAGTTTCGTTTCTTTTGCTGGATAAATACGATAGTAGACTCGTAGTTCCATATGCTAGTTTTAGTGCTTGTTAACTTATCTTCTAGGTTTTATATATATCCTGAATTTTAGTTGAAAAGTATGTTTAAGCCCTTGGTGGAACATCATAATTTGATTTTGAAGCAATTAACCTACATTTTGATTTCCATGGTTGTGTTGCGTGACTTGTTTTACCTGTCATTTTAAGAAATTTTTTTTCCTGTACTCAACAATTATATGAACTTTGTATCTTTTGTATGTCTTGGATTCAGTTCCCAAAGAATTTGTGCCATGTCAAAAGTAGTCTTCTTCCGAATCTGAGGGGCCTTTACCTTTTGGGATCCACATCCACAGCAAGTAGCTTCCAAATTGCTCTCTTAAAAAATTACATTAACAGAGGTATACCTTCACACGGTATACACATCAGAGGATTTATAAAGAGAAGAGGAAACAGAGCAGAAGCGATACAACCTGTATCGCAAATTTTATATGCACGTCTAGTCAGTGTACTGTTAGCAACAAAAGGTTGAAAATACAACAGATCATGAGACGTTCAACAAACTTGGCTAACTACTAGAAAGAAAAAGCTTGGAAACTATTGTGTGAGCAGTAAGGATCCTGTAGTTCATGCATGTATCAACACGATATCTGAATAATGATAAAACGTATGCGCAAATCCACTAAAAAGATACATTCATATTAGCAATTGTAATACTGAGTAGTTTGTAAACTAAAGATGCTGTGCAGATACAGATACAGTCCATGTGAAGTACATGTATGCAGCCATTATTGCGTCGTGCTTCTATATGAAGCTTGATGGTCATGTGCCGATCACTGAACATAATCATATGCAGTGAGATTAAATATGTGACAGCATATATGTCAACACACTTCTCTAGCTTCTACTCGCAAACATTATCCGCTACTTTAGCGACTGAACTATTGGACAGGTTAAGCTTGGGATGCATCAGGACATTTGATATGCCTGTCAGATATTTCGTCAGATTCCTTCTATGAACTATACTGTCATATTTTCAACGCAATTTTGCGGTATTCTTGGGTCTCGCATGAGCAACCAGCAATGGTTCAACTTGCTACCACCTATTGGAATGAAAAAGATGGTTGAGTTTCAAATAATGATTCTGGTACTATTATATTTCCATCTTCCATATTTTTAGTTTATTCTATCTCGATTAGCAGTGGTACTACTATTGCGATTAAAGGGCTGTTCCTTTGTTTAGTTATTACCTCCGTAGGACACCTTTGTTCTTTTAAATAAGATAACTGACCAAACCGCTTGTCCTAGACACAGGCGATAACAAGTATTTCAGAGATGGAGCGATTTTGCAATGGTATGTGAATTTACCAAAACTTTAAAGTTCCTTACACTGGTTCATCAACCACTGTAGGCATTTACATCATAATTATGTCGACAGTACACAAGGATCCTGCAATTCATGCATGTATGATACAACATGATATCTGAATAATGGACATAATAAAATAAAACGTCCACGAATCCACTGTCAAAAGATGTCATGTGAGGCATATATGCAAGCGGCAAGCATTACTGCGTTGTCCTGCTTCCGTATGACGTCTTCCCTCCAACAAAGAAGCCCACTTGAAGCTTGATCGACATGTGACAGCATATATATCCACCACCCTTCTCAAGCTATGGCTTATGAACCAGTTTTTGGAGCTTTCCTTCAATCCAGCGCCTAGAAGCTTCCCAATATTTGGCTTCTCAAACATGTGGCTTTGTAAAAATGACCCTCCCCAGTGAATGACATATGGGACCATCTGAAGTCAATGACATGCGAGCCTGAGTGTCATTTTTACAAAGCCACATGTTTGCAGTGTCATGTTTGCAAATATCCCCCCTTCTCAAGCTATGGCTTATGAACCAGTTTTTGGAGCTTTCCTTCAATCCAGCGCCTAGAAGCTTCCCAATATTTGCTACTCTGGCTTGCAGAATTATTACAGAGTAGGCTTGGGATGCTTCAGGGCACTTGGCATGTCCATATCTGATGATTCTAGTGCAACCTTTTTTTCCTTGAACAACACAAGAGAGGTGTGTGTCATTTCATTGAGAAGAAGAAGAGCCAAAGGGTCCGCCCAAGGCTGATCCTCAACTACAGAACACAACCCCCACTCATGTAGCAAGTTAGCAGCATTACCGCCACTGGTTTAGTCTACTCTGCAGAACAGTAAGATGATTTCACCAGATACTTCTAAAGCTAGATAGCGAGGAAGCTGCAACATGACACTTGCGAACATCCAAGTATGAACTGTGAAGGCATTTAGTTGTCATTTTCCAATGTTGATGTCTCCAGGTACAATGGAACATACTGTGCAAACGACCAAGAACAGTTTCGGACATCAGCGTTCCATGCATGCAACTAAACAAGAATGTCAAATTATCGTGCGGATGGATTGTGGCTATCTCATGGACAGTGCAGACTGCAAGTACTTGGAGGTGAAGATGCAAAAATAAGTGAAGTGTTTATGTTGTGCTTCACGATACATTTTCCGCGGCCATAGTTCTCTAGCGCATAAATCAAGAGCTTGCAGGGATTACAATAATCTCTATTCGCATAAAGCAAGCACCCATCAGAATGGCCAAGGAAACCAGGCTCTTCCCTTTGCGAAATATAAACGGTTATTGGTTCTCCATGTCTGCCCTTTTACATGCACCGCAACAACTGCATTCAGGTGGAAGGTGATGAAATGCAAATTCATTGAAGTAGGTACTTGTCCAGTTTCAGATGTTTAAATCTCAAAACCCTGAAGTAGGACCTCATCCTCACACCATCAGCCCCCGGCAATCGAACTAAAGAAATGTGAGCAGACAACCGGATTGAATCAAAACAGGGCATCAGTGCGGACCTCAGGAGGTCCTAGTACAAATAAGAATTAACCTTCCTTGATGATCCCATGAAGAAGCACACTTAGAATATAAGTTGCCACTAGTTTGAAATCTTCTATGATCAATGATGTCCAATGAGCTAACTAGATATCTTTCTCACGACAGCAGAAGGAACATCTTCCAGAGCATTCATTCACATTCTAGATATGATAGCAGTAAGTGTAGCTTATAGCATTCATTCACATTCCATAGATATGATAGCTTATCATTCAGTAAGTGTAGCTTATAGCAGTAAGTTTTTTTCCAATTTGGATGCGATTAGGCTTATCATTCAGTAAGTGTAGCTTATAGCATTCATACACATTCTAGATATGATAGCAGTACTTACTGAAGTGAAAATAAAAATCTGAAAAACAGACCTTAATGTAGATGATGTTTGGTATTTAACATCTTTTTATTTGTGAAGAGTTAAATGGTAACAAAATTCCAACATAGAAAAAGAAAATAGCCAAAGAAAGAGAGGAAAAAAGAAAGAAAAGTTCGAATATGGCTAATTTCAAGAGATGTAGTAGGAAAGCTATAAGGTTCTGTAAAGGCTTGCTTATTTCATCTGACAATATTTCTTTGGGAAAAATAAAAATAGATAGACTGTTTAATCTGATAACAGGATAGCATCACTAATAAAAATGTGGAAGGAAGCGAAAAGGTAGTGATGCTAAGGTATGTTATAATGAAAGAATAAATACTTCAGCATGCTTATGGGTACATGTCAAACAGAATTAGGAAACAGCTACAAAGCTGATAAAGAAACAGTACAAAAGTACTACAACATTCCACATGACTACCAAACTACATGGCGAAGTTTATGCAGAAAGATGACAACAAACTAACTAAATTGTTGTGCTTTGGCAATTAATTTGGCAGATACCCAAGCTGATAAGCAGCTTGGCGGTTGACGAAACCATAGTGGCATAGTGTACCAAGCATCAGTCTGAAATCTGAAGTGAGATATTAGCTCAGATCTCTTCTCGCACTGGCAGATGCACTCAGACTTGTATGTAAGGTGCCAAAGCTGCATGAACTTCCAAATTTCATATAGTAATTATTTTATCCTGAATTTTTTTAGTTCTTCCAGTGAGATGACACTATCTCGCAATGCACAAAGAAGTCCATATACTTTAATCATCATAAAAGCACAAGCATGGATCATCACTACAGAGCACAATTGTAAAAACCTAAGAGTTGTCAGCCTGTACCACGAACAACTATAAACTATAGTATACGGCTATCACTTCCTCAAAAATGCTAATCAGTAAACATTGACTCATTTCCATTTATAATATGGACCTACGGGCTCAATAAAACAGGACAGTAACATCATTCTCAGAGATGCAGTTTAATGCCAATGGCAATGAGCGACTCAAAAGTATCACTTTACAAGATCTGCATATGAGGGCACATAAAGTAGGAACCTGGGCCTTGTTTCTGGTTCCAACTTGCATATCTCCTTTACTTCAGTGTTGATCAAATTGTAGGAGAGCAACTTGTATCCTTCCACAGGGAGGAAAACCAGATCTCTATCGGGATGAAACACAACTACATAGAAAATTTCAGAGCATAAGGCATTACCAGCATAATCAAATAGTATCTTTGTCTGTGGAGCCACTTCAATCTCAAATCGGTGCCTCAGTATCCACTCCCCCTTCTTGAAATCCTTCAGAGTCCAAATCTGCATCATGGTGCAGGTGCAGTCTTCTTGCACAGAATATTGCAGGAATCCCTGAGACTGTCCAAGGCACCCGACGAACCCAAACCAGCTAGATACCGGCAAGGAAATCAGATGACATGCCTGGCCTTCGGGATCGACAGCAAGAACCTTCCTCTCGTGAGTGAGCAAATTAACAAAGCCATTGATGAACACACTGCCCATTCCTTCAACCAGCCTAACACGGGACTCACGGCAGATTTGGCTCTCCACCCACTTGCCAGTCTCGGACGAGAATACCTCAAGGCCTTGGACAGAAAACTTGCTGCTCTCCTCACACAAATCGCACAATTCTCCACCACAGTAGGCATCACCATCGGTGTCTGAAAGAGTGTCGCCGTCTGATTCTTCGAAATCGGCATCATCAAAGAAGGCCCTTTGCACAGGCTCGGCTCTTGCAAAGTTGAGCACATGGAAGCGAGGCGAGGCGCCGTGGGGCTCGAAGGCAGCCAGGGCAAGCGCCTGGAATCCATACGCCGGTTCCGGGAGCGTGGTGAATCTTCCAGTAGCCGGGTTGCAGACGTAGTGACATCCGCCACCGCCGCCGCCGCCGCGGCAGAGGAGGATGCCGTTGCAGCAGTCGAGGGGAAGGGCGCGCGCGCCGCACGGCAGGAACCCGAGGCCGGGGAAAGGGGACGGCCCGGCCGATGCGAACCGGATGGAGAAGTCGCCGTGGAGGTGGCTAGGGTTGTGGTTGGTGTAGAGGAGGCCGGCGAGGTCCTGGGGCAGCCGACCGCGGTGGTCGGGGTGGCAGGAGAGGTCATGCCAGGACCTGGAGACGCACCTGGCGCGGCAGAGCGACCTGTACGGGAGGCGACGGAGGATCTCCACTACCAGCTCCTCCGGGAGACGGCCGCCGCCGCCGCCCTCGCCGGATTCCATTTCGCCGGCTGCTGCCCGTGTGCGGGTGCGTCGCAGGGAAATCCAAAAATGGGCTGGTTTCTGGGCTTGGCCCTCCTCTGGTCGATCTGGGCTTGGGCCTCCTCTGGTCGATCTGGGCCGAATCCTCTGGTCGATCTGGACTCGTGCAAACCCTTGGATGGGAACTCCTTTGACGAGGTCGCTTCTCCTTCTCGGCTTTTATCCCCACTTCGCTCCTCCGCCGCCGCCACTCGCAGGGCTCACACAGAGAGCTGCGTCCCTCCCCCGTCGCTGCTATGGCGGCGGGCTCCAAGGAGATGAGGAACCCAGCAACCCGCCTCACCGACGACCTCATCGTGGAGATCCTTTCGCGACTTCCCGTCAAATCGCTCTGCCGTTTCAGGTGCGTCTCCAAGCTCTGGCGTGGCCTCATTTCCCACCCCGACCACCGCAAGAAGCTGCCCCAGACCCTCGCCGGCTTCTTCTACCACACCACTAGCCGCGAGCGCTTCCCCGAGTCGGCCCGCCACTTCACCAACGTCACGGGATGGGGCGAGCCACTGATCCGCCCCTCCCTCTCCTTCCTCCCGGGCTACGCCGACATCGACATCTTAGACTGCTGCAACGGTCTTCTCCTCTGCCGCAGCCGGACCGCCGCGGGCACCGCCCGCTACATCGTCTGCAATCCGGCGACAGAGGAATGGGTGGCGCTGCCGGAATCCAGCCAGGTTGGGAACATCTGCAATGCACGGCTGGGATTCGACCCGGCCGTCTCCCTCCACTTCAATGTTTTCGAGCTCGTAGAGACAGAGGACGAGTCTGGCTACGTCTGCATCAATGGGCTTGAGATCTACTCGTCCAAGACCAGGGAGTGGGCTTTCAGGGTCAGCGGATGGAGTGGCAGTTACCGTGATACTAGCGTGCCTTTCAGCACGGTATTTCTCAATGGCTTTCTCCATGTGTTTATAACGGAGTATCAATCTGTATTGGCGGTTGACACGGAGGGGAAAGCGTGGAGGACCATACGCTTACCCTGGCTGGAATCCTACTATGGTGATAGTACTTTCATTGGGCAATCTCAAGGGCACCTGTACTATCTCAATTCTGTCGAAGATGATGATTCCAAATATTTTCAGCACAAACTAAAAGTTTTTGTTCTTGAGGACTATGCTAGTGATAACTGGGTCCTCAAGCATAGTGTAAACCCTTCAAAGTTAGTCGGAATGAGTGGCGCATCTTATCCTATGCACATCACAATTGCAATCCACCCAGAGTGCAACATGATATTCTTTGTTTCAGATTTGGACAGTACAATAAGGTGCTATGATATGGATCATAGAAAAGTGCATGTGATCTGCAACATGGGGTGCAAGCGTGACAGGTTGAAACGGTGTCTACCCTATGTGCCCCTTTACTTGGAATCGATAGCTGGTTGGAACTAGGAACCACAGTGGATCAACCAGAAGTCTGAACTTCTTGAAGTGGACCACCATCATGGACAAGAACAACTGTTTCAATTTAATCAGGTCAGGTACTCGTATTGTGGGAGCAAGGTTGTTGCTATGTGTAGATTATGTTTCTTTTGTAGTAGAAGGAATATGGCTGAATGAACTATTGTTTTGCTCCTTGTGCTGGATATGTACGGTCGTAGTATCATGTGCTGGTTTATGTGCTTATTAACTATCTTCTAGGTTTTTATGTATCCTGAATGTTGAATGAAACATTGTACTTTTGATCCGCCTCCCCTGGCCGCCTCCCTTGGTTTCAGATCCGCTCCGCTTCCCTTGACTGCCGATCTGCCCCATCTTCACGAGGGCAGGGGAGCTGGTGTGGGCCTGGGTGGATCTGGGCCGGTCCTGGGCTTGACCGAGCCGACCCCACCCCAGGGCCATGGCCATGGCCAGCTTCCCATCGTCAGCGCCACCGGGACCTTGTCAGCTGAGGCCGCCCTCGCGTCTGCCCTCCGTCGCGGCGAAGACCAAGGCCGCGGCGGCTCAGGAGCGCATCTGTGCCGCCGCCCTCGCCTGGGAGCGTGAGCGCACCGCGGCGGACGCCCTCGCTCGCCGGGTCGCGGAGGCGAAGCACTACCTGCTCATCTCCGTCGGGAAGCAGCCCATCGTCACCGACACCAGCGCCTCTTCCTCACACCAGGCGCCGCCCGCTGGTTCTGGTTCCCGCCATGACACGATCAATCCGATGGTCGCCCACCTCCACCTTCAGGCTGCTGGGGTCCAGAACAGCCGCGCCCTGGTCTCCGTCGTCCTTGACCCCGCGTCCACCTCCTACGGGCGCTGGCGGGACCAGGTCCTCCTCGCCCTCCATCGCTACGCCCTCGACGACCACGTCCTCCTCGACACGCCTGCTGAGGAGATGGACGTGACCTGGGCACGTCTCGACAGCGTCGCCATGTCCTGGATCTTTGGGACCATCTCCGTTAGATCTCCAGGACCTCGTCCGGACTCCCGGGGGCAGCGCGCGCCAGGCCTGCCTTGCTCTCGAGGGCCAGTTCCTTGCAACGCCGAGGCCCATGCTCTTTGGCTCGACGCTTCGCTCTGCACCTTCGTCCAGGGTGACCTCTCTGTCGGCGAGTACTGCCAGAAGTTGAAGGGCATCGGCCTTCACGACCTGGGGTGCCCGGTGAGCGACCGGACCCTGGTGCTCCATGTCCTACAAATAGTAAGCATTTCTTTTATTTATAGGAAAGTCATGTCAGGGTAGATCATTGTGTCCTAGGATACGTACCAAAGGTGATTTTAGTGGTTAGAAACATCACTGTTGTGTGAAGTTTTTGTTACATTGAAGGCAGAGAATAAATGTAAATACACACTTGCACATGATGTATGCTTTCTAGTTCTGATATAGCTTCCCTTCTTTTGAAAAATAAAAGCCATTGGAGGTTTGAGATCTTATGGATAACCAATAAGTTTTGCAGAAGTCTTGAATCCAAGGGATGTTATGGAGTTCTGATGATCCATTGGGCAAAGCCTTGTGCTATTTAAAGTATTGAGGAACCTCCTCAATTTTGCCAAATAATCAGCTTTCTGGCTGCAGCGTCTTGATATGTAAATGGATTCTGGCCATGAAGGCCAGGTTTAGTTCCATTTTGCAAAATTTTTGTTAAGCGAAAAATACCATTTAGGAGTAGTAAACGTGGACTGATAATAAAACTAATTACAGATCTGGTTTGTAGATCGTAAGACGAATCTAATGAGGGTAATTAGAGGGTAATTAAACCATTATTAGTGGATGCATCGGGACAGTTGGCATGTCTATTATGGATGCTAAATCTTTCAAGATGCCAATGTATTGTGTTCGAGAAAAAGTACGTCTTCATCGGCGCTAGAGAACTGAAGTGTTTACGTTCTCCTTCAGGATACATCTTCATCGGCCGTAGTTCTCTAGCGCATAAATCAAGAGCTTGCACGTATTACAATTATCTCTATTCGCATTAAGCAAGCACGCATCAGAATGGCCAGGGAAACCAGCCTCTTCCCTTTGCAAAACAAAATGGTTACAACTGCATTCAGGATTTCAGGTCGAAGGTGATGAAATGCAAATGTCATTGAAGTAGGTACTTGTCCAGTTTCAGAGGTTTAAATCTCAAACCCTGAAGTACAGATCAAACCAAAGAAATGCGAGGACACAGCCACATTGAATCAGAACAGGGCATCAGTCAATGTTATCCTAAACGCTAAACGGTAAACAGTCGGTCACCCACAGTTTAGCTCATTATACGGACTAAACGGCTAATTAAACGGACTAAACGGCCATTAAACGGGCTAAACGGGTGATTAAACGGACACAGTTAGACACTGTGTAGCGTTTACACGGCGTGTAAACGGGCTAAACGGCCGTTTAGGCGAACAATGGCATCAGTACAGGTCTCGGGATGTCCTAGTACAATTAAGAATTACGCTTCCTTGACAATCCCATGAAGAAGCGCACCTAGACGAAAAGCTACCACTAGTTTGAAATCTTCCATGATCAATGATGATCAGTGAGGCAATGGGCACACCGTCCTAATAAAAGGTCAATGAGCTAACCAGATATTTTTCTCACAACAACAGAAGGAACATTTTTCAGAGCTCCAACAGAAGTCAAGGAACATATTTTCCAGGCTTTTATAAATCATATATATACATACTAGGAGTATCACCAGGCCTGTAGGCAACAAAAGGAGTCACTCGGATTGAGGTTATACTTAAAAGTTTTTGCAATTTGGATGCGATTAGACACATTATTTAGTAGGTGTAGCTTATAGCATCTATTCACATTCTCGTTATGATAATGGCACTTTCTCAAGTGAAAATATAAATCTGAAAAACAGAGCTTAACGTAGATGATGTTGGCCATGGAATGTCTTTTTATTTGTGAAGAGTGAAATGGTACCAAAATCCAATCTTAACAAATTCAGACATAGAAAAAGAAGATAACCAAAGAAAGAGAAGGGGAAAAACGAGAAAACTTTGAATATGGCTAATTTCAAGAGATCTCATAGGAAAGGTTCTGTAAAGGCCTGCAAAAGTCTAATTTATTTCATCTGACAATATATCTTTAGGAAAAATAAAAATAGACGGAATAGCATCACAAATAAAAATGTGAAGGAACTGAAAAGGTAGTGATGCTAAGGTATGTTGGAATGAAACAATAAACACTCTATGATGCTTATGGGCACATGTCAAACAGAATTAGGAAACAGCTACAAAGTTGATAAAGAAGCAATCAACAACAACAACAACATAGCCTTTTGTCCCAAGCAAGTTGGGGTAGGCTAGAGATGAAACCCAAAAGAAACAAGGATAAGAAAGACATAAAACGGCACAATACCAAAGATAAGGTTAGGGGTAAATAAGAGAAGAAACAAAAGATCACGGTTCAGGCACGTTAATTGCAAGTCTCCAAGCGCATCTATCTATAGCTAATTCCTTGAAGATATTCCACCCTCTAAGATCCCTCTTGACCGACTCGTCCCAAGTCAGTTTAGGTCGACCTCTACCTCTCTTTACATTATCTACCCTTTCTAGAACCCCACTACGCACTGGCGCCTCAAGAGGCCTCCGTTGGACATGTCCAAACCATCTCAACCGATGTTGCGTCAGTTTCTCCTCGATTGGTGCTACGCCGACCCTATCCCGAATATCTTCGTTCCGTACTCTATCCCTTATTGTATGCCCACAAGACCAGCGTAACATACGCATCTCTGCTACACTCAATTGTTGGACATGTCACCTTTTTGTAGACCAACATTTCGCACCGTATAGCATCGTCGGGCGAATCGCCGTCCTATAGAACTTACCTTTTAGCTTTTGTGGCACCCTCTTGTCACAGAGGACGCCAGAAGCTTGACGCCATTTTAGCCAACCGGCTGAAATTCTATGCCTAACATCTTCATCAATATCTCCGTCCTTCTGGAGTATCGATCCTAAATATCGAAAAGTATCCACTCGACTACCAAACTACATGGCAAAGTTTACGCAGACAGATGAGAATAAACTAACCAAATTGTTATGCTTTGGCTATTAATTTGGCAGATATCCAAGCTGACAAGCAGCTTGGCAGTTGACTGAAACCATAGTGTACCCAAGCATCAGTCTGAAGTCTGAAATCTGAAGTGAGATATTAGCTCAGATCTTTTCTCGCACCGGTAACATGCACTCAAACTTGTATGTAAGGTGCCAATGCTGCATGAACTTCCAAATATCATAAGTACTAATTATTTTATACTGAATTCTTTAGTTCATCTAGTGACATGACACTATCTCACAATGCACAAAGCAGTACATAAACTTTAATCATCATAAAAAATACACCCATGAATCATCACTACAGAGCATAATTCTATGAACAACTATAGCATTATCACTTTCTCAAAATGTTAATCAGTAAACATTGACTCACGTCCATTTATAATATGGTCTACGGACTCAACAAAACAGGAAGTTTACATCATGATTCTCAGAGATGCAGTTTGATGCCAATGGCAATGAGCGTATTAAAAGTATCACTTTACAAGATCTGAATATGAGGGCACATAAAGTAGGAACCTAGGCCTTGTTTCTGGTTCCAACCTGCATATCTCTTTTACTTCAGTGTTGATCAAATTATAGGAGAGCAACTTGTATCCTTCCACAGGGACAAAAACCAGATCCCTCTCGGGGTGAAACACAACTACATAGAAAATTTCTGAGCATAAGGCATTACCAGCATAATCAAATAGTATCTTTGTCTGCGGAGCCACTTCAATCTCAAATCAGTGCCTCAGTATCCACTCCCCCTTCTCGAAATCCTTCAGAGACCAAATCTGCATCATGGTGCAGGTGCAGTCTTCTTGCACAGCATATTGCAGGAATCCCTGAGACTGTCCAAGGCACCCGACGAACCCAAACCAGCTAGATACCGGCAAGGGAATCAGACGGCATGCCTGGCCTTCTGGATTAACAGCAAGAACCTTCCTCTCGTGTGTGAGCAAATTAACAAAGCCGCTGATGAACACACTGCCCATTCCTTCAACCAGCCTGACACGGGACTCACGGCAGATTTGGCTCTCCACCCACTTGCCGGTCTCCGACGAGAATACCTGAAGGCCTTGGACACCAAACTTGCTGCTCTCCTCACACAAGTCGCACAATTCTCCACCACAGTAGGCATCACCGTCGGTGTCTGAAAGAGTGTCGTCGTCCGATTCTTCGAAATCGGCATCATCAAAGAAGACCTTTTGCACAGGGTCGGCTCTTGCAAAGTTGAGCACATGGAAGCGAGGCGAGGCGCCGTGGGGCTCGAAGGCAGCCAGGGCGAGCGCCTGGAATCCAGACGCCGGTTCCGGGAGCGTGGTGAATCTTCCAGTAGCCGGGTTGCAGACGTAGTGACATCCGCCGCCAGGAACCCGAGGCCGGGGAAAGGGAACGACCCGGCCGATACGAACCGGACGGAGAAGTCGCCGTGGAGGTGGCTAGGGTTGTGGTTGGTGTAAATGAGGCCGGCGAGGTCCTGGGGCAGCCGGCCGCGGTGGTCGGGATGGCAGGAGAGGTCGCGCCAGGACCTGGAGACGCACCTGGCGCGACAGAACGACCTGTACGGGAGGCGGCGGAGGATCTCCACCACCAGCTCCTCCGGGAGATGGCCGCCGCCGCCGCCGGATTCCAATTCGCCAGCCGCTGCCCGTGTGCGTCGCAGGAAAATCAGAAATGGGTTAATTTCTGGGCTTGGGCTTTTTTCTAGTCCAGTTGGGCCGCATCTTCCCAAGCAAAGTGGGGAATCGCCCTCGGTTCTCCCCTCCGCTCCGCCGCCGCCAGTCACAGCGCCACCGACAGCCGCGTCCAGTCGCTTCCATGGCGGCCGGCTCCAAGGAGATGAGGAACCCAGCAACCTACCTCACCGATGACCTTATCGTGGAGATCCTATCGCGACTGCCCGCCAAGTCTCCAAGCACTGGCGTGGCCTCATCTCCCATCCCCACCACCGCACGAGGCTGCCCCAGGCCCTCGCCGGCTTCTTCTACCACACCACGGCACCACCAGCCTCGATCGTTACCCCATGTCGTCCCGCTACTTCACCAACGCCACGGGATGGGGTGAGCCACTGATCTATCCCTCCCTCTCCTTCGTCCCGGGCTACGCCAACATCGACATCTTGGACTGCTGCAACGGCCTTCTCCTCTGCCACAACCGGACGGTCGCGGGCGCCGTCTGCTATGTCGTCTGCAACCCGGCTACCGAACAATGGGCGGCGCCGGCGCTGCCCGATTCCGTCCAGGCTGGTAACATCTTTACGGCGAGGCTGGTGTTCGACCCGGCTCTCTCCCCCCACTTCCATGTGTTCGAGTTCGTGGAAACAGACCCAGACCCTGAAGGCGGCTACGTTTTCGTTGATGGGCTTGAGATCTACTCGTCCAAGACTGGGGAGTGGATTTACAGGGACAGTGGATGGAGCGACGAAGCGACCTTGTGCTTCGACCATGATCTGAGCACTGTATTTCTCAGTGGCTTTCTCCATGTGTTTGCAGCTGAGCGTCAGGATGTACTGGCAGTTGATATTGAGGGGAACACGTGGAGGACCATCGCTGTGCCACATGGTAATGACGATGGCTTCATTGGGCAATCTCAAGGGCGCCTTTACTATCTCAATATGCTGCAAGAGCATGATTTCAAAGTGACAGTTTTTGTTCTTGAGGACTATTCTAGTGGTGAGTGGGTCTTCAAGCATAGTGTCATGGCCTCGGAGTTATTTGGAATGAGCAGTTTTGATCCTATTCAGTATTATCGTGTGATCGCTTTCCATCTGGAATGTCACTTGGTATATTTAATTTGTTTTGGATTTTGACAATACAATAAGGTGCTATGATATGGATCATAGAAAAGTGCATGTGATCCACAACATGGGATGTAAACGCGACAGGTGGAAACGTTGTCTCCCTCATGTTCCCCTTTTCTTGGAGTCATTAGCGTGTTGGAACTAGAAAGCAGAGTGCAGATTCACGTCTAGCGCAGAAGATACATCAACCAGAAGTCAAAACTTCATGTGGATCACCATCATGGACAAGAAGAACTATCTTAATTTAATCAGGTACTCGTCTCGTGGGAGCACATTGTTAGGATGTGGAAATTATGTTTCTTTTGTAATTGAAGGCATATGGCTGAATGAACTTTGGTTTTGCTTCTTGTGCTGGATATGTACAGTCGTAGTATCATGTGATGGTTTTAGTGCTTATTAACTATCTTCTAGGGTTTTATGTATCCTGAATGTTGAATGAAACATCATATGATATTGAAAAATTAACCTTTAGTTTGATTACCAAGGGTGATTTTAGTGTTTAGAAACCTCACTGTTATGTGAAGTTGATGTTACATAGAAGGCAGAGACTAAATGTTGATACTCACTTGCACAGGATACCATGTATGCCTTCTAGTTCTGATATAACTTCCCTTCTTTTGAAAAATATAAAAGCCATTGGAAGTTTGGGGTCTTATGGATAACCATAAATTTTACAGGAGCCTTGAACGCAAGGGATGTTATGGAGTTCCAATGATCCACTGGGCGAGGCCTTATGCTATTTGAACATGTAAAGTCTTGAGGATCCTCCTCAATTTTGACAAATAACCAGCTTTCTGGCTGCAGCGTAAATGGATTCTGATGACCCTGAAAGACATGATTTTTATCATTGGTTTCAAGCAGAAGTCTTGTCAGTCAATGCCCAAGACTGGTATTCGAACTACTTCTTTGCAGTTTTGAAAGCATCGTGCACTGGAAAAAGAAAGGTGCAGGACACAACCAGCAGGGCTCTTCCAAATGCACCAAGCAGTCAGTATAATGCTTTCCATCAAGAGTGCCACTCCTAACACATTTCTGAAGAGTTATAAGATGTCACTGTAAGAGGTCTTGCAGTTGCATGTCAAGAGAGTTCCAGCAGGATCTTACAAAATCACAAATGAGGAATAGGTTTTGAATCGTCTCTTGGCTCACACAGCTGACAGCTATATTTAGTCTAATCCTTCAGGGGTGGGAAAAAAAATGTGTTTAGGCTGGCAGCAACATTTCCAAAGCTGATGAAAAGCCAGGTGAATTTCTTGGTGGCCATTGATTCCCTAGCATGTTTTTGCTCATGAGTAGTAGCTGTTTCCCCAGTGTGAAACTAGACATCTTTGTTGGTATGGGATGTCCAAATTTTGCACCGGATCTTGCAGCCAGCTTCTCCAGAAATAGCTGAAAAACTCAACTGACAGAGGGAGATGGGAAATCCGGTGAAAATGCTCTGTCTTTATTGATGCGCAACTATACAGTTCATGTCATGATAAGGGTGGGTATGTTTCCAATCTAGGACCATATGAGAAGAGGATCGTACAAAAATCATCCAAAGTTACGAAATTCCACCACTGTTATTGCTGGTGTAGCTGAAGTTGTGATTGGAGATGATTATGGAGTTGATTTTCTGCTTCTCACCGGCTTCAAGCGCGGAAGGTCTCTCAGTGGAGGGAATGTTAAAATAGAGCTTCAAGAGGCTGCCCCCTAAGGAGCGCACCTTTTTATAACATGTTATATTGATGACTCCCAATGACCGGCAGCTTCAATTCCACGGGCCCCGGCGGGAGCCTCGCCTTCGGCCGTAGAGCTTCACGATCGATGATCCGGATTAGCGCGACGGCGACTCGGCGAGGATGGAGACAAGGAACGATTGATACACAAGGTTGTACTGCTCCATGGCCGGCTTGCCCAGCGGTTTGGAGCACGCGACCGGGGAGCTGCTCGATCTGCGTGCATGTCGCTTTGAGGCTCATGAGATTATTGTATCCTGTTCCTTGTACAAATAAAAAATTATGTGTGTTACTAACTGGTGGCTATTATCAACAACGAACTATGTTTCATTTGCCGGCTGAAATTGTATGTTCTCCACTCCATCTGACTGGAAAAGAATTTCAAGAACCTTCAATTAACAAGCCCTACAAAGTTGTTTCGCCATGGTAAATCAGATGATATCATGAAGGAATGTAGTGCATGGAGACAATCAGACAAGTAGGTTGAGGGCTTCTGTGATTGCTAAACTAAATTAACTTTTTCTCTCGGTTATAGGTCTTGGATTTAATTGGCCTGACACTGCTCTCTATTGCTTCTACTCGCCTTCTCAAGTAGTACGTAAAGTCCGCGATATATATAATTCCGTGAAAGTAATAATGTACTCTATTCTGATTGAGACAGTAAGAATTAAGAAACTACAGTAGTATCTGTGAAAAGAAACACCATATTGTTATACTAAAGTGACGTATATGCTAATCTGGCCGGCATCGGCAATGACTCCATCCCTCAATATAATATTTCCGCGTGCAAAAGTTGACCTCCAGATAGCATGATGCAGACGGCTTATTCAGAACATCAGGTTACAAAAAATGAGTACAAGCGTAGTCTACGTAAACGAATCGGCCAAACCGATGACTTCACTACACGCCAAATGAGTTTGGAGGGTATCCAGCTGAAGAATCAGAGAACTAATTGTTGGGACGTGGATCAGGCAAACTCCGCCACCTGCTTGTTGCGCTGCGGCCTGTTTCGCATTAGCCCATGACTCAACAGAACCGAGTCGATCTGCGATTCGTTTTCTCCGGACGCGGACCTCGCGGATCGAATCCATCTGTGATTCGGCCCGTCATCAGCTCACCCCGGCAAGCCGAGTCGATTCCAGTGATTCGGCTCGCATCGCGCGAGTAGATGAGTGAACCGAACCGGCTGTGATTCGGCCCCTCGCGCCCCGCACACGGCGAACCGAATCGGCCTGCGATTCGGCCCCTCACGCCCTGCACGCGGCGAACCGAATCGGCCTGTGATTCGGCCCCTCGCGCCCCACACACGGCGAACCGAATCGGCCTGCGATTCGGCCCCTCGCGCCCTGCACGCGGCGAACCGAATCGGCCTGTGATTCGGCCCCTCGCGTCCCGCGCGCGGCGGACCGAAACGGCCTGTGATTCGGTCCCCCGCGCTCCACATGCAGCGAACCGAATCGACCTAGGAATTGGTTCGGAACCTTCAGTGGAGGAGCACCCTATCCTCCTCGCAACTCTAACGGCCTAACGTGGTGTGCAGCCATTTGTGAACGGGTCAACAAGGAAGGATGGAGGAGGCCCGGGGCGCAAAGTCGAGCCTGAACACATCGAGCGCCTCAGCACATACAAAGACGAAAGCAAGTCGCAATTGGCTTCCTCATGTAAAATTCCCCTTGTATCCGTTAAGGTAGAATATTCCCAGCACAATTGTAGCAGGTAGGGGTAGAAAGGGAACATGTGACTGAGGAAGCGACCCTCCGCCTCCCTATAAAAGGAGAGGGCGTACCACTTTGTAACGGTTCGAATTATTCATTGATCATTATAGAGACATCGCTCCTTCCGGCTCTTGTTTCCTGGTCTCGTCTCTCATTTTCGTGTTGGCTACTGAGCTCGCTTTTGAGCCAACACTAATAAACAAATAGCGCAATGACGCATCAGTGATGAAATGGAATGATCTGGTGAAAGCGGCTATATTTTTAGAGATAAGAACAGATTAGTAAGTTTATGGCTCTTACATCTCTCTTTCTAAAGTTTCATCCATGGACCATGGTGTCTTCCAATTACGAATTGGAGACTCAATTTACAACCCTAGTTGCCCAAAAAAAAAATACAACCCTAGTGTCAATTCTTACATGACGTGCTAGGAAAGAAAAACAAAAGAGAAGTTCTAGATATTCTAGGGAGGGGAAAAAAAATCAAATCACAGGCATATTCTGGTGGAGTCAATAATCGCAAGGAATACTTGTATATTACCCACATTTTTTTCTTTATAAAAAATAACCCAAAGACCTCCACAATGTTGTTGTCGTCCTCTATTATTCCATATGCTTTTGACCTAAAGTATCTCTTCCTCTCTATCACTCTATGTTAAGAAAGTTGATGAATGTGTTGCCTGATCTTCAAGTAGGTAGGATAAATTAATTAGATTGGTAGCTAGAGATGTGAGATGTTGGTGGTCCGGCTTCTAACAAAAACTGATCTATATGACCCAACTATCAAACAACTTTGTTAGTTTTATTTAAAGCATGATTGACTTGCCAAGAGCGCTATGCCTGCATGTGAATCGATGAACAACAAACACTACTATCCTAAGCGGCACGAAAATCTCATCCGCATCGATGCCAATGCCGCTTCCCTTTTAGCGATGCCAATAAAGGGGTCATCCTAAGCGATTATTTAACCGCTTCCAATGACTGCTTAAACTTGTCGGCGTTCTCTGCACTGCTTAGAATAGTAAGATACTCAAAGCGGCTTTTCCTTCGTCGGTTGATTTGGTTCAGGTAAATGAATCGGTTCAACACGCATCGTTGAGTTTAGTTTCCCTAAATGAACCGGTTGTTAATTATGCCGCATCTGTTTGTAAACCTACTGCTACCGGTTTCGTTAGAACTGGTTAGAATGCTGTCAGGACAGCTAAAAAATCATAATTCGTTATCAGATCCATAGAGTAATACAACATTGTTATGAATGAATTGCACGAGCATCATCTGCGCATGCCATGGTATGTGCACATGTACGTGCTAGACGTTCATAACAATAACATCATATTCAAATCATCATTTTGCAAGAGCTGAACTCAACATGAATTTAGCTATAACATGGGAATAGTAGCTACAAGTTCATCATACAAGGAATGACTGAATACCTTAAACATCACAAGTAATAATAACATGGCAATATAGTAGGTACAAATTCATCACATAACTAGGTTAAACATCACAACTACTGAATATAGTAGGTAAACACATTGCAATGGTAGAACGATGAAGCCTAGTGGACAAAATGGCAATTCGTTCATAACGCCGGCGCTTACTTCACCGTGTTTGATGGGTGGCGACGCTTACATCGCCGCCATCGCACCTGCAGAACCTCTGTCGTGCCCACCATGGGGACGGAGGTCATGGTCGAAGAGGACACAATGACAAAGGTGGGTCATATCCCGCCACATCTTAGAGAGCGCAAGCGTTTCGACATGTCAACTGTAGGCAGCCGCCATGGCGAAAAACCTAGAAAACAGCTAGAGGGCCTCTAGTCTCACCTCTTCCCGCCTAGTGTTGATGGCCCTAGCGATGGATCTTATTAGCAGCTCCTTCCGATGGTCGGCCAGCACAGAATCATTCGTGGCCAAGACTGCCCAGTGCGCAGCCCTAGCCTCCGTGTGCATGGCGGCATTCCTCGCCTTGGCCACGGCCAAGGTGTGGAGCAAGGCACAACAAAAGGACGGCTGTGTTGTCTCATAAGCACAGTACGCGAGGAGAGCATCTTTGTTATGTGGACTGGCGTAGCGCAGGACCTCAAATGGACGAGGTGTTGCCATGGTAGAGGAGGTGTGGAGGGCGGAGAAAGAGGTGGAGGAGGATATGGGAGGAGATCTAGATCTAGATGTGTGTGGTGGAAGAGGAGATGGGGAAGAGATCTAGATCTAGAGGTGGACGAGGAGATGGGAGGAGATCTAGATCTAGATGGGAGGAGCTCGCTGGCGCCTGCCACTGCATCCATGTCCACCGTCTTGGTTTCCTTGCAAATAAAATGGAGAAAAAAGTAGATAATATGCAGAGGATGAACGAAGGAAGTAGAGTACCAATAAATAGGACCCTATATCAACTTCTCGTGAAAGATGAAGCGGTTGGAGGACACGTGATAATTATTCTAAACGGTTGATAGCACGCCGCTTCGAATGAGTCCATAAAAGTTGTAAACAAAAATAAAAAACATGATATATGCAACTCTTTATTGATCAACGACGGCTCATTACATAAGGATTGTTACGAAGCTCTAAGAAAAAATACGAGGTGATTTTGTTCATCGTTGCCGATCAAACGACGATTTTGTTCATCGTTATCAGATATGATAAATCCCCCTAAGGGGGGAGGGCAAGACAGAGAGGAGGTACAACAAGCACAAGCACAAATTTATGCTCTCCTTGGTACGCGTTGGACTTCGATGTGCTTCAACTCCTCCATCTTGGCAGACCGGAAGCATTAACCACCCCTTGACCGGTTTCCTCTGAGAGCGCGGTGAAGCTAGGCCATCACAAGGATTCTACTAGCGATCATTTTACCAGGCTACTCAAGAAGCAAACTGAACAAGTGGTAGAAACCCAACCCTATCACGAGAATTCTCTTAGCGATCAGAAAAAAAGGTATGTCTATGGAGTCAAAAAGAAAGAGCTTTCTACCTACGAGATCTATTCTTTACACCATGGCTGGGAGTGTGAGGAACACAGGAGACCCAAGGGGCATTATTTATAATTGAAGGAGAAGAGAGAGATTGCGCTCAACTTGCTTCGCAAGATGAAAAAGATACTCGCTCGATCGGTTTCAACTTGTATCGCAAGATGAAAAAAATCCTCTCGGTTTCACACGTACGTGCACGTCCGCTTCAACGTCCAACTAACAGTGTTAAATTCCGAAAGGAATGGGGTCAAAAGAAAACTGCTTCGGTAAACGAATATTCTAGCCGACATATAATGCACCGTTTAGGATAATCAATCATTCTAATCGGTTTTATTATGCGCCGCTTTGTTTACATATCCGAGTCGGCTCATGAATTGCGCCGCTTTGTATAAATGACTTATTCTAAGTGGCATTGGTCCCGCCGCTTACAATGACTTAAACTAAGAGGGCTGTTTTGGTCCATTTCGTATGAGCCGATGAGGTTAACGATTTCTGTAATAATGAAAAAAACATAAAGAAAAGGCAGTCCAAATATGTAAATAGATATGCAATATAGAGAGGAAAAATGTTGTAGTGCTTTGTTCGATAGGTTCTCTGCTAACAAGGAAAATAACATGAACAGAGAGTGTTAATTATTTTCTATTTTTAAATCTTTTAATTATAATATGAAAAAATGAGTTATGATAATCCTATTGCTAGTTGAAAATAATGAAAGTAATGCTAAATGAAATAGTGACGTTATGTATAGTTCAATAATGTTCTTAAATTTGTGGGCCTGTAGACGACATTTGTGTTGGTGGTTCGCCTTGCCTTACTGTGCAATGTAGGCTGCTCCTGTGTCGCACTGTTGCCAGGTGTTCAAACAGTATATGGTACGACTCTATTCGTTTGCTGCCTATCCCGTCGCAGGGGTGGTCAACTTTTCATATTTACAGGCGGTGCCATGAGGTAGTTGACATAACGTCCGTACGTCCGACGCTGTGCGGGGCATCGTGTCGAGGCGTGGCCATCACGATCAATCGCCGTCGGGCGCCTTGACTTTCTGGGTCCGAAGTTGGCCCA